>OY856413.1:717875055-719075055 GCA_963693085.1 Alisma plantago-aquatica
ATTGCAACATGGTAGTGGGATTCTAAGACCTAAGAAATAATATATCAAATCTGATTTTTGAGGCAATTAGAACAAGAGAAACTATAATAAAGGAAATAAGGTTCAATTAATGTCTCATTAAGGAAAATAGGGTTGGTTCACAAATATCCCAAGTTAAGGGTATGATTTGCACATACCTCTCTTATTGATTCCAATTAATCACTTTCACCACTTTAATTGATTACAAGGTCCACTTTTCCTATTTTCAATGTATAATCAGGTATTAAGGTTTGCATATCCATTAATGTAAAGAAAACCCTAGTTTTGGACTTTTTGTACACAACTCTGATTTAGACTCTGAAAACATTACTAATAATTTTATTAGGTTCTCCTGATTAAGAAAGTATATAATTTTTTCTATTTTGGAGTTATGATTATTAAAGTGTATTTTTGGTGATTTTGAAGCATTAAAATCATTTTTCAAAAACACCTTATAATAAACTCAAGATCAAGCCTCAAAAGTATTTTTATCAGAAAAATCACATTTTTTGAATTCCAAAACATGTTTTACTTTAATTTTTTGACAACCAGAGTAAACATTATGATTTTTATAAAGCCAACCAATCACAAATCACCAAAAATCCACTTTGAAAAAAGGAAACCTCGTTAAACAAGCCATGATGGCTAAGGTGGCCCAATCATGGGTGGCCACCCGACCAAAAGCCCAGTGCTAAGAATGCGCCCAAGGAAACTCATTTAGCCACCGAACTTACACCACTGCCCTTGGAGAAAAAAGAAAATAAAAGTGGAAAGATGAGGGTAAGGAAGTAAAACCACTGAGGGTCATTTTCTTCCCTCATCGTGAGCCATAGCTACGCAAACCCCTAGAGTAGCAGGCCAAAAATTTGGGTGAATCCTTTATACTGGACCAAACAACGATTTGAACACAAGTAAATGAAGATGAAGGCTTCAAGAACTTAGTGCAACAGGGAATTGAAGACTCAAGCAACATACTACTTACCAAAAAGTATAAAAAAGAAAGGAAAAACATGGGAAAAGGGTCAAAAAGATAATATAGCCAGATTTTAGTTCGTTACAATCATCATCATCATCATAATCATCATCAATAATCATCATGATCACCATCATGATTTGTGATTTGATGGTGGTGGTGGTGACGGTGATGGTGATGATCATGATGATAGTGATGATGATGATGATGATGATGATGATGATGATGATGATGATGATGATGATGATGATGATGATGATGATGATGATGATGATGATGATGATGATGATGATGATGATGATGATGATGATGATGATGATGATGATGATGATGATGATGATGATGATGGTGGTGGTGGTGGTGGTGGTTGTGGTGGTGGTGGTGGTGGTGGTGGTGGTGGTGGTGATTGATGGTGGTGCTGATGATTGTGATGATGATGATGATTATGATGATGATGATGATGATGATGATGATGATGATGATGATGATGATGATGATGATGATGATGATGATAATGACGATGTTGGGTTTTAGGGGAGACAGAGAAGGCAGCGGAAACAAAAATTTTCTCCCTCAAACCCAGCACGAGGAAACACGTCAACGTCTATATAATAGGAAAGGATGGTTTGTGGAATCATACCTTGTCCTGAGGCTTGCTCGGCGACAATACCTCGCGCTTTGTGCGGTCTTCAACTCTGGTCTTGGACGGCGTCTGTGCAGCTCCTGGTCGCACCGGGATAAACTCCTCCTCCTCCTACCGGACTGTCAGATGACAGTTGTCCTCCTAAGCGGCAGAAACCTCCCGCCTCTGAAGTAGTCCACACAGACCACCTGGAACTCCACTCTCCTTGTCCCACAAGGAAGTGGAAGGAGTCGCACCCTCCTATTGACGTACTAGTCGCCAACACACTCTCCTGCCTCCAGTTGCAACCGCAGTTGTCCTTCCCTTGCTGCACCTCCCTTTTACGGGAAGCACTTGCTCAGGCTCTCTCACGGTTACCAAAACCAGAGAGAACGACAACTTTGCAGAGCAACTGGTTGCACTGAGTTTTACTTTGAGAAGCCCCCAATACCCCTATATATAGGAGGGTCATGGGAAAGGGTTCTCCATCCCGGGCAATGTGGGACTAAAAGCAGGAGTAGAAGGGTTCGAGATTTTCCACAAAAAGCAACCAACTCGCAACCTGAACCGATCGGTTCACAAGTAAACCGGTCGGTTGGGGACCTAAACCGGTCGGTTGGAAAACCAACCGATCGGTTGGGACCCATCAGCCGATCGGTTCACTTCTGAACCGGTCGGTTCGTGGTCCTGATCAATTCCCGATTGACTTTCCTTCTTTTTTTTCTAATTGGTATCGAATACCAATCCTTGTTCCAATCAAATTGGGCAAGTGAAACGCAAGGAAAATTCTCACCGACCTGACTTTCCCAACTTGCTCGGTTGCACCAGTTGAACCGATCATTTCAACACTTGAATCGATCATTTCACTCTGACCATGAGCCGATCGACTCAACACTTGAGCCGACCGGTTCAGCAACCTCAGCTGACCGGTTCAACACTTGAACCGATCGGTTGGGAGTACAGGTTGTGCAGAATCAGTCAAATGCGATTTCAATCAATCTGATACTCCAATCAATATGTCCAACACCTTGAACAATATGATATTGAGCTATCAATCAATTGAGTGTTTAATTGAACTACTAAAGTCCTTTAGTAATCAATCTAAATGTTGCTTGTAGACAAAACTCCTCTTCTAGGTTAAATCCTATGTGTGTGACCCTACAGGTCCATTTCACGTTGGCAGTGAAAGTCCATAACACTTATGACTTCACAAGCAAAGAGCGGTGCCTAGTCACACATCAGTGCTACCCAAGTGAAAGTAGAAAGTTGGAGAACAACTTTCAATCCTACAATCCATGAATGGTGTTACAGTGAATGTATAATTCCTTTGTCACTGATATCTCGAATGAACTCGAGGCATGGAACAGTCATCCTGTCAACGTTCATTCACTTTCTTGATCTCAGAGTAGATTGAACGAGATATGTATGACATCAATATCACATACTTATTCACACATGCGTGCGCACGCCTATCTCAATCCTACTCATCAAGTGGCCTTGGATATCAAACTCCCTCAGGAGGGAAAAATCCCATATCTATCACTCACTCCTCAAAAGCCCCATGTGTCAAAGCCACCCAATCATCACCTTTATAACAACCAATGTTTCAGGACTGTGTTTGATGATGTCAAAGTGTGCCCAACGACATGTGTTAAGTGTAGTGATTTCAGGTCTGAGAATCACACTCACCACCATCACTGTGAGTACTGACTGCGACTACCATGTCATGGTTCCATGTGTCAAACTCACGGTGGGTCTGTCCGGTACACTTGTTCTCTAACAAGTACCTATGTGTTTGGTTTGATATCTCTATATCATGACTAATGAGATTCTGTCATCAACCAACACCACAATCTAGTCTTGTGTGTCATTGATGTCTATCTACCTTCCATAATGACATCTGACTAGGGACAAAACAAGAATGTACAAACTCTTAGCATCTGTATGATCTCATCGTTCAGGTCCTTAACCTGAAAGCATACGTCATTGAGTACTATCTTTCTCTAGACATTCAATCTATTCTATCACTATCTCATATGACTGAAGCAGAAAGAATTGGAAGCTTGCCTTTTTTATTTATCAAATCAATCTTAATGTATCCCACCAATCATCCCATGATTGGCTCTCAGGGCATACACACCAACAGACTCCCACTTGCACTGTGAGCCAATCACCCTTGTATCATATTCATTAGTGATCTTCAAACATGTCCCAAATGTTACTGTGCTCTAGTGTGAACATAGTGAGTAATGGCAACACCTTGCCAAAGTCAGTGTAAATTGCATGTCTCACATCTCTTCGTTGTACGTCACACGTATGAGATGGAGTTGCTGTAATATGCGATCTAGTATTCCTTTGCTAACCTTTAGCCACATTGCATGATCAAGGATTCCAGACTTGTCATCAATGAGCAGAATGTCTTATAAGTTCATCTCATGAACTTTCAGATCCATATAGTATCTACTGCTGTTTTCTAACACATAGATACTCGGCATTTTCCTTTTGAATGGTTTTATTGGAACACTTCCAATTATCAACAAACTTTCACTTTTATATATCCTATATATTTTATGATTAATTTTCTGTCCTTTCAGAAGTTCGCATCAATGTAACTCTTTACATCGAACTCTTCCTTATCTCCATGGAACCAATACTTCACAAGTACATATCAAGTTCTCATGGTATTCTAGTAACCCTTACTGGAAGTAGACAAACATCCACTCGTCATGTCTCGCATACGAGTTATCAGGATGAGTACATCATATTGTCATGTCATACATATAAAATGATGAATGCATTTTGTTCTTGCCATGTCCATACATGCAAGACAATGGGATGATTACATAAATGACAGATCCGTGTCTATTCTTAGTGTTCATATTCTTCATAAGAATTGGACACTTGGCCTTGGGATACTAACTCCATGTAGAATGGACAAGTTTTCTCCCGCTGAATCTGTGCATACTGAACACTTCAGTACAGATTGCCAATGTATGCTTTCTCTTTTAGGTCAAGAGATTTTTCGAGAACTATCTATATAGATCTCTATTCCTATCACATAGGAAACATCTCTATCTTCCTTAAAGATATTTTCCACTTTTGGATTTCTATTTTAGAACATTTCCATTTCACATCAACATGTGTAATGTGAACACGCTCCCACTAAATCACAGATCCCTTCTTTATCTTTGACATATCAGTCAAACCCTTTGACTATATCATCAAAGTAAAGATCCAATTCTGAGTTGCTTGTACTCAATCAATCACATTGATTAGTCCATTGTAACTTATAGACTTTATTTGCATTAGTGGATTTATAAACCTTATAGGTTGTATCATGTACACATCCTTGTTCTATTTCTCATAGGAATGTGGTTTTAGTATCCATATGCCAAATGTCTTAGTCATTAAGTTGCAATCAACAAGCATTATCCTTCTCAAAATGTTATCCATGTGTCTTAACACTTAAGACTCATTTGCACTTATGGATTTTATCCAATGGGTGCTACCATCAAGGTCATACTTTATGGTTCACATGGATGTCATTTAGGATGTAATGGTCATAAACCATGACTCAAATATGATTCCTCATATTTATCTAGATAGTTGACTCATCACATGAACAACTCATCACATAGATAATTGAGGTGTATCTGTTAAGGATATAAGAGCTCACAACCCTTGTGATTCTTAATTTCTTTTATTAGTGTGGGGTATTCATTTATTAAGAAGAATTCAGTTATTTGATAATCATTCTCTAACTCCTTAGAGTATGATTCCTTCTTGATTTAGACATCACCATGCCTTAATCATGATTTCACTATGATACACTATCATAATCACTCAAAAGGATCTCAAACATTTGGTCTAAGTATTTCATCCATTGATCTCATCAAGAATCAACACTTTACCAAATGTGTACTTCATCTATGATAATCTTGAACACTTCAAGATACTCATATTGGTATTTCTCTAAACACCATTTGAAGTATTTGCACTCATTCCAATAGGTATGTAAATACATCACTTGTATTATACCTAATAGGACAATCATTCTCCCACTACCATTAGTGGAGATTGATTAATCATGTCCAAGATATTCATGTCTCTTACTGGTTCTTTAACCAAAAGAGTCTAGATTTATCCATCACATGGAAACTAGAAATGAATTTCTTATGATTGATGCTAATTTGATTGTTTGAGTTATCTAATAACTTTTAGGTATCATTTTATCTTATGCATATCAAATACCACAAGATAAACAAGACATTTCCACAAAGATCATATCTTTAAAAGATTGAAAACTCAACTTTATTAATTGCCATCATTGTCATACAATATGCAAGATAAAGTGTTTCTATCTTTTGGAAATATATGAAATAGCAGTTCATAACTGTATTACATGCCTTGTAGGCTGAAAATAAACTAAAGTACTCTATCTATGGCAGAAACACTTGCCCCAATTATGAGTGCTTTACACTTTACATCTTGGTATCATATACCTCAAAAAGTGTTACAAGTTTACTTTCATGACACCTTTAAGTAGAGGCTTCAGTCGCCTCCTTCTTCTTTTGTTCTTCCAGATAGAGAGGACAATTCCTTTTCCAATGTCCTGGCTTTTGACAGTGGTGGCAATTTCCTTTCTTGGTTACACCTCCCTTGGCCTTGAGAGCTGAAGTTGGGCTCCTGGCTAGCATCAGAACCTTTCTTAGCTTTGCCCTTGCCCTTGCGCTTGGACTTGCCTTTCTTGACTGTGATCACCAACACAGACTTGGGCTTGTCGTTCTTCATCTGTATCTCGGCTGTCCTCAACATGCCCAACAACTCTGACAGTGGCCTATCAAAGTTGTAGTTCATCACAAACTCAATGTAAGATTCTGGCAACGATTGCAGTATCACATCAGTAGCCAACTCTTCGCTCAGTGGAAATCCTAGTCTTTGCAGGTTCTCCACATACCCAATCATCTTGAGTGTGTGAGGACCAACTGGATCTCCTTCTGTCATGACGCACTTGAACAGCTCCCTAGAAACATTGTATCTCTCTTGTCATGCCTGGTCTTCATACATGTTCCTAAGATGCTGAATCATCTCTATCACACCCATGTTCTCATGTTGTCTCTGCAACTCATGGTTCATTGAACATAGCATAAATCACTTAGCATCAATGGCATCATCAGCATGCTTCTTGTACGCATCCCTTTCTGCCTTTGGTGCATTAGGAGTGGGTTCCTCTAGAATTGGAGTATCCAGGACATAGAGCTTTCGCTCTTGAGTGAGAACAATTCTCAATGTCTGATACCAGTCGTGGAAGTTTGTCCCATTTATCTTGTCCTTGTCAAGGACCGATTGCAAAGAAAAGTTATTGTTGTTTGTTGCCATTTGTACTACAAAAAGGAAAATATGCAATTTTAGTCCAAAACTCTTTAGACTTGTTTGATTGATTTGAAAAGTTGACGATAAAATTAGGCCTTTAATTAATTATCGCTCCCACTATTTTACTTCAAATTGATAGCCCTCACCATCAA
The DNA here is from genome assembly GCA_963693085.1 of Alisma plantago-aquatica. Taxonomy (NCBI): domain Eukaryota; kingdom Viridiplantae; phylum Streptophyta; class Magnoliopsida; order Alismatales; family Alismataceae; genus Alisma; species Alisma plantago-aquatica. The sequence goes on from OY856413.1 coordinate 717,882,194, forward strand.
TTCGGAAGATTGCAGCGTACAACCTTCTAGTGGGCAAGATCCTAAAATCCTCTAAGTCATGAGTCAGCTAGGGCTGATCGCCCACAACTTAGATCTCTCAGGTAGGCAACTTTTGCCAATTGCATCATATGCAACTCTTGATAAGATGTCATATACAACTCCTTGCAATGATCATCTCCATGCCTCAAGGCGCTAGATCCTACCTAGGTCACCTTGTTAAGTCCGACCCAAAGCAAACACGATGAACATGCACCCTGCTAGGGCAGACCCACACATTCATCCTTCACGCTTCCACGAGATAGACGGTGCACCATGCTAGGGCGTGCCCACACTTGGTCGATCAAGATTTTCACGTGTGTCGCATCTGGAAGGCATCTAAAACTTAATATTTTAATGAGGGATTTGGTTTTTATATACATATACATATCCAATCACCACAATACATAGTATGTATCATATACATGCTATATCCCACAGAAAACATGCACAAAATGATAAAAAGCAATGATTATGGCCATCCTAATGTGATTCCTCGAGCCAAGAGGAATCACGGTCATCTAGGTCAACATCACATGCAACCTGTACAAGATGAACATCTGTGCCTTGCCATCCGAGTTTATCAACTCATCACATGAATGATCTGTACTCTCCAGCCGGTCGTCTGGGTGCCACCAGTCGATCGGTTGGCTCCTCCAACCGATCAGTTCGCCTAGACATCGTGCATATCATCATGTCCGCCACCCGGTCGTCTCGCTCCTCAATCAGTCATCAACCGATCGGTTCACTCCTTGAACCGACCGTCTGGAACGTCAACCGATCGGTTCACGCCTTGAACCGATCGTTTCAGCTGTTGTCTTGATGTCCTCCGGTCTTCGACATAACAGGAAATAAAATCTATCCTATTATTACATTTCTTAAAAGAAGAAACCCCAAGTTACATTCAGGGGGAGTAAAGGTAGGAAAGAATCTCGAATTATTTCGAGTTACATCAGGAATAAGAGAGGGAAGATCGGTGCGCAGACCGAGATGCAAGCAACCACAAACAACCACACACAGATAGGGGTTTATAGGCCATAATCATGCTACACACATCCACCACAAAACTCATTTAAGGGCGACGCGTATCGAGTGCATTAATAATACATATCATATATGTAATTTGGGATTTGTGGATTTAGGATTGGACATGCATAAAGCCAATATTATTCGAATCGTATGCAATAAATAAAGGCGACAAACCAAAATCGATCATATCGATATTCCTAAAATATAGAGCAGTTGACGTGGCTCTGATACCACTGTTGGGTTTTAGGGGAGACAGAGAAGGCAGAAGAAACAAAAAGTTTCTCCCTCAAACCCAGCACAAGGAAACGCGTCAACGTCTATATAATAGGAAATGATGGTTTGTGGAATCATACCTTATCCCGAGGCTTGCTCGGAGACAATACCTCGTGCTATGCGCGGTCTTCAACTCTGATCTTGGACGGCATCTATGCAGCTCCTGGTCGCACCGGGACTGACGACTCCTCCTCCTACCGGACTGTCGGATGACAGTTGTCCTCCTAAGCGGCAAAAACCTCCCGCCTCTGAAGTAGTGCACACGGACCACCTGGAACTCCACTCTCCTTGTCCCACAAGGAAGTGGAAGGATTCACACCCTCCTGTTAACGTACTAGTAACCAACACACTCTCCTGCCTCCAGTTGCAACTGCAGTTGTCCTTCTCTTTTTGCACATCCCTTTTGCGGGAAGCACTTGCTCGGGCTCTCTCACGGTTACCAAAACTAGAGAGAACGACAACTTTGCAGAGCAACTAGTTGCACTGAGTTGTATTTTGAGAAGCCCCCAATACCCCTATATATATAGGAGGGTCATGGGACAGGGTTCTCCATCATGGCCAATGCGGGACTAAAAGCAGGAGTAGAAGGGTTCGCGATTTTCCACAAAAAGCAACCAACTCGCAACCTGAACCGATCGGTTCACAAGTGAACCGGTCGGTTGGGGACCTGAACCGGTCGGTTGGGACCCATGAGCCGATCCGTTCACTTCTGAACCGGTCGGTTCGTGGTCCTGATCAGTTCCCGATTGACTTTCCTTCTTTTGTTTCTAATTTTTATCGAATACCAATCCTTGTTCCAATCAAATTGGGCAAGTGAAATGCAAGGAAAATTCTCACCGACCTGTCTTTCCCAACTTGCTCGGTTGCACCAGTTGAACCGATCATTTCAACACTTGAACCGATCGTTTCACTCTGACCATGAGCTGATCGACTCAACACTTGAGCCGACCGGTTCAACAACCTCAGCCGACCGGTTCAACACTTGAACCGATTGGTTGGGAGTACATGTTGTGTAGAATCAGTCAAATGCGATTTCAATCAATCTCATACTCAAATCAATATGTCCAACACCTTGAACAATATGATATTGAGCTATCAATCAATTGAGTGTTTAATTGAACTACTAAACTCCTTTAGTAATCAATCTAAACGTTGCTTGTGGACAAAACTCCTCTTCCAGGTTAAATCCTATGTGTGTGACCCTGCAGGTCCATTTCACGTTGGCAGTGAAAGTCCATAACACTTATGACTTCACAAGCAAAGAGCGGTGCCTAGTCACACATCAGTGCTACCCAAGTGAAAGTAGAAAGTTGGAGAACAACTTTCAATCCTACAATCCGTGAATGGTGTTACAGTGAACGTATAATTCCTTTGTCACTGATATCCCGAATGAACTCGAGGCATGGAACAGTCATCCTGTCAACGTTCATTCACTTTCTTGATCTTAGAGTAGATTGAACGAGATATGTATGACATCAATATCACATACTGATTCACACATGCGTGCGCACGCCTATCTCAATCCTACTCATCAAGTGGCCTTGGATATCAAACTCCCTCAGGAGGGACAAATCCCATATCTATCACTCACCCCTCAAAAGCCCCATGTGTCAAAGCCACCCAATCATCACCTTTATAACAACCCATGTTTCAGGACTGCATTTGATGATGTCAAAGTGTGCCCAACGACATGTGTTGAGTGTAGTGATTTCATGTCTGAGAATCACACTCACCACCATCACTGTGAGTACTGACTGTGACTACCATGTCATGGTTCCATGTGTCAAACTCACGGTGAGTCTGTCCGGTACACTTGTTCTCTAACAAGTACCTATGTGTTTGGTTTGATATCTCTATATCATGACTAATGAGATTTTGTCATCAACCAACACCACAATCTAGTCTTGTGTGTCATTACTGTCTATCTACCTTCCATAATTACATCCGACTAGGGACAAAACAAGAATGTACAAACTCTTAGCATCCGTATGATCTCATCGTTCAAGTCCTTAACCTGAAAGCATATGTAATTGAGTACTATCATTCTCTAGACATTCATTTGTTCTATCACTATCTCATATGACTGAAGCAGAAAGATTTGGAAGCTTGCCTTTGTTGTTTATCAAATCAATCTTAATTTATCCCACCAATCATCCCATGATTGGCTCTCAGGGCATACACACCAACAGATGGTGATGATGATGATGATGATGATGATGATGATGATGATGATGATGATGATGATGATGATGATGATGATGATGATGATGATGATGATGATGATGATGATGATGATGATGATGATGATGATGATGATGATGATGATGATGATGATGATGATGATGATGATGATGATGATGATGATGATGATGATGATGATGATGATGATGATGATGATGATGATGATGATGATGATGATGATGATGATGATGATGATGATGATGATGATGATGATGATGACGATGATGATGATGATGATGATGATGAAGAGGATGATGATGATGATGATGTATGTTGATGATTGTGATGGTCATTAATGATGAAGATGATGTTGGTCAGTGATGATGATGATGGTGATTGTTGATGATGATGATGATGATGATGATGATGATGATGATGATGATGATGATGATGATGATGATGATGATGATGATGATGATGATGATGATGATGATGATGATGATGATGATGAGATGATAATGATGGTGATGATGGTGGTGATGATGATGATGATGATGATGATGATGATGATGATGATGATGATGATGAGGGTGATTGATGATGATGATGATGATGATGATGGTGATGATGATGTTTGATGGTGATGGTGATTGATGATGATTGCTTAATGATCATACAATGAAAATTGTGGTGCTGATTTTGATGGTGGTGGTGCTAATTTATTGAACCATAAACCCTAAGCACTCATTTATTAAGATTAAGAAAACCATTTCAATAAAAAATGGCATCAATATAAAATGCATATAAGTGGTCCAAGGCATCAAGATATGAGAATACAAGATTCTCAATAAAAATTGATCATGAAAACATTTCAAATATGAACAAGAAATATAGAGTGGAGGAGGAAGAGGTGGAGAGAAAATTTTAGGAGGAAAGAAAACCTATAGTGGCCAAGGAGGAAGACGAGATCGGTATGGTGAGGAGTAGTAGCTTGGGGGCAGCCGTAGAGGAGGTAGTGCGATGACAACAGCAACTCATCAATGTAGTAGCTCGACGGTAGCAGTAGCTCAGAGGTGAACAATAACAACAATAGAGGCTAACTGGCATCGTCGGCGTATTGGTGGAGGAGAGTTGGTGACTGTGGTAGTTGTGGCTAGATAAGACCAGGAGGAGGAGCAATGGCAGAGAGGAGGTAGTGGTGGAGAGGAGGCAACAACATGGAGGAGGTATAGGTAGAGAGGATGAGGAAGGAGTAGTGGTAGAGGTGAGGTAGCGACAGAGAGGAGGCAGTGAGGAGGAGCTAGAGGCAGAGGAGTAGTCAGTCGCATGAGGAGGAGCTGGAGGTGGAGGAGCAATCAGTTGTGTGAGGAGGATCTGGAGGCAGAGTAGCAGGACAGGAATTTCTAGAGTAGGTTTCTAGAGAAAGATGGGGTAGGGTAATGACAAAGGCAAGGGTTTTGTGGGGTTAAGTAAGCTATACACCATCAGTTTGCTATAAACAAACCACAAAGAAATATGACTTGGGGATAGGGAAAATTTTGCGGGTCGCATGGCACAAACATCTTTTGCATTGGTCATTCAAGAAATCACCAATGACAAATGTCAATTGATTACCGTGGGGCAGATGGCATGTGCATATCTTTCTCCAAGCAGTTGTATTGAAAAAAAACCGACAATATAGGTTTTTGAAGGCAAATAAAATGCTCCCAAAAATTTTACATGAAATTCTATTTTTGTGGGTGATATATAGCATGAGTTGATTTGATAACAGATTGATGTCAAAAAGAGAGCACAACCCATGTTTTTAGGTGGGAAACCCGTGGCGATTGCTGATCTAGAACTGAAGGGAAAAATAACACCGTCAGTTGTATGAAAAAATATAACCAACAATGTATGACCATTATGTAGTAGTGATGTATCCTTACATAACTCAACCTAAATTTTTTGGTAAACAGAAGGAAATAATAGAAGAAAATTCTAGGTTATACCTCATTGCGCTTGATGACCTTGGTGGTGGAATTTATCCACAACATGACCATATGAAAAACAAGCCTCTCAGGTGGGATTAACTCTCCCATAATCATGCTCGTATCATCATGACACCTACCCAAAGAAAACCTAGATTAGAAGCATCATTATGCAAATATGCAATTCTAAAGCAACATGATATGCTTTGGGTATGCCTCTGTCCCTGCGTCATCACCCTCATCCTACTCATCTATGTTGGGTCCTCCTCATGTTGGTCTCAAGCTGTCATCTAAGAAATCACATTTGTCATAACATTATATTTGTGCACCAACTTGAATGCCCAAATAAACACCAGAATAACGCACAAAAATGTAAATGGTGAAAACATTATAATCACAAATCAAAACTTGTATGCAAGTCATATTCAACTTCCAAAACACAAAGAACATCTATAAATTCAAACTCCATATATCACCAGCAAGCGCAAAATTGATGAACTAAAGCTTAGAGTTAAGGGTTTTACCTCTTTGCAGATAAGTGTAACTAAAAAAATCCTAAAAACTCCACCAGAATGGGAGATCTAAAGTTCCTACTCAGCATGGGAAATGCCACTTGACACACTGCCAAGAAGCTGACACAAAATTCACTTCTTCACGGGCATGTCAGTGGCTAAATGTTGTGATCCACCGACCATTTCTCTCCTCACCCCAGCAATTGACATCATTTTCTCTAGAACAATCTCCTTTATGCCTCCACTATTCAATAGTGGGTGAAATGGGATAGGATATCAGCCTCCTCTCATTTCTCCTTGAGGTAAAAACATTTTTTTGCAAGACTTACAAGTAGGTCCTTCGATTTTTAGCAAATGTCTAGAAACATGCTAAAAATCACTCATAAATCACAACTTATTTGATTGTATAATATAGGTAGCCACCAAATTAAAGGAAAATATTTCAAAATGGGGGTGTGAAGGGATAAAACTTATTCAATGATTATATTGTAAATTGAAACTATATTATAATGAATAACAAGAAGTTATCACCGCCATAACATGTAAGATTGGGAATTTATAGATGAAGAGAAAAATGGTAATTTTACACAATATAACCATGTTGACCTAAATAGCTTGAAATATTTACTGTATGCTATGTTGGGACATCTATACTCTAGAATGGATAGGGAAGGAATCATGGACATCTAAATGATATTCATGATTTCTTGGAACCCAATGGGAATACTTCTATGTAAATGTAGTTACTTAGAGAACAATATTATAGAATCTATATTTTTACTTAGAGATCAGTATTATAGAATCTATATTTTTATAACTTAAAATAACATGCTATTTCCTAAACTTATACATACCCTATATGAGTTGAATGAATGATCACAATGAAAACTATGATTGGGAAATATAATAGAAATAATGTGGTCTGTTAAAAAAAAGAAATACAACAAAAAATATATGTTTTGACATGTAACCAAGGGAAATGCATGATCATACAATTTATTAATCTTTTATCCTCTAAAGAAATAGTGATATATATATATATATATATATATGTATATATATGTATGTATGTATGTATGTATGTATGTATATATATGTGTGTGTGTGCGTATATATATATATATATATATATATATATATATATATATATATATATATATATATATATACATATATATATATATGGGCTTATCTTTAATACCCACACAGGTAGCCTAATTTTTTTCTACCCACTCATCCACAAGAGTAACTATATGGTACACAAGAGTAACTCTGAGTTCAATAGAGTAACTATATGGTACCCAAAAGTAACTCTAAGACCAAAAAAGTAACTGCGTAGAAAATATACAGTCAGTAAATATATGGATGGGTTTTTTTATTTTAGGGGGACAAATGATATTATTTTTGGATGAAATTTTTTCGGGAGCTAGATGAAATGCTCCTCTACAATTGCGAATTAAAAAAAACATATTAGGAAGGGTGCGCGGGTAGCTACCCGTGCGGGTATTAAATAAATCCCCTATATATATACATATATATACATATATTATATATATACACACATATATATACATATATATACATACATATATATATATATATACATATATATATACATACATATATATACATACATACATATATATCCATATATATATATACATACATATATATATACATACATACATATATATCCATATATATATATATATTTATATATATATATATATATATATATATATATATATATATGTATATATATACATACATATGTATATATATACATACATATGTATATATGTATATATATATATATATATATCTATACATACATATGTATATATATATATACATATGTATATATATATACATACATATGTATATATATACATACATATGTATATATGTATATATATATATATATATATATATATATATACATATGTATATATGTGTGTATATATATATATATGAACATCGATGATCATGCATGCGAAAATGATGTACCCTATCATAGGTTGTATACACACCACTACTACAGAACCTACCTTTAGTGTCAGTTATTTAAAGCCTTTAGTGTCGGTTTATAAGCGACACCTATGTGGGCGACACTAAAAGTCCACCCATTAGGCGTCGGTTCCAAAACCGACGCCCAAACTCTTCGCGCGCCACCAGAAGCGCGCCATCAGGGGACAATAGGTGTCGGTTATTAGATAAGAAACCGACGCCCAAAACTTTCGCACCACAGAAAGGGCGCCATCTTGGCCACTATCAGTGTCAGTTATTTACAAATAACCGACGCCAAATATTAGGAAATAGACGTCGGTTATTACAAATAACCGACACTAGAACATTATGTGTCGGTTTTTTTACAAATAACTGACGCCCAAACCCGCGCCATCTTGGCCACGGCCGTGCTGTCCAGCTCGGCCGTGTTGTTAAGGAATAGACATCGGTTTATTGTAGGAAAACTGACACTATATCATTATGTGTCGGTTATTTACAAATAACCGACGCCTATTGTTTTTTTTTCCTGTCAGTCTGCAGACCTGCTGTGGCTGGTCGCAGGATGAGAAATATGTTCAGTTCAGTTATGAACTGCAGGTTTTACGACATCCATTGATATCAGCCGACAACAGGCCGCAAACCTGCAAAATTAACAATAAAAGAGTTCCATTCATTCACACATTTATAAACATTCACACATGCTAGCAATCTGTAGTTCCATTCATTCACATTCACACATGTAGAAACATTCATATAGCAACGAACACTTTCATTCATTTTCACTCAGACACATGTAGAAACATCCAGACATGTAGAAACATTCACACATATATTATAATTCAGAAATTCATTTACAAAGTATCATTGTTTAGTCATTATTCTCTATCAGGATCCCAATTATATTTTAAAGCCCCCACTAATTGTATGGTTGTTGCCCATTCTTCGATTACTTCATTTAATTCTCCCATCGTATAGGGAGCATTAACATTTGGTAAGTCCTTTCCTGTAATGGGGTCAGCTTTGAACATCTGTAAAGAGAATGATGTATATATATAATTAATGAGCTATAAATAAGATTGATATATTTCGATCATATTATCTAATGAGACTATATAATACATGAGCAATACATTCGATATCCAGTGCGGCATGTTTGATAATCATGTGCATATATCGCATGACATAGTATCCACATGCCCATCCGTTGTCTTGTGTAGCACACTATAAATTCAAACATACAAAATATAAACAAATACAACTAATTAAGCATTGTTCACATAAATAATATATACATATATTGCAGTCGGGAACTTACGTTCACGTTCTTCCAAATTATTGGCTGGTTCTTTTTCGTGGGGACCTTTCCTCCAACATTTTTGTACTCCTCAAAACCCCTACATGTTAATGTAACACAGAACATTGCAATTAAATAGTAATGTAATAACATATGTTAACGGATATGAAAAATGAAATATTTCTCACCGAAATATTGCCATTTTCATTATGTGTCCAAATCTTATATTCAATTTACCCCCCTTAGGATCTAGATAATACACAGTGAACGTCTCGGGGGCAATAACCAATAACTCCCAATGCCTACCCCTAGAGGAAAAAATTTTAAAAATTAATAACTCAAAATCCACAATAAAATGTAATTTTCTTAAGTCCAAATTATAATAAGCAAAGTAAACTTACTCTACATTGAATGGAGCCATTATCATCGTCTTCTTTTTTACAGCAAAAATTGAAAAAGCCTCACAGCAGTATTGTTGAACTGATGTAGGGTCTTTAGCTACTAGACTAATCAAGGATGGAATCAAAAACCCTACATGTTCGAATCCAAAATTTGCACATATGTTGTCTAAGTAGCTGCAAAATATGTATTAATTATGCATGCCTTAATAAATAAGAAACCAGATCACCAGATCATACACAAGGTATATGGATGTATAAAGAATATCTCACCTTATCCATAACTCTATCACAGATGTATTTTGCCAATCATATCAAAACAACTCCAAAATATCTTGTATAAATAGTTTTGTTTCGTATGACTGACCTGTAGAATCTGAATCAGAAGAAACAGTTATAGGGGAGTTTATATCATGTTCCCCTAACCATACTGCCATACCCCTATAGTTAGGACCTAACGGGACAGGTAGGTCCTGTGGAACCCAACTAGGTAATGCAGGAGGTGGAGGTGGAGGCCTAGATGTTGTGGGTGTCTTCTTTTTAACCTGTATATATATAAAATTTCAGATCAACTGCCAGCATATACGCACACTAACAATTGAACATAATGTAAATTTACCGCACCTTTTCAGTAAAGAAGACATACGCTTTTTCCCACAATATCACTCCGCCTACTGCCTCACTAAGTGTTTCACAATCGGGGTGGGCATATGGCAGTGGAAGATCCATCCACTGGGGGAATATATGTATCGGGCTCACCCGAATCCAACCAGCTGGTACTGGAGACCCGTGACACGTTTCCCCTGGTAGGGATGGGTAAGTCGACGCCTCTGCCACGACATATTCTTTACTTTTTAGACAACATGGCTTCAACCCCTACAAATTTTTGTGTAAAGAATGTTATATACATATATACATATCATCTTTTTCTTAAACGACTACAATTTCATATATACGTATCATCTTGAATTAAAAAACTAGTTACTATGTCATAAAAATACTTACAGTGGATGTGCTAGGTGGTGGTTCTACAGGATTACTCCCAACCTCTGCAGTAGGAGTAGGAGTAGAGTCTGCAGTAGGTATTGTCTGGTAAGTGGCAGTCTGAGATGCCTGCCACTTTTTCATTGCTTCTTCAAGTTTTTCTTCGAGTTTCCTGTCAAATAGCTTATCCACCTATACATGGATAAAAGAAACGTCAAATTCTAATTTTTGAATTCTCTTTTACAGTAACATTATAAAGAAAGAATATGTTACCTCTTCTTGTGAAAGTCCCACTTTTGGGACATGTTTGCGCTGGGATGACCCAAAAAAAGATTTGATGCCCACACCAGCGCCTGCAGCCCTAACACGTCCAGGATGCTCTGGGTTACCCAGAGCAACTGTCAATTCATCCTTTGTTCCCTCAGGGATGAACTTTCCTTGTTTCCTCAGCTCGTGCAGCTCCTGCTAATCGCCAAAACAAAAATTTGTACTTAAGTAAACAACACAAATAATCAATATTCGAATGATTGCTGTAAGAGTTGTATTTTACCATTTTTGCAGTCGCCTCAGCAGTTGCGGCCTTAGGTATTTCTCCCTTCTTATTTTGCCTCCCAGCTATCCAGACATCATGGCGAGGCAGAGGTGTGCTACCAATGGTAGAGGAATCCTGAGTAGCAGCAGACTGAGCAGTAGTAGCCTCAACCTGTAGTCTTTGGCGAACGCCTGCATACCCCTTTGGACCCATTGTGTGGTCATGCACATTCAGTGCACACCTTGATCTTTGTGCCTCACTGAGGGCCTAGTTAGTATGCAAATTAATGATTTGGTTAGTAACACTAAATGTTAATCTTGAATAAGTGAATACAACATATATTAATTAATGAGATTGACGCCTAATACCTTGAATTCATCAGTTTGTCTTGAAGCGACAAACGCGTCCCATTCTTCTTTGTCCATGAAGTTCCACTGTTCAGTGGCTGTCTTCTTCCTCTTGTCGGCTTCTTTTATGTATTCTGTGGTGATATTTGTCCTATAGTTCCTTAGGACTCTCCCACAGCGTTGCATCACGCATTTACGATGCAGCTTTTCATCCAATTCAAATATACTCTGCAAAATAGATTTGCTATTAACTAGTATCCAAAAATTTAGTAATCTACAAAATAGAATTGCAAATTAATAATAACTCACGCATAAATCCCTCCATATTAAATCTTTCTTCTCCTTAGAAACTTTATGCCAAGAATCTAAGCGACAACCGCAATGGCTACGAGTAACAAACCCAACATATGAAATAAATGAATTGTGATTCACACCACATGCATTTCCTGCATTATCAAAATCCACAACAAGTTTGGGTCCATTGCCCTTTTGCGAAATTAACTTCTTCATCATAGTGATGCCCCTTCTCTTGTCAACGTTTTGGTGTTGTTGATCAAGTGTCTCAAGTGCTTCAGCTGGTACCTGTGCATCATCAACCTAAAATTTGACAAAATAATTCACATTTACAAGATATAACTATAAATGGACATATAGATATAAATATATGATATATTTTTAAAACTTACATTGTGAGGCGGCGCATTGATGTCCTCACCCTCACGGTAGTCATCAGCACGGTCATCAGGAGAATGGTCAGCCATCTGCAAATTCACATTCAAATTGTAAAGTTCACATTGTAAAGTAGTAATTCAAAGTGTAAAGCTCACATTGTAAAGTAATTCAAATTGTAAAGTTCACATTGTAAAGTAATTCAAAGTGTAAAGCTCACATTGTAAAGTAATTCAAATTGTAAAGCTCACATTGTAAAGTAATTCAAATTGTAAAGTATCCATTCTATGATCAAAGAGAAAAACAAGTATATATTAGGACAAGATTAGGCCAACAAATACATGTGATGTCATTCTTATATATAATAAATGTGTACCACCTATCCCATTCTTGAACACCTAATCTCACTAGTAAGTGTATAATGTGTATTGGGTTTTCAAGAAAATTTCGGCAGCATTTCCCCGCTATTCTCCAAGTACATATGTACTTAGAGAACAAACGGGGAAATGCTACCAAAATTTTCTTGAAAACCCAATACACATTATACACTTACATCCTAAGTGAGATTAGGTGTTCAAGAACAGTCCCAAACCAGGGACTATCCAAGATTTACTCCTAATGAGTAAATCTTGGATGGGGTTCTAGGCTAATGAGTACATATCCACATTAAAGCTCACATTGTAAAGTTCATATTCACATTGTAAAGTAATTCAAATTGTAAAGTATCCATTCTATGATCAAAGAGAAAAATTAAGCTCACATTATAAATTAAGCTCACATTGTAAAGTTCACATATTCAGAAAAAATAAAAATGTATAAAACAAAACATATATACCTCTAATATTGTGATTTTCTTATCAATTAACAATCCTTCATTGTGATCTCCGCGTACATACAAGTCATCATTAGCTTCAATATTTGTTGGTGTTGGCAACCCAACTGAGAATGGACTGGAGTCATCATACTTATCATAGTACTGTTCTTCATCTATAGGATCTTCAACGAACTGTCTTTTACCATGAAGAACAACCGACCATTTATCATTTGCAGGATCATCGATATAAAATACTTGTTTCTCCTGTGATGCCAATATAAATGGTTCAGCCTTCTCGCCAATCATTTCAAAATTCACTAAAGTGAAACCCAATTCATCCACTATAACTCCTTTTGTGTTATCAACCCAATTACATTTGAAGAGCAGAATTCTGAAATCTATGTAGTCAAATTCCCATATGTCTTCAATGACACCGTAATATGACATTTTAGCTTCACGTGGACTCTTATCCTTTGCACTTGCAAAAAACATAGTCGATGCTTGAAGGGTGACCCCACTGTTTTGGACGACACTCTTATCATCTTGGCGCTTTGTGTAATATGTGAATCCATTAATGTCATACCCTTCATAAGACATAACAGTCAACTTTGGTTTAAAGGCGAGGCATTTGATAGTTTTAGTAATATCATCTGGTGTTTGAGATAGTTGATGTAAGACTTTATCTTCAAACCACTTAATAAAAGTCTTGTTATGCTCTCTAGCAAGCCACATTGTATTCGCTCGAGGATATTGTCTTTTGATGAAATTGGTATGTTCCTCGATAAAAACGTTCACTTCGTCTATGTGGTGTAAAATATACAAATGACCTTGTTCCAACTGCTCACGGATTATTACTTTCACACGTGAACCCAAAATTCCTTTGCCAAATAGCTCGTCAATATTCTTGTCATTATCAGGAGTGTCATTACCACTGAGAAAGTCATTGCAGAAATCCATAACCTCTCTTGCCACATAACCTTCAATTATACTCCCTTCAGGCCGATAGCGGTTTCGAACATCACCTTTGAAAACGCTCATGTATCGTTCAAAGGGATACATCCAATGCAAGAAAACCGGTCCCAAGATTTTCACTTCCCTAGTCAAGTGGACAATAAGATGTACCATGATATCAAAGAACGAAGGAGGAAAATACATCTCAAGCTGACATAGGGTAACAACCACTTCTCTTTGTAAATTATCGAGAGTCTTAGGGTCAATAACTTTGCTACAGAGACTGTTGAAAAAGAAACAAAGTCTGGTGATTGCAAACCTTACATGCTTCGGCAATATAGATCGAATTGCCACGGGCAATATTTGTTGTATTAGAGTGTGACAATCATGAGATTTAAGACCTATCAACTTCAAATCTTTCATTGATACCAAACTACGGATGTTGGATGAGTAACCATCTGGCACCTTAACATTTACCAAGCATTCACAAAAAGCTTTCTTCTCCTTTCTAGACAACGTGTAACAAGCGGGAGGTAAGTATGTTTATTTATTACCCATTTCACGTAATTCTGTTAATTTTGACCTTATTCCCATTTCACATAGGTCCAGTCTGGATTTTATCCCATCTTTAGTCTTACCTGGTATATTTAATAGAGTACCAATGATGCTATCACAGACATTTTTCTCAACGTGCATTACATCGATACAATGTCTGACTGTCAAAGAACTCCAATAAGGAAGATCCCAAAATATTGACTTCTTCTTGAATGAAGAATTGTCACTCCGTGTAGTACATTGTGATCTCTTACCAAATTCATTGACAATGTCTTTTACTCTTTCATAAACAACCTCCCCTTGTATAGGTTTAGGTGCACTCCGTTCCTCATTCAATCCATTGAATGCTTTGCGCTTCCTATGATACAGATGGAATTTTGGAAGAAACCTTCGATGACCGAGATATACATTCTTACCGCCATGTTTTAGTCTTGTTGAATCAGTGTTCTCTTCACATATAGGACACGCTTTAGTTCCTTTGACACTATATCCAGACAAATTCCCATATGCTGGAAAGTCATTAATAGTGCAAAACAACATATCATGCAAACGAAATGTCTCTCTTCGTGAAGCATCATAGGTCATCACACCTTCACCTCAGAGTTTCTTTATGTCATCAATCAGAGGTTCAAGATAAACATCGATGTCATTTCCAGGTTGTTTAGGGCCCGATATCAACAATGACAGCATTACATACTTATTTTTCATACACAGCCAGGGAGGAAGATTGTATATAACAAGCATGACTGGCCAAGTGCTATGTTGGCTGCTCAATGTCCCGTACGGATTCATCCCGTCTATACAAAGCCCAAGTCTTAGATTCCTGACTTCTTCACCAAATTCAGGGTACAATAGATCAATCCTCTTCCACTGTGGGGAATCAGACGCATGTCGTAGGATCCCATCATTATTTTTCTTAACAAGTGTTGAAACCGTGATATTATAGGTAGATACCACATCACCTTGGCAGGAGAACCAGTTTTGGACTCCCCCGAAGTCGTCAATTTATACCGTGACGCACCACATTTTGGACAATCTTTCAAATCTGCATAGTCCTTTTGAAATAATACACAATCATTCGGGCATGCGTGTATCTTCTTGGCATCCATTCCCATTGGGCACAACAATTTCTTTACCTGGTATGTTGAGATTGGAAGCTCGTTTCCTTCAGGAAGCATTTCTTTCAACAAAGACAGCAATGACGTGAAGCTTTTGTCACTCCATATATTGTTAGCTTTCAACTTATACAATCTCAACACAGTGCTAAGCTTCGTAAACTTAGTACAACCTGTGTATAATGGCATCTCAGCATCATGCACAATGTTTCTAAAAATGGGAGGTGGATCGGTGTGCTCTACCCCACAACTATCCAACATCGCATCAACGATGTCTACTGGAAATGGTTCATTCACATCTACGTCATCGTAGGTAATTTCTTCTTCCACACAAGCACTGCTATCGACATCCACTGGTTTCGGGTTTGAAATCTCTCCATGCCAGTGCCATTCTGCATAGCCTTGTATAATCCCGTTGCACATGATATGAGTTTTGATTTCGTCACCAGTGTTGACTTTCAAGTGGTTACCGCAATGCCTACATGGACAGTAGAACCTATCTCCAGGTTGTTTCCTATGTTCCTCGGCAAATCTAATAAACTGGTCAAGACCAGAAATAAACTCTGCGGTGCAGCGATTGCGAATGGACATCCATGATCTATCCATTCTATGATCAAAGAGAAAACAAGTATATATTAGGACAATATTAGGGTCTAGGGTTAACAAATACATGTGATGTCATTCTTATATATAATAAATGTGTACCACCTATCCCATTCTTGAATACCTAATCTCACTAGTAAGTGTATAATGTGTATTGGGTTTTCAAGAAAATTTCGGCAGCATTTCCCCGCTGTTCTCCAAGTACATATGTACTTAGAGAACAAATGGGGAAATACTGTGGAAATTTTCTTGAAAACCCAACACACATTATATACACTTACATCCTAAGTGAGATTAGGTGTTCAAGAACAGTCCCAAACTGGGGACTATCCAAGATTTACTCCTAATGAGTAAATCTTGGATGGGTTTCTAAGCCAACAAATAATGTGTTGTCATTCTTATACCTAAAATCCTAGTTCTTCAAGTTAGGGTGATTATTGATGTCTTTAAAAGCATGATTGGCAATTTAGGGAAAAGTTCATCATTTACATTCCAAGCATGTCACATGTGTGCATTACAGTTCATCATTAAGCAAAAGAAGGGTGATTAGGATTCTCAATATACTCAACAATGAAACAAGTTAAACATGTGTGCATTACAGTTCCTCATTTACATTCCAAGCATGTCACATGTGTGCATTACAGTTCATCATCAAGATATCTATAACTTACTTAAACATTCAATTATGAAGTAAATATACACTTAATTCAGAATAGCATGAGGAACAAATAAGTAGATGAAAAATACAAATAAGTAGATTCGGGTCTGGGCCTAAAGTCCGAACTCAAGGCTGTGATTTGCGTGGTGTTTCCCGGGCAGAACTGCCCCTGGTTCAGACCTGCTTCATGCACAGGTGGAAAGGGCTCAGCTAGAAACGTAGCTAGGTGCTGCTCGTGGCTGAGGGGGCTGCGGAATCAAGTTTAGGGCTCTTAGTCGGAGTCAAGGGCGGTATTTGGTAGTGTTGGTCATTCCCATCTACTCCTGGACGGCGTCGCTATAGCTGCAGCTTCTACTTCTGGCCGTCGGCGCTGCTCTATAGGTCGGGCGCTGCTAGGGTGAGGTAGAGGAAGAAGAAGGGCGGAGGAAGGTCCAGCGGCGTCGCGATGGTTGGGGTTGGGGCTAGGGTAGAGGCGGTTGGGGGTGGGGTGGTGGTGGCTGGTGCGGGAGCGGTTGATGGCACTGGGGAGGCGGATGGCGGTGTGGATGTTGGTGCTACCACTGGGGATTGGGTGAAAGTGGTGGCCGTCAGGGAAAAGCAAGGCGGAGGAGAAAAGGGCTACCTTGCTGGCGGAGCAGAGCGGCGGCAGCACCGAGCGGCGACGGCACCGAGCGGAAGCTTTAGCTGGAGGCAGCACCGAGCGGTGGCAGCACCGAGCGGCGACGGCGGCACGGACGGCGGGGAGCGGCGGCGGCGGAGCAGCGGGGGCGAGCAAAAATCACCGGAGCTAACTAGCTGCAATCGGGAATGAAACAGGGAAAGGGGAAGAATCGGTCGGGCTGGTGAGCTATTAAGTTGACAATAAGTGTCGGTTATTTAAAAAAACCGACACCTAAACCTATAGTGTCGGTTATTTAGTTATGAACCGACACCTATACTAAGTGTCGGTTATTTAAAAAAACCAACAATTAAACCTATAGTGTCGGTTATTTAGTTATGAACCGACGCCATATGTAAAATTTTGGAGCCAATTTTTTCACTGGAATTTTGGGTTTGGCGGTTGAGTTTAGGTGTCGGTTGTTTATTAATTAACCGACACCTATTAAAAGCGGTACCCGTGTCTGGGCTCCCTAAGCATATTGGATGTCGGTTTATGTTATCAACCGACACTGTAGACATTAGGTGTCGGTTTTTGTAAACAATCGACACCTTGAAAAGTGACTTTATAAGCCATTTCTGTAGTAGTGCACATGTACTAACTACTAATGTGGGATTTTATCGCACTAACAAACTCACTCGAGGTTGAAATCCCTGAGCTTTTACCAAAACCAAAGTGCAATAATACCACCCGCAAGCGGACGAGTCTTATCACAGTATAGTTAAGGATCGAACCCAAAGGACAACTTTTTAAGAATCTTTTTCAGTCTAGTCTAGTTCGAGTTAAGGCTAATATTTAAAACGATTGGTTTATTTGAGGTTACTTAAACTAATTGCAAGAAAGTAAAAGTTGAATTAAAGATGGATTTAGACCAATGATATGGAATCGCTGGGATGGTATCGAGTTTCACCACTGCTACACACACAAACACATTAAATAGCAAACAATCCATGAAAGATATATCAATCCAAATAGAGCTACTACAGAACCCCCCGTACGGGCGTTAGGTTCGCGTAAGCATCACCTTAGGCATCAGATGTCTCGTCACTAATCGGATCACTTACTTACGGCTCCAAAGATATAGAAATCCAACGAATGTTGTGAGCCCCCAATACAGGCGTTAGGCACACATAAGCATCACCGAAGGCTAGATGGCTCGTCCCCTCGCGGATCATACACTTACGACCTCGAAGAAATCCCATTCTAATTCCAGTTTGGGAGTCAACCACATTAATCGATAAGAAATAAGGTGATAGATCTACAAACTAACATCGACGATAAACAAGACTATACAAAATCCAACTAAGGTTGTGGTCCTCCCTGAGGGATGTTTAGACCACAGAAGTGTCGTTGTAGGCTAGATGTCTCGTCCCCTCACATATCATACACTTACGACCTCAAGGAATCCTATCAGAAGTTCTCATCAAGGAGATGAACTTGTAAACTGCCATTCCATCCCACATATAGAAGAGTTCGCAATATAGGAAATAATAAGATGAAAGCTAGGAGATAATCAACTACAAACATACCAACTAATAATGAAATGGAAAGATATATACATTGCCATGGAGAGTTTAACAAAATAACATGATTTGCATGGGCAGCGGGGCTAGTCCCCACACCCCAGTGAAAAGGTACTACTTGCTCATGATGCGATAAACAAGAAGAATAAGAAAGAGAGAGAAATCCACCATGAACTCAGTGCAGAAGGTAGTCGCAGCTCGGTGAAGAAGATACGACCTTCTACATCATGTCGGAGCAGATCTGGACGTGAACAGGAGACGCCATGACAAACCGGACAGTCTCCCTCACTCCGTCTTCCTTCTCTCCTCGACCTCCTTGGTTGCAACACGGGCAGTAGGTGGAATGAAACTAGCACGAATGGTACTGTATTTAGAACAGACCTGTGTACAGGCAGCCTGTCGGCGTCCCGGAACCTCCCCCCCCCAAATCAGGACGTAGTGGTCCTATTTATAGGCATCGGGCAGGTCTTCACGTTTTTGGTGTATTTCCAATCCAAACGGTTTGGCTGATATTTTTGCTCAAACGGTCTTGTAAAATTTGACCAAACGGTCTTGAGCAGCAAACAATTTGGAAACCGAATTAGACCACAGACCGTTTGCCTATCAAACGGTCTTATACAAAAATGGGAAAATGGTCTTCGAGTCAGAGGCGAATGGTTTGCAAACTGTTTAATATCAAACGGTCTTTGATTCGGTCAATGCCTCAGCCAAACGGTCTTGTAGCTTTCTCCAAACGGTCTGTAAACTGTTAATAGCCAAACAGTTTTGGCTCTTTTTGGTTTGCAAATCGAATGAGACCAAACGATCTCATAGACCATTTGCCTATCAACGGTCTTTTCTTGTCAAACGGTCAAATCCATTCGTTCTTGAGTTGGCGGCAGCAAATGGTCTGCTGGGTCAAATGGTCTTGAGTTGCAGAAGCTCTCTGATCTGTTTGTAAAATCAAAATGGTCTTTGTCCTTCATTCGGTCTTCACCTGCAGGTGCAACGACCTCGGGGTGACATCATTTGGAATGCAATCTTCCTCCATTCGGTCTTGCGGTGGGGGCTGCATTGAGTGTTGGTTGGAGGTAGAAGACGACGCACCACGACCCTGGCGAGGCACCACAGTTGTGGTAATGCTACTGTCCCACGGCCGTGCCACCTTGAACGGGCGTGGTGGGTGAGTAATTGGGCTCTGATGGCATTATTCCATGGCCGTGGCGTGACACCACGGTCGTGGTGAGGCTACTATCCCATGGCCGTGCTGCCTCACACGGGCGTGGCGGGTGAGAGAGGGTCGATGCTGGCGGGGTGCCATGGTCGTGGCTCATCGATCACGGTCATGGTGAGTGAGAACTCAGGCGTTGGGGATGATCTACCACGGTCGTGGCCTCACCACACGGTCGTGGTGATGACAGTAGATCACGGTCATTTTGAGCCACCATGGTTGTGGTCAAGACTTGGCTTCAAGATCTTGAATTCATGTAATGCTCGATCTCTTGTAGCTGGGTTATGCCTCCAATTGGTATCTACTGGTCAAACGGTCTTGAGACCGAATGGGCTCAAACGGTCTTGAGACCGAATGGGCTCAAATGGTCTTGAGACTGAATGGGCTCAAACGGTCTTGAGACCGAATGGATGAAATTGCTTGGTTAGATTTCTTGATCAGAGCTAAAGGTGAGTGAAGGTGGACCCCAACTACTTGTTCAGCTTTATCAAAACCTGCATTAAATCAACAATATTTAGTTAAAACCTTGATAATCGAATCAATTAAGTATTTTTGCACATTATGATTCATATTGATATTTAATGAGTGAAATGGTATATATAGAGTTAAATTTCTCCCAAAGTGATAATTGAATTCCATGATGAATATACATTCATCAACTACCACATAGATATAATCATTATTCACCAGATTAAATATTTGTAGACCCCAAATCCTAAAAAAGAAATATAACTGACGAAACATGAAACTGTAATAACCCCAGGTGGGAAAGATAATCCTAATTAAGAAAAGATTAATTGATTCAAGCTATATCTTGACAAATGTTTGTTTAAATATGTAGATCTTTCTCTTGATTGTCAATTGGTATCAATACTTGGAATTTTTGCATTTTGTATATGTTCAGTTCAAGGGTACAATTTTTTTATTTTATGATTGGAAAGCTTATTCCTCTTGAAAGCATATACACTATATAGGTTGGTTGGACTAAATTTTTAGAAACTTTAGTCTCCTTCTTTAAAGGCCACCAACAAATTCTTTGAAATAGTACAACAATTTTAAATGTCATAAAAGACTAGGCTTGTGCCCCTAGTTTAGTGGAGTTACACTTCCAAACCTCTTTGCTGAGTTTAGAGACATAGGTACCCTCAATATATTGGAAATCTTAGTTTGTGTTTTGTGTTCTCCATGTGAGAGAACACATGGCTTCCCCAACTACTAGGCATTGACATGTGATATCTATTTGAAACTTGCATTACTAGTCTCATGATTTGATATTAAATGCTATTGAATTTTAAAAACTTATTATTTCAATTGGATACTTTTTGTATTATTCAACTCTTTGTATTTGGAATTAAAATCATTTATAGATGTGTTCATACTCTTACTTTCCAAATATCTAGTTTGTACTGGTCATTAGACCGATCATGCTTCCCTCTAAGGATCTATGTGTGGTTTTTTTTTCTCTCTGGTAACTAACGAACATGTGATCAAAGCAAGACCTAGAAAAGATGTGCAAGAGATATCCCTTGTTGAAGTGTAGATAGGAATCAATGCCTATTCTAAATTTTGTAATCCTATGTAAAGCTTCCATGACTCTGATGTAAAGCATGATTGTAAAATGATTTTTCTTTATATTTGCTGATGCAATTTTTTTACTATTTTATCTTAAGGATCGAGTCTTTACAACATGGTATCAGAGATTATAAATAGTCGACACTCATGCATGTCTCATGGAAATTATGGTTAATTAGTTACACCTAGAATGTAGGAAAATATTTACTATAAACCCTAGTATCATTGGCTGAATTATTAGGATATACCCAAAGTACAAAAAGAGGAAGTAATAAGAGGCTAGGATGTGGTTATGTACCCTAATATACAAAGTCATGAAACATACCTAGCTTTCGGACTCCCACTAAGCATAGAGTTTACATGGAGATATTATTGAGGAAGAAATGTTTAAGATATATGTACAATGATGCCCTTGGATCACTAACATCACCAGTATAGATATATAAGTGGTTTGAGTACCCTAGAATTTCTCGATAATTTTGTACAACCAACCACTAGTAATAAAAAAATGAGAAAAAGATATAGCATAAAATGGTAAGTTCTATGTATGAATAAACACATTTGATAAAATCCATCTAGAATGTTAAAAGATATATGATAGCAATATAACAAATATATTTTACTTCATATTTATTTTCTAAGTGAGAATAATTCATCATCATGTAAGTGGAATGAGTTGAGGTGTCTAAAAAACATGTCCAAAGTGATGTCTACTACTCAGGATAAACATAATCCTGAATTTAGTCAATAATCCAATAAAAATGTGTCACCTTCAATGAAGAGAAAAATAAATGATAATATTTTAGGACTTAGAAGAAAAACCCTACTATCACAAAACTTATTCCAAAAGAAAATTGTTGTATGATAAATTTGACATAAAACCCCTACAAAACACGATGATTGAGAATCGACTAATAGGTTCCCTTTTTATATATGTAATTATGATATTTGTGAGACATAAATTACAAATCCAACATTATAAATGCAACTTAAAAAAAGATTAAGATTCAAAATGTCTTCCAGTTCATAATAAGATAATTGAATAGTAAAATGTGATAAATATTAGGACCAATGGGTTTTGAAATTCCCAATTTTTGGAGACATATGATGTTTTTATAGATATATAAAATATTGGATAATTATGTTGAACAAAGTATTATATTGATGTAAAATCATACCCACTGAAAATGGAGAAATAAAAATATATCTAAAATTTTCACACAATAGCATGTCACATATGACCACATTTTTGAGTAAAAGTTTATAAAGTTTTAAGATATATTTTATGATAAATACAATTTACCAAATAATTTTGTGGTGTAATACAAAATCTTGACGTCCATTCTTTGGCTAGAAATGTGTAAATGACCCTAGAGGAGTTATATAGACCTGACATCACTAAGTTTTAGGTGACTATTTATGTTAGAATGTCGACATGAGGTAATTATGACTTGCTTCCACATTGATTTTGGCCATTTTATTGTATACATATCAAGATAAAATCATTATTCCTTATATACCATATGTACAGAGAAAATTTATTTATGGAATTTAGGAATGATTTCTTGGGCTAGGTAACAATCAAGGATGTATGAGAAAACCCTAGAGGAGAGAAACCTAGAGTTGGTGAAGATTACTACAATGTAGATGAAATACCTATTTACATTTCTAGTTGAATCCTTTTATGGGGTGGAGAGTAGTACCTAACTAATTTGGTTTCGGGGACAAAATCCTCTTTAAGGTGTGGAGAGTTGTAACATACTACAATTTGAGGACAACATACATTGAGCTATGATTTCTCAATTTATTTTCACAACTTGGCCTTATTCACAATGTTGTCTTTCATTTTGAAATCCCAGTTATTTTCTTTGATTAAAATGCATGGTTTTCGACAATGATTAGTCTTCAATTGAATTCCATTTCTCTAAATATAGTTGTTCTCTTCATTTGAAGATATTTACAAATTACTTCCTCTATTTGACTTTTTGAACTCATTTCGATGACAGTTGGAATAAAGAATTCTTATATATATTGATTTAGCCTCAAATACATAAAATACTCTTGATTTTCTTACTAATAGATTGGAATCACTTAAAAATATTTGTCAAATTAAACATCTTGATGTTTTAGTGACCAGTGATAGAAAACATAATAACCCCAGTTAGAGACATAATGTGGAGAGTTAGTGTTTCTAGGATCTAGTTTAATATATAGCGCACATATGACCAAAATCTTAGAGCAACGATATTTTCTATTTAGGTGTTATAAAAAATATAACTCATGAATTAATTAATAGTTATTACCAGTTAGTAATTAGTTCTTTGTTTAAAAGGAAGGCCCACATATTCCTCTTCCTCAGGCCACACTCCCCTCTGATTGTTACAGGGAAGAAAGGGATTTAATCCCTGCATCTAAAACTTCTTAGATCAAGAAAATAGACTATCCCTCTCCACATCAAAGCCCCGGCCCCGACCATATATTAAGAAAGTACTGCTAACCCCAAATCCTGAGCCACCAGGACTATTTCCATTGCCTACCACAAGAAAATGGTTGTGTGTCTGTTCCACAATTAGGGACAACACCCCAAATGCTAGAGATATTTCTACGACATCCTTTAGCACTCATTCTATCTTCCATTTTCTCCTCACATACCATAACTAACCTTCCCTATTAACTTTATACTTGTCATAGTATAGAGGCAACAACATGCATGCAACACAATGATGGATCAACAAAGCACCTCATGCCATGATTAGAAAGCATCGTTGAGCTGCACAAAATGGTTTCATCAAATGTTCCCCAACTATCTTGGCATTAGAACTACATCCATCTATGCCCTCACATATTGTTCATCACCCTAGATCCCACTCTAGAGATTATCAGTCACGACCTAGATCTAAAAGGTACTACACATGCAAACTATTTCACCATCTACAATGCAGACCTCGACTAGATGAAGACTCTCACAATCATCATGATACCCCACACCGTCGATGACATCTTACCCTTTGTAGAAACCTTTCATTCCACCTGCAAAAATAGGTTCCTTAGCCTAAAGATCATGATGGCAATCAACCTCGACTCCACCATCTACAACGATCTTTAAGACCTCCAGATCCCATGAAACTTCTTAGACAATGATGATGACAGTCTGAAGGTTGGAGAGTTTTCATATCTTTGGCACAAATAACCACAATAGTATGTGAATGAGTAGTATCTTGGTTGAAATCACCTTTGCACATCCAATCAATGGCGCTACATCTCCAACCGGCATAGACTAAGCAACCACCTGTACTGATTCAAATCAAGACAAGAAGAAGACTAACAAGAAGGGACCCTCAATGCAACCAGATGACAAGTCTCATCTATTTATGTTCTTTCCTTATGTCCATCATCATAGACATTCATAACATGAAATTATCACCTACTAGAACGAAATAACAAATTACAAAATAAACGACCCTATCAGTGTATGAAAATTGTGGCCAATTCTCACATCTAAATACATTCGAGACTAACACATATGCTTAGTTGATATGCACAAGGTGCATATCGTAAGGCTAGTAATCAAAGTCAAATCAGGGATGATCTCTAAATAATTTAACCTACAATTCTAGACATACCCTTACATAACTAAACCTTAATTGAGAAACACCTTCTTATTTGATTTGTATAATATAGGTAAGTACCTAATTATAGGAAAATAAGTAGATGTGAACTGATAAACCTTATTCAATGAATATTTTTTAATTGAAACTATACTATAATGAATAATAAGAAGTTACATCGGCTAAAACATGTATGATTAGGAATATATACATGAAGAGAAAAATGTAATTTTACACAATAGAACCTTGTTGAACTAAATAGCTTGAAATAGTTATGTTATGCTACTGTAATGTCCTAGGATTTGAGGCCTTGGATAACATTATCGTAAAAGGAATGATTGGACTACCCATATCACCAAGGTGCACCTTCTTTTCCAGGAGCCCATCACCAAAGAACTCCATAGTTAAGCGTGCTCAGCTTGGAGTAGTACTAGGATGGGTGACCAGTCAGGAAGTTGATCTTGGCTTGTGTGTGAGTGAGGATAAATAATGCAGTTAAGGCTAGTGGTGGTCTATAGGGCTAGTCGTCATTCCTAACACTCTATTAGAGCCTTGGGCAGTGGGACCAGGTGTTACAAATGGTATCAGAGCCAAAACCCCTCTAGTAGGTGGGGCCCACACGGGCATGTGGCATGCCAGTCTTGAGCCGTGCAGTCTAGGCATGTTGAAAATGGATGTCCATGGTGATGTAGCCTCCCTTGCGCTGGTATTCAGTGATCGGGAGTTGAGTGTCCATGGGCCATTCTGGGTCTGTACTTAAATGGGGAGATATTATGAAGCCATATAATTGAGCCTTGATGAGGATGTGAA
This sequence comes from Alisma plantago-aquatica, assembly GCA_963693085.1. Classification (NCBI taxonomy): domain Eukaryota; kingdom Viridiplantae; phylum Streptophyta; class Magnoliopsida; order Alismatales; family Alismataceae; genus Alisma; species Alisma plantago-aquatica. The sequence continues at coordinate 717,908,500 of OY856413.1, forward strand.
GAGTCTAAGTGGGGGATATTATAACGTCTCGGGATTTTAGGCCTTGGATAACATGATCTTAAAAGGAATGATTGGACTACCCCATATCACCAAGGTGCACCTCCTTTTCTGGGAGCCCATCACTAAGAGGGTGAAAGGGAGATAGGGAGATAGGAATTACTGAACAATCTTTTAACATTTTGGAAGAAAAATTCGTGTTTGTGTCGGAATACAAAAGGTTCATCTTCCTAAGAGGGTGAAAGGGAGATAGGAATTACTGAACAATCTTTTAACATTTTGGAAGAAAAATGCATTAGATCCTATTGTCCAAAGACTACTGATGAAGTAGGTTTTCAGGTTGTGAGCTCAAAATGATGAATACACAAATGTGGGTCACTAATAAAGTAAGTTCTAACGTCTTTGAAATGCTGGAGGCTTTATGGTGGAATACACTCTACTGAGACTGGCCTCCTTCTAGTGCAATTCTTGTCAAATGAATGACTACTTAGGGTTGTTTTCTTTCTCTTACCTTAACAAATGGAAATATAAAAATATCATTGGTATTGTATAACAATTTATTATCTCGTGGTGAATGAAATCTCAATAATTCACTCTCTTTCAAAATAAAGTTGCATGTACTCCTTGGAAATTATGTACCGGTGCCTCAAAGATATGTCTTAGGCGGATTGCTCCGAGCAACATTTTCCATGAGATTGGGTAAGGGTCCCAATTCACTATAAAACCCTAAAGTAAACAATGCAAAAAAATTTATACACATGTGCATCATTTGTTAATAAATAGAAGAAGAGGAAGGTCTAAATTAACATGGGATGAGCTTATAAAGAGAGATTTTGAATCTCTACATCTCAATCAGAATATGACCCATGATAGAGCTGAATGGAAACGAAGGATCCATGTAGCCGACCCCAACATAGTTGGGAATGAGGCTTAGATGATGATGATGATGATGATGCATCATTTGTTAATCGTGAGAAAAGTATTAGATGGCAGAGAAATATGAATTATATTCTCTACCGTATTTCAAGCTCAAACCTTATTTGTACTGAAAGCTTCCTCATACAATAAACGATATGATATGCATCGCTGCATGAGGACTTTTCAGATCAGGTAATTGAACAAATGCTGAACCGCCGCCCAGAGTTCCCCCAAACACTTCACGACATCAGCAGAAGCTACCACTCACCTGAAGTGCTTGAGAGGAACACTAGAGGGCGTGCACTTGACAACTGGCGCGCAGGCATTGGCAGTGCTGGCCTCAGACGGTACACCAGATTTGTTGATTCAAACAATCTGTTACAATGTCCTTATATAACACAGAGCACTTGCCTTCCACTCATACTAGCCCTAAACGCAGTGCAGAAGAACATAGACGTGCTCATGGTCTCGTTCATCAAGTCCAACTCCTTTTTTCTTGTTCTAGGAATGAGCACACGATGGAATGAGAATCAAGATATTGAAAGCACCATATGTTGCTTTCAATCTTATGCATGTAGGTGTCGCAAAGATACAAAGGGCTCGTTTGTAATTCTGCTGTGATATATAGGGGGTGTGCCTTTTCCGTTCCCCTTTCAAGTTGAAACGAGAGAAGGATAGACGAGAGAGAAATCTATGAAATTTTATTCTTTGATGCTCAATTAAATCTATGAGATACTAAATCTATTGTTCGGGCTTACTCCGTACATGTCCCATTTAAATTCTGTGGTACACACACCTTATTGACTTTTCAGAAGTTGATTTTGAGTAAATTTATGACAATAATTTTTTGGGACATAACTAGAACAACAAAACCGAGACCACTGACCACAGATTTGAAAGTGGACACAAAGTTGATCAAATTCAGACATCGTCCTACTTAGCGATATGGAAGGTAAGAAGTACACTTACATGATGATAAAACTAGGGCACAACCGATTATTATGAAGAGAATGAATAACTTTATTATAAGACTGGTCTTATAATAATTTGTTCCATATATTTTCATCATAGTGTACGAAGGCATTTCTCTTTTCTTCTTTTTTTCAAGTGGGTGGGGTATTGGATAGGAAAGCGACGAGTTGTTGCAATGTTATTGGTCGTCTTATAAAAAAATATATGACGCGTTGCAGCTCCGAAATTTCGACGAGAGTTCAATCAGAAAATAAAATGGAAACAAAGCACTACGTGATGGCAACGATGTTGACAGCAAGACGGGGACACAAATATGGTCCAACACTGAGCCTGGTTGTATATCACCCATAATTTTCTATCCATTAACTCGAACATTAAATTTGGACCAATCTAACACTAGTCCATCTAGGATCTATTTTACCCAAACCCTATAATATGTGGTCCTTACCAAATGTGTAAAATCAATAGTGTCATAAACTTTTTGTAATTGGATTTACTAAAATGTGGATTTTTATTCTTGCTGTGTCAATAGTTTGCATGTATAGTAGGTGATCTATTCAGATTTAAAAAGTTGCCTCCATAGAAGGTTATTTAACATAGGTACTAAGTTCGCATGTTTTTTTGGTTTGAATGCCCACATTTCTATAAAATTTTAGTTTCATTGGTCATGATAGTTATTTTTTAGTTTTGAAATAAGTTAACGCATCATGTGTTTATGCTACAACTTTATATATTTTACTATAACATCAGCATGTTTATGGAATATAAATTAAAATTAGTATTTATTTATCATCTCATATTGATTCACTACTGCACAAACTGGCTACAGCGTCAATCAAATAAGGCTTGCATCCTATGTGGGTGATGCTACAATACATAGGATATAACATCGGTTTTGAGCAAAAGTGACACTATAGATATCGCGTGCAAGATCGATGCCGGCAGCAAACCTAGAGACGGGTTCTTCAGGAAGCTGACTGTACATACTCCATTATTTGTTTGTCTGAGATTTCTAGTATGCTATAGATGTGTCTAGCATTGATTTCGTATCGGAAAACTAACTACGCGCACATGTATCTTTAGTTTACCCGCAAAACCAACACTAGACACTCTAGTTTTTCTAGAGGAGTTTTTAATTTCTATAGAGATATCTAGTATATGTCTCGTACAAAAAAATCGGTGGTGTATATATATATATATATATATATATATATATAGGCTAAATATTTGTTACCCGCGCGGGTAACATACACTCGTTACCCGTCACTGTTGTATTCCGCCTCCGTTCCCGCGTGACCAAAGACGAACCCCCTCGTCCGACGACGCGACCAAAGACGACCCCCCTCGTCCGACGATTCCAACCCCATCTTCCGACGATTCCAACCCCATCTTCCGACGATTCTATCCCTTTCTTCCGGCGGCTTTTCCATCTCCAGTGAATCCGCTGTTAGACGGGCCCATATCGTCCATCTGCCGCAGCGTTCTATTGTCCGCCTCCTCCCCCTGCGCGCGACCAAAGACGGAAGATCCTGCAAATCTCCGGCGATTCTTCTCTGATCTCCTCCGCCGCTGACAAGCATCCGCCGTTAGACGGGCTCATACCATCCATCTGCCGCAGAGTATTTGGATCTCTATTCGTTGATCTGGATTCTCCCTCTTATCCGCCCCTTTTTGATTCAGAAGCTCCAATTGACAGTGCGACAAGTGCCCCGGTCTGAAAGCGGCGCCCGACCTAGAAGAATAGCGACATTGTTCATTTATCCGTTAACTGCAAGAAGGGGCGGGTTTTCCAGTTCTCAGTTTTCATAGAGGACGACGACGAACGTGTTTCTGAACTCATCTGAATCCTTTTTGGCTGTCGTCCGAATATCAGGTGAACATATTGATAATCATCAGTTGAAATCGTTGCTATTCAAGTGTGTCTGTCCAACTTCGAAATTTGATTTGTAATGTGTATATTGATTTTCCAAGAGAATGCTGATTTGTAATGTGTATACTTATTTTTCCCAATGTGTTTTCTTCTCTCTGACTTTTCTATTCACAATGTGTATACATTTCTCTGATCTTTGTGTTTAAAGTAAACCCAATTTTGTGTTTGCATTTTCCATTTTTGAAGCAGTTACTCATTTGGTATGCTGGGTTACTCTTCTGACTGACAGAGTTACTCTCTTGTTACTGATAGACGTTGTTATGATTCAAATCTTCCTTCAGTTACTCATTTGTTATGATGAGTTAATCTTCGGCTTGATAGAGTTACTCTATGCTGTTTCAGATTTACTCTTCTGTACTGCTGTGTTACTGATAGACGTTACAATGGATCCCAGCCTTGATACAGATGTTGCCAATTCAAATGTTGGTCCTGATAATGATAATGCTAATTCTTATCCATCTGTTGGTGCTTCCACTCTGCCGCCAGCTACAGTTCCTAAAATTGGTCTCCATTTTGGAAGTTTAGATGAAGCTATTTCATTCTATTCTAGCTATGCTGGCATGAATGGTTTTAATATCAGGAAAGATGACAACAGGTATGAACGGGGAACTAAGATTCTTGTTGCCAAAGATCTGGTTTGTGACAAGCAGGGTACAATGGGCCGTTCTAAGAGGTCAAGAGGGCTGTTGAGCCCCGTTTGTGATGAAGTGGGTAAGTTACAGGAAAATCTGTCTAAGAAGCACAAGCGATCTGTGAAGAGGTGTGGTTGTGGAGCCATGATCCGATTCACACTAGACAAGTCCTCGTCTATGTGGGTTGTGACTGCCTTTGTTGAGGAACACAACCACGATCTTGTTGATGATGCACATCTCCGTTACTTGAAGTGTAACTCATCTCTTAATGAAACTCAAAAAGATATGCTTTCTTCCATGAGCCAAGCTAACATACCTGTATCGAGACAAATTGCATTGATGGCATCGGAGTCTGGTGGTTATGAAAATATGACATTTACTAGCAGACAAGCTCATGGACACATCAGTAGCAAGAGGAAAGAGGCAGCTAAATACGATGTGGACATGGTCTTGGATCGGTTTGCCAAGTTTAAGGTACTCGATCAGAAATTCTTCTATACATACCAAAACGATCCTGATTGTTGCTTGACTCATCTGTTTTGGGCTGATCCTGTTTCCGTTGAAGATTGTGGGTTGTTTGGTGATGCGATAGTTTTTGACACCACCTACCGCACTAACAAGTATTCAATGGTTTTTGGAATGTTTGGTGGTGTTGATCACCATCGCAAGACGGTCTTGTTTGCTTCAGCTCTTATGATTGATGAGAAGTACGAGTCATTTGTATGGGTTTTCAAGCAGTATCTACTTTGTTTTGGCAAAGAGCCAGTGTCCATCATAACCGATCAAGACCCGGCTATGAATGCTGCTATCCTTACTGTTTTTCCAAACTGCAAGCATCGGTTCTGCAGCTGGCACATCCTACAAAAGCTTCCCTCTAAGCTTGGTGGTGTTCCTAACAAGGAGCAGATCATAAGCTCCTTGAATGATTGCGTGTGGAATGTGGATGATGTTGGCACCTTTGAAGAGAAGTGGCATTCTGTTGTTGAGGTTTATGGTCTGTCGTCTATTAATTGGTTGTCTGACATGTATGCTATGCGTTTGGATTGGGTCCCGTGCTATATGCAGTCTTCCTTCTTCGCAGGCATGAGGACAACGCAAAGGAGCGAGAGCTTGAATGCGTTCATTAGAAGCCATGTGAACAGTTAGAAGACTTTATTTGAACTTGTATGCTCATTGGAGACTGCTTACTCTCATGTACGAGAGATTGAAAATTTCAAAGACTTTGAAGACGAGTATAGTAATCTCCCTTTGTCATCACTTTGGCCTTTGGAGGAGCAGATGAGAGGTATATACACAAAGTCAATTTTTAAGATATTTCAGAGTGAGGTTCATCAAAGCATGATATATAATGTAAAGGAATCTTCAGAAGGTGTGTTTGAAGTGTATCGCGTTGGTGGCCTTGGATCTGCCCGCATTTTGAAGAAGAATCCATCGAGTGAGATTGTTTATTGCAACTGTTACATGTTGGAATTCAAAGGTATACCTTGCAGGCACATCCTGTCCTATTTGAAGAGTCGTGACTTTTGCACTCTTCCCGAGCCATACATATATAAGAGGTGGACCAAAGGCTACAGAGAACATCCTTTGATATTTGGCAAAGCTACAGTTAGTCATCTATCCACTGGGAGGACTCTTAAGCTTGTCTCTGCCTGCAATTCTATTGTGAACATAGCGTGTAGGAACAACGCTGTAGATATTTGCCATGAAAAACTGCTTGCATTGCAAAAGGAGCTGTTAGATTTGGATGTCTCTGATAGTTGTGCAGATGCAGGTGCTGGTGTAACTGCTTCAAATACAGCTTCTTCTTCAGCTGTCAAGGTTAATATCCCCAATGTTTGTAAAACTAAGGGGAGACCCAAATCCACAGATGTGAGGTTTAAATCTGGAGTTGAGATTACACAGTCTAAAAGAGAAAGGCAGTGCAAGAATTGTTTAGAGTTTGGTGTTAACCATGACAGTAGGAATTGTCCTAAGAAGTAGTGCATTATATGATTGGGATTTGCTGCTACTATGTATACTGCTCGTGTTCTGGTGATCTTGTTGTTGCTATTGATGTATATGTGGTTCTATCTTTTTTATTGGAGTTTGTAGTGTGTTTGTGAGGCATGTTCAAATTTGTAATGGGGTTGTTCTTTTTGTGTAGTTTTATGAAAGTGAGTTTGTAACTTTCTAAGTACTTCACTTGTGTTTGTAATCTATCTTTATGTTACCTTGTGCTCCAGCAATTGTATGTATACTTTGAATATGTTATAAAGAATGTTTTCTGATCAATTGTTATTCTTTTTTAATATTATATGTTTGTCTTTGTGTACAATGGATACTATTACTGTTGTCACAGTTACTCTTATTGTTGTCATAGTTACTCGCAGTGGGTTGTCATTTACTCTTATTGCTGTTAGAGTTACTCGCAGGGTTGTCCCAGTTACTCGCAGTGTTTTTCCAGTTACTCACAGGCTATTTTTTCACAGTTACTCTAACTGCTCACAGTTACTCTATCTGCTATTTCAGTTACTCGTAGTGCTCGTTCAGTTACTCGCATTGTTTTCATAGTTATTCGTATTGTGTCACAGTTACTCGCAGTGTTGGTGCAGTTACTCGTAGTCCTTTTCCAGTTACTCGCAGCCTTTTCCAGTTACTCGTAGTCCTTTTCCAGGAACTCGCATGGTTTTTCAGTTACTCGCAGTGTTTTTCCAGTTACTCGAAGTGGTTTTCCAGTTACTCACAGTGTTTTTTCAGTTACTCGCAGTGGTTTTCCAGTTACTCCCGTGCTTTTTTCAGTTACTCGCAGTGGTTTTTCAGTTACTCCCGTGCTTTTTCAGTTACTCGCAGGGTTTTTCAGTTACTCCAGTGCCTTTTCCAGTTACTCCCGTGCCTTTTCCAGTTACTCGCAGTGGTTTTCCAGTTACTCGCAGGGTTTTTCAGTTACTCCCGTGCCTTTTCTAGTTACTCCCGTGCCTTTTCTAGTTACTCGCAGGGTTTTTCAGTTACTCGTAGGGTTTTTCAGTTACTCCCGTGCCTTTTCCAGTTACTCGTGTGCCTTTTCCAGTTACTCCCGTGACTTTTCCAATTACTCCCGTGCCTTTTCCAGTTACTCCCGTGCCTTTTCCAGTTACTCCCGTGCTTTTTTCAGTTACTCGCAGGGTTTTTCAGTTACTCCCGTGCCTTTTCCAGTTACTCGCAAGGTTTTTCAGTTACTCCCGTGCTTTTTTCAGTTACTCGCAGGGGTTCTCTAGTTACTCGCAGGGGTTGTTCAGTAATAGTAGGAGAAAAATGAGTACGGGAGTCTGTTGTACAAAAAGTAACTCTAGAAGAGAGAGCACAGAGCTATAAATAATTGCAGTGATGTGTCGTCAGAATAACCCAGAGTATGCTGGCATCTTTGCAACCCAACAGTAAAGAGCACTGCTGTCAATAATTGCAGCACCAACAACACAGACCATTACTCTCACTGCTGTCAATAATTGCAGCACCAACAACACAGACATTACTCTCACTGCTGTCAATAATTGCAGCACCAACAATACAGCGGGGGGCTTTTAGATCTGCAACATCTCCATCCTACACGGCACTCTATCCTTCCATCTCTTCTTCATCAGCAACTGCTACAGTTTCAGATCTGCAACATCTCCATCCTCCACGACACCATCTCCTTCCATCTCTTCTTCATCAGCAACTTCTACAATTTCAAACACAGCGGGGGGCTTTCAGTTCTGCAACATCTCCATCCTCAACGGCACCCTCTCCTTCCATCTTATCCACTACTGCTACAGTTTCAAACACAGCGGGGGGCTTTCAGATCTACATCATCTCCATCCTTGACGACACCCTCGAGGTCCACTTCTTCATCTGTGACTGTTACGGTTTACATAAGGTACAATTTTACATTTCTTCAGATCCCCTTTTACATTTCTTCATAAGGTACAATTTTTCAGTAGCACCCCCTTTGACCATCTCCTCAGATCCCCTTTAACATTTCTTCACAGCCTACCATGGAGCCATTCATCCAGCCAATCAACTACACCCTCGATGACAAGACAGTGGAATCCATTCTACTTCCTATAGAATGGAACCATCTCCATTTTCAGATCAAACCAGGAAAAACCACCTTCCTAATCAGAAACCAGTCTTTCCAGATAACCCTTATGCAGAATAAAAACGAGTCACTTTCAACTGCTAAGGGCTGGAAAAGGATGATCGCACAGCTCAGTCTTCGCAAAGGTTGGATCATCTACCTCAAGCCAACTGATCACCAGACCATCACAGCATGGATCACAGATCAGTTCTTAGAAAAACCAACTGAGCTTATCCCTCTCTTCAGAATGCCTGGCGACGAAGTATACTCTGGATCGGAGGACTCTACAGATCAGCTCTTCGTTAGGGACATATACCAAGCAGAACCGGGATCAGCTGCAAATCCCATTCAGTTTGCAGAAGACACTGCTTCTTCGTCTGTCCAGCGTTCCTTTCACAAGTAGCTATTTAATTTTTATGTTCAGTTAATGGACCTTCTTTACAGCCGATCTGGCTGTATTTTTCTGTATTTTAAGTTCAGTTGTTGGACCTTCTTTATATTCGATCTGGTTGTATAATATATAACTTTTTATGCTTTGAATGTTGTAATCTTGAATGTTTAGATGTAGTGTTTTGAATGGTGTAATCTTGAATGTTGTAATCTTGCTTGTGCTCTCCGTGATCTTATGTAACTCACATGGTTGCCTAGTTACTCGCATAGGATTCAGTTACTCGTATGGTTGTCTAGTTATTCTATAGCTGTCGCATAGGATTCAGTTACTCACATGTTTTTGTTCAGTTACTCGCAGTGTTGTTTCAGTTACTCGCAGTGTTTGTTCAGTTACTCGCAGTGTTGGTTCAGTTACTCGCAGCTCTTGTTCATTTACTAGCAGGCTATTTGAGTTACTCACAGTATTGATACAGTTACTCGCAGCGTTGGTTCAGTTACTCGCAGTGTTGGTTCAGTTACTCGCAGTGTTGGTTCAGTTACTCGCAGCGTTGGTTCAGTTACTCGCAGTGTTGGTTCATTTACTCGTAGTCCTTTTTCCAGTTACTCGCGAGCTTTGTTCAGTTACTCGCGAGCTTTGTTCAGTTACTCGCAGGGTTATTCAGTTACTCGCAGCATTTTTCCAGTTACTCGCGAGCTTTGTTCAGTTACTCGCGAGCTTTGTTCAGTTACTCGCAGAGCTTTATTCTATTACTCGCAGCGTTTTTCCAGTTACTCGTGGGCTTTCTTCAGTTACTCGCAGGGTTGTTCAGTTACTCGCGAGCTTTATTCAGTTGCTCGCGAGTTTTTCTTCAGTTACTCGCAGCGTTTTTCCAGTTACTCGCGAGCTTTCTTCAGTTACTCGCATCGTTGTTCAGTTACTCGCGAGCTTTCTTCAGTTACTCACAGCATTTTTCCAGTTACTCGCGAGCTTTCTTCAGTTACTCGCAGCGTTGTTCAGTTACACGCGAGCTTTCTTCAGTTACTCGGAGTGGTTGTGACAGTTACTCGCAATGTTTTTCCAGTTACTCGTAGAAGGTTGTTCAGTTACTTGCAGTGTTTGTTCAGTTACTCACAGAGGGTTGTTCAGTTACTCGCAGCGTTGTTCAGTTACTCGCAGAGGGTTGTTCAGTTACTCGCAGGCTATTTTGAGTTACTCGCAGTGTTTTTTCCAGTTACTCGGAGCGGCTGTGACAGTTACTCGCAGGCTATTTGAGTTACTCACAGTCCCTTTTCAGTTACTCGTAGTCCTTTTTCAGTTACTCACAGCATTTTTTCAATTACTGGTAGTGTTCAAGCAGTCCTTTTTCAGTTACTCGAATAGTTTGTTAAGTTACTCAATCATTACTTTCGGGTGTTCAAGCATTATTCAAGCATTATGTTACTTTCAGCTCAGTTACTCGTAGTAGTTTCAAGATGTACATAAGCATTCTAAGCATAAAGTTATCTAAAGCTTTCAAGAACATTTAGCCAAAATATAAGTGCAAAATCAATATATGTTCAAGATGACATGTACAGCAAGATCAAATGTACATTAAGATCAGTTGTAAATTCAGACTTTTAACAGTTGTACATTCAATAGCAGCTGTACATTCAGATATACACAGCTTATACAACAATGAGTAACTGAACAACAGCTTATACAAAAGCAGCTATACACTTGTTGTTTCTTCATTCTTTTTTGTTTCTGGTTGTTTATCAGCTTCAGCTTCTCCTCCATTGTTATCAGCAGATATACCTTCTTTCATCTCTTCGATTTCAGCTTTTTCATCGTCTATTGGAGGCTGCAGCTGCCCCCTTGCCATCATTCGTTGAAAAATATCAGCCCTTATTGATGGTATGTCTTTGCAGGTGAAGTCCATAGGTTTACAATTTACTAGGCACTCTAAGTACTTCATGACAAAGATCCCACAGTCAAGTGAGTCTTCTTCCTGCTGTGGGCAGATCGGGTAATCCCTTTTCCACTGTGACAATTGGCTTCCCTTTTCAGTTGCACCCCTAAAGAAGTCGTGCACTATACCCACCTGCATTAAAAAAACAAGACATTTATTCATCATCAATTAAAGATCAGTAATCCTTTCAATCCACTTATAATGGACTTAATTTTTATAGATCACTTACCCATCTATTGAATTCCTTTCTTGAGTTGCTACTCCAACTCATTGAATTATAGGACCGGTGTGCTCCATCCCTGAAACTTGCTTCGTACAAGTGCCAGTGGTTGTCGTTGTTTAGTATTGTGAACACCGAGTCCATTGCGTCCCAATCTTTCATTGGAACGTTGAATAGTGGAGATAGCATGTCTATCTGTTCCAAGGTGATGTCCTCAATATTAAATGATAGCTTTTGCTGCAAATGTAGAGTTTAAAAACCACATATATAAGTTTCCGTTTGTGTTTCTATATTGTAATTTCATGTAAATTTGTATACAAAGTTTATTTGTCTTACCGGAGCATAAGTGCTCATGCAGTGCCACGTCAATACCTTCTTCCTCCGCTTGCTTGTGCTCTCCTTGAGCATCTGTACAAAGCAGTCGAGAACCTGAATAAAACCAAAAGCTTTATCAGTTTAGCAATCCAAATTATCTATTTTAAAGAGTTAAACTACATTCTTGTTTCTTACAGGTGAATGTGTCATTTGATCCTTGTACAGGAGGGCGGCGAGGTCCTTCCCCGTGCACCAAGTGTCTTCACTGAATTTCCATTCTCGTTTTAACCTGCAAATTATTTTTATAGATGTTATACATGCGAGTTGGATATAGAAAAATTAATGTGTTATCATTTTACATTTGACAATAACCAATTCCATTACATTTTTTCTATGTTGTCCATGAAGTGATGGATAATTTCTTTGGCTTCTTTTGTTTTGAAATGTTCAAAACCTATGAAGTTTGACATCTTGTGCTGTCAACAACAATAGAGAAAACCATGTTAGAATCAATCTTCATTTTTCCCAAGTTATTTAAGCATTTATGTCAGTTACTCAAGTATTACTCTCGGTTACTCATTCATTATGTTCAATTACTCAAGCATTACATTCAGTTACTCATTCATTATGTGCAGTTACTCAAGCATTATATTCAGTTACTCAAGCCTTACGTGCAGTTGCTCAAGCCTTACTTGCAGTTACTCAAGCATTAGGTTCAGTTACTCAAGCTTTAGGTTCAGTTACTCAAGCATTACTTGCAGTTATGATATACTTGAAAGGAGATGAAAATTACCTTTTCCTCCCTTCTTTTCTTCACATTTTTCTCTATGCTTCCTATCTTTGGCTCTTCCATCGTCTTCTTCTTCAATCTTCTTCTGGGCTTCTTCTGCCCTTCTTCTTCTGCTATCTTCTCCGGCTGTTGGCTCCCTTCTTTTTGTTTCTTTTGTTCTGCCTCTTCCGCAGATTTTGGTTCTTCAGAACTGTTGTCCTTTGTTTCTTTTTTCTCCTCTTCTTCTTGTTTCTTTTGGTCTGCATCTTCTGCAGAACTATTGTCTTTTGTTTCTTTGTTCTCATATTCATCAACATTTTTACCGTCCTCACTATGATCTTCTGATTCTACATATTTTCTTCTGAGGGTTAGCCTTCTTCGTTTTGTCAGTTGGGCGACATCCTTTGTCGGTGAGTCTTTCTGTTCATCTACATTCACCGAGACAAAACCCTCGGAAAATTCCTGGAATCCACTTCCAGGTGACTGTGATTTATTACCCTCATCTTCCCACTTTCTTTTTAGGTTTTTGTTTTCTTCTTCTAACTTGGCTATTCTTTCTTCTAGCCTTTTATTCTCCAATTGCAGTTCTGTGAATTTATCAACACTTATTCTTGTGCAGATCTCCTTATGTATTTTGAGCTCCTCCTCCAACATTTTGATTCTTGTCTCCAGGGTGGAGGTGTCAATAGTGTCTCCCTCTTCGATGATTGGTTTTTCTGGTGCCTCAGTGGTTGTTGGCGTACTTTTTTCTGGGATGTCATTCGATGATTTTGCAGCATGCCAATCATCTCCCTGGTCTACCACTATCATTTGACATACCTGTCCAACATATAAAAAAAATAATGTGTTACTCGCAGAGGGTTGTTCAGTTACTGCATGTTATTTTGAGTTACTCGCATAGGGTTGTTCAGTTACTCGCAGAGGGTTGTCCAACATATAAAAAAAATAATGTGTTACTGCAGAGGGTTGTCCAACATATAAAAAAAATTATGTGTTACTGCAGGCTATTTTGAGTTACTCGCAGAGGGTTGTTCAGTTACTCACAGGCTATTTTGAGTTACTTGCAGTGTTTTTTGAGTTACTCGCAGTGTTTTTTGAGTTACTCGCAGTGTTTTTTGAGTTACTCGCAGTGTTTTTTGAGTTACTCGCAGAGGGTTGTTCAGTTACTCACAGGCTATTTTGAGTTACTCGCAGTGTTTTTTGAGTTACTCGCAGTGTTTTTTGAGTTACTCGCAGTGTTTTTTGAGTTACTCGCAGAGGGTTGTTCAGTTACTCACAGGCTATTTTGAGTTACTCGCAGTGTTTTTTGAGTTACTCGCAGTGTTTTTTGAGTTACTCGCAGTGTTTTTTGAGTTACTCGCAGGCTATTTTGAGTTACTCGCAGGCTATTTTGAGTTACTCGCAGTGTTGTATATTAGATTTTGTAACAAAGATTAGATAATCTTACATCCTTAGGCTCCACTTTCGCTAATTCCATCAATTTCTCGACCGGCGCAGCCCACTTCTTTATCCTTGGTTTGGAGTCAAGGAATGTTGGCTTTGCCATCTTTGTCATCTCATATGCCCAAACCTGCATGTAATATATAGAAAATATAATGCATATGTTATTGCAACCCCATAGTCAATATTGTATCAATGTAGTTGAATATGATTTTATTCACTTACGCATAGGCACATGACACAGCCTGTTGTGTACAGGGTGTTCTTAGCCCCTTTCTCTCCTTTCCTTCTTAGCTGGACATTCTCCTTTAGCATCTTCATATTCTTGAAGATACTCCCATGCACCAGCTTTGCCCAATTCATCTGCCCAGTGGCAGTTACATTATCTAGGTAGTGGATAATGTAGATTGGTGCGCAATAGCTAGTGTCTGGGATTAGGAATGTTGCCAGCAGGTGCAACATCCACGCACGACACATATTTGTATTGTCTGCTGGATTGTTGGTCTTGGCATATTCTTGCCAAAGTTTTGTTAAGTTGTCCTTATGCAGGACATCTTTTTCTCTCAATTTCTTTGATGTCTCACCTTCATTTCTATATTTACAAGTCTCCTTCGCAAACTCTTGCCATATCGACTTTACTATGGCAGAATCTTTTCTTTGTGTTATATCTATACCTTTGCTGGGGATACCTAGAATTATCCCCATGTCATCTACTGTCATCCTTCTTTCCTCTCCCTCAGCCAGCAGAAATATGTCTTCATCGACATATCTATCAATTAAATCCTCTAACAAGCCTATGCCAACCGCAAGATTTGGCATATTTATGAGGGTTGCAAAGGCTGTTGAGCTCAGCATCATAAGTTTTTCCTTTGTATAAACCATGCTCTTGCTGGTATTGTTGTAGCTCTTTAAGGAGCACCTGTGGTACAGTCTATTTACTCCCACTGCAAACATATCAAAACTTATCGTTAGAGCTCATTGTTTATTTTGTAAAAGCTATTTAATAAACTGTAAGTAACTGAAAATTAAAACTATTACAAATCCATACAATCTTACCTTTCTCTTTAGCCTTTTCCGTCTCTTTATGTTTCTGACTTGCAGTTGTACTCTCCTCATCCCCTTTGCTTTCTTCTCCTGCATACAAATAAAGTTATTCCAAGAATGTAGTAGTTAGCTTAACAATTTTGTTTTATCGCTTATTATCGGTTACTCAAACATTACTATTGGTTACTCAAGCATTATGTAATAGTTACTCAAGCATAAATTTCAGTTACTCAAGCATTAATCTCAGTTACTCAAGCACTATTATCGGTCACTCAAGCAATATGTGATAGTTACTCAAGCATAAATTTCAGTTACTCAAGCATTACTCTTAGTTACTCAAGCATAATGTAATAGTTACTCAATCATAAATTTCAGTTGCTCAAGCATTAATCTTGGTTACTCGAGCATTAATCTCAGTTACTCAAGCATTATGTGATAGTTACTCGAGTATAAATCTTGATTACTTAAACACTACTATCGGTTATTCAAGCAATATATGATAGTTACTCGAGCATTAATTTTAGTTACTCAAGCATTACTCTCAGTTACTCAAGTATTACTCTCGGTTACTCAAGCATAATGTAATAGTTACTCAATCATAAATTTCAGTTGCTCAAGCATTAATCTTGGTTACTCAAGCATTACATTCAGTTACTCATTCATTATGTGATAGTTACTCGAGCATAAATCTTGATTACTCAAACACCACTATCGGTTACTCAAGCAATATGTGATAGTTACTGAAGCATTAATTTCAGTTACTCAAGCATTACTCTTGGTTACTCAATCATTACTCTTGGTTACTCAATCATTATGTGATAGTTACTTGAGCATAAATCTCGGTTACTCACACATTATTATCGGTTAGTCAAACAATCTGTAATAGTTACTCAAGCATTAAACACGGTTACTCAACATTAATGTATGTTATTCAAGCATTCTGTAATAGTTACTCAAGCATTAATTTCAGTTATTCAAGCATTAACATCGGTTACTCAAGCATTAATATCGGTTACTCAAGCATTACTGTCGGTTACTCAAGAAGCAGTATGTAATAGTTACTCGAGCATTACCTTGTTGTTCAAATTCTCCCGCTTTGCTGCGCGTACATTCTTTCTTCTCAGCTGCTATGTTGACTCCACGACGAGCAGTAGCAACATTACTGCGCTTTGCACTTTTTGATGGAGGTTTGATCCATGGGGGAGCTGTAACCCCTATTTTTTTGCCTTTATCCTGTGTCTTAGTTGTCTGAGGAGTCTCAGCAGCAAGCCCCTTCTTCATTCCCGCAGCTTCTTCTTTCCCCTCTTTTTCCGCTTCTGCGTCCTTGGTAGCCTCTTTCTTATCCTCTTTCAGGGTTGTCGGAGTAGTGTGGTCGAGTATTTCCCTTTCCGCCGGCGATGGTGATTTATCCGCTTTTTCTGGTTCTTTGGCCATCTTCTGCTCGGCCTGTTGAGGCTGCATTTCGATTTCATCATCTTCTTCAATCACTGGTCGTGGACTCCTTAGCCACGGTGGCCCTGTCGAGGTCTTCCTTGACGCTTGCTTTGTTCTCGTCATATTGGAAGAGGTAACTGTCGGCGACGATCTGGGATTTTGCTTCGGCGGGGACGGAGCGACGATTTGGGGTTTTGCTTTCGGCGGGGACGACGCGACGAGGGACGGTGTGCGAGAACAACTGAACGAAGGAAGCTTGGGAGATCGGCGGAGTCGCTGAGTCGGGACGGAAGAAACTGAAGACGGGAAGAAAATATTGCATCTATTTACTAACATGCCACCGTGTTTTTACCGGACGGGTAGTAATACAAGTTACCCGCACGGGTATTAAAAAGTAACTCATATATATATATATATATATATATATATATATATATATATGGGTTGGTTTTCATTGCCCGCGGGTATTCAGTTTTGCTACCCGTGAGGATGACACGATGGCATTTAGTTGTAAATAATCCAATTATTTTATTCCTAAACACAACCCGCAGCGCCGCCTATTACAACCGAGGCCGGATCCAATCTGGGACGCCGACGCCGCCAAGGCCAAGATGGTACTCCAACTCCCACGGCACGGCAATCTCGATGAATCGGCACTCGCGGAGGCGCTGCACCACTGCAGAGCGCTATTTGACTCCCTCGACTCCGCGGCTTGGGCGGGGCTCCTGGCACCAGACGAGAGGGCGGCAGCAAAGGATATGTTGGGAGAAGAGCTGGAGAACGTCGTCGCATGTGAGGGATCGGACAGGATCCAGAGGCATCAGACCGCAGAAAATTGGGTCGCAAGGTTCTGGTCCTCCGGGTTCGTGCCGTTTGGAGGGGTGATGTGGGCTGAGGAAGCGGCGGCACAAGGAAGGAGGGTCGTCGAGGTGCTCGGATTCATTCCTGCTGCTGGCGTGCCTGAAAAGACGGTGGCTCATTTGTAATTACGCACAATTTTAGTGACACCAGGAATCCCATCTCACGTAGCTACAGTCCTGACTCCTCGACTCGGTAGGACCGCCGTCGGGGCAACTGCACGCTTGAACGGAAGCGGGCCCTGGAGGTCAATTGACTGTCGTGACGTCGTCGGAACTTCCTGCCACGCAGGTGATGCCTAGACATCGGTAGTGCGGTGGATCCTTGGCTGCGGAGCCACTGTCGGTGGAGGGAGTCGCCAACTCCTCATTGTGTACAAGTTCGGAGACGGAGCGGAGCCTACGAACCGATGTGGTTTGTTTTCATCTCCTACTTCATCAATGATGCCTGGCGGGAAAACAAATGTGGAACTCAGATCCAACTAGGAAAAGATTGAAGTTTTGATCCAACCAACATTGTTCTCTTATCAGAAGCAATTGCGAACCAAACGTACCAATTACCTACTCCCAGAAACAGGATCAATAGTAAGGTTTTAGGAAGGTGCAGAAGGCTAAGGTAGATTTCCTCAACTCGTCCCCCCAACCATCCCTCGCTCAACATGATTAGGTCCTCCCTGGCGCTCTTGAATATTTCATTGAGGTGTTGATGCTCCATGAGTCCAAGACGTCACATGAATTGCAGGATGAAAAAAGAGGGATAACGGTGCTACGCCAAATAATACATGTAACATCTCCTCGACAAGGCAGACTACGCACAAAAGGTGTTCAACCTAATGTTTTGCAAAGACCACTGTTTTATGGAATTCCGTGACGAAAGTAACTGTATGGTACAAAAGTAGTTGTCCGACAGCGACATCAGGACACAAAAAGTAACTATATGGTGTAAAAAGTAACGATTTTGTATAAAAAGTAACTCTGTGGTACGAAAAGTAACATTAGGAAAAAAAAAGTAACTGTACGGTAAGAAAAGTAACTGTATGACATTAAAAGTAACTATCTGGACATTGAAAGTAACTATCTGGACATTGAAAGTAACATTAGGACAAGAAAAGTAACTGTACGGTAAGAAAAGTAACTATATGACATTAAAAGTAACTATGTGGACACTGAAAGTAACATTAGGACAAAAAAAGTAACTGTACGGTAAGAAAAGTAACTATATGACATTAAAAGTAACTATCTGGACACTGAAAATACTATCGGACACTGAAAGTAACATTAGGACAAAAAAAGTAAATGTACGGTAAGAAAAGTAACTATATGACATTAAAAGTAACTATCTGGACACTGAAAGTAACATTAAGACAAAAAAAGTAATTGTACAGTAAGAAAAGTAACTATATGACATTAAAAGTAACTATCTGGACACTGAAAGTAACATTAGGACAAAAAAAGTAACTGTACGGTAAGAAAAGTAACTATATGACATTAAAAGTAACTATATGGACACTGAAAGTAACATTAGGACAAAAAAAGTAACTGTACGGTAAGAAAAGTAACTCAAAGACACAAAAAGTAACTATCTAACGCTGAATGTAATGGCAAGACACAAAAAATAACTATTTGGTACAAAAAATAACTATTCGGATACTTACTTTTGTACCATTAGTTACTTTTTGTGTTTCAGTGTTACTTTTGGTATTGGATAGTTACTTTTTATACCATATTAGTTACCTGCTGTATTTTGATGTTACTTTCATTGTCAAATAGTTACTTTTGAGTCATGCATATCATAGCACACGGCAACTCACATTGTCAAATTCGTCTTTATTGACTTAGCAAACTGAGTGTCCAATAACACCAAAAGCTGGTCTTTGTCACGCACATGAGCATACAGAACAGCACCGCACGACGGCAGCTGGGCATGTTGTCCTGCGGCACGGGCAACCCAATCGACGACTGCTGGCGGTGCGACCCGAACTGGGAGAAGAATCACCAGCGGCTGGTAGACTGTGCGATCGAATTCGGCCGCAAAGCCATCGACGGCAAGAACGGTCAAATCTACATCGTGACCGGCCCCAGCGACTCCGACGTGATCAACCCGGAACACTTCGTTACGATATCCAAGTGCCACTGAATTATTAGACGATTAATATCCAACTTGTTCTTTAAATCAGACTCCGGATAATAAGAACATGTTCCGTCCACTCAGATTTCAAGAACTGATGGTCGACAACTAAGCTCTTCCGCCTATTTTTCATTCTATTTGCCGCTGCTTGATTTGATTTAGTGTGCACTAGTCATTATGATTCTGGGACGTGATCATGGAAGGGTTCTTATATGCATGCCTTGTTTATATGAAGATGCAGGAAGAACACGAGTAACCTCTTGGGGTCGTCTTAGCGGACCATGACCATCCCCCAACGCCGCCGCCGGCACCGATGATGTCCTGCATGACGGACGGGATCCTCAACCATGGCAACCACGCATCAACCACCCTCGCCAGCGCCGCCGTGACTTTTGTCGGTGTCGAGATTCCGGTGCTGATGATGAACCTGTACACCTACTTACTGTCCCAGAGGCTCGTGATGGCAAAGCTCGACGATATAGTTAGAAGTGCGGTCGAGGATCCGACCAAGCGCCGGTTTCCATCGTCTCCAACCCCAAATAGAAGTTCGACGTCTCTGCCCTCCGTAAGGCGAGGAAAGTGCCGAGGGTGAGCGGGCCGTGAAGGACGTCCTCGAGGTCGTCCAGGACGAACTCTGCTGCCAAGGGTGGGAGCACCTGACGGTAGAGCTCGACAGCGACCAGTGGCGGGATGTGGATGATGACGACGCTACTTGGGATGGGCTTCCGTTGGGCGTGGACTGGGTGAACGAGCACTCGCGGAGTGCGGAACGGTACATGATCTGGGACGCTGTCGAGCTCCCAGAAAATAACAATTTGGTATATAAGTAATTATTTGATGATATCAAAAGTAATTGTATGGTATGAAAGTACCTATTCAACACCGAAAATAATATAAGGACACAAAAAGTAACTATATTGTATAAAAGATAACTACCCGACATTAAAAGTAACATCAAGACACAAAAAGTAACTATATGATACAAAAAACAACTATCTGACACTAAAAGTAGCATCATGACAAAAAATAACTATGTGATACCGAAAGTAACAGTAGGACACAAAAAGTAACTATATGACATGGAAAGTAAATACATGATACAAAAAGTAGCTACCTGACATTAAAAGTAACATCAGGACACAAAAAGTAACTATACTGTAAAAAAAGTAACTATTTGACACTAAAAGTAACATCGAGAAATAAAAAGTAACCATTTGACACTGAAAGTAACACCAAGACATAAAAAGTAACTATATGGTAGACGATGATATGGGGCCCAACTATGGTATTACATATTTTTATTTCTTTAATTTTGAGTTATAGGACAACAATATAGATTATGATGATGGATTGCGATCATAAGACCTCTAGCCAGTTCAGTAACATAAGTATAGCAATCTGCGAGTAATCAATAGCACTCCGCATGCAATCAATATCGCAGCGGAAAATATTAAACCATAGAGCATAGAACAGAGTACAGAAGCTCTAGGCAAAAGGGTCGTCCTTCGACAAAAACACTTGACATTTTAGGCATTCAGAGAACCGATACCATCTTCCAAAACTCTCTTTCTATTATTATATTATAAGATGGGAAAATGACAAGGGAAAATTCACGATTAGCAGATGAGCACTCGAATCAAGATTTCAAAATAATCGACGGAATGAGTGGAGTACTTTCATCTTCCTGTTTATCTTGATGTTAGAAAACTTCGGATCCGCACCCAACGCTGCGAGAGACGCTCTCAGAGAGACAATTGTAAAAAAGATTACAGGCCTAAGCTGCAGCTACTCCAGACCGTCGGAAACGGACTAATGAATCCCCAGATTCCTTAAAAGTTCAAGCAGCATAAGGTTTTGTTTCACGGATGAAAACAATTGATAAAATGGAAAGACAGAAATTGGGGAGGACTAATTGCTGAGGAGGCAGCTCGATCGCAGGCAGGAGCGGGTGGACTCATAGCCGCCGCATCAGAAAAATAAGTGTATGCTCCAGGCTAATAACTCAATTGGCTATTTACAATCCATGCCACCGCCACTTTGAATATAGGACTACGGAGCTTATTTACATGTGTGCCACCGTGTTTTCCAGCAGCCGGGTAGCATTGTTAAAGTACCCGTGCGGTCAACAAATAAACACCACATATATATATATATATATATATATATATATATATATATTATGTATGTATGTATGTATATATATATATAGGCTAAAAGAATTGTGCACCTGAGTACATATAGATTACATGTACCCATCTTCATATATGATGATTATAACATTCTACTAAGTAGTGTAACTTTATGGATGTAAAGTGTACGCCTTAGATAAGATGTGTACAAAAAATCACAAAAATCCGATATTCATAGATCATTCAATAAAAGAAAATGTGTATTTTGTAATCAACGGTAAGTTGCTAAAATTGTAGAAACCATTGAATAGTATATTACTATATCTCATGATCTATTTGAGATATGGCTATGATTTTCCAAAGACATCTAATCTATATATAGTTGAATCAATCCATATGGTTGGATTTTATCAACATACTCCACATGTGCTATTTTAATGGGCGGTACACATAACTTATATGTACTGGCCGGTACACACTTCCTAACCTCATATCTATATATATATATATTTGGGTAATCCATGAAGTCATTTATACAACTTTAGTTTTATACAAATAACCGATGAATGTGATATGTTTTTATTTTACAAAAGAATTGTTGGTGACAAACCTGCTAGCCAACAAGTCATCTATAAAAATATGAACCTGTAATAAAAAACCCTATAATTCACTTACATTTGTAATCACAACAATCATATAGAGTCTCAAGTGATTAAGATTGAGTGTCAAAGTCTAACAAAATGTGTAAAGAGTGGGACCAGATAGGGGATCCACTCCCTACTAAAATTTGAGGAATAAAACATCCATTCCAAACACACACAGAAGGTATACTGAAATAGGTGTAAATTTTTTAAATCTCAAATGATGATATAAAAAAGACCAAAGTATAGCATCAGAATATAAAACATAACTATAATTAATTTTATAAAAGTACATCATCATTTCTCACATTGGGTTTACATGGATATTATATCATAAGGATCTAGTAGAGGGAAATTTAAAATATAACAAGTTTGTCTTTAGGTTTCAACTCCTTGAGCTAAATCCATCTCAGCATGCCATGTCCTCCATGTCCTACACCTAGGGTTGGAACTATACCCCAACAAGAGGAGAAAACTAGATGACATCAACATAAGGCTGGTATGTGCATACTAAAATGGAATAGAACAATTTACGAAGTAAAGGACATCAAGTAAATAATGCTTCCCATAGAAAGGTAAAGGACTACCTAAGTGGGCATGAAGAGAAATTAATTACAAACATATGATAACAACAGAATACTTGCCATAAATAAAACATCATAGTTGTGCCACAAAAGCACTTATCAAGAATTTAGGTCACACAACCCATCATCAATAACACCAACCTACATGCATGTGAGATAAGCATATCACTAGAATAATATAATGACAATGGTGGACAAGCCTCACAAACGTTAAACTTGATAGAGAATGGAACATAACCGAACTCTTCAATATAAAGTGTGGGAACAAAATTTGGGCATGTGACACATAACCTTCATACCAAAAATATAAGAAGGGCACATAACCCAAAAACCAAAGTAATTACACTATTCTAGGGATACTGAATCACATAACATGCTTAATGTAGAGGCAAGTAAACAGTATAATAAGAATAAACAAGACTGTCATCACATAAATAGACAATATAAACATCCAAAACATAATTGACAAAATTAGGGTTTCTTCAAGAATAAAGTATAAGTTGGAGTCAAAAGAAACTCAAAAAATAGGATGATCATAATATCATAATCAAGTAGAATATTTTTCATGGAGTAAATTCTCAAAAGAGAGATATTATGTCGGCTATCAAAAGAGTGATAACTCAGGACAATTGCTCAATATATAATTATAGGAGAAGAAAACATACCCCTCTTTAAAGTTTAAACAAATCCAGAGCCAGTCCTAGGTTCAAGTCTAGGTCTTCAAAGCACCTATTAAGCATATGTGAAGAATTAGGGTTAGTATTACATTAATTTCATAAACCCTAAAAGTCACCTTTTTATTATCTGTGAATTAGGTTATCAAAATCATGCTATCTTATAGATTATATTTTTTGAGTTCATAGCGTATTTTTTATTTTAAGTTATCAGATATGAATTTTAGAAGATTTTAATAATTAAAAAAAATCCATAAACCACTTATTTACTAGTTTGGACTTAGGTTATGAAATTGGTACTATTGGATAAAGAATAACCTCATAATTCCAAAACATATTTTATTTTATTTTTCTAACCTTTAGATTAATTGCTATGAATTTTTGAATTTCTAACCAATCACAAAATAGAGAACTGTGTGCACAATCATCCAATCTTTAATAATTTGGCTGAGCTGGCCCTATTAGGGCTAGCCGTGTGTCTTGGGCCTACCAGATCGATAGAGGCATACAATTCAGTGAGAGAAGGTCAAAACAAGATGTGAATAGTCGATTTTACCCTTGATGACTCAAAGAAAACAACACTCTGAACAAGGGTGTTATCAAGAAACCAATTACACTAGTCTTTTTTCTTAAGCGAAGCATGAAACAAAGACTAAACATCGGTCTCAAGGCCGATGTAGAGAATCAAACTCACAAGTTTAGTACCGATCTCGAAAACCACTATCAAAATACAGTTCCTTCAAGCCTTCCGAATACAGTGGTCCTCTATTTGGATTGGGAGGCGATCATAAGAAGAAATACTACCTTCCACCATGAGAGCAAGAAAAGGCACGAACTGGATCTTCTATCAGAGACCATACCGGGAGAAAACAAATAAAGAAAGCACTTCTCAACATCTTGTCAAACCCAACATTGTACAAAATCTAAGAAAACCTCATTGGGAACTAACAATTGAAGGTACATATTCACATCTCAAAAACACAAAATAAAAAGAGGAAATAAGGATTTACAGTTAGTTCTACTAGATTAACATCACACGAAGAATTAGTGGATATTGAGAAGCGACGTCGGGTGGTTGGAGTTATGCTCGAAGGCCCTGACCATCCAGTTGAAGACCTGGGTCGGTGCTTTGGATAGCCTGGATAGGGATGACATGATCCAGGTTGAGTGAGGGAAAACAAGGTTGTCGAAATGTAAAGGGGACCATGTAGAGATTTTATGGGATGTTTGAAGGAGTTCGAAGACCAGAGGTGATTAGAAAAGGGAAGGAAGAGTGCAAATAGAGGAGGACAAGAGGAATGGGAAGGTTGAGGTGGTTGGGGGGTTTATAGGGAAGAAAACCCTAGGAAACTAGGGACTAAGAGGGTGAAATTGGGTGAGGAAGATATAGGAGCAGAAATCAGAGGGAAAGAAGTAGCAGAGTGAGAGAGAAGGGGGAAATAATTAATGGATTGAGGTATAAGAAAAGAGTGGTATCACACAATCAGGATCTAATGTCCTTAAGAAAATATGGGTTGACCTCAACATCCTGAAATAAAGTGTGAAATAAGGAAAACCAAAACTTTAGGGAAATCAAAAAAGAAAATTGAAATGATTAAATGTTTATTTAAAGTTTAATTAACTCTACTTGTCCAATTCATTTAATGCTCAAACAAGGTGCTAATAGATCCAAATTTGACACCTAGGCTACTTAAGGCATGTAGATTCTAGTTATGGCATTAGTTTTTTTCATTTAAGGACTTTTGATATTTTATTTTATTCTTTAAAGTAAATCATATTTTATCTTACCTATCATGTGAGAGACATCTAGAAACCTTCAATTAATATGAACTTTACCACCAAGCAAACTCTAATATATGGGACACAATTTTGCCACTGATTTCATCTCTTGGTATTATTTAAAACATTATGTAATATTTTGGGCTTTTACACACTTTCTCTCTCCTAACTTCACTAGAACACTTAAGATTAACCAAAATAGATGAAAATTGACACATAGGCTTATTTTCATATATATATATTTCGAATTTGGGGTTTAATTCCACTTTTGGAGACTTTTAGTATTTATTCAATACTTTTTGCTTTTTATCCTATTTTCTTTTCTGAAAAGAATGAAAATAGTTATTTTTGTACAAATAATGTGAAACTTGCTTCCTAAGACAATTGATCCCAAGGAACACCATTTTCACAATACAGTTCGTTTTTAATATTTCCTCTGTTGATTTTTACAAAATTAATGATTGTGACCCATTATTATTTTAGTTATCATATTATTTTATCATTATTACTATTATTCATTCAATTGTGTCCCATATATTCATATTACAACCAAAAGAGTTATAAATTATTATTGTGCATGAAATCCTATATATTTATCATTAATCTCATTGAGTTTATTAATTCCATATTTAGTTGGATAATGTAACATTATTAATATTTCTAAACATGAATTCACAATTTGTTACTCCAAAACATATTATTTATTTTTATTTAGACACTATATTAGTAAAGAAAATATTTTCAATATATTTCATAATTTTATTTACATGTTGCTACGTAATTAAATTATTATGTAAATGTGCTCTAAATTTTAATCCTTGTTTGGTCAGAAACCTAACTAGCTTTCTAATCAAGGGATATGGTAGGATTCTAAGTTCTAATTTGTTACAACAATCCACCCCTTTAAATGATTTCGTCCTCGAAATCTAATTATCCCAACAAAAATTGTCACCTATACTCTGACCCTTTGAAAGATGTTACCTAATCAGTCAAACAACACTAATGGTTCAACAAAATACTTTCCAAAACTAATATACTTCATTATATTCTTCTTCAAGGTACTCATGCAAAAAATTAAACATATCATAAAGTCTAATTAAGAGATTATGGGTTACATATTCATCTTTTAGATGTGAATATTTTAGGTTCTTATGTTGTGTGTAGATCATGCAACCAACTAACATGTCATATTCACTTAGGGTTGAGCTTTAGGTCCTTGTGTTACTAACCTAAAAACCCTAAGGTTTAGATTAACATTCAAAAATTCATAGGGACAAAGGGTATGTCAACTAAACCTTTATCACAAGAAATAGTTTCCTAGTCATCACCCAAACATCAAAACTAGGGTTAGGATATCTTTTCCAACTAATTGTAGGGTTTCCAAACATCATACAATCCTTTATTGTGACTTAGTTCAATAAAACATCGATAAAACCCAAGATGTCTTTTGTACATATAGTAGTATAATGGAAAATTGGTTTTTCTTTGAAAAAATCATACGATAAAAACAAAATGACCTCAAAATCAATGTGAGAAACCAAGTCACAATTTTTATCCATATGTGATCTCCTTATCAACTATTTTAAAATTCTTATTCCAAATCCATATTAAAGTTAGACCTTAACATACAAAGGGATATGCCACCACCATCCTACACTTTAGAATAAAAACACCTAATTCCTTATTATATCAGGGTTTGCTAACCATGATTCTTATGTGTACCTCATATAATTCTAAATGATGTTTGATCATCTCATAGATCAAATATAGGGTAACATCTCAACTAGGGGGTCACTATGCCAGAAAAGGGTTCTAATTTTGGAGACAAAATTGAAATAGTAAAAAATCCAACCATAATGGATCTGATACCATGTTGTAAAGAGTAGGACCCGATAGGGGATCCACTCCTTACTAAAACTTGAGGAATAAAACATCCATTCTAAACACAAAAAGGTTTGTTGGAATAGGTGTAAAATTTTTAAATCTCAAATGATGGTATACAAGAGACCAAAGTATAGCAATGAAATATAAAACATGACTATAATGAATTTTGCAAAAGTACATCATAATCTCCCATATTGGATTTACTTGGATATTACATTCTAAGGATCTAGTAGAAGGAAATCTAAACCATAACAAGTTTGTCTTTGGGCTTCATCTCCTTCAGATAAATCCATCTCAGCATGCCATGTCCTCCATGTCCTACACCTGGGGTTGGAATCATACCCCAACAAGAGGAGAAAAATAGATGACATCAACATAAGGCTGGTATGTGCATGCTAAAATGGAATTGAGCAATGTATGGAGTAAAGGATATCAAGTAAGAAATGCTTCCCATAGAAAAGTAAAGGACTACCCAAGTGGGAATCAAGAGAAATGAATTGCAAACATATGATAACAAAGGAATACTTGCCTAAATAAAACATCATAGTTGTTCCATAAAAGAACTTATCAAGAATTTAGGGCACATAACCCATCATCAGTAACATCAACCTACATGCATGTAAGATAAGCATAGCACTAGAATAATATAAAGATAATGGCGGTCAAGCCTCAAAAACTAGAAACCTGATAGAGAATGGCACATAACCAAACTCCCGAATATAGAGTGCGGCCACAAACCCAGATATGGGGCACATAAACTCAATCCCAAATATATAATAAGGACACATGACCCAAAAACCAAAGCAATTACACTACTCTAGAACTACTGAATCACATAACATGCTTAATATAGAGGCAAGTAAAAAGTATAGTTAGAATAAACAAGATTGCCATCACATAAATGGACAATATAAACATCCACCACATAAGTGGAAAAATTAGGGTTTCTTCAAGAATAAAGCATAAGTTGGAGTCAAAAGAAAGTCCAACAAAATAAGATGATCATAATATCATAATTGCATAGAATATTTCACATGGAGTAAATTCTCAAAAGAGAGATATTGTGTAGTCTATCAAAAGAGTGATAATTTAGGATGATTGCTCAATATAGAATAATTGGGGATGCAAACATACCTCTCTTTAGAGTCTAAACTAGTCCAAAGTCAATCCTAGATTCAATCCTAGGTCTCTAAAGCACCTATTAAGAATATGTGTAGAATTAGGGTTAAGTTTATATTAATTTCATAAACCCTAAAAATTGCCTTTTTATTATATGTGAATTAGGTTATCAAAACCTAATTTATCAAAACCATGCTATCTTATATATTTTATTTTTCTAAGTTCATAGCACATTTCATTTTATTTTTCTTACTTTTAAGTTATCAAATATGAATTTTAGAAGATCTTACTAATTAAGAAAAATCCACAAAATAACATATTTATTAGTTTGGACTTATAATATGAAATGGTACTATTGGATAGAGAATAACTGCTTGATTGCAAAAAAAAAATATTTTACTTTTCTGACCTATATATTAATTGTCATGAATGACTGAATTTCTAACCAATCACAACACAAAGAAATTACATGCATGCAAAATTATCCTATCTTTAATAATTTCAATTGAGATTGCCCTATCAGGGCTATCCGTGTGGCTTGGGCCTACCAAAACCATTGAAACGTACAACTCAATGAGAAAAGGTCAAGCAAGATGCAAATAGTCAATTTTACCCTTGATGATTGGAAGAAAACAACACTCAAAATAACAACGTTATCTAGAAACCATGTACACTCATCATATTTCTTCAATGAAGCGTGAAGCACATACCATACAACCATCTCAGGGCCGATGTAGGTTCAGTACTGATCTCAAAAACCACTATCAAAATATGATTCCTTCAACCCTTCTTAACATAGTGGTCCTCTATTTGGACCAGGAGGCGATCATAAGAGGAAATACTACCTCCCTCCATGACAGTATGCAAAAGCAAAAACTAGATCGTCTATCAGAGGCTAGACCAGGCAAAAACAAATAAAGAAAGCACATCTTAACAGCGTGTCAAACCCAACAATGTATAAAATTTAAGAAAAACTCATCGAAAACCAACGATTGAAGGTACAAATTCACATCGCAAAAACATAAAATAAAAGGAGAAAATAAGGATTTACCACTAGTTATGCTAGATTGATATCACATGAAGCATTAGTGGACCTTGAGAAGCGACATCAAGTGGTTGGAGTTGTTCTCGAAGGCCCTAACCATCCAGTCGAAGCCCCGAGTCGACGCTTTGGATAGCCTGGATAGGTATGATATGATCTAGGCAGAGTGAGGGAAAACAAGGTAGCCAAAAACATCAAGTGGGACTGTGCAATGATTTTGAGGGATGTTTGAAGGGGTCCAAAGGCCAGTGATTGGAGAAAAAGGGAAAGAAGAGCAGAAATAGAGGAGGAGTAGAGGAGTGGGAAGGTTGAGGCGGTTGGGGGTTTATAGGGAACAAAACCTAGGAGTCCAGGGACTAGGGGGAATTGGATGAGGAAGATATAGGAGAAGAAATAAGAGGAAAAGAAGTAACAAAGTGAGAGAGAGAAGGGGAAATAATCATTAGATGAGAGGCAATTACTGCCTAGTTTCCAAAACTGACAAAATCTAAGAAAATTTGTGCTGGCATCAAAATCTTTAAATACATCATGACACAAGGAAACCCAAAACTTTAGTAAAATTGGAACCAGAAATTGAAATGATTAAATGTTTAGTTAAAGTTTAATTAACTGTACTTGTCCAATTCATTTAAGGCACAAACAATGTGCCAATAGATCCAAAATTTGACACCAAGGCTAACTAAAATATGTAGATTCCAATTAGGTCATTAGTTTTTTTTTTCTCTTGAAGACTTTTGATATTTTATTACTTCTTTTAAAGTAAATCATTTTTTCTCTTACCTATCACATTAGAGACATTTAGAAACCTCCAATTATTGTGAAACTTTACTACCAAAAAAACTCTAAAATGTGGGACACAATTTTGCCACTAATTTCATCTCTTGGTATTATTGTACACTCTAATATTTTAGATTTCTACACACTTTCTCTCTCCTAACTTCACTGGAACACTTAAGATTATCCAAAAATATATGAAAATTCACACATAGGCTTATTTTAGTATATAGATTTTGAATTTGGGGTTTAATACCACTTTTTGTGACTTTTAGTAATTTATTCAATACTTTTTTTAATTTTATCCTATATTCTTTTCTAAAAAGAATTAAAATAGTTATTTTTATGCAAATAATGTGAAACTTGGATCCCAAGGCAATTGGGACCAAGGAACACGATTTTCACAATACATTTCATTTTTAAGATTTTGTCTCTTATTTTTTACAAAATTAATATTTGTGACCCATTATTATTTTAGTTATCATATTATTTTATCATCATTATTATTATTCATCTAATTGTGTCCCATATCTTCATATTACAACCAAAAGAGTTATATATTGTTATTGTGCATGAAATCCTATATATTGATCATTTATCTCATTAAGTTTATTAATTCCATATTTATTTGGATAATGTAACATTACTAATATCTATGAACATGAATTCACAATTTGTTACTCCAAAACATATTATTTATTTTTATTTAAAAACTATATTAGTAAAGAAAATATATGCAATATATTTCATAATATTATTTACATGTTGCAACATATTTAAATTATTATGTAATTATGTTCCAAATTTTAATCCTTGTTTGGTCACAAAATAAACTAGCTTTCTAATGAGGGGATATGGTAGGATTCGAAGTTTTGGTTCATTACAAAACAAATGACTAGGATTGTTTGATAATATTCAATAAATCATGATAACAATTCATATATTATATTGTAAACTTATGATACATTTATTACTTGTTGTATTTTTTATGGCCTATGATGCCTAAAAATGACTTTTATATACTTCATATATAGTATACACACACCTAGAGATTATCTCATATATTATATAGGTTGGTTTTGACAAGTATTTATAGTGAAAAACAATTACGTGAGGTAGAAGGCAGACATGTAACAAGTTGCATCACCATCATCTTTTGGATGACAACCTCAATTATACAAAAAAATATATCTATATGCATGTGAGTCATAACTTCTCTATGCATATATTTTTGAATCCCCTTGAGAAGCTCTAGTTCTAATAACCAAAAATGTGAAATCCAAAATGTATAAAAACATGTTGATTGTTGATACACACATTCTCTTGCTTGACTAGTTTGTCTTAGGAAGCATTCAAAGGAGGTAGTTCGTCCCATACTAGAATTACCACCTTAAACTCCCGTCAATGAGAAAATGCCTATTTGATCTACACACATGTTCTTACCTCCAACCCAACCAGAAGTCAAGATATCCATTAGTATAATTTCTGATCTCCCCTCATGAATCAATCAAAAAATTCACAAGTGCCTCTCTCTTAAAAGCAACTCTCACTTGTCTAAGTACATCATAGAGAAAAGTTATGAAGTCATTGTCTAAGTACATCTTATATAAGATATTAAAAATAAATAGTAATGTGAAAAATTAATAAATAACATAAAGCAAAGTTGACATGTTCTTTCAAGTCATCAAACAACCTTTGCGCTCTTAAAAAATGTTGATCTCTATTATATTTTTCATTTGACCTCCATCATTATTTAATGCTTTTATACCTCTATAGTGTTACCAACATATTCAAAACATACTAATCTATAATATTTGCTAAACTAGGGTTTAGACTTGTATCGAGTTTAGATAAGAAATAGGGCATCAAACCCTAATTCTATTGCACCATGATTCATTAGAGTTATAAACTTTTATTAGTCATTAGGTGAAACCCAAATTCATATATATCATATTCCTGCATTATGAACACTTATATTTGATTATATGCAATAATATAATAGAAAGTTATGATCTTTGGTTTCAAAACCCTCATTACACATATGTATGATTATTGGTCCAGAACCCAAATTAGTCATAATCATCATCATCGTCATTTTGGATTCTCATTATATTTAACAATATGGCAAGGTAACTATTTTTTTCGAAATCAACATATTAACTAGTAGATTTGGGGTTTCCATATATCAATCACCGCTTAATCATGTATTAGCCTTACTTTCAGAACACGAAGCATAATTAAGTTCTAGAACTATTTTTTTTAGATTTACTCATTCTTCTTATCAATTTGGTATGTAATTTCACTATGACCCGATCTATAGTTTGTCTTAATCTAGTCTTCCTATTAATTTCTACAATTATTACAAAATAAACATTAATAAGCCAAATGTAAAATGCCTTGTCAGAAAAACTCATGTTATCCACTCCATCTGCAAGCCTGGGTCTTGCAATGGACTCATACCTCATTAGCATCCTATCACACGAGATGGGTGTGTGGGAGTGGTTAAAATAACCCATCTATGCATGGCATTGCGAACCAAAACCATTACATGTGTAAGGGCATATTGGTCATCTACCAGCCCAAGGATTGTTCATCCCTTTAGTTGGCTTGATAGATACTCCCTATATCCATGGTGAGTTCAACTATAGGGTTGACTCTCGAGTCTAGGGTGTTGCAATACTACCTAAAACCTTTTCCAATATGAAAAGAATGAGCCCTTCCAAGACTAGATATTGTGGCCAAAGGTCAAGGTTCCACAGTGTGGTCTCACACTATTCTGACTGGAGATAGGAAGAGGATCATATCTTAATGACGATGAGTTTGAAAGGTTTTCAAAGATTGTTGGAACATCCAAGAAGATTTTATGCCACTCATGAGGCATCAAGGTGTTCTGGGGCATGTCCTTCGATGAGCAACATGGTTTAGTGGAGCCTCAACAATCAAAGGATGGTCTTGAGGGATCCTTTCCTTCTTCCTATGGTTGTGCCTTCTTATGTCTTTCTGTGAAACTCTAGGATGGAGAAATTGCTCAACATTCTCAAGAATAGGAGACTGCAAGGTGGAGGGAAGCTAGGGAAACTCAAGGAAAATTGGATGAGGGGAAGAACTCTTAGAGTTGAGGGTTGACTCCCCAATGCATTATATAGGCATGGGTGGTAGGGTACCAAAGGTTTCAACATTTCCCTATAGTCCCAGATTGACAGGGATTTGGGAATTCTTCAATTCTAGCAAGGTACCTTCCTTTAAATAGCTAATTTGATTCATCCCTTTTTCCCAAATTTAATGAGAAAAAACTCATGGAAAAGGTGGAGAGCAAAGAAAGGGTGAGAGGCTTGGGTTTCTACGTGTGAACAACTCCTCTTTCCCAAACTAACTTGGGGTAGGAGACGGTCTGAGGATTGCCAATCCCTAATCTGAGGGCCGCGGTACATGCGACACATCAAAGGGAAGCACAAGTTATCACACTAAAGTCAGGATGTCTAATAAATTTTCAAATCTAGAAACTATGCAATTATTGCATGTATCTCCCTCTCCCTTTACAATTTTCCATAGGCCAATACAGACATCCTATGGATATGAAATTTGGAGGGAATCTCTTTAATATATTTCCCATCTTATATCCAATTTTGGGGATTTATTGGGATTCATGTACAAAACTTTCTCTTTCAAGTATTTCCTTAAATTAATTACCCACTTCACTTGGAAAGTCATTTACATCTCAAATTCTAGAATTATCTTGTTTTCATTATGATCTTAGAGTATTTGGAATTTTAGATCAAATCATATTTTATGCCCATAACTTATGTTGCAAGCCATAGTTAGATAATTACTCTATTAATTATCTAAATCACACATTATCTTAGAATATTTTGGAAACTTGTCTAATATTCCTTATTTCAAAATTATAACAACTAACAAGGCCATTATTATTCATTTATTCAAAAATCTCTTATTTTATCAAATTTGTGCCACAAGAACATATTTGCAAAGCAAATAGTCTCATGTGCCTCACTTGGGCCATGGGTTGAACCCTTCCCAAAAAGATACAATCATTATTCTATCAATTACAATTAGGGAATGCTCTTATCAAATTGAATCTTATATTCATAGAATTCAAATTTCAAATTTTGTGGATCTTAAATTCACACCTCCTTAAAAGGATTTTTGTCCCCAAATTCAAAGCTAGTAAGGTTGATAATTTGACTTAGCTTCAAACATTAGAGTTATCAAGCTTACTTGGATATTTTTAACAACTTTTATTAATATGCAAAACTCTTATGTTACTATGTTTCAAATCTGAATTTAATTACAAGATATATCCACAACCTCATCTATTACTTGAAAGTATCACTTGATGATTACATATTCAATTGTGATTTCAATTTCACTTCGTGATTACCTTTACACCTAAGTTTCCAAAGTATATTACATTCATTTCCATAATAGGGTGAGGCAACATCTTCAAATCCTAGATTATGCCATTAACATTCAACTTAGGCATTCACTCTCATATATAAACTTTAAGGATAATGTGTCTACCCAATCTATCTCTCTCATAATAAGATGAAATAAGTATTTTATTGGAGCCCAAATACAAAGTTCATTTCTTTCCTAGAGTTGATATGGTGTACCCGCATATTGTTTTTTTAGATTTCACATTTTGGTTGAGTTATCCTTAACAATAACTATAAACCATGAATACTTTTTAATTCCAAAATATTCTTACATTTCATGAACTAAAGAGATAGTGCCTTTCTCACTCTTGAGTTTTTTCACGACTCCCTTTAAGAGTTTATTAAAACATTACAACTCCTTGGACTTTTGATATTTACATCTCATGTCTCATTATCCTTAGTAATTCCCTTAAGGTCTCTAGGGGTACAATTATCTTTTTGTGTAATCTTTATTTCTCATAAACTTATGGAGTGCCTCTCACATTGACCCCTTGGGCTTCATGAACTCATGAAGGTGAACAATCTCCTAACCCCGTGAGCCTTGGGTACACATGAAGGGTTATCC
Source organism: Alisma plantago-aquatica (assembly GCA_963693085.1). Classification (NCBI taxonomy): domain Eukaryota; kingdom Viridiplantae; phylum Streptophyta; class Magnoliopsida; order Alismatales; family Alismataceae; genus Alisma; species Alisma plantago-aquatica. The sequence continues at coordinate 717,943,191 of OY856413.1, forward strand.
CCTGATCCAACTATCTTATGCACTCAAAGCATGACCACATCCTAGTGTCAAAGGCCATATGTACCTTTAATCATTCCTAATTGATGTTAGGATTGACTTAAGGCTCTATCCAACCTAGGGTTTATTGATATTTCATAACTTTATTTTATTACATATTTTTCTTTAGGTTTTTCTAACAATTTTTGAGCACAATATTTTCTTGTATAATTATTTAACCCACATTTCCTAAACCTCTTAGGCTGCATAATGCTTCCTTTATGTCCCTGCATTGGGCTCATGAACACCTTCCCTCTTGGGTTTGATCTTGGTAGTGACCTTCCCTCCTAGGCTTGGTCTTTCTGGTGACTTTCCCTCCTAAGCATCGTCTTCATGGTGACCTTCCCTCCTTGGGATTGTCCTTCATATTTGACCATCACTACTTGGGCTTGGTCTTCATAGTGACCTTCCCTCTTTTTGGTCTCCATTTTTCTTCTTGGGCTTGGTATTCACAATGACCTCCTTCCTCAGGCTTGGTATTCATAGAGACCTTCCCTCGTGGTCTTGACCTCTTAGTGATCTTCCCTCCTGGTCTTGGGCATATACTATCAATCACTTTGTTATTGATTTTTCCTTATATTCCTCAGAGATGGCATACTTAGGTTCACACAATTATACTCAATATATGTTTTGTCATGATTTATATACTTAATCCTTCAAACTTTATGTGACATTCAAGGTTACCTCAATTCTTAAATTGATTGGTCAATTCACTCTTCTATGGAAGGTCCTAACATAGGGTGCCTTATTGACTCACTATAGGAGGTTAGGCTTTGTAGACACAACCTGACCCATTGGGTATAGGATTTTGCCTCCCCCATAGGTTCTTTTCGATTCTTAGGTTGACCCACTGTAGGTTGGGACACCATCTTTAGGGTTTCACATTTTAATTATCTTACTTTTCATTTTCATGTAACCATTGATTGCCTATGTTTCATATGTATATTCAAAACCCTTCACATTAATCATGAATGCCTTTCTCCACATACATCCATGCATGGGAGAATGGGTCATGTAAAATCATTTTTATTTCCTCTTTCCTCTTACCCTAATTAGGCTTCATATGGGGATGGTTAGTATTTTACCCACACTAGTCTCATTTTTTAAGATTAGGGTTTTGGGTTAGGGGTAGGGACTACACCTTGCATCTTATGGTTTTGTTATTCCCTTGACCCACTAAGGGTTTTCCAAAACCAACCCTAGCTCAATCTAAGGTTTTCCCTTACAAGGAAAAATCCATAAAACATTTTCTTTACTTTTTCATTATTTCCACATTACATGCATATAAACTGATAGAGTATGCCTTAATTCTACTTCTTATCAAAAACCCTAACTTGAGATGCAAAGGGAACTTCCTTTTAGGGTTTATTAAGAATGTGAATGAGAAGTGGATGAAATTAGATATGAGAAATTTAGAGGAAACACTATTTTAGGAAAGCCATAGGTTCTAGCCACGAAGGTGTCACCTTGGCTAAGGGAGCCCTCGTATACCAATTTAATGGTGTGGAGAAAAATATTGCCATTCCCCAAAGTGGTGATCCTTTCTAGGCACCATTACCCTTAGGTTTTTCCCTAATATTTTTTTTGTTTTTATTTATACAGAATATTTGAAATTACCAACTATTGAATACTATTTGAAAATTTTGGGGCTATGGTGCCAAATGTAATGACCTCACTTTTCAGTTTCTCCCAATTAAGAAAGGATTTGAGAGTTGAGAGCCATTTCCTAAATTCCCAAGATCCACATTTAGAAAATAATAATAAATAGCAAATAATTTTCATTATTTCATAAATATTGTTTACAAAATGTATAGTGATGCTCGTATAAGGAGTTACATAAACTTTCAATATGATAACTATTACATGTGAGAATAAGCATAGAACTCTTCCTCCTTTACCTAGCTATAGTGTGTTCGATCTGATTCACCGTGTCTTGAGATCTTCAAATATTGCAATTTACCTAAAACATTGACAATTCAAAACTCAGTCATCATATTTATATATTGTGTACATGGTGTAACCAAAACGTGTGCAACTAAGATAACAACGTATAATACATCAATAGGTGTAGATAACAACTGACATTTTCTTTACATATTCCTACCCATACTTGGTCTACCCTCTCAAGCGTAATTAATGTCCAACCTTGGGCTAGTGTGTATTACCCCTTGATCAAGTAACCCAGGGTTTAGAATATACTAGGTGATTATGTGATACTCATATTGGCACTACAGTGAATAAGAAGAAAATAATCATCCAATAGTATATTTCATCTGTCTTTGAGAAATCCTCGGCAAACATCAGTAGACAATAATTCAAATATTCACAAAATAATTTTTGGTATGTATGCCCAGAGATCCAATCATATGATGATTGTAATAGGGTATTAGATACTTAATTTGATAATGATAAAGGTAACTTCATCTATTATGTTTGTCTCAATCATGAGATGATGACACAGACATGTAGATGTCTAAAGAATGATGTTACTCAATGAAATATGTTTTCCAGTTGAGGACCTCAATACTGAGATTATATGTATGATAAGAGTACATATATTCTTATTATGTCCCTAGTCATATATTAATGTGGAAGCAAAATAGATGATAATAATATATAAGACAAAAGTGTGGGTTGGTTGATGAAAAAATCTAATTAGTTGTGATATGTGATATCAAACCAAGCACATGGGCACTTTTTATAGAATAGTGTACTCTTCATGTCTGAAATGACCATTTCATGATATGAAATGATAGTTTCATTAAGTGAAATGACTAATTCATCATCTGGATCATTCAGTACAAGGATCAATTCGATTGGATCAAAAATTGATGTTGATGTCATGATTGTGCATTAGTCAAATATTAAAAGCCAATATGTTTGAAAACATGAAACATGTTAAACCGACCAGTTCAAGGTCTGAACCGACCAGTTGGATAGTGAAATGACCGGTACACCATTTGTAGGTTTTGAAAAATTCATGAAAAGTCATCTCTTTGACTCCCAGATGGATCAAAAACCTTGATCCTGACCCTCATAAATAGAGGGTACTAGGGGCATCCCGGATACTACAAAATGCTTTGGCAATTGTTATCCTCTCTAGTTGTGGTAACAAGAGAGCCCCGAGCAAGTCCTACCTATCAAAATGGGGGATAGAAAGGGAGAGACAATTAGGAGAGCGAATCAATACTAGCACACTGATGTTTGAAGGGACAACTCCTTGTCATTTTCTCTAGTAGCACAACTTGGAGTTCTTGGTGGTCCTCATGAACTACTATAAAAGCAAGAGGCTTTTGTCCCATTAGGAGGATGCAATCAATCGCTATCCGTATTGCAACACCAGGAGGCAACCACTAATAGACGTCTGTGTGGAACTTGAAGAAAGAAGTGTGCCGCTACAAGATTTGTTGCTGGACTTGCTCCAGGGCTAGGTATATCTCTTGCAAACCTCTTTCCTAGATACATTGTTCTTGATGCAATGTGCTAGTTAGGAATCAAGCATTAAATTTTCTTTGTTTTGGCTGCCATATCTGTTGCCCCAATTTTCCAACAGCGATATCAGAGCCACATCAATTAACAGTGTATCTTGATTTAAATCAATATGATTGAATTTTTTTTATTGCATACAATGTGAATATTAAATTGATTAATGCAAACATATGATTAAATACCACATATGATCCCCCCCATATATATATATATATATATATATATATATATATATATATATGCAATTAATACACGTCTCCCTAAAGTCTTTTCATGGTGATGTGGCCAAAACCCCTGTGGATTGTATCCATGGTTGATTGGTTTATTTCATGTTGATAATCAGTTTGCATATCGAGCCTCTCTCATCCTTTTAAAATGTAATGATCCTCCTACTATTTACCCTCAAATGTTACTCGAGGTTTTCTCTTCTATAATGTAATATGGTATATGATAGTTTTAGTTGATGTTTCATTGTGATAAGACGTTCTACACTAGAAAAATTGATTGATTTATAAGTCAAACAATCAACTAGAGGACCGACGCCGCCAGATGATAGGAGGAACTGATTCACTGGTGGCCCAACTGATTGGCTGGAGGAGTGCAGACTTCAATTGAACCTAAGAACCAGATGACCATTTCATGAAACCAACTGATTGAAAAGAAGGCCAATCGATCGGTTCAAGTGTTGAACCAATCATCCCATATTTGATCCAACATAGATCTCCATTAATAATGAGTTGATACATATGGTGTGAACTAGGTGCTTCTAATTCCTTGTGGCTCCAAGGAATTACAATATAATGGCCATAATCATCACTTACATGTTTTAGTTGCATGTTTTTGTTGTGGTTATAGCATGTATATGGTTCATACTATAAGTATGTGTTGATCAGATACATATATTTATTTATATTAAATCCCTCAATATAATATTAAATCTTATATGCTTTCCCTAAGCAACATACATGAAAAATTGATCAAGTGTAGGTTACGCCAAAGCTTGTTGCATTGTGCATCTCATGGAAGTGTGATGTTAGATATGTAGATCTACCAAAGCAGGGTGCATATTCTATCATATTGGCACTTGGGCCAGGGTTAACTGGGTGATCTTAATGAGATTAAGTACCTAGAATCATACAAATGGATTGTGACATAGAGTTCCACACACCATCTATCTAAGAGTTGCATGAGATACAATTTATAAACGATGTCTAACTAAATAGTCAAGTTGTGGGTTATCAATCAAAGCTGACTCATGATTTGGTGAAATATAGATCTTGGCTCACTAGAAGGTTGTATGCTGCAATATTCCAAATAGGTAGTGAGGGGTATCAATTTGAGAAAAATAGTGGCAGTGATAATTAATTAAAGGCCTAATTAATATCGTCTATGCTATCAAATCTAAATAATCAAAAGTGTTATGATAAATTGGAAATTTCTTTTGTAGAAACAAATGTCAAACAAATCATTGTTGTAATCAATTCTTAAGAAGAACAAATTAAATGGGACAAACTTCCATGATTGGTTTTGGACTTTGAGAAGGGTTCTCAATGATGAGATTAGCTCTAGGTCCTGGAAACACCAATGCCAGAGGAACATGCTCCTGACGCACCTAGGACTAAGTTGGATGCTGATTGTAAGCATGCCAACAATGCCTTAGATGTTAAGCACCTTATGATATGTTGTATGAACTATGAGTTGCATGAGAAGAATGAAGAGATGGGCATTCTTGAGATGGTTACACATCTTAAGAATATGAAATAGAATCTTGCAAATCAAGAAAGGTACAATCTCTAAAAGATGCTCTTTGAGTGTAAGATTATAGAAGGAGATCCAGTAGAGCCCCATGTGCTCAATATGATTGGGCATGTGGAACATCTAGAAAGATGGGGAGGATTCCCTTTGAGCCAAGACTTTGCCACATATATGATTATACTATCATTGACTAAATAATATGGCTATTTTATCAAGTGTTACTACTTGAGTAACTTGGCTAAAACACTGTCAGAATTACTTGCCATGTTGATAAATGTTGATGCAAGAATGAAGAAGGACAAATCTTTGATGATGATCGACAACGTGAAGTCCAAAAACAAAGGCAAGGCCAAGAAGAATTCTAAGGCTAAGCTAAAGTCCAAGTCTTTTGTACTCAAAATGAGGAGAAAGGTAAGTGCAAAAGGAATATTTCCATTGCACTTGAAGAAACTAAGGAAGAAGAAGAAAGAGATATATATATCTCCACTATCGGACCCGAGAAGAAGTAAGCTAGAACTTTGCTGAGAAAAAATTGTTGCCACCATAGTTGGAATATGTAATTGATTTAATGGACATGTAATAGAATTATTGAATTGCTATTACGTACCTTCCACTAATGAAAAACATCATGCATCTTGTACGGACAAGAAAATGTAATATAGTTGATGTTTTTATTTCAAAGATATCATATTCTATTGTAGTGGCCCTAAAGTATCATAGTTTCTATTTGATAGTTCTAGAGACATCTATATATATTGAATGACCCAGAGACATCTATATATACTAAATGACCCAAAGACATCTATATATACTAAGTGACTCAATCACTCAAACAAGGAATACCTATAGCATTGTCACCTAGACCATATAAATGAACATGCATTTCTGGAATCCATAATGATGGTTATCTAGACTCTTTTGGTTATTGAACCCACAGAGACAATCAAGTCTTATTTATTGGGAAATGTGACAAAACAATCTTCACCAGATGTAGTAGAAGAGTGGGTATTTTATTAGGGATCATACATACTAATGTATATATACATTTTAGAATAAATTCCAGAGGTGATTATTAGTACCTCATTATATTTACTAATGATCTCAATAGATATTGTAGATTGTATTTAATGAAATACAAGTTTAAATCTATTAAGGTGTTCAAGGAGATTAAGAATGAAGTACATAACTATCTTGGTAAAAGTACTAAAACACTTCTATATGATTGAAGTGGAAATATTTTAACCAAGGGTTTGAGAACCTTCTTGGAGATCGTGATAATGTATCATGATGAACTCCGCCTAAAATACAATGATAATGTATCATGAGAGTGTATCAGAAACAAGGAATCACACCCTATTAGTCATGGTGTTATTATCACTAAATCTAGCTGATCTTTCAATTTCCTTTTTGGCATATGATTTACACTAAAACAATGTACCATATAAAATGATTCTAAAGACACCAAATGAGATATGGCATGGGAGGTATCCTGACATGTATTTTATAAAGAAAGCTTGTATAACAAAATAGTTTCTTGAAAATCTTTGTCCATAAATCACATAAATGTTATTTTGTTGAATACTACTTTTATATTCCACTATGACAACAAAATGTTTGTTTCCAGATGGCTGAATTTCCTAAAGGGGAAATTAGCTCAAAAGGAATCAGCACGAGAAAAGGTAGAACTCAAAAAGTTCAAAACCAACAAGAAAACATTGAAATTAATGAAATACAGTAAGAACAAGGGAACCACAAATTGTTATGGAATCTCAAGTTCCTTATGTAACACACAGAATTCATAGATCTAGTTGAACACACCTTGAGCTGGAAAGATTATGATATCGTATTACTCAAACAGGCGGTGAGTTGGTCATAAGATGATGGGCCAACAAACTACCCATATGTTATTGAGAACCAGAACCTAAGAAATGGCTTGAGGCTACAAGATCCAAGATGGACTCCATGTACATCAACAAGGTATGACCTTTGTGGATACACTTGAAGGGGTAAAACCCATAGGGTGCAATTGGATCTTTAGGAAGAATACCAACATGGAAGGGTAGATTGGTTGCAAAGAGTTTCAAACAAGTTCAAGGTGTTGAACATGATGAAATATTTTCACTAGTTTCCATGGTTGAATTCATCAGGATATTATTTTCCATTACAACTTATTATGACTATAAGATTTAGCAAAATGGATGTTAAAACTACATTCCTTAATAGTAATAATCAAGAGGATGTGTAAGTGACACATCCTAAAGGTTTTATAAATCCAATAATACAAACAAAGTATGTAAGCTACATAGGTCAATCTGTGGATTGAAGAAAGAATAGAAGAGTTTGAATCTTCTATTCAGAAGACAATCAAATGTTTCAATCTATTTATAATGAAGTTGAAATTTGTGATTACAAAAGTTTTAGTGGGAGAATATTTATATTCCACATAATGATGGGGAATGACATCCTTATCGTGCAATTATTAAAAACCTAGAAAGGTAGTACTTTCTCTGTGAAGAGTTTAGGAAAAGTAGGCTATATGATAGGAATTGAGATCTATAGAGATAGATCTGGAAAGATTCTTCACCTAAGAAAGAGCACATGCATTGGCAAGATGCTGAAGGGGTTCAAAATGCAAGATTCAATGAGAAAAAACTTGTCCATGTTCCATAGAGTTAGTCTCTCAAGAGCTTAGCATCCCAATTCTTGTGAAGAATATGAATACATGAAGAAGATGACATATGCATTCACAATTAGATCTATCATGAATGCAATGTTATGTACTCATTCCTTTGTCTCATATGTACTGGACATTACAAGTGGATATCTTTCAGATCCTAGTGAGAGTCACTAGACTGCCATAAAGAACATCCTAAAGTACTTGAGAAGCGTTGAAGGATTTATTTCCTAATTATGGTAATAAGGAAGAGTTGGGTGTAAAGTGTTACACCAATGTAAGTTTCCAAAATGAAAAATAAAATAAATGTTCACAATCTAAACTTATTTGACCTTAGAATAAAACTAAAAGTGGGAAAATTTTCGATCCAGAGAGAGTTTCTAATTCTACAATAGAAGTTGAGTATGTTAGGTGTTACAAACACAACAAAGGATATGGTCCAAGAAAGTCATATACATGAAATTATTAGAGGTTCTAACCATTAATGGAATAGTAGAAATACTATGACAACAATGGAGCTACTAGATATGCAAAGAATCTCCGATAGCATACTACAACACTTCCATCTCATATAAGAAGTCATATAACGAGGAGATGTGAAACTTGCAAAATATTGACTAGAAGCAAACATTGCTAACCAGCTATCAAAGTGCTTGCATAGTAGAAAAGGATGGACATGTTAGGATCACTCGGAATAAGATTCATGGGTGATTGCATCTAAGTGCAAGTGGAGTCGGTTGGTCTGTACGCCCAAAGAGACAATCATATGATGATTTTAATAGGGCATTAGATACCTAATTTGATAAAGATAAAGGTAAATTCATCTATTATGTTTGTCTCAATCATGACATGATGTCACAAACATAAGTAGATGTCTAAATAAAGAGGTTACTCAATCAAATGTGTCTTCAGGATGAGGACATGATCAATGAGATCATATGTATGATAAGAGTACATACATTCTTATTATCTCCCTAGTCAGATATTACCGTGGAAGAAAAATAAATAGAAGTAATACATAAGACTACAATGTATGTTGGTTGATGATAGAATCTCATTAGTCATGATATGTGATATTAAACCAAGCACATATGTACTTGTTATAGAACAATGTACCAGACAGACCCAACTTGAGAGTGATACATGGAGACCATGGAATGGTAGTCAGAATCAACTCTCATAGTGATAGTGGTGATTATTGTTCTTAGATCTGAAGTCACTACACTCATCACATGTTGTTTGATGTATTTGACATCATCAAATGTGACCTTGAATAAGGGTTGTCATAAAGGTGATGATCGATTACACTATAAGACATGGGGATTGAGTGTAAATGATGTAGATGGGATTTGTCCCTCCTACTGGAGATTAATATCCAGGACACTTGATAAGAGAGACAAATAAATTTACGGCTATACTCATGTGATTCAATATTTGATATGTGAACTCATATGCATCTCAGACAGTCTGCTCCAGTTCAAGGAACATGGATTGAACATTGACAAGATGATAATTACATGCCTCGAGTTCAATACAGATTCCAGAGACAAAGGAACTATATGATCATGGTAACACTGATAACATATTTTAGGTTGAATTTGTTCTCAAACTTTCTGAATTACTTGGGTGGCAATGATGTGTTGCAAGATACCACTCAATGCTTGTGATATCATAAATTGGTTATGGACATTCTATGCCAACGTAACTTGAGACCTATAGGGTCACACACATTAGACACACATAGAACAGGAGTTTATCCATGAACGATGTTTAACTTGATTACTAACATGTTTAGTAATTTAATTAAACAACTTAGGTTGAAAATTGAATGATTGTACTATGAACCGATCAGTTCAAATGTTGAACCAATTGATTTAGGTGTCAAGTTTTTAAAAACAACAATTGGTTGAATATTTTCCTGAACCAAACATATAAAACAACCAATTCACAACTAAAATGATCATTTCATGTATGGAATGACCATTTCAAAAGTGAAATGATTGTTTCATGATATGAGATGACCATTTGTGAAGTGTAATGACATGTTCATCATCTGGATCATCTGGTTCACTGATCAATTCGGATGGATCAAGGATTGATGTTGATGTCATGATTATGAATTAACCAGAATTTAAAATCCAATATGTTTGCAAATAGGAATCATGTTGAACCGACCAACTCAAAGGCTGAACTGATCAATTCACTAATGAACCACCCAGTTGGATAGTACACCGACCAGTTCACCATTTGCAGCTTCTGGAAAATTCATGAAAAGTTGTCTCCTGACTCCCAAATGGATTGGAAACCCTAAACCTAGCCCTCCTATATATAGACTGGTACTGGGGTCTTCCTAGATACAATAATAAGTTTTGAAAATTTGTGTCCTCTTTGATTGTAGTAACCAGAGAGCCCCGAGCAAGTCCTACCCATCAAAGGGAGGGATAGCAAGGGAGAGACAATTGGGATAGTGAATTAGCACTAGCACGCTGATGTTCAAAGGGACAACTCCTTCCCCTTAGCTCTAGTAGCACAACGTGGAGTTCTCGGTGGTCCACATAGACTACTCTACAGGTGAGAGGCACTCTTCTTTCTAGGAGGATGCATACAACCATTATTCATGGTGTAACAACAAGAGGCCTCCATCGACAAACGTCCGTGTGAAACTTGAAGAAAGAAGCACACCGCTACAATAGTTTTTGTTGGACCTACTCTAGGACCACATATATCTCTTGCAATTCTCTTTCCTAGATACATTGTTGTTGACGTGATCTGCTAGTTTGGGAATTGGGAACTATTTTTTTTGTTTTCATTGTCTTTTCTAGCACCTTGATTTACCAATAATAACCATGTACCTTTGTCATGTAGAATCATGTAAAATACTTGTAGCACATATAGTCCAATGAAATAAGCATAAATCCAACTAATCATTTAATCTGTGTGTAAAATATCCTAAAGTGTCACCATCATATTCAAAACATACTAATCTAGCATATGTCCTAAACTAGGGTTTAGGGTTGTCTCAGGACTAGATAAGAAGTAAGGTATCAAACCTTAACTCGATCATATCTTTATTCATTAGATTTATAGACCTTAATTATTTGTTAGGTTAAATGATCAAATTTACCGTATTATTTCATTATGAACACTTATACTCAATTTTGTGCATTACTATCACATCAAGTTATGAACTTTAATTTCAAAATCCTAATTATATGTATGTATGATTATTGACTAGAAACCTTAATTAGTCATCATCATTATTATAATCATTTTCTATTCTTATTATATTCAACAATATCAATTTATATGGCAAGGTAAACATTTTTATACACTCATCATAATAAATAGCAGATATGGGGTTTCCATATATTAATCACCACTTAATCATTTATTAGCCTTACTTTTTGAGCATGAAGAATAATAAATTTCTAGAACTATTTTATTTAGATTTTACACATTCTCCTGGTCAATTGATGTGTAATCTCACTATGAACCTATCTATGGTTTGTCTTAATCTGGTCATCCTATTTATTTCTACAATTTTTACAAAATAAACATTAATAAGCCAAATGGAAAATTCCGCATCAAAAAAATTTGTGTTATCTAATCCAGTTGCATGTTGTGTCCTGCCAATTGGCTCACGCCTCATAAGAACCCTGTCCATGTGAGTTGGGTGTGTATGAGCAGTGAAAATGACCCAATCGCCCATGGCACTATGAATCAAAACTGTTACACGCTCCAAGGCATATTGGTCATACCGGCTTAGGGATTATTCATCCCTTTCACTGGATGATCTCCTACTGCCTCCATCCATGAAAAGTTCAACTATATGGTTGAATCTTGAGTCCACAGTCTCACAATACCACCTGGAACCTAGGCCAGGTGCGGTAGGCTATGACGAATTGAATGAGCTCTTCCAGGACTAGCTATGGTAGCCAGAGGTGTAGGTTCAATGTGTGGTCTCACACTATTCTGATTGGAGATAGTAAGAGGATCAAACCTTATCTAATGATAAATCTAAATAGTTGTCAAAGAGTGTTGTAATATTGAGGAAGATTTTACGCCACTCATGATACATCATAGTGTTTTGGGGCATGAACTTCGATGAGAAACTTGGTTTGGAACAGCCTCGACGATTGGAGGATGGTCTCAAGGGCTCCTTGTCTCATTCCTATGGTTGGGTCCATCTTGTGGATCCATGGAAAAGCTCTAGGCTAGAGTAATTTCTCTGTGATCCCTGAGAATAGGAGACAAGAACTCATTGTCATTGGGGAAGATGACATTAAGGTAGCAAGGAACCATGGAGCATCAAGGGAAATTTTAGGAGGGGAAGAAATCTCAGGGTTGAGGGTAGACTCCCCAATTCCTTATATAGGTATGGGTGACAGGGTACCAAAGGTTCTAACATGTACCTAGTGTCCCAATTTGATAGGGATTTGGGTATTCTCTAAATCAAACAAGATAACTACCTTTTAATGACTCATTGGATGCTTCCCTTCTCCCGAATTCAATGATAAAAAATCATGGCGAAAGCTAGAGAGGAGAGAGAGGACAAGTGGTAAGGGTTTTTGTGTGTGAACATAACCTATTTACCAAACTAACTTGGGGTAGGAGATGACCTAAGGACCGTCAATCCCTAATCCAAGGGTCACGCTCTGCATGACACATCAAGGAGAAGTGTGGGTTATCACGTTTAAGTCAGGATGTTTAATAGATTTCCAAATCTGGAAACCAGTGCAATTATTGCAAGTTGCCCCCTCTCCCTTTAGGATTTTCCATAGGGCACTAGGGACACCCTATGGATATGGAATTTGGTGGGGAACGCATTAATATATTTCCCATATTCATCTAATTTTTGGGATTTATTAGGATATATTTCATGAACGAAACTTGCTCTTTAAGTTTTTCCTTAAATTAATTACCCAGCTCACAGGGAAAGTCATTTCCTTCTCAAATTCTAGAATAAACACATTTTCTTTATTATCTTCAAGTATTACAAAAGTCAGATCAAATTATCCTTATTTGATGATCACAAGTTGTGTTGCAAACATGGTTAGATAATTACTCCATTAATTATCTAATCACATTATCTCAGAACATTTTGGAAAATTATCAATTATTCCATATTTCAATTATCTAACAACCTACATTGCCATTAGTATTCGTTTATTCACAGAATCTCTTTTTTCTTAAACTTTTATCACAAGAACATATTTATAAAGTAAATAGTCTCATAGGCCTCACTTAGGCCATAGTTTGAACCCATTCCAAAAAGATAGTATCATTATTCTATGGATTACAATTAGGGAATACGCTTATCAAATCTAATAATAAATTCATATAATTCAAATTTACAAATGGGGACCTTACAAGTACCCACACTTCCAGTCTTAGTGGTTTTTTAGTCTTGGGGATGGATTCACATATGATTCATTATCTCTTACCTTGTAACCAGAAGTTGCAGTACTTGAGGGAGAAGGGAACATTTCCACTAATTTGATGCAATATCCAGTTCCTCAATGTTATAGGAACTCGGAATTCGTTAATGTTTCCTTTGGGTGTGTTACTTCAAATAGGAGGAGTTGGTTTCCCATTTCAGATCAGTTCATGGAGGAGGAAGGGATGACAGGTTGTCATCTTTGGGTAACTGTTGGTTTGGTTGAATGGATGAAGATTCTTATTTTATATTATTTAGTCAATTGAATCCTTTATTAAAGTGGTTCTAATTCCACTACTCTGATTGCATTGACAATTTATGACTTTTGAATGGAAAAGTTAATACCCATGAGAATTTAAGCATATGTTTAACTTGTACTTAAGTAACTGCTCAAATTCCTATACTTTTTTCCCCTTAGATGAATAACATCATTACTATCATAACCACATCAATTATTAATAGTCAATGATTAAAAATGTATTTAATTTGATTGCAAAGCAGGGGTTGGAAGATTAGGTTTAATATTGTAATTAGTAGTTCAAATCAATGTATTCGAGCATGAGGATTTCAAATTGTTCCAAATGATGACAAATTGAGGAAAATGAACTTATTTATACATAAAAAAATCAAGTGAAGGCTTTATCAGTATCAAAGAACATGATAACTGATCAAAATGACCAAAGGGGACTCACAATGAAGGACCATATTTGTGAATAACTCTAAGATAGGAAAAAGTTAGGAATCCTAATTGAAAATATATTTGACACCCAAATTTTAGTATGTTATAACTCTCCACCCCTTAAAAGGATTTTATCCCTGAGATTGACTTAGTCAGATAATGTTCTCTAACCTAAAAGGATTCAACTAGGAATTTATTTAGACATGTTGACTATAACATAGTATCATGTACTCTCTTAACCTACATCATTTCTAAGTTTTAAGGGTTTCATGTGACTCTCCTCAAGAGTTTTTCTAATACCTCCTACATCGTGACATTGATCGAGAAATCAATGATAAAATCCCATAAAATCATTTTTCGCTTGTTGTGCTTCTTTGATCTGCTGCCTCAATGTAGGCTTCACTTGCATATGTACCAATAGTCCTATCAACAAAGAGACTTCCAACTACACATTCATCTGCCGCAAAGAGACGAACATATCCCTCCTATGGCATATCAAAGAACTCAATTGTTCCTTATTTGTAGGAAGAGAAGAAGACTTCCGAGTAAGTGCATCTGCTACCACGTTCGCCTTACCAAGATGATACTCGATGGTGCAATCATAATCACTGATCAACTTCATCCAGCGACGCTGTCGCATGTTCAGCTCACTCTGCGAGAAGATATACTTTAGGTTCTTATGATCCATAAAGATCTGACACACTTTCCTTTAAAGATAGTGTCTCCAAATCTTTAATGCATGGACCACCGCGGCCAACTCCAAATCATGTGTCATATAACTCTCCTCATGTTTCTTATGTTGTCATGAAGCAAAAGAAACCACATGATTTCTTGCATCAGTACACATCCTAAGCCTTTCTTGAAAGCATCACAGAAAACAACATAGCCTTTCCCAGGTTATGGCAGCACCAACACTGGAGCACTAGTCTGCTTCTCCTTCCAGATCACTAACAACGATCATCCCAAACAAAAGATACATCCTTCCTGGTCATCTTCGTCAACGGAAACGTGATCACACTGAAGTTCTTTATAAACCTCTGATAGTATCCTGCTAAACCCAGAAAACTATGAACTTCAGTTGGCATCTTTGGTTGTTCCCACTCAGCTACTAACTCCACCTTCTTGGGATCCACCCTAATCCCTTCTGCTGAGATCACATGACCCAAGAAAGTCACTTCCTTTAGCCAAAACTTACACTTACTGAACTTGAGATACAACTGGTGTTGACGAAGGAGAGTCAATGCTTGTCGAAGATGTTGTTCATGATGTTGACTGTCCCGACTATAGATCAAGATGTCATCTATGAAGACCATAACAACATGATCTAGAAATGGATGGAACACCCTATCATCAGATCCATGAAAGAAACATGTGCATTGGTTAGCCCAAACGACATAACCACAAACTCAAAGTGACCATACCTTGTCCTGAAAACTGTCTTCGGTATGTCATTGTCCTTGACCCTCAACTGATGATATCCAGACTGTAGATCGATCTTCAAGAACACTATTGCATCACACAACTGATCAAACATATCATCTATCCTCGACAAAGGATACTTGTTCTTGATCGTAACTTTGTTCAGCTATCGGTAATCTATGCACAGATGCATCGATCCATCCTTCTTCTTCACAAATAGAACTGGAGCACCCCACGACAATGTGCTTGGTCTGATGAAACCTTTATCCAGCAACTCCTGTAATTGCTTCTTCAGCTCTGATTTACTTGTGACATGGCATCTCTCTTCTCCTTAACTGATCGTTCAATCCTTCGGACAAACTCCACAAATGTGGCAAATCGCTCCCAATTCTCTAAAGTAGTTGTAGGTGTTGTCAGCTTGGCACTCAAACCTTTCTCAAATTGTCTGATCCTCTCATCATCCGTTGCCTCCATGTGAGGAGAAAATCTCAGAAGCTCCATAAACTTGGCTTCTCGGTGATGTTTAGAGATCCTTGGCGCAAACGCTCGAACTGGCTGATCTTCTCATCTAGGTACATCTTTGGGAAGTATCGACTCACAAACTCCCACTGGAAGACATCCCAACAGATCACCTCACCAGGTCGCTCCTCCTCCTCGATGGCCCACCAGTGGCCAACACTACCTTTCAGAAGGTAGACAACGTGCTTGACTTTGTCTGCTTTAGGAATGTCAAGGATCTAGAAGGCCTTCTCAAGACATGTCAGCCACAAATCTGCATCCGCTGGATCCCCCATTCCAGCATAATCTGAATCTTCAATTCGGCGAAGCCACTCGAAGGTCTTCCCAATGCCTGAAGATTCACCATGGGGAATCGATGCCCTTGGCGGAGGCACATGTAATCTCTCCACCATGAGATTCATCATTGTCATTACTTGTCCCATGACGTGCTGGTAGACATGATTCTCAAGAATGGCTACGTCAAATTGGGGGACCTCAGGCACCCAATCTTCATGTTCTTGCACATTCGCTCCATCAACTGATGCAACAACACTTCTCTCGATAGCATGCTCTTCGTGATTTCCAGACATCTTTTAGCTTTATCTTCTGCTGGGGGCAGAAGGTCATCATGAGAAAATCTGTATAAAATCACAAGAATAGACACAAACCTAGTCCTAGATCCCTATAGACTCTGTGAACCTAGAGCTCTGATACCAACCTTACTTGTGACATTCCACCATCACAAAGACAGCGAGACGCCACACAAAAACATGTCGAACTGTCATAAACATTGTATTACCAAAAACACAGGTTAATTAAAACTAATTGAGGAAAGCGGATAAGAAAGAGATTATTACAACCAGATCCACATCCTACAAAGAAACATGTTATATGAATATACATAAACTTGATACATGTCCACAACTCATAGGAACTAGTTGTCCCATAAGCACAAGAGTTCACCACCTATTTATGTACATAACAGACCTAGCTAGGTCAACAATAGGATAAGAAAGCCATATCAACTATACATCATGAAACCTCATTAAAACACCTACAAGGACCTAAGAGTACATGTATGACTCTAGGACTCTACCACAAAACAACCACAAAAGCAACATATCCATCTCTTGCCTTCTACTATTCTTCTTGTTGCTCGACCGCAACCTCACAACCACCACCACGTCTAGCTTGATCACCTAAAAAGGTTTTAAACCAACAAGGTGAGACACACAGTCCCAGCGAGAAACATAACCCCCGCTAAAACTATAAAACCTTGAGAGAGCTATACAGATAAAGTAGGTAACTGATATATGCAACATACTAAGCAGAACTATCTCTATAACATCTTACCAGGATATCTAAGAGGCATATAAACATATAATATATGGAACATGATTGACAAGACAAGTCTTATAGGATCTTATCATAACATTTGAGGAACATATAATTAACTACAAGATATAACTAGGGCAACTATACAAACAAGGCCTCAACCAATGTTCCATGTTTCCCCTAAGCAAATGTACTATACGACTGGATTACCATTTATTATGCCCTGAGGAAGTGAGTCGTACCGCTCAATTCCAACCTTCGGTTGCGAAACCCAAAGTCAGTGCCATACAAGGTCAATGGAAGAGCCAGAATCCACGAACTCTACCCTCATGGTCAGTGCATGAGAACCAAAGCAGGACCGTAGTCTCTGGCTTACGTGACCTCAGTCACAAGGTTAGCTCCTCGTGCTACCCTTTCCTCTAGCCTACCTTGGTACAGGTCACTGCGCTAGTATATCATGAGCCACGAGACTGTTCACCGTGCTCCCAAGGCATGAACACATTCATGCTCTATCATATTAATCCATGGGTCAGTTCACCATTCTCTATCACACATCTTGAGTCTACAAACACAGTTGCACTCTTATCCTCCTATTTTCGGCTAGGAGAAACCCTGCATATTCAACAATATGCGCTCTGGGTTAACTCGCAGGAGAACTCGTTTCACCATCACCAGCTATTGACGATGATGGATCTATGGCCAGGGCAAACTACATGAAAGGTTCTTCTTGTAATTAATTAGTATATTTTAAGTTGATTGTTGAGATCAACCAAGTTATATTAAACAAACCATAAACAAGGGTAAACAATATAAATCCCATTATTTTGTGTCACATTGTTAATGCTATTCTCAATGCCATCATCATCATCATGATCCATCTCAAGGATCTAACATCACATGTTGCCACTTAGCCTCTTGCCAATCATCATGATCCAACATCATAGGGATTTCATCCCATCATCAAGCACATGTTAACAATACACAGACAACACTCATCATGTTCCATCATAGTCAATATAACACGTAGTGTTCCTCATCATCTCAATATCAAGAGAATGTCACCAAGGACATCATTACAACTCATACCTGAGTTCACATCTCAATTGATGAAACTTGCATGGTTAGTATGCTCAAGAGTAGATAATCACTTCATCATGGAGATATGTTGTGCAATATTAGATGACCATGCATATATGTAACTTCCACATATAACATTCCAAATAATATTAGGGTTTCAAGAGAATCTACAACACAACCTTCACAAAAGGGTATCAGGTAGGGAACAACCCTCACCAAAAGGCACAATGACCCTTACCATAGGTTACTGCAACCCTTACCAAACGGATACTACAACCCTCACTAAAGGTGTAACGGTTACAACCAAACCTATCCACCTGTGTCAGCCAGCACCCGTACCGGCCAACACCCATCCCGGGCAACCCCTATACCGGGCAACACTCATCAACTGGTAATGGGAAACTCTCAACCTGTGATGCCCAGGCATGCAACATCCCATGATGGGCAACGTGTTGCAACAAACTTTCAGGTAGCACCATCCATACCGCCCGTCACAAGGATAGCCCATCAAAAACAATATCGGCCAAAGGAACAAGGAAGCAACAAGCTATAGGCGATCAACATTCTAGGAACCAACATATAATGCCCAAGCAACACACAATCATATCGTGCAATGTTGTGTCGGGTGACACTCTAACGGGTAACACCATGGCAGTCAACAGCTAAGAACCAACATGTATCGCCCAACCCTAGCTCAAGGGGAAGAAAGGGATATCGGGAAGCACTACCCATCGTGTATATCGTGCAAGGCAAGGCCATGACACCCGAGAAGTCAACACAAGAGGGAGATATTGCCCAAGAGCTCAAAACCTCCAGAACACATATCGACCAAAGGACCAACTAGGTGTCAACCAACCATATCGTCCAACACTAACCCTACGGTGGGAAAGGGATATCGGTCACCACATCTACATACCATATTGGGTTACTAGGGTTAGACGATCTCAACCTCATCACAACCATCCACACCATATCACCCAAGGATACCAAGAGTGTTGGATCACCTCTCAACAACCAAGTGAGAGGGGTTTTGCACAACCTCAAGCATGTCAAGAAACAAGGGTAGAACAAAACCCTATCGGTCAACCAACTCAACATAATGCCCAAACATCTAGGACAAAGGCTCACCTCTCAAGACCAAGGAGAGAGGGGTATTGCATACGCTCACATCTCAAGTCCAAGGAGAGAGAGGGGTCTTGCCCAAGAACACACCAACAAAGGCATGGTCGCCCCCTATCGCCCAAGGCACCAACTGTGGCATACATATCACAAAAACAAGATCTACTTAAGCGGAAGCGTTCGTTAGCAGTGGAATACCGAAAATCACTAAAAATTAAAACCATTTTATAGAGAGATCCACTCATAGGAAAAATCTTTCATAAATAACTGAAGTGATTTAATTACATACTAGTCCATAAGTACATGTCCCGTATCATCTTTTTCTGAGAATTACAAGCATCAACTGCCCTGTTAAACTATACACAGGCAGTATAAAATCTTGAGGCACTAAGACAAAATCTCAAAAGCACTAAATATTACTCTGAGGACCTGAGAGTATAGAGACGACACATAAGACTTTCTATACATATATACAAGATGTGACAGTTAGTGTTTCCACCTAAGAAATCAATGTCGTTCTCTTCTACTGCTGTTGTTGTTGTCCTTCACCTACTGAAGGATTCCTGCCTCCTCATCCGCATCCACCCAAAAATGTGGATTCCACGGGGGTGAGACAATTGTAAATATCCCCAGCGAGAGATATACTCTCTGCCAAAACATTATTATTGTAGTTTAATTGAATAAAACTGTGTAGAGGAATTATATATTCAATAGAAGATAGATCAATGTCTAAATAGATTAGAGCAATATTCTTATTCAAAGCATTTCAGCTATAACTTGATAAAGCAGCATGATACTTATTAAATGAGGAATTAAAGTACATGTATAACATTTATCCTTCTAGGATATGCTAACCAGAGTAACATCAAACTTCTCGGTCAGTACAAGATTATATGGAAGAGACATCAGGTGTCAAACTGTAATTAGCTTGCTAGGGTATATTGACATCTTCGCTATAGTGTTATAGCCGTAGCATATACTCTCTTCAGGCTTAAGGCACTAAGCCAATACCTGGTATTGTATTGTGGAGTCATGGCCTATACCCATACTCTTTTCAGGGTTATGGCACACAACCTATCCTGTACATAGATGATAACACACAGTCATCCCTACAGGGCATAAGGATAAAATTACTCAACTACCCCCACATATTCAAAATTATGCATTCTGAGTTTAACTTGTTTCACCATTTAGCAAATTCTGACGATGATGGATCTATGGCCAGGGCAACTACATTATATGATATCACTTGATTAATTAAGTGTATTACCATATTCTTTTAGCATCAAACAAGTTTCCAAACATTAAGTATTATGACAATTGATACAAAGAATGGGTAATAATTTCATCAAGTATTGTTCAACTCTTTAATAAAGTATTGAGATCTTAATCCCTCATCTCATCAGGTACATTTCCATTTCATAACAAGTTCATCATCATGATTATAGAATATGGGTATTCAAACCCTCAGTTCATCATAAAATACTTGTTACTACTTATCAGGTAACTTAATACCTTCAGGTCATCTAACCAAGGTAATCATGATTCTTGATGCACAAGCATTCTACATAGCTCACGAAGCTCATTTCACCTCTTGTTACCTCTTAATAGGTAACAAGGCATATTATGGCTCATTAACAACTTCAATAAAAGGAACATCATAGCTCATACATGGCTATGATCATCATCTCATGATCATCTTTATGATCATTACATAATAATAGTTATATCAATTACATATCAATATTATGCAATGTAAGAGTAACATCACTATTCCCTTATTTAGGGTTAGGATTTCTCTTACATATCATCACCATTCATTAGATTTAGGGTTTTCCATAATTAACTATTTAGGTTCTCAAGATCATATTATTAATGATCAAGCCCTAATTCATTGTTCCACACAGCTAGGAGCCAACATTGAAAACATAAGTATTTAATCATGCTTATTTATTCTCATCACTTATCACTAAATGAATTATCAACACAAGATATATGTTCCTCTCTCAACTATACCAGAATATGATTACATGATACTCTATTGTTTTGGCTTAACCCTTTCATAAGGCATATTAGCCTACACTTATCAAAGTGCATTACATCCCAATGTAACAATTGATATGGCACACTTTATGTATTAATCACCCAAGTATATTGGATTTAGAATACATCACGGTGTTTCAATCTTGAAGTGCTAGATGTGATACCTATCATATCTTGATGTATCACTTCCCTCATCACCTTTATCTTAAGTTCATCAACTTATCTTGTATTAGGGTATCTTCATCCTAATACTTTATGCACCAGTTCATCACATTTATCATGTAATGTATTGGTCATAAATCACTTATTTGAAATATGCAACCATTATTAATGATATGGATTCATCTCGAATTAAGCAACTATTGACATAAAGATATCCATTATCAACCTCTTTAGGTGTTTCACTTATCAATATATTAGTCACTATTCCATTGTTAGGAATAGGGTTTTCCATCTTTATAAATTAAGGTTCACATAACATCTCCCCATATATGGGTTTCACATAGCATTACCTAAAATTAGGGTTTCTCAACTCAACCCAAAGTTAGGGTTATGGTTTATCATCATATTGTCCAAGATTAGGGTTTCATACACTATAACCCATGATTTGGGCTTCACATACCTTTACTTTATATCAGGGTTACAATTTCATATCAAGGTGTCACATATCATTACACATCATTACCTTAGGTTAGAGTTTCACATCACATCATTGCATTAGGGTTTCACTTGACATCACCATCAATTAGGGTTTCACATGTCATCACCCTTGATTAGGGTTTTACATAACATCTTTGTATTAGGGTTTCACTTAAGATAACCCTTGATTAAGGTTCCTCATGACATCACCCTCACTTAGGTTTTCACATATCAACATCCTTATTTAGGGTTTCATATGACATCACCCTCAATTAGGGTTTTACCAAGCATTACCCTAAATTAGGGTTTCACCAAGCATTACCCTAAATTAGGGTTGGGGTTCATCAACCTTCTCAATTAGGTGTCATGATCTCTTTATCAATGATCATACCTGTGACAACCTCAATTTTTCTCTCTCCTTCATTATACTATTTCTCTCTCTATTATTAACTCAGATCACTCAACATGAGTTTAATTCCATGATGACTCGACTTGTCGATGACCCATTTTGATTACTATATGCTTGATTTTCACCTTGTAACATAATTTTCTCATGGACCTAAGTTTTATTTTTATCTCTTAACATATCACCCTTTTGTAAGAAATTCTTGAACCTATTCAATGTGATATACTTGCTCTCTATTATATTCCAAGTGGTAGACCTTTAGAATAAGAATCTATTGTCTCAAGAATCACATCGATTGGACCTTTCGGAGTCCAAGTTATGACCAATTGAAATTTAGCTAGTTATACCTGGTTTTAGCTCATTTCTATGCCTTTATCTCTGTTGGGCCAGTCACATAAGCCCAATACAGCACTGTGGCCCAAGCGCTTGTTCTCTCCTCCCCTTCCTCTTCAGGAAACTTGTAAGGTGGCTGGGAAAAAGTTTCCCCTCATCCACCTAGATTGGGTAACGGAAGGGGGGCATGATCTCAAACCCTAGCCTTCCTTATTGCTTTATAAACCCCGCCCATCTGACCCTTGCTTCTCTTCTTGTATCTTCCTTTACTTTTCCATCTAAGAACCTCCTCTGTTCCCCATCAGACCTGAAACTGTCAACGGAAGGCAGAAGCTCTGCCCCTTCATGGCCCTAGCAAGAGCTCCGCCTCTTCATGGCTCCAAGGCACCCTTAGCCTTCGACACCTCTCCACATGATCCTTGACGCACGAGTTGGCCTCCAGCTCTTTCCCTCCCCGCCGTGTTGCGTAACTCACCTCTCCCCTCTTGGACCAGTGCATCACCATGGAGGTTCCCCCTCCGGGTAGCTGGTGGAAGCCTTTAGCACCGGCGAGGACACAGACCCAGCCACCACCGACAGCGCCCCAAGCGGTCATTCGGGTCCTTGGGCCTTTGTTCCCCTCTCCACCGACGGGTGTGGGCACTTCAAGTGCCGCCCCTGTTCCTCCCCTATTTGGAACAGGGAGAATGACGAGTAGCAGCGCGGGGTGGGCAGAGACACACCTGTAGCCGTAGGATGGAGTGCCACCACATCAACGGCCCAAATCGGCCAATAAATTACTAAGGTGACATGCCTAAGTCCCTAATGCTTATTTTTCATATAGTTTTGATGTAAACCTTGAAAAATGCATAACTTCCAAACCCCTTAGTCAAATGTTACAAACCAATATATCAAATCGATCAAATCGACGAGACCTACACATTGGGCCTAGTCCCAGACCCTAAGTCAAATGTTTGTTCTCTGATTTCTTGAAATTCCTAACATTAGTCATGTTTGAGAACATTTGTTCACTATTATGATCAATGTTGCATCTTTAATGACTTTTCACTCTCATAATCATGAAATCAGTAATATGTATTCACCTTGAACCAAGGTGAGACCCTAAGCTCCCCTTTTGATCCATTGTTGTCCCTAATGCATGTTGTAGTTTGTTCATGGACTTTAATGCATGATTTTGATGAAGTTTGAATCTTTGATATACTTATAGAGTCCTAAGCATCAAATCTGTAGCTCTTTTGCTCTTGTGACCCTAATGAGGGCCCTAATCAACCCATTGTTCATGAATGACCTCAATTGTACATATGTGCCTACTTTGGACTATAATGTTGAACTTTGCCCTATTATGAGTCTCGTGACCTACTTTGAGCATAAGTGTCCTTAATCTTGTCATGTCCACATGAAACCTCGAAAGCATATGAAACTTGAACCACACCCTTATGATGGACTGTAAATTAATATGAGATCATCTAATTACTAATAACCGACCTTGAACCCAACTTGGCCAAAACCCTAAAAATGAATCTAATTGGGGTTAATGATGAGAATCTAATGCATATATGTAATCTTGTTGTTAATCAGGTTGGCTTATGATCTAGATGGTAATGGATGTGTTATGTTAAGAATCTCTAAATCAGGTATGGGCCTTATCTAGTTATATGACTGTCACTTTCTTGCTTGAAAAGACACATATTGTATGTTTGTTTGTCTATTTTCTCAAATATTGCCATGTAGTATTGCTATGTCTTACTCGATGTTTGCCTCGTCAGTTTTATAACTTGAACACATATATAGATAGAACTCCATTATAATATTGTTGATAAAGGGTTAACTCTTGGTTACGTCCATGAGGTCCCTCTCGTATAAAAGGGTTAGCTAAGCTTGAGCACCCTTACGGACCCTTCCGACGGGAAGATGGTCAAAGGCCTTAAACATGCTTGATATTGTTGGTATAATGGAGTGAAATGACATAAAATATGGTTTCACATTTTTTAAACAATTAACATGTTTATTCTTGTTCGTTTAGTCTTGAAATCTTTTCAAAATTATGCAAAGCTTATACATATATGTATCTTTCGACCCCATACTCAACACCTCATGTGTTGACCCATTTCTCGTATGTTGTTTTTAGGTTCAGAGATGGCTAAGAGGTTGATGGGCTTGGTGAGCTATGCTAGGTGTACTTGTTGTAAGATCCAGATTTAGTGCACATGAATGACTTGTACCTTGACTATGGAAATATGTAATTGAATTCATGAATATAATGCATTTTGTATAATTTATACTTGTTGAATGTTGAGACTGTGTTGGTGCCATTACCTTGTTATCTGTTCATGTGTGCTAAGCTTTACGCTTCCGCATGGCACCTTTGCTATTCATTTGGTTCATGGGACTGAGATTCTGGTTTCGTGATAGATGGTATCAGAGCATGAACAATAACTACACCAAACATTGCTCACATGAAACACAAACTAAACTCACCTTACATTTCAACCCTAGAAACTTAAAAAGATATCCTTGTAGATTAGGTTGACTTAGCCTCTAGGTTGGAACCTAGATGTTCTATAACTAGGTGTAGACATGTGTAAATTACCTCCCTAGACATGATTCACGACATGTGCTTAGGATGTCTACACAAGTGTGCACCATGTTCTTGCTAGTTCTCTAGGTGTCATGATACTAGACTGCCTAATGAGTGTGGTAACTCGTTTTGGTTTTAGTTTTATTCGGATGGAGTATAGTGGTTTTCATTGCCTGTTTAAATGTTGGAGAAAACATATTTCAAGTATTATTATATGTACATATGAAAAATGTTACCACACACAGAAAGGTAGTGAGTTTCCATGCAACCTAGGAGAAAGAGATGTAACATCAAGTCCAGACGAGAGAGTTTAGATGATAGTGATAGTCTCTAGAGTTGTCTAGAGCCATAATATAGGTCAAGCAAGTGAGTAAGTATCATAGATAACCTAAGAGAATGATAATGATGTTAATGTCGATCTCAATGTTGATGTTGATGTTGATAATGATATTGAGGATGATGTTGATGTTGATGTTGATAATGATATTGAGGATGATGTTGATGTTGATAAGACCCAAGTTTGTCCTTAAGAGGGACAAGTAGTTTGATGATATGAAATGAGTTTGACCATGCAACCTTAGCTAAACCTAGCACCTTATATGATACATACCACTTGGTTGATGTGTTAAACATAGCTAGTGGGTTGACATGCTTGCTTGTACCTAGTCTTGTATTCAACACATGCCTCAATCTCTTTACAAAGGAAGACCTCTAGCATGGGACATATGAATAGGGTGACCTGTTGATATGAGTTGGCCCATATTGGGAGAAGGTTAGAGTACCTAAACTCCAAAATATTTGAAATGTGGAAAAATATGAATGATGAAATACTTGATGATGAGTCCCTAACTAGAATACTTCTAAGTATATGAGTTGAGTGACCTAGCGTGTGGTTTCCTTGAAAATGTTGAACCCTATATTTCCTATGAAAATATCTAACCCTAGAGAAAGAGGAAATTGAAAATTTGATGCTTGATATATGTAGGTGAGGGAGATGTCCCAAGACCTAAGATGATGTATATGATGTGTGATATCTAGATGAGCCTCATACTCGGGTTAGTAGTTGTATATAAATGAATCTAGTGGTTACCCTTAAGATGAGTAGAAATTTATGTTATAGGTAGAAAATTGTGGTTAACATGTCTTGTTGGACACATACATGTCTTAGCTTGAGTGGCTTGAGCTTGTGGAGCTCTTTCTAGATACAAGTGAGAAAGCTTCAAAACCTCAAATTTGACAATAATGTTGTTCCTCATATGGTTCTTGATATATGAAATATCTCACGTACATAAAAAATTTAACATATGCATGATAATCCACTCTCATAAGCTAGACCTAATATGAAATCATACTGTACATAAAAGATGTAGCCTTGAAATCATGAAAATAATATGATGTCATGAAAACTTAGCTTGAATAATCAAGGGTAACATGCCTAATCCCATACTCAAATGATCAACTTAATATGACAATACTCTTGGAGTCATAACTCAGATGAACATGATGAATAAATTGTTTAATTTTAGATTTAAAAGGGAAAAATAATGAACATAATTGATTAGAGTTGGTGGAAATTTTTGGGGAAAACAAAACCATGCGTGAAATCTAGAGTAAAGATGAGATACACACTCGATGATAGTCTTGTTTGAAGTCATGCCCATAAACATGATTCTTTTGAGAAGTGATAACATATATTTTGATAATACACCCTGGTCGTGTATGAAGATTTGTACAAAAACCCTTGATGTATGGATACTAGGTGATGGAAAACCCTAATGCCATGATGATTCCACATTATGATGGAACAATAAGTAATATGTATATAATCGAGATGAGTACACCCTTGATGAGTATAACCTAGTGTGCATCCATCATACGAAATTCCTTGATAACCATGATTGGATACCTAGACTCGATGGATATTGCCTTTGACTCTTGACTATGATCTTGGATTAAATTTCGAGGACGAAATTTCTTGTAAGGAGGGAAGGATGTGACAACCTCAATTTTTCTCTCTCCTTCATTATACTATTTCTCTCTCTATTATTAACTCATATCACTCAACATGAGTTTAATTCCATGACGACTCGACTTGTCGATGACCCATTTTGATTACTATATGCTTGATTTTCACCTAGTAACATAATTTGCTCATGGACCTAAGTTTTTTTTATCTCTTAACATATCACCCTTTTGTAAGCAATTTTTGAATTTATTCAATGTGATATATTTTCTCTCTATTATATTCCAAGTGGTAGACCTTTCAAATAAGAATATATCAGCTCAAGAATCACATCGATTGGACCTTCGGAGTCCAAGTTATGACCAATTGAAATTTACTTAGTTATACCTTGTTTTATCTCATTTCTATGCCTTTATCTCTGTTGGGCCGACCACATAGGCCCAATACAGCATTGTAGCCCAAGTGCTTGTTCTCTCCTCCCCTTCCTCTTTAGGAAACTTGTGAGGCGGCTGGGAAAAAGTTTCCCCGCCTCCACCCAGATTGGGTAACGGAAGGGGGGCATGATCTCAAACCCTAGCCTTCCTTATTGCTTTATAAACCCCGCCCATCTGACCCTTGCTTCTCTTCTTGTATCTTCCTTTACTTTTCCATCTAGGAACCTCCTCTGTTCCCCATCAGACCAGCAACCATAGATGGAAGGTAGAAGCTCTGCCCCTTTGCGGCCCTAGCAGGAGCTCCGCCTCTTCACGGCTCCAAGGCACCCTTAGCCTCCGACACCTCTCCATGTGATCCTTGACGCATGAGTTGGCCTCCAACTCTTTCCCTCCCCACCGTGCCGCGTCGCTGACCTCTCCCCTCTTGGACCAGTGCAGCACCACGGAGGTTCCCCCTCTGGGTAGCTAGTGGCAGCCTTTAGTGCCAGTGAGGACACAGACCCAGCCACCACCGACAACACCCCAAGCGGTCATTCGGGCCCTTGGGCATTTGTTCCCCTCTCCACCGGCGGGTGTGGGCGCTTCAAGTGCCGCCCCTGTTCCTCCCCTATTTGGAACAGGAAGAATGACGAGTAGCATTGCGGGGTGGGCAGAGACACACTGGTAGCCGTAGGATGGAGCGCCACCACATCAATGGCCCAAATCGGCGAATAAATTACTAAGGTGACACACCTAAGTCCCTAATGCTTATTTTTCATATAGTTTTGATGTAAACCTCGAAAAATGCATAACTTCCAAACCCCTTGGTCAAATGATACAAACCAATATATCAAATCGATCAAATCGACGAGGCCTACACATTGGGCCTAGTCCCAGACCCTAAGTCAAATGTTTGTTCTCTGATTTCTTGAAATGACTAGCATTAGTCATGTTTGAGAACATTTGTTCACTATTATGATCAATCTTGTGTCTTTAATGACTTTTCACTCTCATAATCATGAAATCAGTAATATGTATTCACCTTGAACCAATTTGAGCTCCTAAGCTCCCCTTTTGATCCATGGTTGTCCCTAATGCATGTTGTAGTTTGTTCATGGACTTTAATGCATGATTATGATGAAGTTTGAATCTTTGATATACTTATAGCCTCGTAAGCATTAAATGAGTAGATCTTTAGCTCTTGTGACCCTAATGAGGGCCCTAATCAACCCATTGTTTACGAATGACCTCAATTGTACATATGTGCCTACTTTGGACTATAATGTTGAACTTTGCCCTATTATGAGTCTCGCGACCTACTTTGAGCATAAGTGTCCATAATCTTGTCATGTCCACATGGAACCTCGAAAGCATATGAAACTTGAACCACACCCTTATGATGGACTGTAAAACAATATGAGATCATCTAATGTACTAATAACCAACCTTGAACCCAACTTGGCCAAAACCCTAAAAATGAATCTAATTGGGGTTAATGATGAGAATCTAATGCATATATGTAATCTTGTTGTTAATCAGGTTGGCTTATGATCTAGATGGTAGTGGACGTGTTAAGTTAAGAATCTCTAAATCAGGTATGGGCCTTATCTAGTTATATGACTACCTCTTTCTTGCTTGAAAAGACACATATTGCATGCTTGTTTGTCTATTTTCTCAAATATTGCCATGTAGTATTGCTATGTCTTACTCGATGGTTGCCTCGTCAGTTTTATAACTTGAACACATATATAGATAGAACTCCATTATAATATTGTTGATAAAGGGTTAACTCTTGGTTACGTCCATGAGGTCCCTCTCGTATAAAAGGGTTAGCTAAGCTTGAGCACCCTTACGGACCCTTCTGACGGGAAGATGGTCAAAGGCCTTAAACATGCTTGATATTGTTGGTATAATGGAGTGAAATGACAAAAAATATGGTTTCACATTTGTTAAACAATTAACATGTTTATTCTTGTTCGTTTAGTATTGAATTATTTTCAAAATTATTCAAAGCTTATACATATATGTATCTTTCGACCCTATACTCAACACCTCGTGTGTTGACCCATTTCTCGTATGTTGTTTTTAGGTTCAGAGATGGCTAAGAGGTTGATGGGCTTGGTGAGCTATGCTAGGTGTACTTTTTGTAAGATCCAGATTTAGTGAACATGAATGACTTGTACCTTGACTATGGAAATATGTAATTGAATTCATGAATATAATGCATTTTGTATAATTTATACTTATTGAATGTTGAGACTGTGTTGGTTCCTTTACCTTGTTATCTGTTCATGTGTGCTAAGCATTACGCTTCCGCATGTCACCTTTGGTATTCATTTGGTTCGTAGGATTGGGATTCCAGTTCCGTGATAATACCCTAATTACAGATTCTATTTATTTTGAATGTGTTGAGGCTAGATTTCTACATGATTATTATACATGTATGAATTTCTCTCTCTCGTCCTCTCTAGGATGTTCAATACTCCAATATTGATTAGATTTAGTGAATCCTTTATTCAATTATTTACATTTAGGGTTAGCATAGTGTACTGAGTCATTGCTTTCATAAGCATCAAAGGTTAACCCCTCTAAGGGTACCAATCATCTAAGTACATTAGGGATTCAACCATTATACTTATCTTTGATAATAATCATTATCAATCATGGGATCAATTGATCTTTCATCACTTTAAGTCTTTAATTAATTTTGTATATGTTGAACCTCTATTCGGTTTTGACCCATAAATCTCCAAACGGTTTGAAGTCAAACATACCCAAACGGTTTTGAACAATCATGCCCAAACGATTTTGATCAAACATGACCAAACGGTTTGATCAATCATGCCCAAATGGTTTGAGACCATTTAGACCTCCAAATGGTTTTGGTATCAACCTCAAACAGTTTTGAAAACCATTTCCATTCAATCGGTTTTGGAAACCCTAAATACCAAACAATCTTAAAGATCGTCAATCATCAAACGGTTAGATACTGTTTCCTTTCAAACGGTCAACTCAAATCCAAATGGTCAACTCAATCCAAATGGTCCACTCAATACAAATGGTCAACTGTCCCAAATGGTTTTGAACTCAATTCCTCAAACAGTTTGCAAACCGTTTGGTCACCAAATGGTTTGGTGAAATCGATTGATGAATTTTATTGGAAACCGATTGGAGTTGCAATTTTGGGAAAAGTGTCCAAGATGATGTCATCATCATCTACCTTTTTTCTAAGGTTCACATTACTATTGATTTCATAGAATCATCCATTACAACAAGGAATTAATCAAGAAGAAGGAGAAATCAACATAACTTGTAAAATTGGAATTGAATAATGATGTAAATGGGTTAAAGTTATATGACCCACCTTCAAGAATGATTCAAAGATCCCACTCCACGTCTTTAATGGTGGTTGAAGCTTTATCAACTATCCCAAGCTCGTTCTCAACTCTTTGAGTGAAAAAGATTGGCTAGGATTAAAGATTGATTGGAGAAAAGAAGAAATCAAGCATTGATTTGTGATTTCCACCATGAATTCGTGGTTGAAGATGATCAAGGGGCTTACCTACAGGTTGAAGTTCGTTCCCCTGCAGCACATAAGTTCCCTTGTGCTTGTCCAAAGCAAGGAAGAAAGAAAATCCGAAAAAGAGTCTTTGGTTGAATGGGAAATGAAGTGTTTATAAAGGAATTTCAAGGAGAGAGAAAGTAGAAAAGCAATCCTTCAACTCCCCAAAATGGTGCCACTTAACCCCCTCTACTCCTTGCATACGAAGGCATCATCCTTTGCCTTTAATTATTATTCATTATCTAAAATTTAAAGGAAAAGCAATTAGGCACCTTAATTCATATAATAATATATCCATAATTGAGTGGATATTACTTTTGATTAACTAATGTGAATGGACTCTCCACTCACTTAGATATTTTTGTGGCCTTTGCAAGGCATAATGACGTCCACACTTATCTAATTTCAACCATCTCATTTTTGGTTTAAGGGAACTTCAATTAACATATTTATTTTTGCATTAATTTGAAGTAAAGTTCCATTTATGCTTAAATCTTGATTATTAGAATATTAAGATTCTCTCTCTTCCAAAATGATTCAAATGAGGCGCCCCTCTCAAATTATTTTCTCTACATGGTTCCAAGAATCATGAGGGACCCTCTTGAAGTTGTATTTTGCATATTGAACCCTAGATTTTGGGTAAATTGCACATTACACCAAAACTAGGTTTTAATGCACAAAGATTGCTTAGCAAGCTCTATCTTGGTGCTCAAGCTTGTGGGATCCATACCACTGCATTATACTCATTCCTATGATGCTTCAACATCTTAGAAACATTTTATCATGTACAATTTGCAAGTTAACCCCTCAACTTGGGTAATTTGCACTTTAGTCCAAAAGAGGCAAAACATTGTTTCAACATTATTGAAAAAGGACTAAATTCGAAACATAAGTTCCTCTTGAGCCTTAATTACTTTTCAAAAGATAAGAGCAAGCATATAATCAAATTTATTAAGAAAAACATCTAGGGTTGAGGCTTAACCCAGGTCAGGGATGTTACACCAACTAAAGGTAAAACCCTAAAGGCATACCGTACAACTAGGGAAGGACAACCCTCTATCAGCCAAGACAACCACTGTGTCCCCCAGCACCATAGGCTCACCTCTCAAGTCCAAGGAGAGAGAGGGGTATTTCCTCACAGGCACACTAAACACACCTTTGAACTAAGGAACTGTTACGACCTCACCTTTCAATAACCCCCAATTAAGGGAGACCAAGAGGTTGAAGTCGTACCCATTAATCCCGGATCAAAGGTTCGACATATAACCCTAAAAAATTATTAAATTCTAACAGACTATACTGAAAATGGTAATAAAATTTTTCTTTGCATACCTTGAAAAGTTGGGAACAAACTAACTTCTAACCTCAGACGAACTATTCTAACTAGTTCCTCCTTGTTCTTTAATTCTTGAATTCACAAGGTGTCATTTTACTATTTGTCCTTTTCATTGTACCTAAAACGCCGACAAACAAAACGTCGGTCAGCCGAAGCTGGTATGTGGAGGAAACAGATAATGTTCAACTATGTTAACAATATAATCATTAAATTAATCATTTAACAATCAAGATTACATTTTAAGCCATACAACTCAATCCATACATATTCTCGAACTCTGGGCTGTCCCTGCAGTGGACATGAATATCACCTCTCTTTTAGGTAATAGAGTTTCATGGCACTATCCGAAGATAGCCCAATATCTAACTCATTATGACTTGATGGTCCTACCTCCATGGTAGCCATGTACTAAGTCAACCATAGACCTGATGGACCTACCCATTAGGTAGCCATGTACTAGGTCATCCATAGACCTGATGGACCTACCCAATAGGTAGCCATGTACTAGGTCTTTCTCTAACCTGATGGACCTACCCTTAGGTAGCCATGTACTAGGTTAGCTATTATGCCATAGAGAGAACCAGGATCTGAGTTTGTAGGCATATATTCTTTGTGATAGTCATAGCCACATTATAGTTTGCATGAACTAAATAAACATCCAACAGTTTATTTGAAGCAACCAGTAAAACATTTGGAAATCACCGTGAAACTAGAATGGTTATTCATAAGCATAACCACATACCTGTCCCATAGATTCTCAAGCTAATATCAATTCCAACCAAGAAAGCAATCCAAGGAAGTAATTCAACAACATATTCAAGAATCCTGAAAAACACATGTATTCCATTTACTACACACTTTATCAAGATTCTTTCTATCCAACTTGAAATCGCTTCCTAAGGTTTCTGTATCCATTTTAGGGTTTCGTTTTGCATTTAGGGTTTTCCTTCATCCTTTACCACATTAAACCCTAATTTTATGCCATAACTCAAAAAACCCTAGTTATCTTATCTATTCTTCAGTATTAAGGTTATCTCAACAACATATAACCATATTTCCACATTCAAAGACACATTACTCATCAATTAATTTCATTAAACTTCTTTTACATTAAAGCTACTATTTTTATCCCTTTTAATTCATGACGAGATCATTATGTGCATCTATCATTAATTCAAAGCTCATTAGGGTCTAATTAACATTTGAACTCATTTTGCCATCATTTCTACCTTTTATTCATTAAAAGACCCTATTTACTACTGTTAGGGTATTTATCCAAAAATTAGGAACTTTAATGCTCAAAATAGCTTAGATTCAACATATTCCAACTTTAATCATGAAATTAATCAATTAAAGCCATTAACCGACGAATTAGTCAATATTAGGGTTTCAAGACCCACTAAAGTATATTCATGCAATTGAAACTCTAAACTAACTAATTATATGCAAAGTCCATCCTTTTTCTTCCAAATATCCATTTTTTGTATCATTAACAGGCTAATATCAACTTTAATCATCTATTACACCTTACTAATCACTTTAATCATACCAACATAGGGTTCTTTAAACAATTAACACATTAAAGTTGATATCTTCCATTACTTTTCTAATTTCATCAGGAATCAGGCTTCAATTATATTTTATTTAGATTCCTATCGATTTTCTGAGCAAGTTTCATATTTTATGCATACTCATCCGAGCTACCGTTAGAGAGATATGAATTTTATAAAAATACCTTCTTTGGACCAATCCAGGAGCGCCACGTCAGCCTCCTCCATGGAATAGTTGGCGCGACTTCGGAAACATGACGAATTGTCATCTTTACCCCTCACTTAAAATACCCAGCCTTCATACCTCAGAGGGTATTTCCATCCACTGGCTGAGGGGTCTTCCCCTACCTCCAGCCAGCCGTGCGACGCCGGCCCTAGCCGCCCTAGGCGCGGCTCTACTCCTCTTTCTGGGCCGCGAAGGTCGCCAAAAACCATTCATTTACTTCTGCCACCCTTAGGCGCACACATGGAGCCCCTAGTTCCCGGCCTAGACGGCCGATTCTCCGCTAGTGGGCCAAGATCTTTCTGTCGCTACTGCAGCCTAACGGCCATCGCTGTGCACGTTCTAGGGCACGCCCTTGATGGTTTTTCTCCCCTACGGCATCGTGGGAGCACCCTGCTACCATCAGGTCCTCGACACAACCCCTAGGTGTCCCTGGGATAGACTAATACCCTCAACTAGGGTTTTACGTGCAAGAACAAGAAGAAGGACAAGAAGAACGTGGGATACTCTCTCTCCCTTCGAACCAAGACTCAACCCCATATATAGGGGAGAGCACGAAGCCCTTAGACGTGCCTCTACGAGATCTCAAGTCCTAACCTCGAAAGGAAACTTACTTTCCTCGATTTAGAAGAATCCACATTATTTCTCTCTTCATTAACTCGTGATATTTCCTATTTCTCATGGATATTTTGAAATACGAGATTTATCTCTTTCACTCTCCTTATACTTGCCTCTTAGTCATTGGTCTCGAATTTCTATTTTTTATATAATAGAAAATACTTCCTTTTCAGCAATACCACATAATTTATTAATAAAGCAACACATTAACCTCTTATTTTGCCTTTTTAGTATTTTCTCTTTCTTTCCTTTTTATTGAGACTCCTTGGATCCCAAGACACTCCATTATTCGAAATTCATTTTATTGGAATACTCATTATCCTTCTTAATGCACCTATATGCATTATTTTGCATTATCATGTTTATTTCTTAATACAATATTTCTTTTTGAGGATTTCTCTTTATTTCTCTTTTATTTTCCTCATTGGCATTCCTTTTAATATTAACAACCTCATGGATACGAAATTTCCCCAAGAAATCTCATTTATGCCTCTTTTCATTCATTTTCCACATTATATCATTATTTTCCAATTTCTTTCTTCATAAAGAAATACTTAGTTAACTTTTTCTTTTCTCATTGCTTTCTTCTTGCAACCTTGGACTCCTTGGTGTCCAAGGAACCCAAGAGGCACGAAATCCTCTTTGGATTTGCCTTCTAGAGGTTTCTACATATTTCTTTTATCAATTATTCAATTATTCATTCACTAATTGAATTTTCTTTGTTATTGGGCCCAATAGCCAATCCAGCCCACAAAGCAACCAATCAAGGCTATTGTGAAAGGAATCCATTTATTCAAAACAAATCATATCATTATTTGTTCAATTATCTTTAATATGAGAAATCACATTTCTCACTAATGGTACCCAAAAATTGGGGTTATAACATCCTTCCCCTCTTATAGGAATTTTGTCCTCAAAATTCAAACAAGCAAACAAAGAACTCAGGATAAGACTTTTCCATGTCCATCATTGGCCCCTATGTGGCTTTGCCGTACTCATGGCATTTTCAAAGAACCTTTATCATCACATATTCTTTTCTCTGAGTTCTTTCATCATGGCGTCTATAAACTACACAGGTGACTCAGGCCATTTCAGCCTCCCTTGGGGCTCGCTAGGTTCATTGCTCAGCACATGGTCGGGTACCTCACATAGTGCTCTAAATTGGAAACATGGAAATCATCTCCCATTAATCTATCCTGAGGGGTAGGGTCAAACCTAACCTTCCCCACCCATCCATCTCTAATGGACCCATGTATCGGGGACTCAGCTCTCCTAGATATAACTTAGAGGGGTCAGATTTTCATGTCACATTTTCTCCCACAGTAACTTGTATGTCAGTCTACTTTGCATCTGCTCACGACTCTCATCGTCTCTAGGCTCCTTTCAGCCCTTGCACAATCAAAGTGACTTCATCTACATGTACTGGGGTCTCTTTTTCTAACCATCATGTGGTACTTTTCTAACCATCATGTGGCCCTTTTCACCAACATCACCTTGCTGAAGTGGTGACCGATACAACCCCCTTTATAGAGCTTCATATAAAACCCGATAGTGGCTATGGTGGTCATTGTCACATCTTTCATAGGACAAGAACTAGCTCTAGATATCACCCTGAACAAGCACACATGCCCTCATCAGACCCTTTAGTTTGGATCATACTAACCATAGTTAGGGGTGATAAACTATACTAACATTGAGTTCTTCATGCACCTACTTCCACTTTATGGAAGAGAACCTTTAGGTCAAACTCAAGAATCCTTTGAACTTGCTTCATGGTGTAATTGAACCCTCTTTCTCAAGGGTAGTTCAACTAGATCTGTCCCTTAACAGAACCCTTTCTTTCTCATGTCATTTAGGTAAGGCGACTTACCATAACCCATATTGCATCTCGACCTTCCTCGATCCAGGGAAGACTTATCACAACATCCATAGTGTTGAGCTCTCATTCCCTCTTAGGGATTCTTTTGTCCTCCGTATTGATACACTGGGTTACTGGGGTTCATCCCTTACCTCTTGGCTTGCATGGCCATGTAACTTTATCTTAAGCATCCAAAGTGCTATTTCCATTACCACGGTGGATGGTGATCTCTAATCATGATTTCTTGTATGTCATGATTCTTCAAGATCGATTTCTCCAAAACCCTAAACCACTCTAGATGGGGTTTCATCACCTTCTTTTCCAAAGAAGTGCATATGAGGTTCTACCACCATTCTTTCATCGCATCGAAGACTAGACTGGCTAACCAAACAACCTTTAGCTTTTCAACACATCTTGTTACGTCTGAGTATTACCCAAACACCTCTCCTTTTCAAACTTAGGGTTAGCCAAACAACCTCTTCTAGATTCTAATCACACAAGTCAGATGTATCTCAACCCGAGCACCCATTACCACTTCACATCCTTAGGTAATCAGGTAACGTTGAAAACATACACTTTCATGTATTTCATTTATCATCTCACCTCAAACTTTATGTCTATCTTCAATTATGAACACTCTCTGATTTCATCATCATGGTGCTCAAACTCAACCTGGTATAACTTGTAAGTTCTACATAGCTCATCATAGAAACTTCCTCATAAGGGGACTACCTCATTCCTCTTAGTGTTAGAAAACCTTCCATGTATCATTCACTTTACCGGGGTAGGTTATCTTCCCTATCCCCATTTGTGGCATCGTTCCAACATACATTATCTCTTATCCTTGATGTATGGCATGCGTAATGTCCTATCTCTCACCCCCATAACAAGAGGAAATAAGCATTTGCCTGTAGTCCAAATATAGAGTTCTTCCTATTCCAAGAGTAGAGATGGTACATCCCACCTTGCCAGTACACCTTTAAATATAAGTTGCAACGTGCCACATATGTCTCTTCATCACAAACATCATGATATCAAACTAGTCTTGAACCTACTGAAGTTTATATCCTTGGTCATCTCCTCTAGGTCTATAGGGTACCGACTCTTTTGGGGTCATCCCTCTTCCCTCATGCATCAAGAGAGTGCCCTACTCATCTGCCCTTCGGGTCCCATGAGTTCATGAAGGTGATCAATCTCCTAACCCATGGCCCTCAGACAATGATAGTTGTTACCTCCCGACCCTATGGTCATGTGCAACTGGGGAATTAGGCAACTCCTACTTTCATCGGTCTTATCCCTACCTGACCCTAGGATAGACTTAGGATTCTCCATTGCAGTACATGTTCACTTGAAACCTTACCCAAGTCTCCATCATCTCTCTTTCTGCATTCATGGGCTGGCTTTCATCCTTTCATTGGGATCATGGCAACCTGCCTACCTTGGTCAAGCCCCATACCGATTACCTCCATGGTAACTCATTCATATGCAATTAGATATGGATATCTATGGGTCTACAGGTTCATTCTCATACTATGTACCTTTCACTTAGCTTCTCAAGATCCTATGAGACCTCTTTAGGTTACCTTGAACCAACAAAACTGATATACACCCTTCCAAAGGGGTCCCTCTCCCAGGATGGGAGGAAACCTATCTCTAAGGTCAAAAAAGCTCTTAGGTCTAGGACTTACATCCTCACGATCCTACTTAACCCTAGCAAGCCATTAAGGCACAAGCATATCACTTACCGTATCATGCTAGGTCATACTTGTCCTCTTTCCTCAATGTTGGATCAAGATCATACTCTTTTTTTTTATCATCAACCTAGCTGTGAGGGGTTCATCAAACACGCCTTAAACTTCAGGGGCTCCCCTTTTCCTCTATACATGAGGATTACCATGGTCGCTTCTATAGGAACTGAACTTCTCATTATGAACATTAGGTACACCCCTTCCCCTCTTAGGCCTAGGAACCCTAGGTTCACTGCATGCTCTGTCAACAAACCAAGCATGAAAAAGGCATGACATGTACTTCTTGTCATCCTTCAACTTGAGCAAAACTTAGAGTTGGATCCTCCTTAAGGACAACCAACAAGGTACAAGGCCTCAGAACCTGTTCACTAAACTCTCTAGGTCTAAGGAATTCTTCTTCCTACCTTAGAAGGTAAACACCTACACTATAGGCACATAGGCCCCAGATGCTTCACCTTCATTCTGTAGGGTTGGTCCCTCTAAAGGCATCCAAGATATCATCAACTTTCAGGGATCAATCATGAGGCACCCACTATCATCCATAGTTAGGGGTTTTAGGCTTCCAACCTTCTTGCTAGGTTTCCTGCTCTCTCTAGAGCTAACCCCACATCCAACCTCACCATTAGAGGTCCTTTCTTCATGAAGGATCAACCTCAAAAGCATATTCTTCGTGGTTGAAGCCTAAGTTCGAACTTATGGTTGCTCAAGATCATCTAGGGTTCCATCCTACTGTCAACATTATGATGTGCCCTAGATTCCAGCTATGCCCTACTGGTACAAGCCCACAGGGTTTCTATGGTCCTTCACTAACATCATCATCTAAGGAGCTATCCTTT
Organism: Alisma plantago-aquatica; assembly: GCA_963693085.1. Lineage (NCBI taxonomy): Eukaryota > Viridiplantae > Streptophyta > Magnoliopsida > Alismatales > Alismataceae > Alisma > Alisma plantago-aquatica. Next base: position 717,982,815 of record OY856413.1, read on the forward strand.
ACCCTAACATGCACGACCCTTCCCAGGGTTGGGTTGCCAAAGGTGCTAGGTCACCCATGGATCCTATGGCCTCCCAAAGGCATGTCCTTTCAAACACCTGGTCCAACTCATCTCTCTCTAACCTTCACTTAGGTTTAGGGTTAGCATCATCCTCCGAGGATGTGCCAGGTCTCTACTTAGAATGGAGATCTCTATCTCTAAGATTAACTTATCCTTCTGACCAGAAGGTCTAGCCTCAGGTCTCTTCTGAGGACATGACATCTTATGTCATACGTCCTAAGCATGTATCTATTATTTATTTTGCGCTTAATCTATTAAGCTTATGTCCATGACATCTTACTTACATGACTTTCATTAATTTAGTGGAGGATTTCTTAAACCTTATTAACCCTACCCATACCTCAGAAGGTGAGGAGAAGAAAGGAAACCCTAATCCTTTATGTCCTTATCAGAATTTTTGTGATGAGAAGGGATGAATAAGATGAGAAGTCCTAAAGGTATCTTATTTAGATTCATACTCTAAGACTTTGGCCAGGCAGTCACACGGGTCCGGGAGTCCTCGTATTCTGACTAGTGGTGCAGAGGAAAATCTTGCCAGCCCCCGGTCGTGATCCCTTTCTAGACACCTCCGTCTTTCGGATACTCCTCTAATAACTCCCTTGGTTTCTATGGAGTTTGTAAAATTTAATTATTATTAATGGTTAAATGAGGAACCTATGCTCTGATACCAAATGTTACGACCTCACCTTTCAGTAACCCCCAATTAAGGGAGACCAAGAGGTTGAAGTCTTACCCATTAATCCCAGATCAAAGGTTCGACATCTAACCATAAACAATTATTAAATTCTAACAGACTATACTGAAAATGGTAATAAAATTTTTCTTTGCATACCTTGAAAAGTTGGTAACAAACTAACTTCTAACCTCAGACGAACTATACTAACTAGTTCCTCCTTGTTCTTTAATTCTTGAATTCACAAGGTGTCATTTTACTGTTTGTCCTTTTCATTGTACCTAAAACGCCGACAAACAAAACGTCGGTCAGCCGAAGCTGGTATGTGAAGGAAACAGATAATGTTCAACTATGATAACAATATAATCATTCAATTAATCATTTAACAATCAAGATTACATTTTAAGCCATACAACTCAATCCATACATATTCTCGAACTCTGGGCTGTCCCTGTAGTGGACATGAATATCACCTCTCTTTTAGGTAATAGAGTTGCATGGCACTATCCGAAGATAGCCCAATATCTAACTCATTATGACTTGATGGTCCTACCTCCATGGTAGCCATGTACTAAGTCAACCATAGACCTGATGGACCTACCCAATACGTAGCCATGTACTAGGTCATCCATAGACCTGATGGACCTACCCAATAGGTATCCATGTACTAGGTCTTTCTCTAACATGATGGACCTACCCTTAGGTAGCCATGTACTAGGTTAGCTATTATGCCACAGAGAGAACCAAGATCTGAGTTTGTAGGCATATATTCTTTGTGATAGTCATAGACACATTATAGTTTGCATGAACTAAATAAACATCCAACAGTTTATTTGAAGCAACCAGTAAAACATTCGGAAATCACCGTGAAACTAGAACGGTTATTCATAAGCGTAACCACATACCTGTCCCATAGATTCTCAAGCTAATATCAATTCTAACCAAGAAAGCAATCCAAGGAAGTAATTCAACCACATATTCAAGAATCCTGAAAAACACATGTATTCCATTTACTACACACTTTATCAAGATTCTTTCTATCCAACTTGAAATTGCTTCCTACGGTTTCTGTATCCATTTTAGGGTTTCGTTTTGCATTTAGGGTTTTCCTTCATCCTTTACCACATTAAACCCTAATTTTATGCCATAACTCAAAAACCCTAGTTATCTTATCTATTCTTCAGTATTAAGGTTATCTCAACAACATATAACCCTATTTCCACATTTAAAGACACATTACTCATCAATTAATTTCAATAAACTTCTTTTACATTAAATCTACTATTTTTATCCCTTTTAATTCATGACGAGATCATTATGTGCATCTGTCATTAATTCAAAGCTCATTAGGGTCTAATTAACATATGAACTCATTTTGCCATCATTTCTACCTTTTATTCATGAAAAGACACTATTGACTACTTTTAGGGTATTTATCCAGAAATTAGGAACTTTAATGCTCAAAATAGCTTAGATTCAACATTTTCCAACTTTAATCATGAAATTAATCAATTAAAGCCATTAACCGACAAATTAGTCAATATTAGGGTTTCAAGGCCCACTAAAGTATATTCATGCAATTGAAACTCTAAACTAACTAGTTATATGCAAAGTCCATCCTTTTTCTTTCAAATATCCATTTTTTATCATTAACAGGCTAATATCAACTTTAATCATCTATTACACCTTACTAATAACTTTAATCATACCAACATAGGGTTCTTTAAACAATTAACACATTAAAGTTGATATCTTCCATTACTTTTCTAATTTCATAAGGAATCAGGCTTCAATTATATTTTATTTAGATTCCCATCGATTTTCTGAGCAAGTTTCATATTTTATACATACTCATCCAAGCTACCGTTAGAGAGATATGAATTTTATAAAAATACCTTCTTTGGACCAATCCAGCAGTGCCACGTCAGCCTCCTCCATGCAATAGTTGGCGCGGCTTTGGAAACATGACGAATTTTCATCTTTGCCCCTCACTTAAAATACCCGGCCTTCATACCTCAGAGGGTATTTCCATCCACTAGCCGAGGGGTCTTCCCCTATCTCCAGCCAGTCGTGCGACGCCGGCCCTAGCCGCCCTAGGCGTGACTCTACTCCTCTTTCTGGGCCGCGAAGCTCGCCGGAAACCATTCCTTTACTTCCGCCACCCTTAGGCGCACACATGGAGCCCCTAGTTCTTGGCTAAGATGGCCGATTCTCCGCTAGTGGGCCAAGATCTTTCTGTCGCTACTGCAGCCTAACGGCCGTCGCTGTGCACGTTCCAGGGCACGCCCTTGATGGCTGTGCTCCCCTACGGCGTCGTGGGAGCACCCTTCTACCATCAGGTCCTCGACACAGCCCCTTGGTGTCCCCAGGATAGACTAATACCCTCAACTAGGGTTTTACGTGCAAGAACAAGAAGAAGGAGAAGAAAAACGTGGGATACTCTCTCTCCCTTCGAACCAAGACTCAACCCCATATATAGGGGAGACGACGAAGCCCTTAGACGTGCCTCTACGAGATCTCAAGTCCTAACCTCGAAAGGAAACTTACTTTCCTTGATTTAGAAGCAGCCACATTATTTCTCTCTTCATTAACTCTTGATATTTCCTATTTTTGATGGATATTTTGAAATACGAGATTTATCTCTTTCACTCTCCTTATACTTGCCTCTTAGTCATTGGTCTCGAATTTCTATTTTTTATATAATAGAAAATACTTCCTTTTCAGCAATACCACATAATTTATTAATAAAGCAACACATTATCCTCTTATTTATCCTTTTTAGTATTTTCTCTTTCTTTCCTTTTTATTGGGGCTCCTTGGATCCCAAGACACTCCATTATTCGAAATTCATTTTATTGGAATACTCATTATCCTTCTTAATGCATCTATATGCATTATTTTGCATTATCATGTTTATTTATTAGTACAATATTTCTTTTTGAGGATTTCTCTTTATTTCTCTTTTATTTTCCTCATTGGCATTCCTTTTAATATTAACAACCTCATGGATACGAAATTTCCCCAAGAAATCTCATTTATGCCTCTTTTCATTCATTTTCCACATTGTATCATTATTTTCCAATTTCTTTCTTCATAAAGAAATACTTAGTTAACTTTTTCTTTTCTCATTGCTTTCTTCTTGCAACCTTGGACTCCTTGGTGTCCAAGGAACCCAAGAGGCACGAAATCCTCTTTGGATTTGCCTTCTAGAGGTTTCTACATATTTCTTTTATCAATTATTCAATTATTCATTCACTAATTGAATTTTCTTTGTTATTGGGCCCAATAGCCAATCCAGCCCACAAAGAAACCAATCAAGGCTATTGTGAAAGGAATATGTTTATTCAAAAAAAATAATATCATCATTTGTTCAATTATCTTTAATATGAGAAATCACATTTCTCACTAATTGTACCCAAAAATTGGGGTTATAACAGGAACCCTAAGCTCACCTCTCAACTAAAGCGAGAGAGGGGTTTTGATCAAGATCCCCTAATCCAAGGGTAGGCCGACACAAAGGGAACCCAACACAACACATATCGGCCAACAAGATCTAGGGCACATGTAGGGAAGCAAAACTACTAACTAAAGCAAGAAGCATTACTAAAAAGATATGTAAGGCCGATCAAGATAGCATATAACAAATCAACATGGTAAGAAAGTAGTATAGTTAGGGTTAGGAGTTATGTAACCCGCCTTAAGCACAACTCCAAGCTCCAAGGCACCACCAACCAGAGAAGTAGAAGGATGTATCAGCCACCACCAAGGAAGAAGAAAGCAGCAACAACATAATCTATATCGGCCACCTCCTTTCCTTCCTTCATCTCGTTCTCGACCAGTAAGGAAGAGCAAACGTATAAGGGGCAAAGAGATCCCAAGTAAGAGAAAAGAGAGACATATATAGAGGAGGGTAAAGGGTAGGAACAAGAAAGGTGTTTTCCTCCCTAAGAACACTTGTCCATGCAGTAAAGCCACCTCCTAGCTCATCCACCTCCACATGTCCAAAGCCTTTGCCACCTTTCTAGCAACAAGCACCAAGTGTCCATAAGGGGTGACACAAACGATGCTAGGTGGAGGGGTGTTAGAACCCCAATTTTTGGGTTCTTTTGGTGAGAAATGTAATTTCTCCTATTAAAGATATTAGAACAAATAAGGATATTATTTGTTTTGAATAAATGGATTTCGTTTACAATAGCCTTGTTGGTTGTTTTATGGGCGTTATTGGTTATTGGGCCCAATAACAAGGAAATTCAATTAGTAACTGAATAATTGAGAAATGGAGAAAAGAAAAATGTAGAAACCTCTAGAAGGAAAGAGAATATTATCTAAAGGTGTATTTCGTGCCTCTTGGGTTTCTTGGGTTCCAAGGAGTCCAAAGTTGCAAAGATAATGCAACAAGAGAGAGAAAATATCAATTAAATATTCTTTATTAAAGGAAATATGATATTATAATAATATTACAAGAAATATGTGGATATTTGGATAATGGATCCATCTTGGATAAGATTTTGTGTCCCCATAGTTTCTAATGGAAAAAGGAATCAAAATCAAAAGAAAAACCAGAGATCAATTAATCAAGAATATTTGAAATAAAGGAGATAATGTAGGAAATAAAGAGAGATGTGAGGGTTTGGTCATTATGAGTGATAATTCGAGCCCCACTTACTTTCTTGGATTAAAATGAATAGAAATAATGGGAAATAAGAAAATAAGAAAGAGAAAAGATGGGAGAAATAAGCCTAATTGAGTAATATATTACACCTAAAGAAAAGTCACGTTTTCGTTTAGATAATGAGCCTAAATTTGGCAGAGAGGTAGATTAAATGATTACTAAGTGTTTCTCAAAATTTGGGATTTTTTGGATGAATGTTTTAAGAGATATGAATTTTTGAAAATCCATAAAGTGAATGAGTAATCATTAAATGTCACACTTATTTTTCCTGATTAAAATGATCTGGCGCGCACCACGACAGCTGTTGGATTAAGATCCAAGGGCTCCTAGGTCCTATTCTACCTCTAGTAGGATTGGAAACTAGAGGAGTCTGGTTATCATGGATTTTCTCACAACCGGATGTACGAGGAGATTGGGAAAGCTTTCCATTATGTTCGGGAGATCAAACCGCACCGACCTACCCTAGGTTTTATCTGGGGTCGAGGTTTCTTGAGGGTTTCCCCAATATACCACTGGTGGAGACCCTATTGGTTGAATATGGGTATAAATACAGAGGTACACCCTCTCAGTGAAACCACAAAACCTCACGTGAGTGCCTATACAATCTAGCAAGGTCAAATCTACCTTCTTCTACCCCGAGACCCGATACCTTGCCCTGTTCCATTCCCCTGATTGCACGTCGGGGGTCAGCTTTGTCGCCACGGTGGTGGGAGGAAGAGAGAAACCAATCAATAGGATCGTTGAGTTTAGGGAAGCCGGACGGTGCTTATAATGATTATAGCTTGCACACAGAATAAGAGAAGCCTAGAGTCAACCATTGGGTTGACCGTCTGTTCGCAAGAAGCAACGAACGAAGGTTGAAGACGAACACTTGGCATTTTACCAAAATACCCTGACTTCCCTTCAGTATAGGTAAGGGAAATGTTGTCCTTTGCTTCCTTCAATCGCTATTTAGGAGGGTCTCTGTGGACCATTGGATTTTTCATGGTCTAGTGGACCACGGATTGGATGGCCAACATTTTTCCTAAAATAACAAATAAATCAAGTTGATGCCTTTTTTTGCAAAAATCATAATTTTTGATAGGAAGTTCTGATGAATAAAGTTAAAATATGAATTTTGCTCAGAAAAATGCGAGGAATCCATTAAAAATATATTTATAAGCTAATTCCTCTTGCAACTCGAAAAGTAGTGGAAGTTATCAACTTTAATGTATTAATGATTAAGAAACCCTATTTTGAGATGATTAATGTATTAAGAGGGGTTTTATGGATGATTAAAGTTGATATTAACCTGTTAATTATAAAAGATACACTAAGATCGAAAAAGATGAACTTTATATGTAATTGGATTAATTTAGGGTTCCATGTGCATAAATGAGCTTTAATAGGCCTTGAAACCCTAGTGTTGGTAATTGTGACTCTTAATGGCTTTAAGTATTCAAATTCATGAATAAAGTTGATATATGATGGTTCTAAGCCATTTTGAGTATAAAGGTTCCTAATTGTGGACAAATACCCTTAATATGGTAATTAGGGTTTTCTAATGGATAAAGGTGGAATTAGTGATAAATAGAGTTCATGAAAGATAAGTTGTTAATTTGAAAGGAACCAAAGATGATAATTCGGCCTATTGATCCTTGTCATGGATTATAAAGATAAAAACGGTAGTTTTAATGTAAAAGGAGCATAATAGACTTATTTAACATTTAATTGTGCCTTTAATCCGAAATTAGGGTTATATGTTGTTAAAAGGTAACCTTAATGTCTTTCTTGAGGAGTAGATGAGATAATTAGGGTTTGTGAGTAATTGTATAACATTAGGGTGTAAAATAGTATAAATGAAGAGAAACCCTAATTGCAATGGAAACCCTAAAAATGGACTAGAAACCCTAGGAAGTGAACTAGGTTTAATAGATCTTGATGGCATGATCAATGATAGGAAAATTGGATGCATATTTCAGGATCATCTTGTATGCTTGCTTGTTTACTAGATTTCTTACTTAGTTGGATTAGTTATGCACTCAAGTCAGCCTGACAGATATGTGGTTAATTATGGTTAATCACATTAGTTTCCCTGAAGGTTTTCTGGATGATTCTTTGCATTGAATGCAACCTATCAGTTTGGATGTTCATACTTGCAAATCATAAAGTCACTATGATTATCACAATAATAATATAACTGTGTATTCTCACACCTACATGCCACCATGATGGATGATGCAAAAAGGTCAATCCCAGGAGGGAAGACCCATGGGCACAATGAGTGGTGACCCCAGGCACCAAGCTCAGGATGGATAAGGTGGCCTATGATATTACATGACTAAAGGGCACCATGAAGGGTGACCCCATGCACCATGCTCGAGATTGAGAAGGTGGCCTTAAGTCAATGTCAAAAGAGAAACCCGAAAGGGGGTATGCCAGGGTTAGGGCAAAAGTGGTGGAGAGTGTCACACTGAAAGTGTAATTTGGCTTGTTAATCAACTTTATTGTGATATTTAGATTGTTAGCCATATTTTTAAAATTTTGGTTGTCCCCACATACTGACATATTCTTTTATGCTGAACGACATTTTGTTTGTCGGCATTTTAGGTACAAGATTGAAAAGGACAAATAGCAAAGTGGCATATGTAGAATTAAAGTACAAAGGAGGATTAGTTTGAATAGACTCCAGATGTGGATAGAAGTAGATATCCAATTTTTTGGAAAAGGTATGAAAAGTTTTATTTTATACTAGATTTCAGTTTAGTTTGGTAGAATTTCATAATTATTACTGATTAATTGTTGAACCTTTGATCCTGTGAATTGGGATAATCTCTCTAACCTTTTGGTCTCCCTTAATTAGGGGTTACCTAGAGGCAGGGTCGATACATTTGGTATCAGAGAATCGGTCCCTCATTTAATATTTAATAATTATTAAATTTTACAAACTTTGTAGAACCCAAGGGAGTTATTAGAGGATTTTCCGAAAGATAGAGGTGTCTAGAAAAGGATCACGTCTGAGGGCTGGAAAGATTTTCCTCTGCACTGCTAGTCGGAATACGAGGACTCCCGGATTAGTGTGACTGCCTGGCCAATGTCTAAGGATTTGACTCGAAATAAGATACCTTTAGGACTCTCTCATCTTGTTCATCCATTCTCAACTCAAATGCAGTTAAGGATTTTAAGGATTAGGGTTTTCTCTCTTTTCCTCACACTCTTGAGGTATGTGTAAATGTTACAACCCCAATTTTGGGTTCATATGATGAGAAATGTAAACTCTCATATTGGACAAATAATGATGTAATTTTGTTTACAATAGCCTTGATGTTTTTATTATGGGCTTTAGTGGCTATTGGGCCCAATAACAAGGAAATTCAATTAATTAAGAATTCAAGAAAAGAAAGATGTGGAAACCTCTAGAAGGCAAAAGAATGTAATCCAAAGATGAATTTCATGCCTCTTTGGTTCCTTGGGTTCCAAGGAGTCCTAAGTTGCAAAGAAAAGCAATAAGAAAAGAAAAGATTAATTAAGTATTTCTTTATTAAGAAAGAAATTGAAAACAATAGTAAAAGGTGGAAAAAAAGTGAAAAGAGGTATAATTGAGTTATTCTTGGTGAAATTTCGTATCCCAATGATTTCTAAAGATAAGAGGAATACCAATGAGGAAAATAAAAGAGAAATAAAGAGAAATCCTCAAAAAGAGCTATTCTAATAAGAAATAAGCAAGATAAGGGGAAATAATAAAGAATAATGCATTTAGATGCATCGAGAAGGATAATAAGTGTCCAATAAAAAGAATTTCGAAATAATAGAGTGTCTTGGGATCCAAGGAGTCCCAATAAAGAGGAAAGAAAGAAAAAATACCAAATTGCAAAATAAAAGGATATTAGGAATACATAATTAATGAATTATGTGGTTTTGTTAAGAAAGAAAGTATTTCCAACTTAAGGAAAGTATAATTTCAAAGCCAATGAATTAAAAGGCATGAACAAAGAGAATAAGAGAGAGGATTTTCGTATTTCTATGTATCCATGCAACAAAGAATATTAGAAGAATAAAGAAGAGAGAGAAGATTTCTTCTCCATGAAGGAATAGGATTCCTAGTTAAAGAAGCCTTGCTTTCTTTGTGGGCAAGTGAGCTGGGGTGTGGATACCCCCCTATATAAAGAATAGACCCTCTGGTTCGGGTCCAGGAAGGATTCCACACATCCCTCACTTTCTTCTTCTTATGCATTGCATACAAACCCTAAGATTGAAGTGTAGCTTGAACCCGGGGGGCAGCAGGGACTCTTGGAACCATCACGATCGAGGAAGGAGGTCCCACGATGCCAAAGAGATGCTCTGCCATCAACACCATGCTCCAGATCGTGCCGGACAACAACAACATGGCTACAAGGCCTGCTGCTGGTCACAGTCGCGCCCAACTCCATCCGGAGGTCTTAGCCACGGGCCAAGGGCACCATGAGGTGCGGGGAGGTGTGACGGAGCTAAGGGAGCCAACCACAGTGGCCGACGAAGTCCAGGGAGGCCGGTGCAGCCTTACCCACTCCTAGTCTGCCGCAACAGCGCTAGGGCGCGCGAGAGGTAGAAGATGGAGGACTCTGGACCGTTTTGCCCCTCCTGGGTGTGAAAGAATAGCAACTTATGCGAGGGCAACATAGTAATGTGGTTATAATTCCTAATGAGCCGAGTTGCATGGCAAGGAGCGACGTGGAGTCTCCTGATTGGCCTAGGTAAAGTTTTATTGCAAAATCCATAATTAAATATTGGTAACTCCGAATAGGACGAGTAATATATGAATTTTGATAAGGAGAACGAGAGGAATCCAATAAAAATGATATTCAATATTGATTCTGTTTCTAATTGCAAAAGTAGTATAAGTTGATGAAAAGTGCATTAAAGTTGAGTTAAAAACCCTATTTGTAATTAAAGGTTGAATCTAGAATGCTTAATGGGTTAATTGAAGTGTTAATAACATGTTGAATGATAATGTTAGATTTGAACCTGATCTAGATGTAGAATTTCATGATTTAGGGTTATACCTCATATGAGAATGATTAAATAATTTAGAAACCCTAATTTAGGGTCAAAGAGGATAAGATCATATATATAATTTGAAAAATGTGAGAATATGATTGTTTAATGTTGGTTCTAAGTTATTTGTATATGAAAGTCCTTAATTCTAGATAAATACCCTAAACAAAGTAATTAAGGTCTTTTCATGAATAAAAGGTGGAATTGATGGCAAAATGAGTTCATATGTTAATTAGACCCTAACGAACTTTGAATTAATGATAAATGTGCATAATGATCTTGTCATGGGTTAAAGGGATAAAAATAGTAGCTTTAATGAAAAAGAAGAAGCTTAATTGATGATTAATGTGCCTGTAATATGAAAATAGGGTTATATGTTTTTAAGATAACCTTAATGTTGTAGAATAGATGAGATAATTAGGTTTTATGAGTAATGGCATAAAAATTAGGGTTTAATATGGTGAAAGATGAAGGGAAACCCTAATTGCAAAACGAAACCCTAGAATGGATACAGAAACCCTAGAAAGTGAATCCAAGTTAATGAAGTAGGTTCTTGATAAAGAGTGTAATGAATAGAGTACGTATTCTTTTCAGGAATTATGTGATTGTTGAATTACTTGGATTGCATGTTTGGTTGGATTTTCTTAATGCTTCTGAAATCATCAAGTCAGGTATGTGGTTACGCTTATGACTACCCGAATTAGTTTTTTGGGATTTTATCAATGTTTCCATCGTGGCTTGAATTAAACTGTTGGATGTATTTAATTCATGCAAAAGTATAATGTGAATATGACTATCACATAAGAAATATGCCTACTAGCCCAGATCCTAGTCCCCTCTGTAGCTTAATGGGTTGACCTAGTAAATGGCTACCAATGGGGTAGGCTCCTCAGGTCATTGAATGACTTAATAAATGGCTACCAATGAGGTAGGTCCATCAAGTCACATTGAGTTAGAGATTGGACTACCTATGGGTAGTGCCATGCGACTCAACCCTAGATATTGATCTACCTGTTAGGTAGGATCATGTGGGGTCTAATAAGGATCTACCTAGAGAGAGGTAGTATTCCAGTCCGCTGCAGGGACAACACATAGATAGGGGATAGGAAAGGATTGAGTAGTATTGTTTAAAATGTAATCTTGGCTGTTAAATGATAATTGGCTGGTTACTTTTTATTATAGTTGCATGATTATTGTTTCCCTCACTACCAGCTTCTTGCTGACCGACGTTTTGTTTGTCGGCGTTTTAGGTACAAATGAAAAGAACAAACAGTAAAGTGGAAGATGTGAAATTAAATGAGAAATAACGTGCACAGGAGGATTAGTTAGTTTAGCATCTTCATGGATAGAAGTTTAGAAATCCCAGTTTTTCCAAGGTAAGAAAAGTTTTATTTTATACCAGTTTTCGGTTTAGTTGGTAAAGTTTATTAATTGTTATTGATTATTTTTTGAACCTTTGATCCTGTAATTGAATAACGGCTCTGTCCTTCAGGTCTCCCTTAATTGGGGGTTACCGGGAGGTGGGGTCATTACAATTGGTATCAGAGCATAGGTTCCTCAATTAATCTTTAATAATTATTAAATTTTACAAATTATGTAGAACCCAAGGGAGTTATTAGAGGATTATCTGAAAGACGGAGGTGTCTAGAAAAGGATCACGACCGGGGGCTGGCAATATTTTCCTCCGCACTGCTAGTCGGAATATGAGGACTCCCAGATCCATGTGACTGTCTGGCCAAAGTCTTAGGGTATGAATCGAAATAAGATACCTTTAGGACCTTCTCATCTTGTTCATCCCTTCTCAACTCAAATTCTGTTAAGAACCTTAAGGATTAGGGTTTTCTCTCTTCTCCTCACCCTCTTGAGGTATGGGTAAGGTTGATAAGGATTAAGGAATCCTCCACCAAATTAATAAAAAGCATGTAAATAAGATGTCATGGAAATAAACTTAATAGATTAAGCGCAAACCAAAGAATAGATACATGCTTAGGTCGTATGACATAAGTTGTCATTTCCCTCAGGAGAGACCTGAGGCTAGACCTTCTTGTCAGGAGGATGAGTAGAGAAAGTGAGTCTTGGAGGTAGAGATCTGCATTAAAGTAGAGACCTAGCACATCCTTTGAGGATGATGTTAACCCTAACCCTAAGTGAAGGTTAGAGAGAGAGATGGCATGCTGAGATTAGACCAGGTGTTTGGATAAACATGCCTTGGATGCCATATGAGCCATGAGAAGTTGATGACCTAGCACTTTTGGCAACTCAACCCTGGGAAGGGTCGTGCATGTGAGAGCGAAGGATAGATCCTTCATGGATAAGGTTAGAGAGGAACCTATAGAACCCTATGGGCTTGTGCAAGTAGGGTGTAGCTTGCACCCAGGGTATATCGGTAGTTCTGACAGTAGTTTGAAACCCTAGACAAGGAATCATGGTGGATGTCTTATGAGATAAATATAAAGAGCTAAAGGATAATCTTGAGCCAAACATGAGTTGAGCTAAGGCTTCACCCAGGTAGGGATATGCTGGTAAGCTTGATCCAACTTCATGAAGTAAGGTTAGATCTAGAGAGAGAAAGCATGACCCAAGAAAGAAGGTTGGAAGCTTAGATTCTAAGACATGAGGAATGGTGGGGATGTTTCTAGTACCTATGGTATAGGTAATTACCTGCTGGATGAGATAAAGAGTGCTTGAGACCTTGAAGAGGATGAAGTAGCAAGTTGTGAAGCGTTGTACCTAGTTGGTTGTCCTGGAAGAGGACTCAACTCTGAGGTGTTGCTCGTATAAAAGGTTCATGGGAGTACTTGACATACCTTGGACATGCTTGATTCATGGTTAAGAGTTTGAGCAAGCAGTTGGACACCCAAAGGTGGACTTAGGGTTCCTAGGCCTAAGAAGGGAAGCAGTGTACTCGATGTTCATGATGAGACTTGATTCTCTATAGTTTCGAGCACGGTACTCCTCATGTGTAGAGGTAAAGGAAATCCCTTAAGTTAAGGGTATGTTTGATGAACCCCTCACAACTAAGTTGATCTAATGTTGAGGAAAGAGAACAAGTATGACCTAGCATAGTTAATAGGTGATCTGTTTGTTCCTTAGTAGCTGTTGGGTTAGGCATGCTCATAGGAATGTAAACCCTAAGGATGCTTGTGACCTTTGTTATCAAGGTGTAGTTTCATCCCATCCTGGGAGAGGGACCCTTTCGTAGGGAGTACACCAGTTTTGTTGGTTTTGAGATAACCTAAAGAGGTCTCATACGATCTTGAGGAGCTAAGTGAAAAGTACATGGTACGAGGATGAACCTATAGACCCATAAATAACCATCTCTACGTGCATGTGAATGTGTTACCATGGAGGTAACTGGTATGGGGCTTGACCAAGGTAGGCAGGTCGCCATGATCCCTGAGAAAGGATGAAAGTCAACCCATGAATGCAGAGAGAGATGATGAATGCTTGGGTAAGGTTCTATGTTGAACATGTGCTATAAGAGAAACCTAAGTCTATCCTAGGGTCAAATAGGGATAAGACCGATGGAAGTAGGAGTTGCCTAATTCCCTAGTGCACATGACCATAGGGTCGGGAGGTAACATCTATCATTGTCTGAGGGCCATGGGTTAGGAGATCGATCACCTTCATGAACTCATGGGACCCAAAGGGCATATGAGTAGGGCACTCTCTGATGCATAAGGGAAAAGGGATGACCCTAAAAGTGTCGGCTCCCTATAGACCTAGAGGAGATGACCTAGGATTATGCTTGGACCAAGTAAGTTCGAGACCAGTTTTCCATGGAAGTAATGTGGATATCATGATGTTTGTGATATAGAGACATAAGTTGCACGTTTCAACTTGGACTTGAAAGTGTACGGGCAAGGTGGGTTGTACCATCTCTACTCTTGGAACAGGAAGAACTCTGTATTTGGACTGCATCCAAATGCTTATTTCCTCTTATTATGGGAGTGAGAGATAGGACAATATGCATGCCATACACTAAGGATAAAGATTATGTGAATTGGAATGTTGCTACAAGATATGAGGATAGATAACATACCCTCATGGAACCATGATACATGGATGGTTTACAAACACTAAGAGTATTAAGGAGATCATCTTGTGGGGATGTGATACCATGAGCTATCTGGAACTTGCAAGATATGCAAGGTTGATTTTGATCACCATGAGGATGAGCTCAAAGATTCTTGGTGAAGACCAACTGTGAGTTCAAGATGAGATGATAAGTATAATACATGAAGGTATGTGTCTTCAACATTACCTAACACCTAAGGATAAGAAGTGGTAATGAATTCTCTAGTTGAGATATAGTTGCCTAGTTTATCTGGAAGCTAGAAGAAGTTGAGGTTGCTAGAATAACCTTAAGTTGAGGAAAAGAGATAAGTTTGGCCAATACCCAGATATATCAATAACAGTTAATCAAGTAAATGATTGATTGGTTAGCCATCCTAGTACATGATATGATGAAAGGATGGTTGTAGAACCTCATATGTACTTCTTTGGAAAGGAAAGTGATGAATCCCCGATGAGAGTGGTTAGGGTTTCTGAGGTATCGATCTTGAGGAATCATTACATATTGGAGATCATGGTTTTAAGATCACTAAACACCGTAACACTACAAGAGATACTAAGTGACAGTAGTATTTTGGATGTCTAGGTGAAGTTGCATGTGGTATGTTGCCATGCATGGAAGGGGGCGAAGGACGAACACCAGTAACCCAGTGCATAGATATAAAGTATAGAGAGTCCCCGAGAGAGAGAATGAGAGTTCATTACTATGGATGTTGTGGTAAAACTCCCCTAGACCAAGGAGGGTCGGGGTGCAATATGGGTTATGGTAGATCGCCTTACCTAGATGGCATGAGAAAGGAAGAGTACTGTCACGAGACAACTTCGGTTGAACTACTTAAGAGAAAAAGATGGTTCAACTACGCCATGATGCAAGTTCAAAAGTTCTTGGGTATGACCAAGGTTCACTCCCATGAGGTAGAAGTGGATGCATGATGAACTCAACGATAGTACAGTTTATCACCCCATACTAAAGGAGAGTATGATCCAGACTAGAGGGTCTAATGAGAGCGTGTATGCTCATTCAGGGTGATACATAAAGACAGTTTTTAAGATGTGATGTTAACCACCATAACCTTTATCGGGATGCAAGAAGTCTTATAGAGAGGTTGTGTCGGTCACCACTTCATTAAGATGATGGTGAAGGAGGCCTCGCGAAGGTCAAAATTGAACCATAGTGTGTGTAGATGATGTCACTTTGATCATGTAATGGCTGAGAGAGATCCCAATGGTGACATGAGTCACGAGCTGGTACAAAGCAGACTGACATGTAATTCACTGTGGGAGAATATAATGTGAAAATCTGATCCCTCTGAGATACAGCTAAGAAAGATGAGTCCCCGGTATATGGGTCCATTTGAAATGGATTGGTGGAGATGGTTGTGTTTAGCCTTGCCCCTCAGGATAACATGTTGTGTAATGTGTTACATAAGTCTGATCTGGAGCACTATGTGAGGTACCCAAGCCATGTGTTGAGCCTTGAACCTATTCAACTTTTGAGAGGCTGAAATGTCCTGAGTCACCTATGAGGGTACGATATACCAAGGTAAGAAAGAACTCAGATGGAAGAATATGAGATTATAAAGGTTCTTGGGAAGTACCATGGAAAGGGTAAGGCCACATGGGAGCCATGATGGACATATGAAAGACTTATCCTGAGTTGTTTGTTGCTTGATGGAAATTTTGAGGGCAAAATTCCTATAAGAAGGGAAGGATGTTACAACCCCAATTTTGGGTTCATATGATGAGAAATGTAAACTCTCATATGGACAAATAATGATGTAATTTCGTTTACAATAGCGTTGATGTTTTTATTATGGGATTTAGTGGCTATTGGACCCAATAACAAGGAAATTCAATTAATTAAGAATTCAAGAAAAGAAAGATGTGGAAACCTCTAGAAGGCAAAAGAATGTAATCCAAAGATGAATTTCATGCCTCTTGGGTTCCTTGGGTTCCAAGGAGTCCAAAGTTGCAAAGAAAAGAAATAAGAAAAGAAAAGATTAATTAAGTATTTCTTTATTAAGAAAGAAATTGAAAACAATAGTAAAAGGTGGAAAACAAGTGAAAAGAGGTATAATTGAGTTATTCTTGGTGAAATTTCGTATCCCAATGATTTCTAAAGATAAGAGGAATACCAATGAGGAAAATAAAAGAGAAATAAAGAGAAATCCTCAAAAAGAGCTATTCTAATAAGAAATAAGCAAGATAAGGGGAAATAATAAAGAATAATGCATTTAGATGCATCTAGAAGGATAATAAGTGTCCAATAAAAAGCATTTTCGAAATAATAGAGTGTCTTGGGATCCAAGGAGTCCCAATAAAGAGGAAAGAAAGAGAAAATACCAAATTGCAAAATAAAAGGATATTAGGAATACATAATTAATGAATTATGTGGTTTTGTTAAGAAAGAAAGTATTTCCTAGTTAAGGAAAGTATAATTTCAAAGCCAATGAATTAAAAGGCATGAACAAAGAGAATAAGAGAGAGGATTTTCATATTTCTATGTATCCATGAAATAAAGAATATTAAAAGAATAAAGATGAGAGAGAAGATTTCTTCTCCATGAAGGAATAGGATTCCAAGTTGAAGAAGCCTTGATTTCTTTGTGGGCAAGTGATCTGGGGTGTGTATACCCCCCTATATAAAGAATAGACCCTCTGGTTCGGGTCCAGGAAGGATTCCACACATCCCTCACTTTCTTCTTCTTATGCATTGCATACAAACCCTAAGATTGAAGTGTAGCTTGAACCCGGGGGGCAGTAGGGACTCCTGGAACCATCACGATTGAGGAAGGAGGTCCCACAATTCCAAAGAGATGCTCTGCCATCAGCACCATGCTCGAGATCGTGCCGGACAATGGCAGCATGGCTGCAAGGCCTGCTGCTGGTCGCAGTCATGCCCAGCTCCATCTGGAGGTCTTAGCCACAGGCCAAGGGCACCATGAGGTGCGGGGAGGTGTGACGGAGCTAAGGGAGCCAACCCCGGTGGCCGACGAAGTCCAGGGAGGGCGGCACATCCTCACCCACTCCTTGCATGCTGCAGCAGCACTAGCGCGCACGAGAGGTAGAAGATGGAGGACTCTAGACCGTTTTGCCCCTCCTGGGCATGAAAGAATAGAAACTTATGTGAGGGCAACATAGTAATTTGGTTATAATTCCTAATGAGCCGATTTGCATGGCAAGGAGCGACATGGCGTCTCCTGATTGGCCCAAGTAAAGTTTTATTGCAAAATTCGTAATTAAATATTGGTAACTCTGAATAGGACAAGTAATATATGAATTTTGATCAGGAGAATGAGAGGAATCCATTAAAAATGATATGAAATATTAATTCCGTTTCTAATTGCAAAAGTACTATAAGTTGATGAAAAGTGCATTAAAGTTGAGTTAAAAACCCTATTTGTAATTAAAGGTTGAATCTAGAATGCTTAATGGGTTAATTGAAGTGTTAATAACCTATTGAATTATAATGTTAGATTCGAACCTGATCTAGATGTAGAATTGCATTATTTAGGGTTATACCTCAGATGAGAATGATTAAATAATTTAGAAACCCTAATTTAGGGTCAAAGAGGATAAGATCATATATATAATTTGAAAAATGTGAGAATATGATTGTTTAATGTTGGTTCTAAGTTATTTGTATATGGAAGTCCTTAATTTTAGATAAATACCCTAAACAAAGTAATTAAGGTCTTTTCATGCATAAAAGGTGGAAGTGATGGCAAAATGAGTTCATATGTTAATTAGACCCTAACAAACTTTGAATTAATGATAAATGTGCATAATGATCTTGTCATGGGTTAAAGGGATAAAAATAGTAGCTTTAATGAAAAAGAAGAAGCTTAATTGATGATTAATGTGTCTGTAATATGAAAATAGGGTTATATGTTTTTAAGATAACCTTAATGTTGTAGAATAGATGAGATAATTAGGGTTTATGAGTAATGGCATAAAAATTAGGGTTTAATATGGTGAAAGATGAAGGGAAACCCTAATTGCAAAACGAAACCCTAGAATGGAAACAGAAACCCTAGAAAGTGAATCCAAGTTAATAAAGTAGGTTCTTGATAAAGAGTGTACTGAATAGAGTACATATTCTTTTCTGGAATTATGTGATTGTTGAATTACTTGGATTGCATGCTTGGTTGGATTTTCTTAATGCTTCTGAAATCATCAAGTCAGGTATGTGGTTACACTTATGACTACCCAAATTAGTTTTCTGGGATTTTATCGATGTTTCCATCGTGGCTTGAATTAAACTGTTGGATGTATTTAATTCATGCAAAAGTATAATGTGAATATGACTATCTCATAAGAAATATGCCTACTAGCTCAGATCCTAGTCCCCTATGTATCTTAATGGGTTGACCTAGTAAATGGCTACCAATGGGGTAGGCCCATCAGGTCATTGAATGACTTAGTAAATGGCTACCAATGAGGTAGGTCCATCAAGTCACATTGAGTTAGAGATTGGACTACATATGGGTAGTGCCATGCGACTCAACCCTAGATATTGATCTACCTATTAAGTAGGATCATGCGGGGTCTAATAAGGATCTACCTAGAGAGAGGTAGTATCCCAGTCCACTGTAGGGACAGCACAGAGATAGGGGATAGGAAAGGATTGAGTAGTATGGTTTAAAATGTAATCTTGGCTGTTAAATGATAATTGGCTGGTTACTTTTTTATTATAGTTGCATGATTATTGTTTCCCTCACATACCAGCTTCTTGTTGACTGGCGTTTTGTTTGTCGGCGTTTTAGGTACAAATGAAAAGAACAAATAGTAAAGTGGCAGATGTGAAATTAAATGAGAAATAACGTGCACAGGAGGATTAGTTAGTTTAACATCTTCATGGATAGAAGTTTAGAAATACCAGTTTTTGCAAGGTAAGAAAAGTTTTATTTTGTACCAGTTTTCGTTTTAGTTGGTAAAGTTTATTAATTGTTATTGATTATTTGTTGAACCTTTGATCCTGTATTTGAATAACGGCTCTGTCCTTCAGGTCTCCCTTAATTGGGGTTACCGGGAGGCGGGGTCGTTACAATAAAGTTGATAAGGTTTAAGGAATCCTCCACTGAATTAATGAAAAGCATGTAAATAAGATGTCATGGACATAAGCTTAATAGTTTAAGCATAAACTAAAGAATAGATACATGCTTAGGTCGTATGACATATGTTGTCATGCCCTCAGGAGAGACCTGAGGCTAGACCTCCTTGTCAGGAGGATGAGTGAAGAAAGTTAGTCTTGGAGGTAGAGACCTCCATTATAAGTAGAGACCTGGCACATTCTCTGAGGATGATGCTAATCCTAACCGTAAGTGAAGGTTAGAGAGAGATGACACGATGAGCTAGATGTCATGATACCCATGACGATATGAGCCATGTGAGGTTGAATGACCTAGTGCCTTTGGAAACCCAACCCTGGGAAGGGTTGTTCATGTTAGGGTGAAGGATAGCTCCTTCAATGATGAGGTTAGTGAAGAACCTATAGAAACCCTATGGGCTTATGTGAGTAGGGCATAACATGCACCCAAAGTACGTCAATAGTGCTGACAGTAGGCTAAAACCCTGTCTAGGAGAGTATGAGGGATAGCTTATGAGTTAAGAAAGAAGATTTTTGGGATAATCTTGAGCAAACATAAGTTTGAGCATAGGCTTCACCCATGTAGGGGTATGCTTGTGAGCTTGATCCACCTTAATGGAGAGAGGACCTCTAGTAGTAAGGCTGGTTGTGGAGTTAGCTCTAGAGAGAGAGAGAGTAGGACCCAAGCAAGAAGGTTGGAAGTTTAGACTTCGAGATACGAGGAACAGTGGGAGTTGAGGATGATGCGAACTAAGTGGATGATAGTGGTTGCCTCATGCATGATCCCTAGAGGTTGATGATATCTTGGTTGCCTTTATAGGAACCAAAACCTAGAGAGAGGATGAGGCTTCTGGTACCTATGTGCCTATGGTATAGGTGTTTACCTTCTAAGATGGGAAGAAAAGTTCCTTAGACCCTGAGGAGGTTTAAGTAACCAGTTGTGAGGCCTTACACCTAGTTGGCTATCCTTGATGAGGACTCCACTCTATAGTGTTGTTCAAGTGGAAAGATAATGGAAGTGCATGTCATACCTTGTACATGCTTGGTTCGTAGTTAAAAGGTTGAGCATGCAGTTGGATAGTTATTGCATAAAGAAGTGAACCTAGGGTTCCTACACCTAAGAGGGGAAGTGGTGTACCTGATGCTCCTGATGAGGTTTGAGTTTCTATAGATTCGAGCATGGCACTCCTCATGTTTAGAGTAAAGGTAAACCCCTGAAGTTTAAGGTATGTTTGATGAAACCCTCACAGCTAAGGTATGTTTTTGGTCCAATGTTGAGGAATGAGAACAAGTATGACCTAGCATGGTTTAATAGGTGGTCTGCTTGTGCTTTAGTATCTTGCTAGGGCTAAGCATGCTCATGTGGATGTAAACCCTGGACATAAGGATGTTTGTGACCTTTGTTATCAAGGTGTAGTTTCCTCCCATCCTGAGAGAGGGACCCTTTTGTAGGGTGCATACTAGTTTTGTTGGTTTTGAGGTAACCTAAAGTGGTCTCATAGGATTTTGAGAAGCTAAGTGAAGAGTACATAGTATGAGAATGAACCTGTAGACCCATAGATAACCATCTCTCTGTGCATGTGGATGTATTACCATGGAGGTAACTAGTATGGGGCCTGACCAAGGTAGGTAGGTCGCCATGACTCCTATGAAAGGATGAAAGTCATCCCATGAATGCAGAGAGAGATGATGGAGACTTGGGTAAGGTTCTGAGTTGGACATATACTATATTAGAATCCTAAGTCTATCCTAGGGTCAGGTAGGGATAAGACCGATGGAAGTAGGAGTTGCCTAATTCCCTAGTTGCACATGACCATAAGGTCCGGAGGTAACAACTATCATTATCTGAGGGCCATGGGTTAGGAGATCCATCACCTTCATGAAATCATGGGACCCAAAGGGCAGATGAGGAGGGCACTCTCTGGATGCATAAGGGAAGAGGGATGACCCCAAAAGTGCTAGCACCCTACAGACCTAGAGGAGATGACCAAGGATTGTGTGGTGACCCCAGTAGATTTGAGATCAGTTTTCCATGGAAGTAACTTTGATATCATGATGATCATGATGTAGAGACATATGCTGCACATTTCAACTTAGATCTGAAGGTATATTGGCAAGGTGGGATGTACCATCTCTACTCTTGGAACAGGAAGAACTTTGTATTTGGACTACATCCAAATGCTTATTTCCTCTTGTTATGGGAGTGAGAGATAGGACAATATGCATGCCATACACCAAGAATAAAGATGATGCGATTTGGAACGTTGCTATGAGGTATGAGGACAGTGATTATAACATACCCTTGTGGAGTGAACAATATGTTGATGGTTTACAAACACTAAGAGTATTAAGGTAGTCATCTTGCGAGGATGTTTTATCATGAGCTATGCAAGTTATACAAGGTTAAGTTTGATAACCAAGAGGATGAGATTAGAGTTTTCTTGATGAAGATAGACTTAGAGTCTGAGATGAGATGATAAGTGGAATACATGGAGGTGTATGTCTTCAACATTACCTTATACCTAAGGATGTGAAGTGGTAATGGATGCTTTGGTTGAGATGTAGCTGCATAGTTTAGCTAGAAGCTAGAAGAGGATGTTAGGTTAGCCCTAAGTTTGAAAAAGAAGATATGTTTGGATAACGCTTAGATGTAACAAGATCTGTTGAACAAGTTAGTAGTTGTTTGGTTAGCCAACCTAGGTCTTGATGCAATAAAAGGATGGTTGTAGAGCCTCAGATGCACTTCTCTGGAAATGAAGGTGATGAAACCCCGACTAGTGTGGTTTACGGTTTCTGAGGAATCAATCTTGAGGAATCATGACATACAGGAGGTCATGATTTTAAGATAACCATACATTGTAGTACTATGAAGATAGTAAGTGATCGTGGTACTTTGGATGCTTAAGATGAAGTTGCATGGGGCTTGTCACCATGCAAGCCAGGAGGTGAAGGAAGAACACCAGTAACCCAATGAGTTGTTATAGAGGATAAAGAGTCCCCGAGAGGGAATGGGAGTCTCTCACTACGGATGTTGTGGTAAGTCTCCCCTAGGAAGGTCAAGATGCATTATGGGTTATGGTAGATGACATGAGAAAGAAAGAATACTGTCAAGGGATGGATTCGGTTGAACTACAAGTAAGATAGATGGTTCAACTACACCATGATGTGAGTTCAAAAGTTCTTGAGTATAACCTAAAGATTCACTTCCATGCGGTGGAAGTAGGTACATGAAGAACTCAATATTAGTATAGTTTATCACCCCTAACTAATGGTTAGTATGATCCAGACTAGAGGGTCTGATGAGATCATGTGTTCTTGTTCAGGGTGATACATGGAGATAGTTCTTGTCCTCTGTAAGATGTGATGATAACCACCATATCCAGTATCGGGATGTAAAGAAGCTTTATAAGGGGGTTGTGTCGATCACCACTTCATTAAGATGATGTTGGTGAAGAGACCTTATGAAGGTTAGTGAGACCACAATGGGTGTATATGAAGTCGCTTTGATCATGCGATGGCTGAGGAAGCCCAGTGGTGACATGAGTCATGATCTGATGCAAAGCATACTCACATGCAGTTCACTGTGGGAGAACATGTGATGTGAAAATCTGACCCCTCTGAGCTACAGTTGAGAAAATTGAGTCACTGATATATGGGTCCATTTGAGATGGATTAGTGGAGATGTTTATGTTTAGCCTCACCCCTCATGATAATAGGATGTATAATGTATTCCATGAGTCTGATCAAGAGCACCATGTGAGGTACCCAAGCCATGTGCCGAACCCTGAACCTATTCAGCTTTAAGAGAGGTTGAAATGTCCTGAGTCACCTATGAGGGTACGATATACCAAGGTGAGAGAGAAATCAGATGAAAGAATATGATATGAAGAAGGTTCTTGGGAAGCACCATGGAAAGGGTGAGGCCACATGGGATCCGTGATGGACATAAGAAAGGCTTTGTGTGCCTGGTGGAATTTTGAGGGAAAAATTCCTATAAGAGGGGAAGGATGTTACAACCGTAATTTTTGGGTTCTTTTGGTGAGAAATGTAATTTCTCATATTAATGATATTTGAAAAAATAAGGATATGATTTGTTTTGAATAAATGGATTTCATTTACAATAGCCTTATTGGTTGTTTTGTGGGCTTTATTGGCTATTGGGCCCAATAATAAGGAAATTCACTAAGTAAATGAATAATTGAGAAATGGGGAAAAATGTAGAAACCTCTAGAAGGCAAGAGAATATTATCTAAAGGTGGATTTCATTCCACTTGGGTTCCTTGGGTTCCAAGGAGTCCAAAGTTGCAAAGATAATGCAACAAGAGAGAGAAAATATCAATTAAATATTCTTTATTAAAGGAAATATGAGACAATAATAATATTACAAGAAATATGTGGATATTTGGATAATGGATCCATCTTTGATAAGATTTCTTGTCCACATAGTTTCTAATGGAAAAAGGAATCAAAACCAAAAGAAAAACCAGAGATAAACAATTAATCAAGAATATTTGAAATAAAGGAGATAATGCAGGAAATAAAGAGAGAAGTGAGGGTTTGGTCATGATGAGTGATAATTCGAGCCCACTTGCTTTCTTAGATTACAAGGAATAGAAATAATGGGAACTAAGAAAATAAGAAAGAGAAAAGATGAGAGATATACGCCTAATTGAGTAATATCTTACACCTAAAGAAAAGACGTTTTCTTTTAGATAATGATACAAAATTTGGCATATAGGTAGATTAAATCATTACTAAGTTTCCCACAAAATTTTGGATTTTTTTGATGAATGGTTTAAGAGATATGGATTTTTGAAAATCCATAAAGTGAATGAGTAATCATTAAATTTCACACTTATTTTTCCTGATTAAAATGATCTGGCCCACACCACGACAGCCGTTAGATTAAGATAAAAGGGCTCCTAGGTCCTCTTTTACCTCTAGTAGGATTGGAAATAGGAGGAGTCCAGTTATCATGGTTTTCTCGCAACCAGATGCACAAGGATATTGGGAAAGCTTTCCATTATGTTTGGGAGATCAAAATGCACCGACCTACCCTTGGTTTTATCTGGGGTCAAGGTTTCTAGAGGGTTTCCCCAATATGCCGCTGGCGGAGACCATGTTGGTTGAATATGAGTATAAATATAGAGGTCCACCCTCTCTGTGAACCCACAAAACCTTGTGTGAGTGCCTATACAATCTAGTAAGGTCACCTCTACCTTGTTCTACTCCGAGACCCTACCCCTTGCCTTGTTCCACTCCCCCAATTGCACGTCGGGGGTCAGTTTTGTCGCCACAGTGGTGGGAGGAAGAGAGCAACCAATCAATAGGATCATTGAGTTTAGGGAAGCCATACAACACTTTTGATGATTGCAACTTGTGCGCAGAACAAGAGAAGCCTAGAGTCAACCATCAGGTTGACTGTCTGTTTGCAAGAAGCAACGAACAGAGGTTGAAGACGGACACTTGGTGTTTTACCAAAATACGCCGACTTTCCTTCAGTATATGTAAGGGTAATGCTGTCCTTTGCTTCCTTCAATCGCGAGTTAGGTGGGTCTCTGTGGACCATTAGATTTCTCATGGTCCAGTGGACCACAGATCAGATGGCCAACGTTTTTCCTAAAATAACAGATAAATCAAGTTGATGCCTTTTTTTGCGAAAATCATAACTTTTGATAGGAATCTCTGATGAATAAAGTTAATATATGATTTTTTCTCATAAAAATGTGAGGAATCCATTAATGATACATTTATAAGCTAATTCCTCTTGCAACTCGAAAAGTTGTGGAAGTTATCAACTTTAATGTTTTAATGATTAAGAAACCCTATTTTGAGATGATTAATGTATTAAGAGGGGTTTTATGGATGATTAAAGTTGATATAAACATGTTAATTATAAAAGATACATTAAGATAAAAAAGGATGAACTTTACATGTAATTGGATTAATTTAGGGTTCCATGTGCATAAATGAGCTTTAATAGGCCTTGAAACCCTAATGTTGGTAATTATGACTCTTAATGGCTTTAATTATTTAAATTCATGAATAAAGCTGAGATATGATGTTCAAACTATTTTGAGTATAAAGGTTCCTAATTGTGGATAAATACCCTTAATATGGTAATTCGGGTTTTCTAATGGATAAAGGTAGAATTAGTGATAAATAGAGTTCACGAAAGATAAGTTGTTAATTTGAAAGGAACCAAAGATGATAATTGGGCCTAA
Source organism: Alisma plantago-aquatica (assembly GCA_963693085.1). NCBI lineage: Eukaryota > Viridiplantae > Streptophyta > Magnoliopsida > Alismatales > Alismataceae > Alisma > Alisma plantago-aquatica. The sequence continues at coordinate 718,008,619 of OY856413.1, forward strand.
TGATCATTTTCATGGATTAAAAAGATAAAAATGGTAGTTTTAATGTAAAAGGAGCACAATAGACTTATTTGACATTTAATTGTGCCTTTAATATGAAATTAGGGTTATATGTTGTTAAAAGGTAACCTTAATGTCTTTCTTGAGGAGTAGATGAGATAATTAGGGTTTGTGAGTAATTGTATAAAATTAGGGTGTAAAATAGTATAAATGAAATGAAACCCTAATTGCAATGGAAACCCTAAAAGTGGACTAGAAACTCGAGGAAGTGAGCTAGGTTTAATAGATCTTGATGGAATGATCAATGATAGGAAAATTGGATGCATATTTCAGGATCATCTTGTGTGCTTGCTTGTTTACTAGATTTCTTGATTAGTTCAATTATTTTAGCACTCAAGTCAGCTTGACAGGTATGTGGTTAATTATGGTTAATCTCATTAGTTTCCCCGATGGTTTTCCGGATGATTCTTCGCATTGAATGCAACCTATCAGTTTGGATGTTCATACTTGCAAATCATAAATTCACGATGATTATCAAAATAATAATATAAGTGTGTATTCTCGCACCTACATGCCACCCTGATGGATAATGCAAAAAGGTCAATCCCAAGAGGGAAGACCCATGGGCATCATGAGTGGTGACCCCAGGCACCAAGCTTAGGATGGAGAAGGTGGCCTATGATATTGCATGACTAAAGGGCACCAAGCTCGAGATTGAGAAGGTGGCCTTAAGTCAATGGAAAAAGAGAAACCCGAAAGGGGGTATGCCAGGGTTAGGGCAAAAGTGGTGGAGAGTGTCACACTGAAAGCATAATTTGGCTTGTTAATTAACTTGATTGTGATATTTAGATTGTTAGCCATATTTGTGAAATTTTGGTTGTCCCCACATACCGACATATTCTTTTATGCTGACTGACGTTTTGTTTGTTGGCATTTTAGGTACAAGATTGAAAAGGATAAATAGTAAAGTGGCATATGTGGAATTTGTTGGGTTTTAGGGGAGGCAGAGAAGGCAGCGGAAACAAAAATTTTCTTCTCCCCGAACTTAATATAAAGGAATCGCGTCAACACCTATACAGTAGGAAGGATGGTTTGTAGAGGCATACCATGTCCTGAGGCTTGCTCGGCGACGTTACCTCACAGCTTGCACGGTCTTCACCTCTGGTCTTGGATGGTGTCTGTGCAGCTCCTGGTCTCACCAGGACTGTCAGGATTGAAAGCTGTCCTCCGAGCGACAGAAGTCTCCCGCCTCTGCAGTAGTCCACACGGACCACCTGGAACTCTGATCTCCTTGTCATACAAGGAATCAGAAGGATTCGTACCCTCCTGTTAGTGTACTAGTCACCGACACACTCTCCTGCCACCAGTTGCCTTTCTACAATTGTCTTTCCCTTGTTGTGCCTCCCTTATCGGGTAGCTCTTGCTTGGGCTCTCCTAGTTACCACAACCAGAGAGAACGACAACTTTTGCAGAGAAACTGGTGTTCTCTGAGTTGTTGTACATGAGAAGCCCCCAATACCCATATATATAGGAGGGTCTTGGGACAGGGTTCTCTACCCCGGGCAATGCGGGATTAAAGCAGGAGTAGAAGGATTCAAGATTTTCCACAAAACAACTAACTATGCCAGCTGAACCGATCATTTCAAGCATGAACCGATCAGTTGGGGACCTGAGTTGATCGGCTCACACCTGAACCGATCGGTTGGGAAACATGAGTCGATCGGTTCAAGCATGAGCCGATCGGTTTGTGGTCCTGGTCCAAGTCGAATTGACTTTCCATGCTTGTTTCCAACTAATCAAATATTAGTCCTTGTCCAAATCAAATTTGTACAAGTGAAACAAATATGTATTTGCAAAAAGAGTCTTCTGACTTTCCAAATGATCTCGGTTGGTCACATGAATCGACCGGTTCAACAATTGAGTCGATCGTTTCATTGACACATGAGCCGATCGACTCACCACTTGAGCCGATCGGTTGATGTTCAACCCTGTGAGCCGATCGATTGGGGCAGTAGATTGTGCAAATCATTCAATTGCAGTTCCAATCAATCTGATACTCTTAATCATCTGGTCCAACTCCTTGAACACTATGATTTTGAGCTATCAATCAACTGAGTGTTTAATTGAACTACTAAACTCCTTTAGTAATCAATCTAAACATCGTTTGTGGATAAACTCCTCTTCCAGGTTAAATCCTATGTGTGACCCTACAGGCCCATTTCACGTTGGTAGTGAAAGTCCATAACATTTATGACTTCACAAGAAAAGAGCGGTGCCTAGTCGCACATCAGTGCTACCCAAGTGAAAAGGAAAGTTGGAGAAAAACTTTCAATCCTACAATTTGTGAATGGTGTTACAGTGAATGCATAATTCCTTTGTCACTGATATCCTGAATGAACTCAAGGCATGGAACAGTCATCCTTTTAATGTTCATTCACTTTCTTGATCTCAAAGTAGATTGGAGGAGATATGTATGACATCAATATCACATATTGATTCACACATGCTTTCACACGCCTATCTCAATCCTACTCATCATGTGGCCATGCATATCAAACTCCCTCAAGATGGACAAATCCCATATCTATCACTCACCCCTCAAAAGCCTCATGTGTCAAAGCCACCCAATCATCACCTTTATAACAACCCATGTTTCAGGACTGCGTTTGATGATGTCAAAGTGTACCCAACGACATGTGTTGAGTGTAGTGATTTTAGGTCAAAGAATCACATTCACCACCATCATTGTGAGAACTGACTGTGACTACCATGTCATGGTTCCATGTGTCAAACTCACGGTGGGTCTGTCCGGTACACTTGTTCTCTAAAAAGTACCTATGTGTTTGGTTTGATATCTCCATATCATGACTAATGAGATTCTATCATTAACCAACACCACAATCTAGTCTTGTGTGTCATTGCTGTCTATCTACCTTCCACAATGACATCCGACTAGGGGCATAATAAGAATGTACAAACTCTTAGCATCCGTATGATTTCATCGTTCAGGTCCTAAACCTGAAAGCATACATCATTGAGTATTGCCATTCTCTAGACATTTAATCTATTCTATCACTATCTCATATGACTAAACCAGAAAGAATTGGAAGCTTGCCTTTGATGCTTATCAAATCATTCTTAATGTATCCCACCAATCATCCCATGATTGGCTCTTAGGGCATACATACCAACAGAATTAAATAAGAATTAAAGTACAAAGTAGGATTAGTTAGAATAGACTTTAGATGTTGATACATCTTCCTGGACAATGCACTATGGATGACACAAGGCACCAAGCACTCCCTTGTCCGACACACACAAGCAAGGAAGAAGGGCTTCAAGCCCAACAACAAGCCCAAACTTAAACAAGCTCAAACGAGGCCCAAAACAACTCAAACAAGGTGCCCCAACCCATCCTCTCAACCCTAGAGGATGCAAAGAGACAAGGAGGCCTCTCAAGGTGACAAGACTGCATAGAAACCCTAGAACTTGGGTGAATTACAAGTTGCACCTCAACCCCACAACAAAGCACAACAACCACTAATCACAACTATAGTTGATTAGCAAACATCTAAACACAAGGTTTAGGCTAAGAAAACAGGGTAAGCCCATAACAGAGGTCAGGGTCCTTACACATAGAGTTTTCCTTTCAGTTAGTTTGATCTGTAATAGTAGTCTGATACAGTATGAAACTATGTAGGCATGCTTGAAGTCATGAAACAAAAAGTAAAAGCTCTTTTTGATTCTGGTTCTACTAATACTTTTATTTTGAGAAATCTAGCAACTATGCTTTGTTTGGACATCAAGGATTTAGGCTATGTTTTTGATGTCACAACCCCGAGTGGTCGGATATATACATCTCTTTCAAAAACCCCTACCTTTCCAGTTAAGTACATGAGTCACGAGCTTCCCACTAACTTCATCCTCCTTGATATGAAAGATTTTGATGTAATCATTGGTATGGATTGGCTTTACACCTATAGATCACAAATCGACTATAGAGGAAAGAAGATCCTCATTAGGAAACTTGGTCATCCACACTTTACCATTCCAGGAAGAAGAGATTCAACTACCAACCTTTATGTGTCGGCTTTGAAGGCTGAGCAGATGAAATCCAAAGGCTGCCGAGCATACCTAGACATTGTCACCGAGCTTGAGGCCAAGGTACGACCCTTAGAGGAGATAAAGGTTGTTCGGGAGTATGCGGACGTGTTTCCATATGATCTACCAGGGATTCCCATGTGAGGGAGGTAGATTTCTCCATTGAGTTAGCTCCATGGACTAGCCTTATATGCAAGGCACCCTATAGAATGGCCCCTACTAAGTTGGTTGAGTTGAAAACCCAGTTGCAGGAGTTGTTAGATAAAGGTTTAATCCGAACTAGTACATCACCATGGGGAGCACTAGTCCTTTTTATGAAGAAGAAGGATGGATCACTCGGGATGTGTATTAATTACCGGATGATCAATCAGGCGACCACTAAGAACAAGTACCCCGTACCCAGGATAGATGACCTTTTTGACCAGCTCAAATCAGCCTGAGTCTTTTCCAAGATCTATTTGAGGTTAGGATACCATCAAGTGAGAGTAAGAAGTGAGGATATACCTAAGATGGCTTTTTGAACCTAATATGGCCATTATGAGTTTGTGGTCATGTCGTTTGTCTTGTCCAATGCACCAAATGTCTGTATGAACCTTATGAACAATGTGTTCCAGCCCTTCCTGGACTCCTTTGTGATCCTGTTCAGAGATGACATCTTGGTGTACTCTGATGACCTAGTTCAACACCGTGACCATTTGGGTAGAGTCCTTCATATCCTGAGAACGTAGAAGTTCTATGGAAAGTTCTCAAAATGTGAGTTTTGGATACACTGAGTCATGTTTCTTGGACACATCATCTTAGGAGGAATGATCATCGTAGATCCAACTAAAGTGTCGACAGTTCAAGACTGGCCTGCACCGAAAAACCCCTCTGAGATTTGCAACTTCTTGGGGTTGGCCGGATACTATCGGTGCTTCATCAAGGATTTCTCGAAGACCGCCTTGCCACTTACCATGTTGACTCATAAGGATGTGTAGTTTGTGTGGTCCGATATATGTGAGGCTCATTTTTAGGAGCTAAAGGAGAAGATGAACACCGCCCCAGTATTGACCCTACCTTCAGGAAATGATGGTTTTGTGATATTCACTGACACTTTGAAGATGGGACTTGGTGTGTGTTGGAATAGAATCGACATGTGGTTGCATATGCCTCCCGACAACACAAACCCAACGAGATGAACTACCCAACACATGACTTTGAGAGAGATGCAATCATCCATGCGTTAAAGAGATGGTGGCATTACCTGTACAGTGCTACCTTTGAGATCCTCACCGACCATAAGAGCCTGAAGTACCTCTGGACACAGAGAGACCTAAATCTACGATAGCGATGATGGATGGAGTACATGAAGGATTATGACTTCACCATTGCATGTCACCCTGGAACGGCGAACGTCATAGCTCATGTGTTAAGTTAGAAATAGCTCATGTGTGTGGCTATTTTATCCAGTCAGTGGAAGAGCATAGAAGAGTTGGTGGAGTGGACTCTGCAACTATTAGAGGGCTGAGTTCAATTGGCCAATATTCAGATTCAATCAGAGTTGTTAAGAGAGATAGTGGTGGCATAATTGACCAATTCAGAACTCAGTAGGATGAAGGGCTTGTTGATGATTCACCATTGAAGGAACATATCTTGCAAGAGGCTCATGGTTCTAAGTATACAATACACCCGGGTACTACAAAGATGTTTAAGGATCTAAAAAGGTATTTTTGGTGGCCCGGGATGAAGAGAGACATTGCGACATATGTAGCCAGCTATCTTACACGCCAGATGGTGAAGGCTGAACACCAACGACCCGGCAGACTTTTACAGTCGATAGAGATTTCAAAGTAGAAATAGGAGTATATCATCATGGATTTTATGGTGGGTCTACCCCAAACCAAGAGAGGTCATGATGTGATATGGCTTGCAGTAGATCGCCTTACCAAGTCAGCACACTTCCTTGCCCTAAAGACCACTTCCAAGGTGTCAGACCTAGTTGGGAGAGAGTACATTTGCATGGTGTACCCGGTTCCATCATCTCCGGTAGAGACTCGAAGTTCACTTCCAAGTTGTGGAAGCAAGTACAAGAAGAACTTAGTACAAGGTTTAAGCTCAATACCGCTTATCACCCCAGATGGATGGTCAGTCAAAGAGGATGATCCATATGTTAGAATATCTATTGAGATCTTGCGTGTTGGATTGCGGTGGATCGTGGGAGCAGTACTTACCTTTAGCCAAATTTGCCTACAACAACAGCTACCAAGCCAATATCAGGATGCCTCCATATGAAGCTCTTTATGGGAGACCATGTCAGTCACCACTTCACTGGGATGATGTCAGTGAGAGGACGTTTTTGAGGTAAGATGAGCTCCAAGTGTATGCAGATAAAGTCACTTTGATCAAGAAGAGGCTGAGGAGAGCCCAGGATCGACAGAAGTTGTATGTTGATGCGAAGCAGACTAATGTGCAGTTCACTATGGGAGAGCATGTATTCTTGAAAATTTGACCGCTCCGACCTATAGCTAAAAATAGAGGGAAGCTGAGTCCCCAATACGTGGGTCCATTTGAGGTGTTAGAACGGATTGGTGAAGCTTCATACCCTTTGGCATTTCCCCCTCAGTATAGTATGGTGAATGATGAATTCCATGTGTCCAATCTAAAGCGATATGTGCAAGATCTGAGCCATGTCCTGAGCATTGAGCCTATTGAGCTTCAAGGGAAGCTGACATATCCTAAGTCACCTTTGTGGATTCTAGATACCAAGGTGAAAGAACTCAGATGTAAGAATATAGAGATGGTAAAGGTTCTTTGGAAGCACCATGGAGAGGATGAGGCCACATGGGAGCTGAAGACAGACATGGAAAAAGCATATCCTGACTTGTTTGTTTGATTGCTGAATTTTGAGGGTAAAATTCTTATAAGGAGGGGAGGATGTTATAACCTCAATTTTCCTAAATTCAGAATTTAAATGTAATTTCTCCTTTTAAAGATATATGAACATGTAATTGTTTGATTTGATTTGAATGTATGGATTTCGTTAATAAATAACCTTGCATGTGTGATTTTGTAGGCCTTAGTGGCTATTAGGCCCAATAACAAGAAAAAGGAAATAAAAGGAAAAAGAAATTTAGTTAATAAAAGAATAATTAAGAAAAGGTGAAAAGAAAGAGGTAGAATCCTCTAGAAGGCTAGGAAGTATCCCCCAAAGGTGGATTTCGTATCTTTGGGATTTATTGGGTTCCAAGGAGCCCAAGTTGCAAAGATAATAAGAAAGGAAAGAGAAAATACCAATTAAATAGGCTTTATTAAAGGATAACTTGCACATGAAGATAATTCCCTTTTTCTTTAGAATTTGGGACTCAAATTTGTTAGAGGAGTAGATAATACCAATCCAAAGTTTCCTTTCAAATTTTAATGAAAAAGGATAAATGAGGAGATAATTATGGATTTTGTAAGTTTTTAATGCATTGCATTAAATATTACAATTTTTTCTCGATTTAAAGGAAAAGGTAATATCGGGAGCAATGACATCCATCAGATCCCCACATGGTCTAGAAGACCACAGATCTAACGGTGGCTATAAATCATCAACCATGAATCACAGAAGCAAAGGGAGAGGGGAAAATTGGGATTTGATCGTGATTAAGGCAATGAGCAGAGACGAGGACAAATCTATCATCTTCAAGAGTCTGTTCTGAGGATAGCTAACCCAACTTGTGGGTGGTTTAATGGAGAATTGAGATAATCCCCAATTCACAGGCACCTATGATGAATCCTATAAATAGGGTAGAGCAGGTGGCCGCACGAGCAACCCCACAAACCCTACCCTCGAGACCAGATCTCTACGATGATCACTCTCTCACCCTCAATTCCACCAAAATTCCTATTCTTCCCCCTTGTCTAACTACAGATGTTGCCAGAGGAGACAAGGTTTTTTGGCAGTGAAGAAGCAGTGTGGAGAAGGAATTGAAGGGTCGGGCGAGTTCGCGAGGAGTAGATGGAGCTCTTGGATCAATCAGTTCATTCATAGGTGGTCGGGAGCTCGAAGTCAACCCAAGAGTTGACCTCGGCTCGTTGCAGGCAATGCGCGAGAGGTTGAAGACAATACCCAACCAAATTACCATCTTGCCCTCCTGCTCCTTCAGTCCAGGTAAGGGCATACACGTCCTTTTATTTCTTTTGATTCACGAGCAAGGTGTGCGTCGTGGATCGTCGAATCCCGCGTGGTCCAGCGGACCACGGATCGAGCGGCCGAACTTTTATGGCAATTTTCTAATATAGTCCTCTTTGTCAGAAAATTCAAGAAAATACCTTTCTTTGCAAAAATCATAGAAATTAATAGGAAGGCCAGATGAAAAAACTTTATATATGAAAAATGATCGGAAACATACAAATAATCTGATAAAAATAGTTTTAGCATCTGATTTCATTTCTAATTGCAAAAGTACCTTGAGTTGATCAAAAAGTGCATTAAATTTAGGTTAAAAATCCTAATGATGATTAAAGATCAAATATAATATGCTTAATGGGTTAATTTGAGTATTAATAATCTGTTGAAAAGAAAAGTAAGGTTTGAATCTAAAATCAGATTATAATTGGTTTGTTTTAGAGTTTTAATCGATAAATTTATGATAATACATGTAGAAACCCTAATCTAGTGTAAAGAGGGAAATTAACTTGAACAATCTGAATTATTTGGGATAATGTTGTTATCTATTGATCCTAAGCCTATTAGGAGGAATATGACAAGATAATTAGGGTTTATACTTAGATTTTCTGATTTAGGGTTTATAGTAGCAACGATGAGGATGAACCCTAATGAAAGCCTAAAAGGAAGTAGGAAAAACTAGGAAGTGAGTTCATATGAGTGTAATCCAAGAAAGTGAATAGTAATTAAGTTATATGATTGTTTCAGGATCATTGCTTGTGTGAAGTGCTTGCTTGCTTGGATATTTCCTTGCTTGGATTATTGTTAGCTTGTTGATTTGACTGAACAGGTATGTGGTTAATTATGAATAATCGCCTTTAGTTTCACGACATTTCTCAAATATCTTATCAAGTGATTGCAACCTAAACTGTTGGATGTTCAATTATGCAAATCTAGAAAGTCCCAATGTGTATCACAATTAATTATTTATGTGTATTCTCAAACCTACATGCCACTCTGATGTAAATTGCAAGACCAAGCCCCAGAGGGAAGGTCTGAGTTGGTCAAGCCCTGGAGGGAAGACCATTGGGCACCATGAGAGGTGACCCCAGGCACCAAGCTCAGGATGGAGAAGGTGGCCTTATGTCCCTTGTAAGGACAAAACCCTAAGAGAGGGTAATCCAGGGTTTAGAGCAAAAGCGGTTGAGAATGTCACATTGAAAGAGTAATTTGGTTTGATAATAAACTATTGGTAATAATTAGGTTGTTAGAAACTATTTGTGAAATTATGATTGTTCCCCACATACCTGTATAGAAATATACTGACCGACATTTTGTTTGTCGGCGTTTTAGGTACAATTCTGAAAGTGGACAAATAGTAACCCAAAATATTGTGAAGATGCAATTAACCTGTGTAAGGAGGATTAGTTGGATTTGACATTTTCAGTGGATAGAAGTCTAGATCCGAATTTTACAAGGTATGCAAAAAGATTTATTTTATTCTAACTTTTCAGTTTAGTATTTGTTGAATTTGATAATTATTTTTGATTAAATGACAAACCATGGATCCTAAAATATTGGGATAACATCTCTGACCTTTTGGTCTCCCTTGAATGGGGGTTACCGAGAGGCGGGGTCATTACAATAGTTATGTGATGATAAAGTGGGAGACATTGAAGAAGTTCTACTCTCACACCAACAACATATCCTACTTGTACATAGTTCTTGAGGAAATGCAAACATGCAAGAAAGGTAGCCTGGTTATAAATGACTATCATGGTACTCTCACAAATCTATGGAAAGAACAAGACATCTATAAGAATCTCACTACATGTTTACAAGAAATGAAAAATGTAGTGTCATAATATTCACTCGATGCAAATTTTTGTTTAATCTTGGATCTGAGTTTAAGTCTGTCAAGGATCAATTTATGATGCAAGAGAACATTCTAACTCACACATTTCTTGTATATATGATTCTATCCTCATATCAGATGCCTATGCTTTAGCGCCCGCTAGATATGTGGTCGGGATGACCATATTGGCAGGGGGACAAGTTGAGGCCATGGTTGGGGGCCCATGACTGGTGGTCACAGTTTTTCTTTTGTGGTCATTTCCACATGACATATCACACTTATGATTAGTTCTAAGTGAAATTTGGGTACCATATTGAACGCCCCAAGAATAATGTTTCTTCTGATAATGTTTATGATTCCTTATATTTGGTTCTTACACATGAAAAATATAATCCACTTCGGCCTCTTCTTGAAGTATTTCCCAGACAATCAGTTCCTTTTCTTTAATTTTACTTTTAGCGATACCTATGTTCGAAGAAGTCCTTAAATCCCTCATTTAACCCATCTAGTTCTCAAATAGACATAATTCTACATCCATGTATTGGCATTCATGCTCTTTCCTATATGAACCAATATGATTGGATTGTACATTTTGTTGCTTCCTTTCATATAACCGCAATACTTCCTTATTTCACATTATAACTCCTCTAGTAAAACCCTTCATTTTCAAATAGCATATGGCTCTCTATCTCCACTGACTAGTTTTGGAAGTGTTTCTATAACCAATTCTTTGTATTCATAATGTCTTCCATGTTCCAAACATTTCTCTAAGCTTGTTGCCAATTAACTAGATAACAAGGTCTCTTCATTGTCATGTTCTTTCATATGATACCTTTTTTATCTTTAAGGATCATTGGATGATGAAATAGAAGCTTTGAGTAGATGGTGTCTACTATCTCCAACCAATCACCACTCACCCTACTGCCTATACTTCCAGCACATCCCTTCAACTTCATTGTTGTCTTGGAAACCCCAACATGAATGTCTTTGTTGCCAGATTCTAGGCATCCATTCTTTGAGATCCTTGAGTGTGAGTCTTGTAGCATGGAAAGCATCACAAGACCAATTTTCCTCCATGAAAAGAGAAATGTGAAAAAATTCCTTTGACATTGTTCATGAAGATTTGTGGGGACCAGGTCATGTTAACAATAAGAGGAGTTTTAAGTATTTGTTGTTCTTGTTGATGATTTCTCTTGTGTCTCTTGGTTGTTCTTGCTTTGGGAAAAATTTGAGACTTCTTTCATTATTAAGATTTTGTTAATGGCATGAAGACACCATTATCTTCCTTTGTTAAAGTTTTTTGTAGTGATAATGGTCTTGAGTTTGTTAATAGTGAATTAGTAGCCTTGTTTAAGTTTTTGGAGACAATTCATCAAACTTCATATGTAGAAACCTCACAACAAAATGTTAATTCTGAAAGGAAATTATGTTATGTTCTTGATGTTTCCCATATCCCAATGTTCCAAGTGCATGTTCCTCACTAATGTCTCCTTATTTGAGAACAAAACCTACTTTTCACCCACTCCTATGGATTCCACCACCCATACTATGCCTATTCCACCTGATCCATTATGACCCTCTCCAACACCACCTTCACCATCATCACACCACATATTCATTATCCTCCAATTGTGCCTAAACCTCTAACAACTATCCCTAAAAATGAGCATCCTATCAGTCTGATTTGTCTTATGGAGATCCAAATCAGTTATTATGTTCTGATTGTAATATTCCCATTGCTCTTGGTAAGGACACAAGCTCCAAGAAGATTCTGACTAAATATGCTTTGTCTCATTTTATACTTTTGATCATTTGTCTCCTTTGGAAAAATGTTTATGTCTTTCCATGGATCTCCATCAGTTGCAAAGGATTATCATGAAGCCTTAAAGTGTCCTCTGAGAAAGACCGCCATGCATGAGGACATGTTTGCACTACTTTTTCATCAGACATGGAACTTAGCAAAATTATGTCAGGACGCATGTCTAGTTGGATGTTGGTAGGTATACACTTTAAAATACCTACATGATGGCATAGTTGATCATTATACGAATAGGTTTGTATCCAAGGGATGCACCCAAACATATGACATCAAATATTTTGAGGCATTCTCAATGATTTCTCATCTCAATTTTTATTTATATTCTTAATTATGTTGTTAACTTTTGTTAGATTATTTGTTAGTTGGATATGAAAAATGCCTTCTTATATAATGACTTAATAGGAGAGGTTTATATGGAGAAACCTGGAGGGTATGTTGCTCATGGGAAGAGTTCCAAAGTTTACAAACAGAAAAAACTAGTTTTGGTCTAAAACAAAGTTTGAGGGATTCCCTTGAGAAACATACCAGAGCTATTCAGAAGTTTGGCTTCTCTCACTCTTATTCAATTCATTTGGTTTTATCTTGTGACTCATCCAAAGGGACTATAGTTATGATAACGTGTGTTGATGATATACTTCTTTCTAGAAGAGACTCTTTTGGTATCCAACAGGTCAAAGATTTCTTACAATCACAGTTTGTCACCAAGGATGTTGATCCTATTAGTTACTTTTTGGGTATTGAAGTGACACATATAGACTAAAGTATTATTCTCTCTTAAAGGAACTATGTTCTAAACCTTATGAAAGAAACCACTATGATAAGTTGTAACCTGATAGGTAGCCTTATGGATCCTTAACTTTCCATTAGAGATTCTGACAATCTTAATCTAGTTGATATCAACAAATCTATAGTTGGAAAACATTTAAATTTAATAGTGACTCATAAAGATAAACCCTATGTTGTTGGACATCTATGTTTTTTTATTCATCAGCCTCATGAGATACATTGGATAAGTTTCCATTAGGTTCTCAGATATCTGAAGACCTATCCTAGAAAAGGATTACATGATAAAAATCATGGGTACCTTAGACTTTAGGGGTATTTAATAATGCCTGAGCTCATTAGGATAGACACACACCTATAGTTTTTTGTATGTATGTAGGTAGAAACATTGTCACTTGGAGTAGCAATAAGTAGAATGTTGTATCATATTCTAGTGTCAAATTTGTATATAGAGTTATGGCTCACACTATATGTGAGATTTTTTGGGTGATGTCTTTACTCTAAGAATTTGGTATTCTATTTCTATTCTTTTGGTTATGTATTGTGGTAATAAAGTTTCTACCTTCATTGCTAGTAATCCCATCTTCCATGAAAGAACTAAATATATTGAATTGAATTTCATTTTATTAGAGATGCAATTCTTAGTAGAAAATTTTGAACTCCTTACATTCCAATAGAGGATCAATTGGAAGATACATTCACAAGGCCTCTTACTCAGACATGCCTTCAAGTGATAACATCCAAGTTGATCTTTCATGACATATGCACTCCCAATTGAGGGGGAGTGTTACAAAAGTTATTTAGTTAATTCTGAAAATGGTCCTAAGTGCCTTGGCCCATACAAGTTTTCTTAAGTCTTAAGCATGCTTAAGTCCCAAGCATGCTTGACGTTTTGACAAATAAAATAAGCATATGCTTTATTTTTTTATTCTCAACAATATGATATAAAATAAGAAGTACATCACTCGTATACACAATAGTACAAAGCCTCAGCATCAACAAGTGATTTACCATTCATGCACCTTGATAGTGTTTACTCATACAATGGCTAAAATGGAATGTATAATATAAAAGTGACAAACATCTTAAAGGTACACAAGCATATATGCCCATAAGCATCAAGGGTACATCTTAACCAAAGGATATATAAGTTAAAAAATACATAGGGTATGGACCATTAACTCTATTCTCAACAATTAGTACCTTTTATCTTGGATTGATAAGATGCAAATAAGGACTTATCAAAATAAAAATTCGTGATAATAAAATTAATATCAAGTTGTTGGGTTTGACCAATTGAATTTTTGGATTAACGATATAGTAGTATAGTTGGTTCAGGGTATTGTTACTATAAACATTATGTGGAATCTTGATTAGCATTAAAGGATGTTTTGCAAAAATATTTATATAAGTGGAATTATAATATTTTTAAGGACAAATAAGAACTTAATGGAATATAAGGTTACTTCATTTACCCAAAGTGGGGTCCATCCATAAGTGGAAGTATATTAAACTCATTGTAATAAATAGAGTTTACAAAGAATGAAAACCCACAAGGTTACTAGAATATGCACTTGATATGTACATCTTTACACACACAAAATATTCTATTATCCTAAGACACAATGGATGAGTTTGTATAGACTCCATATGTTATAAAATAGGAAAAAGGTAGATAATAGGAATTACCTTAGGTCCTAATAGGAAGGAAAACCTTAAATGGATTATGCATATCAACAAAAAATCTTGGAATGCATTATAAATTTGACAAGTTGCAATTAGGAAATTATGACTATAAATAGCCATTAGAACCTTAGTGGATGTTCATTGTGATTTTGGACAAAATGATCATTCTGATCAAAATGCCTAATAAAAATTGTATATGGAATCACAAGTCTAGCTTGACATTTATGTATAAAATTTGTAAGTGGTTTAGAATAAAAATATAGCTTGAGCGTGTTGAAGGCAGTGTTCGTCGAATAGTAATTTTAACTATTTCCTTATTAGCAACTTATGTGAATGACAAGTACTTAATCTTTATTGTTGACAATATAATGAAAAGCTTTAGTTTGTCCATTCAACTAAACTAGAACTTCCCATTGAAAATATTAAGTTGGTCATAGATCTACATCCATCTAAATCTAAAACATCACCTAAATCAAAGAAAATACTTAGCCAACTCTCTGGATGAGGGAAAGATCATATGTTTCCCTAAATCAAAGGATTATGTACTTCATGGAAATATTTTTTTCATTTTTATCCATCATATTGAAAAGGAAGTCAACATAAATTTTAGTGCATGTCACATCATACAAAACACTACTAGAATCTTTTTCATATGGTACACATGAAATACACTAAAATTATTCTACTAAGATATAATCATAATTAATTTAAGAGATTATCATTAGAAATCTACAATGGGACCAAAACAGTTGTGCTCTTGTGCCTAAGAAGATGAAAAAAAACCATTGCAGGACTGGTAAATAATTTCTTAGAATACATGCCAAAGCAATATTGAACATATGGAGTAAATATCTCTTTCTAATAGGAGAAGATTTTTCAGATTATAAATATTTACACCCAAGAAATTTGTTACTAAATGTTTATTAATAAAAACAAGCTTCCTTTTCTAGATTTAATTTTCCTTGTGATCATATAATCATGATGCCCACAAACACGAGTAACATATATATAAATTTTTATTAATTTTTAAAATCAATTGTATATGCTTGAAATGTATCCATATGTTACCATGGTTTCTTGGTATTATTTGTACGAATAAGTGGGATGTTCCTCAATTCTATACATTGTACTCAATATGTACATGGTATATTTCTACACTGTGATGAAACTTCTACAAGGCTGTTTTCTAAAGATTTCCTCATTTATCTATTCATGTAGAAAGAAGTTTTCACATCAAAATGATATGTCATCAAGATGTGATGCGAACACCCCCATTGCGGGGGACAAGGGCTGCGCCAAGGATTTTCACTCTTGCGTGGATAAAGTAAGAACCAAGATAGATGGTTGGTGTGGGATCAAGATGGCCATGGCTGGTAGACTTTTGCTTGTGAAGTCTGTCATCTCCAGCATGATCTGTTTCTGGTGCGAGATGAGCAGCCTTCCGAAGCCGACCATTCAAAGGCTCACAAGACTTATCACCAACTTCATATGGGCTGGGAAGACTCACTCAATTAAATGGGATACCATAACAAAACCTCTATGCAAAGGAGGTCTAAATGTCACCAAGGTCGAAGACCTGGCTAGAGCAGGCCATCTGCGAAGACTTGACAGATTCCTCACAAGTAAAGATGGGGTGTGGGTAAACTGGCTTAGAAGAAGATACGACAGCTCCCCCAGCACGTGCACCATTGCGTCTAGAACCTGGGAGGCTATGAACCACATGTGGAATGAAGTAAATCATCTATATAGTGTGGATGGCTCCAGTTTCAACAAGTTCCATGGGCAACAGAAACTGTGGATCCACACCCCTACAGGTGAAGATGTCTCGTGGCATGACATTGTGTGGGGGAAAAAACACATACCCAAATGGAGTATCGCTTGTTACAAGGCTATTCTATGCAAACACCTAACCAAAGATAGGCTCATCCGATGGGGCATTCCGATTAACCCCAGATGTTCCTTTTGCGAGGAGGACGAGACACATGAGCACCTGTTCTTTGAGTGCTCCAAGACCAAAAGAATGTGGGCTCTTATGTGGCTGAAGAATGGCTGGGGTAGCCTAACAACCCTTAATTTTACAGAGATGTTAGAACAACTAAAGAACAAATGCGCCAACAAAGAGGAGAGAGCTTTTGCGGGTGTATGCCTCTCTAATGTTTGTTTTAACATCTGGAAGGAAAGGAACAACCTGAACCATGGAGGGGAGGCTAATACTGATGTTTTTCAGCTAGTTACTAGAGATGTTTGTAATGCTATCAAGGCCAAGAAAGGACTTGATAAAGGTCTTACACCTATAGCCAAAAGATACTGGGGCATTTTGTAGAGCCTGTCCCGTATACTTTTTGTAATCGGTCTTGTACATCATAGCTTTGCTATCTTTCTCTTTTGGCAATATATTTACCTATTTCCAAAAAAAAAAGATGTGATGCGAAGCTACAACAAGAAGGACCAAGAGGGTCAATCTAATATTGACCCTCTTTTTTTTAGATTCTTTAGTAATTAGACGAGCGTTAAATGTCACAACCACTTTGATCCTCCAAAAATGATGGAGTTAGAGGTGGTTTACTTGTTACACTAAGGAGAGCAAATCATGTGAATTCAAATTCAACACTATCTCCAGACTTGTTTCTTACATACATGATAGAAAACATGGGTATTAAATTTCACCACTAGAGTATCATTATAAAAACTATGATATATCAAAATACAAGTAAGGTCAACACCATAAACCAAGGTAGGGCTCCATTTTATGTGTAGAATTGTTAGGCACCTTTGAACGTACATAATATCATAGCATTGCTTATTTGGAGACATAAAAACGTTTATATAATAGAAAACCTAGATATATTCATTTAGGTATGGCGTACAAGTGCTCCACTTGTATGTTTTGAAAATAAATTTGACAAAAAATGGTGGTGGAGTCATTTATGGAAAAAATATTTCCAATTAATATAAATAACCATGTTTATATTGTAGATTTGTTTGAATTTTTAATGTTACACTTATTCAAATGATATGTTGTAGATAGCTTTGATAAAACACTTATTAATATTCATGGAGATATTCCTCCTTCCTTATTTGATCAAGAATAAGATGGCCAATGCAAAATTGTCTGGTATTTGTTACTATTACTGGAATCCACCCTAAACACTGAGGTTAAGGATTATGGGATCTAACAATCATACTCTCTCAATCCTACTTTAGGACTCCGCAAATTTGAACATTTACTATGTTTACTTATATTGTTGATTATTGGATCCATGATCTTAGACCATGAGTATGAAGTCTCACTGTAGATAACTGGGAATAGAATCTAAGTTGATCCTAGAATTGAATGGGTAGATAGCTGACATGTGACCATCATGGTCTTTTAAGAACAACTTGATGTGGAAAATTGGGTGTGGGTTTTCTCAAGTGTTTGTGGATTATCTCAATTGTGAGTGGGAGCTGAAATGACATGAGGATTAACGTGATATTGTCAGTGTTGTTATAAGTTATTGTCATTGTGGACTAGTTAACTTGAAAAGGTTTTCTTTAGCATATCACATACTTGTGTCCATGAAAGAAATTTCCTTGTCAGTTATATAGGTGCATAACATGATTTCAACTACTAGTTGAAGCTAAAATATGTGAAAGATTATGTCAAATTCAGGGTGTTGTGGTTAATTTGAAGGATTATGGTTGGTAGCTTTGGATTTTAGAATCTAGATTATCTACACCATCAAAACCTAAAGTATCAACTTTTCCTTCTTTTAACTATGTAAAGTCAATATTGACCTGTCTATGGTAATTTTGCAACCTTATGTGCATGATTGTCATGAAGATATACCACCTCTTTAGGGTATAAATCTATAGTGTAAGCATTGACATTGTAGTATACTCACTTTATGAAGAGATTCGTTGACTCCTATCCTTCCACTTCATGCAATAAATTATTTGTTGTGTCCCCTAGTCCATATCAAGATAGTGGACTTGTTTTTATTTTTATAAAGTTTGACAAAAAAGTTGTAACTATCTATTTTTTACCTTGATCAAATAATGTGGGATGATTTTTTTTGTAGGGAAGTTCTTCAAACTCCACCTTTTTGCAAACATCTTCTTTTTCTACAATATCAATTTCCAAATATGAGAAAAGCCTAGATTTTTTATCAAACATTAGTTTTTATTGATATTATCTTTGTGTTAAGTTGGAATGAAATTGGTATCCTTTGACCCCCAACCACTACAAAAAATATATGAACTAGCTACAGTTATTCCAACTACATATTTTATATTTGTAGTTAATACATACATTTCCTTACAAATAAAAAAATTGTAAATAATACAAATATAGTTGATTATAATGGCTACAAATTGACTACTTTTCCAATTGGATTACACATTAGTACTCTTCACTACCCACATCTAAAATAACCAATCTATCTTAAAAATTTCAACTTTTCCGGTCACTAGTCCCACTTCTCCGCTATTGACGCGCCCCCTCTTCTCTGGAAATCACACATGGTGCTCTAAGGCGCATGTAATGCTCACCTTCAACCCTTGTCCACTTTGATAGTGCGTCTCCAGAACCCACCTAGGGCCACACTCTTTTCTTTTCACTGTATTCTCCTCCCTTACAACCCCTGTTTTGATCACACTCTTTCCCTCTTTCCCGCTCCAACACCCCCATCTCCTACCCTTGTGAGCATTTGACTTCTAGATCACCGAACATGATCTACTAGAAAGACGATCTATGAGGAGCGAAAGAAGAGGGAAGAGCCAGAGAGGAGTTGCTGGAAGGACGACATGTGAGGAGACAGAGAAGAGCACAAGGTAGGTTGACTCACATATTGTTGATGTTGTGCCTCTTTTTCTCCTTCTCACAACTCATAACAAGGTAACATTTGCAACTCTGGTTTTGCACGTCTTTTATCCCACTGATACCTCTATCAAAAATTCTAATATTATACATTATTGAGATACCAACTCCTCGACCTCATAATGAAATGAAAATCAGGTCAAGTAATATCATGATAGTTTGGACCCGACAAATGTGATATTCCTAGTTTTCTAAGACATGTCTCATAATGTTTTCCCCATCTGAAAAAGATTCCTAGGTTAACATTCTTACCTAGACATTATGACAGTGAAAATGGTGCTTTTACAAATGTTCTTTTGCATGCAAAAAATCTAGAGAGAAATCAATAGAAAAGAATCAAATCATGAGTTTCTTATGCTAGATTAGAATTAAACTAACATAGATATTCATTTGTACAGAGCATTTGGCACGGAAAAAGTGAAATTTTAGGCAGATATGTGAGAATTAATTGAATTGTGTACTAGGTGAGTCGAAACTGGATGCCACTAAATATGGTACCACTAGTTGAGCTTGGATTTTTTATCACATAGTGTGGTCCATGAAACAACTAAACCTCATAACTTGACTCAATTGTTAGTTGATTCATTACCATGTAGTTGTTGTAGCTAGTTGTCGTGTCCTAAATCAGGTTGGATGGGCTCTTGCAAACATGTTTTGGAACCTGTAGAGGCTGGTATACTAAAAATGTCATAAAAAGCAGTGAACGGTTAATTAGTTGTATTCAATTGTGTACTCATATATATTCTTGTGTACTCATATAATTTTTATCACCTAGATACTAGGATCATATTGGTTGTTAGGAATATCTTCATAGGGTACCTTGATATCTCCTTCCTCTACATGGTAGATAGAAATCAATGAACTATCTCCTTGGGAGACCAATTTCCTGGATTTTTGAATCTGTCTTGATTTTAAACACATGTTTTGGCTCATCAAATGTGGCATTCTAAATACTAGGCTAAGAATACCCATCATCGTTGTCATGATTTTTATTTGTAGGAATGTAGTTGGATTCATCATCATACTAGGATAGCTAGATCATGGGGCACACCTTTTGTATTGTTTTCAATGTTTTCAATTTCAGCAACTCAACCATTTGGCTCCAGAAATATGTTCAACATATTAGGCTCAACCATTTCAACAGCTCAACCATTGGGCTCCAGAAATATGTTCAACATATTAGGCTCAACCATTTCAACAGCTCAACCATTTGGCTCCAGAAATATGTTCACCTTAAATTTTTGTACTGATTTGTATTTTGGGATTTGGTTCTTGGCTTGTACCTCAACTTTTTCCTTAAATTTCTATACAGATTTGTGTACGTTCATCAGATTTCTAGAGAACTCTCCTTGGCCATGAAATGGAACAGGGTTGTTTCCAGAACAAAATTTTGGGAATTCCTACTTCACTAGATTTGAAGACATTTCTTTGTTCTTGTTCAATGCTAATTGTAGACCTTTCCTAATTCACAGTGCTTGTGCTCCATGTCCGTTGCTAGTAGGTTTCTAGTACCAAATATGTACATTGAACTGGTGTCATTTCCAATCAAGTAAGAAAATTGATGAGCATTAAAAAATTGAGAAGCATTGAAACTATTGAAGTATACTTTCACATACCATTGTGTATCAGATGCTAATAAACAATGCCAACAATAAGTATTTGTATAGAAGGTTTGGTTGGCTTAAGCTCCTCACAACGATCTGACATAACACAAAAATGGGAACCATTACAAAGTGCATCATCAATAGATTTACAAAGTTCCTTCAAAGGCTTTCTAATAAATATTGTAAACTCTTCCTAATATATGGAAAGTAGGTCAAATTTGAGGTTTCAACTAAGTATCCTCCATTAATTCCTTGTCTTTTTGTCTTGTTGTTTGAGATAGTCTTGTATCCTTCATTTATATAGGCATGCTCTGTTTATGAAATGTTTATTACTTCCAATTGGCAGTCTAGGAACCATTGATGGCATAGTTGTCACTTCTGCTTTTCTCACTTCTAACTGTTCTTCTTAAATCACAGTATAAAGAATTGCCATAGCTGGGGGGATAACGTCATGACTCTAACATTGAATGTCCAGAATTTTACTTTTGTAAGTTTGTTAGAATGTACTTTTAGCTTCAAAACAATTTGGTTCTTATAATATACAGATCTCTGGGATTTATGAAGGAAGCACAAATTAAAAGAACAAAACTAATCCCTCAATACACATAGATGTTCTTTGTCCTTTGCTAAATTTGTTATAGGATATATTGGAAAATGGACCAAACAGTAGAATACATTAGACACACTGGCTTCTTAAGGGAATAATAAACTGGAATGAATAGGTTTTAGTTTAATTCTAAAAGAATATTAAATGGGTTTTTTGGGTTCGTGTGGATCCGTACCACCTTTTGTTTCTTTTAAAAATATATATTTATGTTCTAATCATAGTTTCAAGTGTCTTTATGATGTTCAATATATTAAATCGTTTCTAATAAGCCACCGTTTATAGAACATTGTTGCAAAGGTGGTGCTTCTATTGTTGTGAAACTGTACAGACTTCATGTTGTCTGATGTCCAGTAATGTGGTGGAAGGTTGTAAAACAATTCCATCTTTCATTTTCTGCCAAACCAGTTTAATGAAGCATCGTTGGTTACATTCATATCGATGTCTTCTACAACTCCAGATCTCTAAACATGTTTCTTAATGGACGTCATTGGCCATATATCTCTTTATGTATTACTGAAGTAAATCTCCTGAGCTTTTAATTCTCTACAATATCTGGATGGAATTGTCTTTAGAAAGTTCACTTTGTTTAGGTTCTCTGGCTCACGATCTTCCTCTACTTCCTAGTGAGGAGAATAGTGGGCTTGTTCCTCCATATATTATCTGTAATGCATACAAGGCCCATACAGTAGCTATACAATCTCTATACAATTCATATAACTCTGTTATTTCTGGCTCAATTCTCTATTGTGGTATACCATACTTGCCAAATATTTTGATTTAGTAGTCCTTTCATCTGAAGCTTTATTATTGGGTTTCAAACCATATAACCATCATTGGGATATTCTTATGTTCATAGACATACTTTTCTAAAGTTGTTTTCCATTGCAAGTCTAGGATTTTTTTAGACGGTTTCCAAAGGCTTGTTTTTGTTGCCGGTGGTCAAGAATTGTGTTTTGAATAATTTTGATTCATGCCAATTCTCTCATTTAGTATCGTGGCATTTGCTGATATTAGAGATCATATCCCAATTGCACTAAAGGGCCCACTACCACTCATGCATCTATAACTCATGCCATTCATTGAAGACTTGTTGGGCATGAGATTGTTCCCTAGCATGATGTTCCCTCCACTGAGTGTTGACGTTACCCTATTTACACCTTTCATATCATTATCCAGTGGACTAGAATTATCATGTGAAAGTGTGTGCCACAAGTATGTCGATATAGGTAAATGTTGTTCATATTATACAATAAGTTAATAAAATACTACTACTGATTTCTCATCTCTGACCTTTGAGGTATCTTCATACATCAAATCATTACTAATGTATTAAGAAACATTCATTAGATTTCAAGACATAGGTTTCTTATGAAAGTTGCTCTTGCAATTCATGTATCATTGTCAAGACACAATTTGATTAGTTCTCAACATGTGCAGGTTTTGATATGCTTTGTAGTTTGGTGGACCATCTGAACTCTAACCTTCAATTTTTTAACGGTTCTTAACATGGGACAATCTTAACATTATTATCCAGCTTGTTTTGACATCATAGCCATTGCAACTACTAAAATGTCTCCAAAATTCCTCCTGATGCAGAATATAATACAATCATCATTAGTGAGTTACAGAGTGGGGATAGAGGAAGCATCAAGTTTTTGGTATGCACTTTCTAATAGTGTTTTATACTACACTTTTGGTATACACCGGATCTATCATGTTTCGTAGCTTCTAGGTCTCCATTTGACTCAGCCAAGAACTCAACCTTCCAAGTGCCTGGACATGTTGCTGTTCTCCTCAAGGTTGAAGTCTCATTGTCTCAACTTCTAGTGTTTACATTTCATTTGCAGAGAAAGCCTGGTTCAAACTCATATGCTAGTCATCCAAAGAATGCAGCAAATTTACTTAGTGATCTTATCAAAAAGGCTGAGAGAGTTCTTCCTTCATACTTGAGAAGTTCAATCGCTTTCATGGTTGGGGTAACTACATTATGTCATTATAACCTTCTCATGCAAGTGTTGTCTTTGCTAATTATATAGATACATGAGAAAGTAAATATGAAAGAATATTTGAAATTTGTTTGAATTTACACCAGGCTACTATTGGTTTCAAAGCATGGGGAATGGATACATCCAAGAGTATACTGCACAATGTGCATATTTTGTAACATTTTTACCTTATGCCCATAATAACCCAATGAGCATTCATTGTTCTGCCATTTTCCTTTCGTTATATAGATTTAAAATTAGTTGGTGTCCGGTCTACCTAGGGCTCTATTTGATTGTCTTCACCCTATGAGCCTGCTATTTATGTTTTGTGAATGTGTGGTACTTCTAATTAAAATTTTCCTCTTCTATTAAATCCATAATATAGAAGTTTGATTCAGCTCATGTTGATTGGAAAGAAGCCTGTGAGTTATGATTGCATATCACTACCAATTGGAAAGAAGCCACATAATTAATAATAACAGAAATCACTCAGTTGATACTCTATGGATATATATAACACATGACTTAAAAGGTCTTCTATAGTTTTTTGTGATGATTGTTTATACTGTACTCCAATGTGAATGTTATATTCTTACCTTTACTTTGTAAATTGTGATAGTTCATTGCTTTGGATAGAGTCGAGCACCTTGCATTAAGTATTATATTCTTGAGTTTCCATTTTTATGAAAATCTACATCTATATTACTTTTTGTATTCATTACTATAGGTCCTGATCCGGTATTTACTCTCCTTATAAAGAAACCTACTGCAGTAAATACAACAATAACTTCTTTCAACAAGTTAGGTTCAGTAGGGTTGCTTCTTCATGAATTGGATGTCCATGAGCTGTATCAACCATATTACTTGATACGAGGAAAGGACAATGAATTTCCTTTTTAAATATATCACGTTAGCTACTAAATTCCAATTATCTACTTGTTGTTTCAGATGTGTCCCCAAAATATAGAAATGATACATGTCATTCTTTTATTTGTAGGCACATTCAAAATAACATTT
Organism: Alisma plantago-aquatica; assembly: GCA_963693085.1. Taxonomy (NCBI): domain Eukaryota; kingdom Viridiplantae; phylum Streptophyta; class Magnoliopsida; order Alismatales; family Alismataceae; genus Alisma; species Alisma plantago-aquatica. The sequence goes on from OY856413.1 coordinate 718,033,060, forward strand.
TCTTGAATCTTGAAGTTGTACAACTCTAACTTTGCTAATATTTCTTGTATGCAACTGGGAGTTTCTGGTCTCAAGAATCATAGTTGCATTTGCATGATATATCAGCTTAGTATTGATTTGGCATCACTTATGCTTCAGAACAGAAGTGTGACACATCTAAATAGTCAGAAGCAAACTAGGTGGGTTTTGTGAGTAGCACGGCCGTGGTAGGCCACCACGGCCATGGTAGGTAGGGTAGACCATGACTGTGGTGGATGGGTACAGTCGTGGGTTTATTCCATCAAAGTTAATAGGGTTTTAGTCGATTTTGGGCTAAAATGGCCACAACCATGGTGATCAGCACGGTCGTGGTGGTGTCAGGGCACCACGGTCGTGGTAGCTAGCACGACCATGGTGGGTTGGGTGAAGTTGGTCGTGGTGATGCCACACTTCCGTTCTGGTCTACTGTAGCACGGCCGTTTTATGGTGCATGGTCGCGGTGGCTGTCACTGGCATGACCGTTCTATTCTGCACAGCCGTGTGGCTTTCTGCTTGACTTGGATGTTGTTCTGTTGATTTGTAAGTGACCTAGCATGGCCATTTTGTGGTACCACGGCCATGTTGGGTCCTGGATCAGTACTTTGACTCTATTCTTTGGATTTTCTTAGACATCTTTGCTTCAAATGATCTTTGCCCACAAGGGGTAGGTTGAGGGAGCCTCAGACTTCACTTTGGGTCTCTCCAAGGGCAGAGGAACCCTAGGATCATAGTTCTCTTTGTTCATTATGGTATATTTACACACAATGTTGAGTAGATCAACTTAAATTCCATCATATATAGTTCTCTCTGGGGTATGACTTTGTACAATTTATAGCTGAATTAATAAATAATACCAAACTATTTGATTGTTGAATTGAAGCTTATTTTGTATCTTTCAATGTGCTTTGCTCAAAGGACAATATGATGCCTTGTATGCTTAAAAGTTTCTGTTGATTCTTTGTAAATATCAAAGGCTTATCAAGAAACTTCTACAACAAAGGGAGGCGGCCAGAAAAGGATAATAAAAGTGGTGGAATAAATATAAAAGAATAATTAAGATACAAGAAGATGTGCATGATCATGTGGCATATAGAGTCTACAATGGATAGATGTAGTCAGAAGAACATATTGTATACATGTGTCTTTTTCCCATGCATATTGTAAAATAGGGGCCAAGTTAATGCCCTCCCCATGTGTACTCATTTTTCAAATATAAATAAAAGTATCATTGTTGACATTGTAAGCATAACTCAATCTTGATTAACATTCATCTGTTTTCTTATTGAAAACCCCTCTATATTGGCAAGTGACTGACTGGATACATAATGTCTCTCACTACATATGTATGTATAGTACATGGTGTCTTTCATTACACACTAGCTATAATTACATGTGTAGAAAGTGCTAATTTTTGCTATACATGAACTACAAATACCATTGTAACCAATGCCATCTCTCCCTACATATTATAGGTACAAATTGAATTGTAGTCATACATTTGGCTACAATGGAAACTACATTTTTATGTGTAAGGACATTTTTACCTACAATTAGGGTTACATATAAATTTGTAGCCAGAGGCATAACTAACTACAAGTTTGAAAAATGTAGCCTAAACAATTAGCTACATATGTATTAATGTATGGTGATACATACTTTACATTATCTAATAAATTGCATAAAGACCTCAATGCAATCATTAGTTTGGACATCCTAGATTTTATTTTTGTGTGATTTTAAACTATAGTATTTCGTGTTTATAAGATATTAGAATCCTAGAACATGAATTTCTTCATGAATACCGAAATTTTATTTGAATAACATCCAAATATAGAAAGTAAACTTCAGTTACTAAAGATGGAAAACAACATGGACACAACTATTAGATAGGATGTAGTCATGAGTTTCCTTGAATTTATGTATGGCATGAATAGAGGAGCATATTGTTGTTTTTCAAAGATGTAGTGGTCATAGTGATAGAATATACATGGCCATGCTTGATAAGTGCAATTTTCAACTTATTGTTCATATGACCAAGAAACATATGCCATTCCTTGATGAGATAATACTTAGAAATATAAAGGAAGGTGTTGATGTATAAGAGTTTGTCAAAATTGTACGCATTTATGTTACATTACCATGATCTTATGTCCATATATATACGTGTTACTACCTTTATAAATACAAACAACTTAATGTGATGATATTTCATTCTTCTCATATCATTAAATATACTAAAATGATTAATTTTTTTTATATATACCATATCACATGGTTGTATCTTAGAAAAAGCAAATCCATTACTTGTAGTCTAGAATGGTACAATATTTTCCATCAAGAATTCTACATCACTATTTTTCTCATAATAATATAACCATTTTCAGTTTGATAATGTTTGGGAAAATTAATCCAGAATCTACTATTAGATTTATTAAATGTTGTATGTGGCCTGATACCTCTGTCTAGGTGATGAATCTTGTTGTCAAATAGCAGCTATGATTCTTTTTCCCTTTAGGTGATTTACAATTCGATTGAACCTTTTTTCATTGACATCATTACTCCTTTGCATTGGTGTATTAGTTGTTGATTGTGGGATAAATATTCTTTGCATTTCTTATTATTATTATAACTATGACTATTTGTAAAATTGTTATCATTTACCTATCAAAATCATATTCAATAGTATCACCAGAATTCACAAAATCAAGTTCACACTACAACCATATGGTCATATAATAGTGGCCTATAAAATTCTTATATAAGCTCATAAATGCCAATGTAGGCTATACAACAACCAATACATGTTGTCCAATTGATGTCGATATAGCCCTTTCTAGCATTTTTTTAATCTATTCCAACTCAAATCCTATATATCATTATGCCTCTTTGTCATTTTTGACACTATATTTCTGAGTGATATGATTTCTAAATGAGTAAAGCCATGAATTGTTTTAATCAAAATAATTAACTAATTGGATTCAATTATGCAAATAAACTTCAAAATATGAACAAAGTTGATAAAAGACTATAAGTGTAGCCATAGTCTCCAGATTCTAAGCGGGAAGTGCTAAAGGGTATCCTAAAATGAATGGAAGAAATAGGAAGATATTATATCTGTAAGTAATGTCCAAATGTATGTTAGGATAATAAAATAAAATTCAATACTCAACCAATCTAATCAAACACAAAAATTTTAAGTCGATTTGTAATCAATTATCAAAATACAATTTAATGAACAATATGAGGGATAGTCACAAAATGAATTAGAAAATGACCTATAATCTCTCATTAGTAGAGGTCATGTTTGTATAACCTAAGATATCAAATAGCCATGAGTGTGAAGGTTTCCAATGGGAACAAATATCAATTGAAGGGAGTTCTATTGTTGGCTACATTGCTTGGACATTGTCCCCAAGGACCGAACCAAGATAGTTCCTTAACTTGGTCTCTTTTACATAAAATACTCTCGTCAACTTTAACCTACGTAGTGCATCCTAAATATGTTCCTTTCTATAAAATTGCATAGCCTTGGTTAGGCTCACATGTAATTGCCACTCAACTAACCTCCTATGGATATTGGATATGGTGTATTAGAGAATGGCTAATGTTCGAGGATGAAATTTGGTTTAGGGTTTGCTGGATGTGATAGAATGAATGTTTGGGTTTCTTGGATACCAAAAAGATAACTAAAATAATGAACTTGAGATTGATATGTTCTTTTAAATTTATGTGAAAACATTTGGCAATGATGTCATTTTCTTGCTTTCTTATACTTCTAAAGATAATTATTATATTGGAGGAGGTTAAGGTTATGATTTAATAATGATATTTTAAGTGTATAATGATCATACCAAGACATCTCAACAAGTTTCATATAGTTTCAATTAGTCATTTTAGATTTCATGTTTAACGTACCTACTTGTGTGCCTTTTAGAGTGAGTGGTTACTAATCACATGGTTGAGTTCAGGAAAAAAATTTGGAAGAAATTTATTTGTGACATTGAAAAAGTTATTTCAAATTTTCATGAGGCTTGTACCATCCTGGAAAATTTAGTTGAAGTTTGAAGTTGGGGAAATATGGTGTGTCAAGGGAAATAAAGCTATGTTTATTAATCTTTTTCCTTATTTAATATGTCGTGTGGCCTTGTTCAACAACTAGGATGCAAGAACTTTCTATTTCAATGGATCTCACAATGGAGATGAGCACTAGTTTCCTGATTTGAGGATGACCTTTAAGATCTCTGTTGTGGGCCCTTGGATAGCCTGACTCAATGGTGGATTAACCATCTTGTACTTGTATAAATTATAGAGTCATGGAGGGTCTATGAGTGGTTGATTTGTAGTGGAATAGGAGATAGTCACGGATTATCTCATGATTAGTTGGGGAATTAACTAAGCCTAATTGTGGGCTACCTAAAATCCATTGTTTGTGTCGTTTGGTTCTAAGAACAATGAAACGATAAGCCTCCTCGCATGGCTTCTTCACTACATAATACATTTTTTTTGGGCATAAGAAATTAGTTGTAGGAATGAGGAAACAATGAATTGAGGATGATGAAAGAAATCTTGGGTGAAGGGATATTCAACCCAAGAATTCATTTTCTTTACCATAGTGGTTTGGTTGGCCTCCAAAATCTATGTTGTTGAAGGATAATATGTATGTCATAGGCCTACTGCATGGCTTCCTCACTACAAATCAAGTATTTGGCCTAGTTCTTGAATGTCATGCCAACCCCATGGATGTCTTATCTTCCAACCACAAGGTGACAAGGAGTTTTCCCCCATTTCCCTAGGATGCTACAATTATCGGTAGTGGCAAGCTCACTTAGACTACAAAGGGGAGGTTCTACCAACAACCAACTATAACATACTAATATCTAAGTAATAATTCACTAAAGTATTAACTCCCAATTAATAAGATATATTATTTTATATAAAAATATCTATTTACTTGAATATGATCAATAATCAGTAACCTACTTAAGATAATTTAATTTTTATTATAAATTTAGAGATATAACTCGTTTACACCTTTAATTTATATATCATGTTGCTTTTTCACTTGTAGTGTAATATAGTATCTTAATTTCCCTAAAACCCAACTTACCAAATTATTTAGGTGACATAATGTATAATCTTCTCATCCTCAATTTTAGTAGACAAAACATTTATTAATAATTAATAACGTAAGAAATAACTTAATTATACATTTTGAATAAATCATAGAACTTAAATTATGAATGACTTACTTATACATTTTTAATAAATCATAGAACTTAAATTAGTTAAGTCCTTGAAATTTATAAAAACATCAAATATAATCATTAAATCATATATTGTAATTATTTCTTTAATATTAGAGAGTGATCAAACTGTTATATTTATTAGAGACATAAATTTCTAAAAAATTATAAAGCAATAAATGGTCTAAACTATTTCAAATAATAATATAATGATTTATTCCAAGACTTCTAGTTCAAGTCTACATCTTCTAAATTTTGGTATTAAATAGTGTTCATTTATCTATTCATATAATTGTTTCAAATTCACGTTGAAAATGTATTTGCAATCCACTCTCATATTGAAATTTGAATACCTAATGAGCTCAATCCCAAATATGTTGGAATCTATTCTTTTCTTTTGCGAACATGATGTGAATGCAACAGTCAACAACACAATGTCAGTTTAATTGTGATAATTAGATCTTGGCTTGACACATATTTAACAACAAATTTTAGAGAAAGTTGACAAATGTAAGAAATTAAAACAATAGAAACAATTAACATATTTATATATTATACACATAAGATGAAGTTAAAAGGGAATTCCCATCAATTAAATTTTAAGAATTTTTTTCCTTTGAAATTAAATTTGTATTATCAGTTTGAAAATTTGGTACTTCACAATTACCATTTTTCAAATTAGGAACTTAACTTCTTTATCATCTTATACAATCATTCATATTTTAAATAAAAAACGGACACATTTGGCAAAATTCTTAGACTATTCTTTCAAGGTTAAATAAACATATAATAGAAAATTATAATGGGATCATGTGTCTATCTAGACAACCCATTTGTTTATACTATAAATGTATTTAAGACATTAGTCTATAATATCATCATTATATATCTCATTAATTGGTATCCAACATAGCTTTAATTATCTAGTTTATTTATTCATGTGACGATAGAGATGTCTTATACAACAACAATATGTAGCTTTAATTATATTTCTATATTGTATATTAGTTTAATGAATATATATATACATGATGCTTGTTTCTCCTTACTTGCAATTATTATGATATGGTTGACCAATAAATGTCAGTTTCTCAAAGTAATAAGATTTGATATATTTATGAAACAATGATCTCTTCATTTACAATTAATGTCACCAATATTCCACAAATATATATTACCAGCCTGTATTGTTTCTCATAATTACAAATGAAATAGCCTAGTGAGATAATTTGGACCAACAATTCAGTGACTCTTTTTCAGTAGAGAAATGTTTAAAATGTCCTACATGATCATTCACATTGTTACAAACCAGTAAAACACTATGATACATGTACAATCTCACATTTAACATCAAAGAATCAAATTATAATATTTTTAAATAACCATAATTTGTTCCAAGCTATATCTTGAGTCATAAGCTAATAAATCCTTTTCAAAAATAAATATCCATTATGGTGATTCATTAATTTCCATTAATATTACATGAACTATCTTCTTGGTCGTTAACATACCATTGTATATAGAGTATATTAAATTCATTTTAGTTCTAAAAGCAACTTCGATAAACTAATGTTTTGTTGCTACGATGCATGAAAATACAATTATACATAATTTTTTGTTTTTATTAGTTAAATATGATTGATTATTATTTTAATCAAAATTTTTCCTTCATATGGTACCTCACTTGTCCTACCAAGAAATGGTCAATAACAATTTCATTTCTCTAGTTGAGTATAATCAATGAGCCATTCACCAACCAATATTGCTAAATCTAGTCAAGTTGGATTTGCATTATACCTTACATTGAATGGTCTTTGAACTGAATTACTTATCTAAGAAGTCACCACAATTACTTACTCACACAACGTAAAAGTTATGTGTACCATTCCATATTTATTGACCGTTTTTTTTTGCAACCCACTACTCCTATACTAGTTGCATAGGACTAGGACATTTATATATATATAGTCCCAAACACAAATGATCATCCTCTCATAAGAAATAGTTTTGGCTAGTCAAACACCTATAATCAACTTTACTGTAAACCCATATCTTTGTTCTTTGGAATGAAATGACACTGTGAACCTTCTAAATCTAGCCATAGATACACACATAGGAATATAGTGTGCTAAAAATATAGTGGACCAAAGTACATTGTTAATTTTGAGTGTTAAATGAAGTAGCAAATTGTTCATATCGATCACTCTTGATGTTGTTGAACCCTTATTAAGGTCATGGCTTTGTGGACTGCTTACCATGCTCTGCTCTATTATACAATCAATAATGATGCTTTCCTAGTATGTTTAACTTATGAGTGGGGTTATAGGCCAAAGTTGCACATACTTCTTGGTCTTAGTCATTAAATTGGGGTATTTGACCTTAGTCGCACACATTTACTAAACACAGTCTCTAAATTAGGATTGTTTGGCTATGGTTGCACATACTCCTTGGGTTTAGTCCCTAAATAGGTAGTATCTGGTGGTGCATCTACTGTAATCTGTTCTGTTGGACGTTACTAGTCAAGGTGTTCATGCTTACATATCTTTTTTAAATTTATAAATTGTTGCATTATTAATTATAGATAGTTCAATTTATTGACTAAATCAATATCTCTTGAAATGCCTTGTAATCGAATTTTACTTGAATCTTAATTTTTTTTTCTTAACTATATCTATATGAACCAATGAAGTTGTACTTCTTGGGTCGGGTTCCATCGTCAATTTAACTCAATTATGCTCAAATATTCTTTATAGCACTTACCAAAATTTACTGGTTTCTCTATTTTTGTACTTGTTTGGGTATATTCTTATACCCATTTTAGGATGATTTCAAGACTATATGTGTGTGTGATGGACTTGAAGGTAGACTACGCCAAACGCGTCAGCTTGGAACTTAGATGAGGCAGCCAAGTGTTGTACATTGCATTTTCTTCTTGATGTTTTGGATCATATGATTTGTAAATATAATGCATTTGATAAAGTATATCTTGACGTTGAAAAACATTAATTATGATTGTTGATGGTTTTTATGATACAATGGGTTATTCTTCTTCTGCATATTGCTCTAAACCCCTTAGGACCAAATTGTAACATGATTAGATTGATCCCTTAAATGAAATATATAATTGAATAAGAAATAGTCGGATTCCAGTGCCTTATCACATTAATGTAAGGTTGGGGCCCCAAAATCCCCATATTTATGGGCTAGTATCACATCCATCACATTTGACACATTAGACTATCTCAATGTAGTTCATGCCCTCGTTCCTATTTCCTACTTCTAGATGTCCAGTAGGTTGGCCTTTCAATCATGAATCTTGTGTGATCACGTCCACTAGAGTTGAATATTTAGGACTTAGAGTTTTGTACCTAGGGTATGATATGATGATTGAACATAAATATTTAGTTTGTCGATGTTACAACCCTAATTTTTGGGATCATCTGGTGAGAAATGTAATTTCTCATATTAAAGATAATTGAACAAAGAATTGTATAATTTGTTTTGAATACATGGATTTCGTTTACAATAGCCTTGATGTTTGTGTTGTGGGCTTTATTGGCTATTGGGCCCAATAACAAGGAAATAACAAAGAAAATTCAATTAGCAAATGAATATTTGAGTTTTTGAGAAAAGAATGATGTGGAAACCTCTGGAAGGCAAAAGAATGTAATCCTAGGAAGGATTTCATGACTCTTGGGTTCCAAGGAGTCCCAAGTTGCATAGAGAATGCAATAAGAAAAGAAAAGATCAATTAAGTAATCCTTTATTAAGAAAGAAATTGAAAACAATGACAAAATGTGGAAAATAAGTGAAAAGAGGAGTAATTGAGTTATCCTTAGTGGGATTTCGTATCCCAAGGATTCCTAATGATAAAAGGAATGCCAATGAGGAAAATAAACAAGAAATAAAAGAAATCCTCAAAAATAGATATTTGAATGAGAAATAAACAAGATAATGTGAAATAATGCATAATGATGCATCTAGAAGGATAATAAGTATCCTTGAAAAGTAATTTCGAATTATTAGAGTTTCTTGAGGTCCAAGGAACCCCAATGGAGAAAAAGAAAGAGGAAATACCAATAATTGTAAAATAAAAGGATAATGTGATACATTAGTAATGAATGTTGTGATATTGATAAAAAGGAAGTAATTGCTATTAAAAGAGAATAGAAATTTGTGGCCAATGAATAAAAAGGGCAAGTACAAATAAAAGGAGAGAGGAATTTCAAATACCCATATAATAGAGAAAAACCAAGGATAAAGGATAGAGAGAATATTGCTTCTCTTTGAAGGAATTGATTTCCTACTTGGAAAGAGACTCCTTGATTCGTGAATAGCGACCTAAGGCTTCTTTCCTCACCCTATATAAAGGGTAGACCCTCATGATCGAGTTCCAGGGAAAATCCATTCGATACACTCTCTCTTCTCCTCCTTCTTTATCTTCATCTTATTCGACCAAACCCTAGCCATATGGCTGGTGCTTTCCTGGAGAAACGGAGAGAAGTGGAGTTGTCACGACAGAGGAGTAAAAGGATACGATGCCAAAGAGGGCTCTACCATCGTCAACATGCCCAAGAACACCATGCAGCACCTGTAGGAGGTCGGAGCCATGGATGTGGGCCGCGTGCCTGCCCAAACTGACCATCCAGGTCGCGAGCTGGGATGTGCCCAGATGCGGCGGAGGCCGTCGAAGCTAGAGTGGAGGGTGGCGGCGTGGTTCGAGGACTGAGAGAGGGGGAAGGAGGACCCCGACGCACATCAGGTCGACGCTCAACAGGAGCGTCACGAGGTTAAAGGAGAACCAGACGATTGGACAAAAATGCCCTTCTAGGGCTTGAAGAGCCAGTTTTCTGCACGTGGGTATTTTAGTAATTTTGTTATATTTTAAGTCATCGAGTTGCGTAGGGAAGGAACGCACATACGGGCTGACGTGGCAGCCCCTCATTGGCTGTGGTAAGCATTTTCTTATAAAAATCATAACTAATTCTTGGTAACTCCGATTAGGACAAGTAATATATGAATTTTGATCAGAAGAACACAAGGAATCCGATAAAAATAGTTTTATATCTTGAATCTGACCATAGTTCGAAATGTAGATCAATTATCATCTTTAATGAATTAAAGTTTAAGAAACCCTATTTTGATATGATTAATGTGTTTAATATTGTTTAATGGATCTTTAGGGTTGATGTTAACCTGTTAAATGTAAAAAGGTACATTATGTTCAAAAAGGAATAACTTTGCACGTGATTAGTCTAATTTAGAGTTTATATGCATAAATATGCTTGAAATTTGAAAAGGTCATAAAGTTATCATCTTTATGATTTAATTAAGGAAAAACCCTTAGATTTGATGATAGATGGATAATTCAAGTTTATATTAACCTATTGTTAATAAAAGTGAAAATAGGATCTAAAAAGATGATATTTTTATATAATTGGCTTAATTTAGGGTTCGTGCATGATTATGCATTAATGAGCTTGAAAACCCTAATTTAGGAGAATATGTCTTTTAATTGGTTTAATTGTTCAAATCCATGAATGAATAGGGATATGATGATCCTAAGTCAATTTCGGTATAAAAGACTATTAAAATGAATAGTTGAGCAATTAAGGTTCATATAAATGGAAAAGAGTATTTTAGGGTTTGTTGACCTAAAATGGATAAAGTTTGAGGAATTGATCTTAGAAACCCTAATGAATATTAATGAAACCTTAATGTGGATTAGAAACCCTAGAAAGAGAATCCAAGTCAATAAAGTAGATTCTTGATAAAGTGTGTAATAAATAGAGTACATATTCTTTTCAGGAATTATGTGATGATTGATTTACTTGCTTGGAACTGTTGATTGGCTTGATTGTATATACATGAAGTATATGTTGAATAATTTGCATGACTCATCAAATCAGGTATGTGGTTACGCTTATGAATAATCGCTCTAGTTTCACGGTGATTCCCGAAGTTTTAATCGGTTGCTTGAAAATAATTGTTGGATGTTTATTTATTTCATGCAACTATAAAGTGACTATGATTATCACTATAAATGTGCGTATATAACTGACTAGATCCGGGTCCACCTCTATTGCTTTGAAAAGGCTAAAGAAAAAGGGGTAATCCTAGAGCAAGGTCTAGGTTACCGAGAGTTAGAAACTAGGATACCTACGTGTAGTGCCATGAGACTCATTAGCCTGCCATGAGTTAAGGAGTGGGCTACGTACGAGTAGTGCCATGTGACTCAACCCTAGAAATTGGTTCACTTATAGGTGGATCATGAAGGGTTTAATGGGGACAACATAGAGGATAGGGTACTCTTGGATCACGGAGTTATATCTAAAATGTAATCTTGGATGTTAAATGATTAATTGAATGATTACATCGTTAACATATTTACATAACTATTGTTTCCCCCACATACCAGCTTCGGCTGACCGACATTTTGTTTGTCGACGTTTTAGGTACAAGCCAAAAGGACAAACAGTAAATCATCATATTGTGAAATACATGAAGTTAAATATAAGGAGGATTAGTTAGAGTAGAATCCTTAAGTGGATAGAGGTATAGAGATCCAAGTTTTCAAAAAGGTATGCAAAAATTTATTTTCTTACAGCTTTTCAATATAGTAGGTTAAAATTTGATAATTATTCTTGGTTAATTGCTGAACCTTTGATCCGAAAGTTATGGGTTCGGCTTCGACCTCTCGGTCTTCCTTAATTGGGGGTTTTCGAGAGGCGGGGTCGTAACATTTGGTATCAGAGCTTAGGTTCCTCATTTAACCATTAATAATTATTAAATTTTACAAACTCCATAGAACCCAAGGGAGTTATTAGAGGATTATCTGAAAAATGGAGGTGTCTAGAAAAGGATCACGACTGGGGGCTGGCAATATTTTCCTCCACACCGCTAGTCAGAATACGAGGACTCCTGGATCTATGTGACTGTCTGGCCAAAGTCTTAGGGTATGAATCGAAATAAGATACCTTTAGGTCTTTCTCATCTTATTCATCCATTTTCATCACAAATTCTATTAAGGACCTAAAGGATTAGGGTTTTCTCTATCCTCCTCACCCTCTTGAAGTATGGGTAAGGCTGATAAGGTTTAAGGGATCCTCCACCAAATTAAAGAAAAAGCATGTAAATAAGATGTCATGGACATAAGCTTAATAGATTAAGAGCAAATTAAAGGATAGATACATGCTTAGGTCGTATGACATAAGTTGTCATGTCCTCAGAAGAGATCTAAGGCTAGACCTTCTTGTCAGGAGGATAAGTTAGTTTTAGAGATAGAGATCTCCATTGCAAGTAGAGACCTGGCACATCCTCTGAGGATGATGCTAACCCTAACCGTAGTGAAGGTTAGAGAAAAATGAGTTGGACCAGGTGTTTGAAAGGACATGTCTTTGGGATTCCATATGATCCATGGGTGATCTAGCACCTTTGGCAACCCAACCCTGGGAAGGGTCATGCATGTTAGAGTTAAAAATAGCTCCTTAGATGATGATGTTAGTGAAGGACCTTAGAAACCCTATGGGCTTGTGCAAGTAAGGTATAACTGGCACCTAGGGCACATCATAGTGCTAACAGTAGGATGAAACCCTGGATAGGGAATCATGATGGAGCACAAAGGGTTATGGATGATCTTGAGCAAACATAAGTTCGAACCTAGGCTTCACCCATGTCGGGCATGCTTTTGAGGTTGATCCTTCATGAAGAGAGAACCTCTAATGGTGAGGTTGGATGTAGGGTTAGTTCTAGAGAGAGCAGGAAACCCAGCAAGAAGGTTGGAAGCCTGAAACCCTGAGATATGAGGAACAATGGATGATAGTGGTTGCCTCATGATCAATCCCTGGAAGTTGATGATATCTTGGTTGCCTTTAGAGGGAACAAACACTATAGAGAGAAGATGAAGCTTCTGGTACCTATGTGCCTATGGTATAGATGAGAAGAAGAGTTCCATAAACCCTGGAGAGGTATAGTAATAGGTTATGAGGCCTTGTACCTTGTTGGTTGTCCTTAAGGAGGACCCAACTCTAACTGTTGCTCAAGTTGAAGGATGACAAGAAGTGCATGTCGTGCCTTTTGCATGCTTGGTTTGTGGTTAAGAGATAGAGCATGTAGTTGGACACCTACAGGTGAACCTAGGGTTCCTGACCTAAGAAGGGAAGTGGTATACCTAATGCTCATGACGGGAATTAAATTGCTATAGTTTCGAGCATGATATTCCTTATTTATAGAGGAAAAGAGAAGCCCTTAAGTTTAAGGTATGTTTGACGAACCCCTCATAGCTAGGTGGATGATAAAGGAAGGTATGATCTTGATCCAGCTTTGAGGAAAGAGGACAAGTATGACCTAGCATGATCCAGTAGGTGATCTGCTGGTGCCTTCATAGCTTGCTAGGGTTAAGTAGGCTTAAGTGGATGTAAACCCTAGACCTAAGAGCTTTTGTGACCTTGTTGTCAAGAGATAGTTTTCCTCCCATCCTGGGAGAGGGACCCTTTTTAGTAGGGAGTATATCAGTTTTGTTGGTTTAAGGTAACCTAAAAAGGTCTCAAAGGATCTTGAGAAGCTAAGTGAAAAGTACATGGTATGAGAATGAACCTGTAGACCCATAGATATCCATCTCTAATTGCATATGGATGTGTTACCATGGAGGTAACCGGTATGGGGCTTGACCAAGGTAGGTAGGTTGCCATGGTCCCTATGAAAGGATGAAAGATAGTCCATGAATGCAGAAAGAGAGATGATGAAGACTTGGGTAAGGTTATAAGTGAACATGTACTATAATGGAGAATCCTAAGTCTATCCTAGGGTCAGGTAGGGATAAGACCGATGAATGTAGGAGTTGCCTGATTCCCCAGTTGCACATGACCATAGGGTTGGGAGGTAACAACTATCATTATCTGAGGGCCATGGGTTAGGAGATTGATCACCTTCATGAACTCATGGGACCCAAAGGGCAGATGAGTAGGGCACTCTCTTGATGCATGAGGGAAGAGGGATGACCCCAAAAGTGTCGACACCCTATAGACCTAGAAGAGATGACCAAGGATTGTGAGGTGACCCAAGTAGGTTCAAAACTAGTTTTCCATGGAGGTAACTTGGATATCAAGATGATTGTAATATAGAAGCATAAACAACACATTTCAACTTAGATTTAAAGGTGTACTGGCAAGGTGGGATGTACCATCTCTACTCTTGGAATAGGAGGAACTCTGTATTTGGACTACAGCCAAATGTTTATTTCCTCTTGTTATGGGAGTGAGAGATAGGACAGTACGCATGCCATACACCAAGGATAAAAGATGATGTGAGTTGGAATGTTGCTATGAGGTATGAGGATAGAGAAGATAACATACCCTGGTTAAGCGAATGATACATGGATGGTTTGCAAACGCTAAAGAGAAATAAGGTAGTCATCTTATTATAATGTTTTTAGCATGAGCTATGAGTTATACCAGGTTGAATTCAAAAACTAAGAGGTGAGTCTTACAAGGTTGAGTTTGATCACCATATTGATGAGATCAGAGAGTGTACTTGATGAATACAGACTTAGAGTCGAGCTGAGATGATAAGTGGAATGCATGAAGGTGTATGTCTTCAACATTACCTAATACCTAAGGATGTGAAGTGGTAATGGATGCTCTGGTTGAGTTACATCTGACTTGTTGACTGGAAGCTAGAAGAGGTTGTTTGGCTAACCCTAAGTTTGAAAAGGAGAGGTGTTGGATAACACTCAAATGTAACAAAATTCGTTGAAAAGTTAAGAGTTGTTTTGTTATCCAGTCTAGTCCTAGATGCAATGAAAGGATGGTGGTAGAACCTCAGATGTACTTCTTTGGAAAAGAAGGAGATGGAACCTTGACTAGAGAGGTTTAGGGTTTCAGAGGAATCTATCTTGAGGAATCATGACATACAGGAAATCATGATTGAAGATCACCATACACCGTGGTTCTACCAAGATAGTAAATGGCAATAACACTTTGGATGCTTAAGATGAAGTTGCATGTGGTATATGGTCATGCAAGCCAGGAGGTAAAGGACGAACCCCAGTAACCCAGTGTATCGATATAGAGGACAAAAGAGTCCCTGAGAGGGAATGGGAGCTCAACACTATGGATGTTGAGATAGGTCTCCATTGGGCCAAGGAAGGTCGAAATGCAATATGGGTTATGGTAGGTCGCCTTACCTAGATGACATGAGAAAAAAAGAGTTCTGTTAAGAGACAGATATGGTTGAACTATCCATGAGAGAGATGGTCCAACTACACCATGATGTGAGTTCAAAGGATCTTGAGTTTGACCTAGAGGTTCACTTCCATAAAGTGGAAGTAGGTACATGAAGAACTCAATGTTAGTATAGTTTGTCACCCCTAACTATGGTTAGTATGATCCAGACTAAAGGGTCTGATGAGGGCATATGTGCTCGATTTGGGGTGATAGTTAGAGACAGTTTTTGTGCTATGAAAGATGTGAAGATAACCACCATAGCCAGTATTGGGGTTTATAAGAAGCTCTGTAAGGGAGGTTGTGTCGGTCACCACTTTAGTAAGGTGATGTTGGTGAAAGGACCACATGATGGTTAGAAAAGGGCCATAGTGCGTATAGATGAAGTCACTTCGATTGTGCAATGGCTGAAAGCAGCCTAGAGATGACGAAAGTCATGAGAAGATGCGAAGTAGGCTGACATGCAGTTCACTGTGGGAATATGTGACATGAAAATCCGACCCCTCTAAGTTATAACTAAGAGAGCTGAGTCCCCGATGCATGAGTTCTTTTGACATGGTTTAGTGAAGAAGGTTAAACTTGACCTTACCCCTCAGGGTAAAGTAATGTGTGATGAGTTCCATGTGTCCAATTTAGAGCACTATGTGAGCTACCCCAACCATGTGCCGAGCCATGAACCTAGTGAGCCCCAAGGGAGGCTGACATGGCCTGAGTCACCTATACAGTTTATAGACGCCGGGATGAAAGAACTCAAAGAAAAGAATATGTGATGATAAAGGTTCTGTTGAAGCGCCATGAGTACGGTAAAGCCACATAGGGTCCAATGATCGACATGGAAAAGTCTTATCCTGAATTGTTTGTTTGCTTGATAGAATTTTGAGGACAAAATTCCTATAAGAGGGGAAGGATGTTACAACTCCAATTTTTGGGATCATCTGGTGAGAAATGTAATTTCTCATATTAAAGATAATTGAACAAAGAATGGTATAATTTGTTTTGAATACATGGATTTCTTTTACAATAGCCTTGATGTTTGTGTTGTGGGCTTTATTGGCTATTGGGTCCAATAAAGAAAATTCAATTAGCAAATGAATAATTGAGTTTTTGAGAAAAGAATGATGTGGAAACCTCTGGAAGGCAAAAGAATGTAATCCTAGGAAGGATTTCGTGCCTCTTGGGTTCCTTGGGTTCCAAGGAGTCCCAAGTTGCATAGAGAATGCAATAAGAAAAGAAAAGATCAATTAAGTAATCTTTTATTAAGAAAGAAATTGAAAACAATGAGAAAATGTGGAAAATAAGTGAAAAGAGGAGTAATTGAGTTATCCTTAGTGGGATTTCGTATCTTAAGGATTCCTAATGATAAAAGGAATTCCAATGAGGAAAATAAACGAGAAATAAAAAGAAATCCTCAAAAAGAGATATTTGAATGAGAAATAAACAAGATAATGTGAAATAATGCATAATGATGCATCTAGAAGGATAATAAGTATAAATTATAGTTCGAAATGAATCTGATCATAGTTCAAAATGTAGTATAAATTATCATCTTTAATGAATTAAAGTTTAAGAAACCCTATTTTGATATGATGAATGTGTTTAATAGGGTTTAATGGATCTTTAGGGTTGATATTAACCTGTTAAATGTAAAAAGGTACATTATGTTCAAAAAGGAATAACTTTGCACGTGATTAGTCTAATTTAGAGTTTATATGCATAAATATGCTTGAAATTTGAAAAGGGCATAAATTTATCATCTTTATGATTTAATTAAGGAAAAACCCTTAGATTTAATGATAGATGGATAATTCAAGCTGATATTAACCTGTTGTTAATAAAAGTGAAAATAGGATCTAAAAAGATGATATTTTTATATAATTGGCTTAATTTAGGGTTCGTGCATGATTATGCATTAATGAGCTTGAAAACCCTAATTTAGGAGAATATGTCTTTTAATTGGTTTAATTGTTCAAATCCATGAATGAATAGGGATATGATGATCCTAAGTCAATTTGGGTATAAAAGACTATTAAAATGAATAGTTGAACAATTAAGGTTCATATAAATGGAAAAGAGTATTTTAGGGTTTGTTGACCTAAAATGGATAAAGTTTGAGGAATTGATATTAGAAACCCTAATGAATATTAATGAAACCTTAATGCGGATTAGAAACCCTAGAAAGAGAATCCAAGTCAATAAAGTAGATTCTTGATAAAGTGTGTAATAAACAGAGTACACTACTACAGAAATGGCCTTTGGCGTCGGTCGTTTAACCCCATTTGGCGTCGGTTTCAGACCGACGCCTATGTGGGCGCCGCTAAAGGTCGAACACTTTGGCGTCGATTTTTCAACCGACGCCTATTTAATCTATAGGCGTCGGTCGTTTAGTAGATAACCGATGCCAAAAGGGTTCGCGCCACAGAAAACGGCGTCATGTAGGGCACTTTCTGCGTCGTTTATTTACTAAACAACCGACGCCTATATGGAATATAGCGTCGGTCTTTTAGTAGATAACCGACGCATAAAGTTCCCTAGATGACGCCATTTTCTGTGGCGCGAACACTTTTGGCGTCGGTTATATACCAAAAGACCGACGCCTATAGATTAAATAGGCGTCAGTTTGATACGAATATCCGACGCCATTTCCAGGACTGCTTTGGCCACATCAGGCGTCAGTTTTTTGAAAAAAACCGACGCTGTAGGTCTTTGCTGACGGTTTTCTATAAATAACCGACGCCTATTTCTATTTTTTTTTTCATATCAGTTTGCAGGCCTGCTGTGGCTGGTCAGCAGGATGAGAACCTGCAGTTCAGTTTTCTGAACTGCAGGTTTACGACATCCATTGATATCAGCCTACAAACAGGCCGCAAACCTGCAAAAGTCACAAGGAAAATTTCACACAAGTATATACATTCAGACATCAATTCAATTCTCACATTCACACATATAGAAACATTCAAATACATGTATTAACATTCAGAAATATTCATTTACAAAGTATCATTCATTATCGCTATCAACATCCCAATTATATCTTACAGTTGCCACTGCTTGTATGGCTTTTGCCCAATCTTCTCTTACTTCATTTAATGCTTCCATCGTATATGGAGCATGTATATTTTTTAAGCGTTTACCTATAGTGTGGTCAGTTTTAAACACCTGCAAAGAGAATGATGTATATATATAAGTAATAATATAAAAATAAGATTGATATATTTCATACTAACTAATAAGACTATATATAATACCTCATGTATGCTATCGATGTCCAATGCGGCATGTTTGATAATCATCTGCATAAATCGCATCACATAGTATATGCATGCCCAACCATTGTCTTGTGTAGCACACTATAAATTGAAACATACAAAATAATACAACTAAGCACAATTCACATCAATAATATATATATTCGAGTCGGGAACTTACTTGTACGTTCTGCCAATTTATTGGCTGGTTCTTTTTCCTTGGGACCGTTCCTCCAACCTTTTTGAATGCATCTAAACCCCTACATGTTAATATAACACAATAAATTGCATAAGTAAATAGTAATGTAATAAAAGATGTTAACGGATATAAAAATGAAATATTTCTCACCAGAATAATGGCATTCTCATTACGTGTCCAATTTCAGTGTTCAATGTACTCCCCGTAAGATCTAGATAATAAACAGTGAATGTCCCGGGGACAATAACTAGTAACTCCCAATGTCTACCGCTAGAGGTAAGAAGTTAACAATTAATAACTCAAAATGCAAAATAAAAATGGAATTTTCTTAAGTCCAAATTATAAATAAAGTAAACTTACTTGACATTGAATGGAGCTATTATTATCGTCTTCTTTTGCTGACCAAAAATTGTAAAAGCATCTATACATTATTGTTGAACATTATCAGGGTCTTTAGCTACCAAACTAATCAATGATGGAATCAAAAATCCCACATGATCAAATGCAAATTGTTTGCAATGATCTTCGACTAAGTAGCTGCAAAACATATAGGTGTATGCATTAATATATAAGAAACCAGATCACCGGATCTTACACAAGGCATATGGATGTATAAACAAGATCTCACCTTATCCATGTCTCTATCATTGATGTATTCAGCCAATCATTCATAAACATCTCAATAATATCTTGTATAAATAAAGAGCTATCGTATGATTGACCTGCATAATCTGCATCTAAAGAAACTATTATAGGGCAATGTATATTATGTGCCCGTAGCCAACATGCCATTCCCCTACAAGCAGGACCTAACGGGTATGTTAGGTCAGTTGGAACCCAAGTTGGTAATGCGGGAAGTGGAGGTGGAGGCCTAGGTGCTCCTGGTGTCTTCTTTTTAACCTGTATATATAATTTCAGATCAGTTGACATCATATATACACATTAACAGTCTAAATCAATGTAAATTTATCTTACAATTTCAGTCGTGTAGATGACATCTGCTTTGGGCCACAATATGACCCCGCCTTCTGCCTCACCAAGTGTATCAATATCTGGGTGGGCATATGGCAACACAACTTCCCTCCAATCGGGTAATACATGTATCGGGCTCACACGAATGTAGCCCTGCGGCATTGGAGTCCCATGAAACGTTGACCCAGGAAGGGACTGGTAAGCCTGCGCCTCTGCAACAACATAGTCTTGCATTCTTAAGCGGCATGGCTTCAATGCCTACAAATTTACGTAAAGAATGTTATACATATATACATATAATCTTGAAAACATATCATCTTGAAAAGACTAGCTACAATGTCATAAAGAATACTTACAACAGACGTGCTAGGCGATGGGTCTCCAGGATTACTCGCAGTCTGTGCATCAGGAGAAGAGTGGGTCGCCATAGGCTGATTGGAAGCCTGAGATGCCTGCCACCACATCAATTCTTCCTTGACCTTCTCAGCAACTACATCGTTGACCTTCTTAGCAACTAAATCCTCAACTCTCTTATTCTCCTATACATGGATAAAAGAAACATTAGCTTCTTATTAATGGATTTCCTTTTGCAGTAACATTCTAAAAAAAAATAGGTTACCTCTTCTTGAGAAAGTCCCGCTCTGGGTTTGCGCTGGGATGGCCCAAAGAATGCTTTGATGCCAACACTATCTGTAGGTTTTTTCCTATGTTCCTCGGCAAATCTAATAAACTGATCAAGACCAGATATAAACTCTGGGGTGCAACGATTACGAATGGACATCCATGATCTATCCATTCTATGATCAGAGAAAACAAGTATATATTAGGAAACAAGTATATATTAGGAAAAGATTAGGCAGCATTTCCCCGTTGTTCTCTAAGTACATATGTACATAGAGAACAAACGGGGAAATGCTACCAAAATTTTCTCGAAAACCCAATACACATTATACACTTACATCCTAAGTGAGATTAGGTGTTCAAGAACAGTCCCAAACCAGGGACTATCCAAGATTTACTCCTAATGAGTCAATCTTGGACGGGTTTCTAGGCCAAAAAACACATTTGATGTCATTCTTATATATAATAAATGTGTACCACCTATCCCATCCTTGAACACCTAATCTCACTAGTAAGTGTATAATGTGTATTTGGTTTTCAAGAAAATTTCGGCAGCATTTCCCCGCTGTTCTCTAAGTACATATGTACTTAGAGAACAAACGGGGAAATGCTACCGAAATTTTCTCGAAAACCCAATACACATTATACACTTACATCCTAAGTGAGATTAGGTGTTCAAGAACAGTCCCAAACCGGGGACTATCCAAGATTTACTCCTAATGAGTCAATCTTGGACGGGTTTCTAGGCCAACAAACACATTTGATGTCATTCTTATATATAATAAATGTGTACCACCTATCCCATCCTTGAACACCTAATCTCACTAGTAAGTGTATAATGTGTATTTGGTTTTCAAGAAAATTTCGGCAGCATTTCCCCGTTGTTCTCTAAGTACATATGTACTTAGAGAACAAACAGGGAAATGCTACCGAAATTTTCTCAAAAACCCAATACACATTATACACTTACATCCTAAGTGAGATTAGGTGTTCAAGAACAGTCCCAAACCGGGGACTATGCAAGATTTACTCCTAATGAGTAAATCTTGGACGGGTTTCTAGGCCAACAAATACATGTGTTGTCATTCTTATATATAATAATTGTCTATAAACTACAGGCAACATGGTTAATCCTAATCAACAGAGCATTATTAAATAATAAATCAAGAAATCAATAGTTTCAAACAAAAGGTCTAGGAATCTTTACTAGACATTATATGTATCCCTAATCATCATATTTAACATACTACATTATTATGAACATCCAGATCAGATTAAGATCATACTATGTTATAACCATTGGTTTAATAACCCTATTTCCGCATGTACATGTTTATCAACTTTAAAACCCTATAATTCATGAAATCATTCTAATTCAATTTAATATGTTGGGATCACATAATTATACTGGTAGGATTTTAATAGATATGATAAGTACCTAATCTATAGAGCATTATTAAATAATAAATCAAGAATTTAATAGTTTCAAACATGCAATAATTGACAATGCAATGTTATAAACTATAGGCAACATGGATGGATGAGACTAGAGTTCATATTAGAATAAAAATGAGCAACTTAGGACAAAGTCCATCACTAAAGTCCCAAACTCAACATATATGCACAATCAACATCAAATATAGGACAAAAGGGTAGATTAGAACCCTAATGTATTGTTGTTTGCTTCCTCCATTTGCCCCTCTTGCCCGACAACTGGGTTTAATGAAAGAAACACATCCATATTCATTCTACTCTCTCGTAGGTGGAAGAAGAGGAGGAAGAGGGTACCTGTGACGAGCGGCAGCGGCGGCGGCGAGAAGCGAGCAGGTGTCAATCGGCGGCTGCGAGCAGCAGGTGTCCAACGGCGGCAGGAGCGGCGGCGAGCAGCAGAAGGTGTACAGCGGTGGCGAGCAGCATGTGTCCAGTGGTTGCGACGGCGCGACGGTGTGGCGGCGCCGGTTCTCAGGCGCTGGAGCAGCAGTTCTCAGGCGTCGGTTCTTAGGCACTAGAGCAGCAGGGCGGCGGAGAAGGGGCGCGGAGAAGAGAAGAAGGTAGCAGGAGTGGTGCCGGAGAAGGGGGCGCCGGAGAAGGGGGCGCCGGAGAAGAAATAGCCGAAGAAGGGGGCGCTGGAGAAGAAATCGCCGAAGAAGAAATCGGCGGCAGAGAGAAATAGGGAAATCGGCTCGCAATGGAACAGAAGAAAGGGGAAGAGTCGGGCGATCGCGGGATATAAAGTTCCCAAATAGCGTCGGTTGTTTGCAACAACCGACGCCTAAAAATCTTTAGCGTCGGTTGTTTGCAACAACCGACGTCCAATTGGACGATATTTTCATGAAATTGTTTGGCAGGAACCACCTTCAGCGTCGGTTATACAAGGATAACTGACGCTGAAAGTGACACTTTTCGCGCAAATTTTCATCGCACATAGGCGTCGGTTTATACCTACATAACCGACGCTGAAAATGACACTATTTTTTTTTCATCAAAAGTTGGATTTCGCGGGCGACTTTAAGCGTCAGTTTGTTATAAACAACCGACGCTGAATACAAAGTGGTACCTGTGTCTGGCTGGTCTTCGAATATAGACGTCGGTTTGCTTAAACAACCGACGCCTTATATGTTAGGCGTCAGTTTTCCTTAATAACCGACGCCCAGAAAAGTGACACTGAATGCTATTTCTGTAGTAGTGGTACATATTCTTTTCAGGAATTATGTGATGATTGATTTACTTGCTTGGATATGTTGATTGGCTTGATTGTATATACATGAAGTATATGTTGAATAATCTGCATGACTCATCAAATCAGGTATGTGGTTACGCTTATGAATAATCTCTCTAGTTTCACGGCGATTCCCGAAGTTTTAATCGGTTGCTTGAAAATAACTGTTGGATGTTTATTTATTTCATGCAACTATAAAGTGACTATGATTATCACTATAAATGTGCGTATATAACTGACTAGATCTGGGTCCACCTCTATTGCTTTGAAAAGGCCAAAGAAAAAGGGGTAATCCTAGAGCAAGGTCTAGGTTACCGAGAGTTAGAAACTGGGCTACCTACGTGTAGTGCCATGAGACTCATTAGCCTGCCATGAGTTAAGGAGTGGGCTACGTACGAGTAGTGCCATGTGACTCAACCCTAGAAATTGGTTCACTTATAGGTGGATCATGAAGGGTTTAATGGGGACAACATAGAGGATAGGGTACTCTTGGATCGTGGAGTTATATCTAAAATGTAATCTTGGATGTTAAATGATTAATTGAATGATTACATTGTTAACGTATTTACATAATTATTATTTCCCCCACATACCAGCTTCGACTGACCGACGTTTTGTTTGTCGGCGTTTTAGGTACAAGCCAAAAGGACAAATAGTAAATCGTCATATTGTGAAATACATGAAGTTCAATACAAGGAGGATTAGTTAGGGTAGAATCCTTAAGTGGATATAGGTATAGAGATCCAAGTTTTCAAAAAGGTATGCAAAAAATTATTTTCTTACAACTTTTCAGTATAGTAGGTTAAAATTTGATAATTATTCTTGGTTAATTTCCGAACCTTTGATTCGGAAGTTATGGGTGCGGCTTGGACCTCTCGGTCTCCCTTAATTGGGGGTTATCGGGAGGTGGGGTCGTAATAGTGGATTTAATAAGAGAATTATATGTTGACTTGTCTCTACCTATATTCCTCTATCCTCTTGTAGTTTATGGACTTATATTTATCTTTCATGACCCTTCCCTTTGTGGTAATGATTCAAGTTTTGTCCCATTCACCCACTTCAAGGATGTACATATATCTAACTGTAAATTAAAAACCACATTTGTCTATAGACCCTTGTTGTTTTCCTCGTACTTATGTGAGAAGTCTAATTTATATGTCATGAGTCTAGATATGATAAAGTTCTATTTTTATCTTTGACATGGACTGAAGAAATTACATGACATTTTAAGAACATGTTTGTTACTCCTTGTTTCCTCATTTTAGAAACCCTAATGACTCAGGTGTAGATATTACCATATGTTGAGTTACTTGATCGTTGTAGGTCATTTTGGAATGCATGTAACAAAGGCAGAATTGATTATGAATTGAAGGGGCAGCTTGAAATCCCTCTACTATGGTGTATTTTGGATTATTTAGCTCATATGGAGTCTTATGGAAGACTTTACATAGATATATCTCCTTCATACAAAGTTAAATAGACAAAATATTGAGTTTTAATGGTCATGTAATCATGAGTAAAGACTTCATGAGATTGTGAAAGAGCTGACCACAAAGCATATCTTAGACTTACACATTGAAACCAAAAAAATATGAAAATTCAATATTGGAACCACAAAAAGGGTTGGATTGTGTTCTCTTTCGAGAAGGTATAGTCATCACCTATTCACTAATACTGGAGTTGAATGAAGAAATTCACATGTGCATGAACATGAGTTATTATGCTCATTAATAGTTATATTAATTATTAAATACACAGTATATTCCTCCATGTATTATAAATTTTGATTTCCTAAGATCATTCCTCTATGCTTAAGGTGAAGTTGTATTCTTGATACATATTAGGTTCTGAGATGAATATTGGATGATTTCAAGCTAGTATGAATCAATGAAGTGCCATCCTTTGAAAAGTTCATCAAAATTTATTATCACATTGGTAATGAATCCACTTTTAGATTTACCTGAAAAATTTTCAGCTGTAACAACTTATTTTATTATATAATTAATCATATGTAATAAAAATTCTTAATTTTAAGGTGAATCTTTCCAAACCAAGTCATAACGTTTCACGAGAAAGGATTTGAAGTTGTAATGCTAAATGATGTGGATCTTAGGTTTTCAGTGATGTTAATCACAAACCCTTAGGAATAAGTCTCCTGGCCTATTAAGGCCACAAACATTCCAAGAAAACAACCCTAAGTAGTCATTCATTTGACAAGAATTGCACTGGAAGGAGGCCAGTCTCAGTAGAGTGTGTTCCACCATCAAGGCCTTCCGCATTTCAAAGACATTAGAACTTACTTTATTGACCCACCTTTGTGCATTCATCATTTTGAGCTCACAAATTAAAAACTTACTTCATCAATAATATTTGGACAAGAGGATCTAATGCATTTTTCTTCCAAAATGATAAAATATTGTTTAGTAATTCGTATCTCCCTTTCACCCTTCTTAGGAAGATGAATCTTTCGTATTCCGACACAAACATGAATTTCTAGTATAAGATATGTCTTACTTAGACTCTCCAATTTGATTTGACTTGTTTATCTACTATTTGTTTACTACTATGAAACTTGTCTATGTATGGCTAGCGGGTTCGGTCATATATCCTTTACTGAATCTCAAATACCAGATCCGAACCCAAACCACAATGACCTAATTTGGCCTTAGAAATTAAACACCCATGAAATTTTAAATATGAACCTCACAACACACCACCTTAGAACTCTGGTTTCACAGTTGAGAATGTATCTAAGAACCAACACATATTTCTATTAGAAAATAACTTCTCGTAACATTTATTTATGTTCAAATAAATATTATATATGACGATGTTGAAGTTTTTTAGAAAAAAGATGCTTGATGGAACTGGACTTAAATCCCAAGTATTGATTCCATATAATCTTAATTTTTGGATGGAAAACAATTCTAGAGGAATCCTACTAATAACCCATGGAATGCATTTTCCCCCTTTCCAGACCCGCTAAGCATCACATCATTGGTTATTTAGAGATAAGTGACACTGAAGATCACTCAATGTCCCTTGATTATAGTGTCAATTTTTTAAAATAAAAATGGTGGTAGTGTCATCCCACTAATAGACCGCAAATTATATTTTTCTGACATCTATGATATAGCAGTCTCCTACTGGCCCCACCATCCATGCTTTTGTGGTCTGCCACCATTTATTTGTGCTTTCACTAGCGTCAAGGGAATCTCACTCTGCTCCTATTTATTGACATATTGTCACCACCGTGCTAGATAGCTCCTGCCTCGGCCACCACCCTAGATTTATTTCTCCACTTGATTCTAGATTATGTTGTCATCAATATCCATTTGTCCAACAAACATCACCCCTACTTCCACGCCAACTTGAGGTCCATTTTTACATATCATCTATCTTATTTCCTGGGTGTTTGTCTTGCAAAAGTACATATTAGGATTTGTTTGCTTCAATAGTATTCTGGATTCATAACTTGTTTGGTTTGGTTTGCTGAATTTTCTTGGTTGTTGATCTTGAGAAATGAAAATTGCATATTCAGTTTGTTGATCTTGAACAATATATCCCCTACATGTCTATTGAAATAGAATTGATTAACATATGTCAAAATAAAATATTAGATATTATGAATATTGTCCAACTCTTATGTTAATGGAATATAATGAGTATCATCTCTTGTTTTTCTAGACTCTTGTTTATCCCACTCTAGAAATTATGTTCTCTATCCAAATGCATATTTGGCATGAAAATTACGAGAAAGGTTTTTTTTTCAATCTCTATATTGTGTTCATTGAT
This sequence comes from Alisma plantago-aquatica, assembly GCA_963693085.1. NCBI lineage: Eukaryota > Viridiplantae > Streptophyta > Magnoliopsida > Alismatales > Alismataceae > Alisma > Alisma plantago-aquatica. The sequence goes on from OY856413.1 coordinate 718,060,092, forward strand.
AACTATTAGTGATACTATTGTTGTATGGATGAATGATCATACCTAGGACCCATAGAGGTGGAATACAGACCCCAACCCCAAAGTCTGATGTTGTTGACAATGTATTGATCAGACCTGGGAACTCACTAAAATTGACATGAGTTAACAAAAATTAATTTTATTTATAATTAATATATATGTATGTTACCCAAATATATATGTATCTAAGAATTTATACAAGTATTTTGTTCGCTTAGAAACACATCCAACATGTACTCATTAGGAGAAAATCTTGGATAGTCACCATATTGAGACAATTATTGAACACTCAATCTCACTTAAGATATTGGTGTATAATACGTTTTTGGTTTATCAACTACCTTGGTAGTCATTTCTCCATTTGTTCTAAGAGGACATATGTATGTATGTATTTTCCCATCTACTTCAATGTACTTGGAGAACTAAGGGAAAATATTTATGAAATTTTCTTGAACACTAAACACATATTATAGGCAATACACATTTCAATATGCATTCTAAATATCAACTAATAAATGCTAATAGATTTGTTGTCGATTTAGACATACTTCACCTAAAGAATGGATTTTAGACCCAAGTTAAATGCTCAGTCTCCTTAGATTTCCATGAAATTAGATAATTGGTAGAAGTTTGATGTCCATTACAAATCACCGCGCTTCCTAGTTTTGGACAGGTTTTGATGAGTTTATGTGAGTTAACAAGGAACATAAGAGATGATATGGAAACAAATTTTATTTCCCATGTAGGAAGTTTGGTAATGATTTGAATGTTGACATTATTGAGGAACTTAAAAGTCATGTCATGTTCAATGTGATTATACCTAGATGTACAAATGATATTGGCCTAGAGATATTCTTATTGTGACACCAATAATATCAAAAGTTCTATGGAATAAGTAATGGGAACACTATTGATGTGAGTGGAACAATCTATAATGATATTGTTGATGCAATGCTAGTTTGTCTTGGATTAATAATATTGATCCACTTTCCTTATTTACAAACATTATACGTGATATTGAAAAGGGACTATATTGACGTTGTACTAAGTTCATCAAACTGAGTCCTATATTGAGATTGTACATCAAAAAGTTAACAATAGATGGAGTGAGAAAATGTTCACACCTATGTTGTCTTTGTTGAAAGAAATGCTTTAAGAATGCAATGAGATTTTAATATCAGCATATGGAGAAAAGAAAATGATATTCCTAATGGAATGGAGATTAAGAAGATACTTGTACGCCAAAATGACTATATTCCCTTTGAAAAGAACATTACAAATTTTCATAGATCGTCCAAAATGAAGAGCCCTAAGGTACAAAATTATGACTTCAAGTAAGATCATGAATGACTCTTTTACTAAGTTAATGTGCTATCTACCATTAATATTGATGCACATTTTAACACTTAAAGGTTCACCCAACCAATTAGATTTCATTGGATACATGCAATGAACACACAACAATGATATTTCGTATAAGTTCCTAATAGGAACACTCAATAGGCTAACACACTTTACCCACAAGCACATTGGGTTGTGTTATATTATAGGAGAGTTGCAAGTTAGGGGTTGATCCTCAAGGAGAAAGGGGGAACAAGAGCATAGTAATTAGGCTATCTATGTTCCTAAAGAAGAGTCTAGGGTTCAAGGGTTTTATTGGGGCTTGTTTGATTACACTAGAGTTGGACAAACAAGCAATTAAAGGGAATAATCAATCAATACCTAAGTTAAACCTAGACAAGTTAATTTTAATTAGAAAGAAAAGTAACTAAGTAAGAGAGAGAGAGCAATCTAGACTAAGAAGAGAAAAGAAAAAGCTAACACTAGTACTAAACTTGCAATTGACAACTAAGGTAAGCAAGAGACTAAGACTAATACTAACTAGCTACGATTAGCACAAAAAACCACAAAGGTGCACTGACTAATCTAGCATGACCTAGCTATCAAGAACAAGGAAATTAACTAGCAAGCAATTAAAGAAAGTAACTAAGAAAGCATGAACTAGCAAGTAAGAAATTTGGGGTTTTTAACAATTGATGTTTGTATGGGTCGTTTGAGGGAATGTAACTAGAACCTAGGTTGGGGGTCATAACACACAAATTGTGTTCATTCGTTCTATATTTTTAAAACAAACATCAAGATAAATTCTACAGAATTATCCTAAGCTACTAGTTGGCCACGAGTGGTATAAGGTGTGCAAAGGGAAACTACACCCTTGCACACCCTATCCAACATTACAAGGCTCAATTGGACTAGAGATTAGGTGAAATTATAATTCGATCTATCAAGTCTAGGTTTCTAGGGTAGGTGTCCTTAGGGACATTGGGTGCAAAGGGTAGGAATGGAGAGTGGAGTTGAGGATATTTCACCTCACATCAGTCACCATCTAGCCTTTAGGAAACTCCTAGGAAGTTGCACTAAGTACTCCTACACTAGATACTTAATTATATCTTCAATATAGAAGTAAGAGAGGGGGTGTGTATGTCAGAACATAGGGTGCTAGCTAGTATGTGGGAAGATAGGATGCTATCTAGGAATCTACTAGTTGAACTTTGGAGAAATCCCTAAGATAGACATATACAAGTCTTTCTCTGATAGAGTCTAAATGGATTCAAGAACAAATCAATAAGCAATCCATGTTTTTGAGAACACACCACAATATGAAATGTGAGAAATAAGATAAAAGTAGAAGAAAATCATCATAAAAATATACCATAGAGTCTACAAGTTATTTTCCCCCAACATGGTATCAAAGTCACATTTTAGGCCCAAATAGCCCACCAAAGGGGCTTATCTAATCATAACAAAACAAAAGAATAAAGAAAAAGTAAAGGAGTAAATAGCCATAGAAGCTTGGTGAAGACACCTCCTTCTTCACCACCTAACAACTGGAGCACATCCTTCTCCTTCCAAGGTGGATGGATGGAATGGAATCATGGTGGAAAGCATCCAAAATCCTAGAAAACTAGGGTTTTAAGGTAGAGGAAGGTGGAAAAGAAGTGGAGGTATGTGGGAGTAGGTGAGAGCTCCTTGAATGCTTAAGTAGGGTAGAAATGAATGCTAGGAGTGGGTAACATCATGCTACATCCACCACCAAAGTATATATAGGTGGAAGGGAAGCACTAGGTTGGGGGGGTGACTAGAAATTTTAGTGTAAAAAATAGGTTAGGGCTACTGGATACCACGACCGCTTTGGTCACCACAATCATTGTGGTTGGGGTGAAGATGGTTGTGGCAGAGTAGAATGAGCAAGGTGGAAATGTGGAAAATGTTTGATTGGCATGTAGTTTTGGAAGGCCATTCGCATAACTATGGTGGATTGGTGGTGGAATGACCGTAGTGCTCATCACGGTTGTTTTGGTGGGAGAAGACATGGTTGTTTTCTTCAATGTTGGTCATTGTGGGGACTCCTCACCATGGGCATGGTGGATGACATGGGTGTGGTAGATATTCATAGCCACACTCATTTTGTTTCCCACAACCATGGTGGTAGAGATATTGTAGCACCTTCAATTCTTGGATATCCCTATGATATGGGGCATTCTCACCATGGGTGTGGTGTTGTACCATGGCCCATTTTGAGGACCCAACTATGATTTTTAGCTACAAAGTCCTTGTCTTAGTTTTTCTTTGCCTTAAATTAATTTTTGACCATCTGTGGAAGGTTGGGAGATGGTCTAGGGCTCATCTCAGTGTCTAGCAACCCTAGGATCCTCCTTTTCTTTCTCCTCTCCATCTAATGCGTGGTTCAAATGCCTAAAAAAACACAAAGAACAACCATAACCACATTTGACAGGTAAAACACTTATTAGGGGAAATAACTTGGAACTTAACATGTCTAAATGTGATTAAAGTGCAAGAATACACAAAATGAAGCCCTAATTTAGGGCTGCATCTCCACCAAGACTTGAAACATACTTGCCATCAAGTATGGTCCAACTTAAACTCTCTTTCAATTCATTCATGAAAATCATATAAAGAATGCCTCATCATGATGTTTGTTGGCTATAATGAGTTCACATGAGGAATTAGGCATGTAATATCTAATACACTCTATTCATTTTCTATTTTCAAGTGTGACTTAATCACAAAGAACAAAAATTTCAAATATGGGATACCATTCACACATATGATGAAACTTTCATAAAGGTCTGGATAAACCGTATCATGCATGGCATACATGCAAATGGTTTAAGTTGTTGTTTCACTTGCTAGAGTTACATCATACACTATATTCCACATCTAATGACCCACTTGTCTTGTGTAGGGGTGTGAGGACAAGAGTGCATTCCTTTTTCTCTGGCCTATATGTAAGGAGGGCTTATGGTGAAAAGAGTGAAGAGGGGTATAGATATGACCACTCCAATCGAGGGCGGTCAAGGCTAATATGTGCAATAAGACACAATACCTATAATAGGTTTGCATCACCACCTCAAACTTAAAACATAATAGTCCTCATGTATGCTCCAACTTAATTTCTCTTTCAATTCATTTAAGAAAATCATAAAAGAATGCAATCATCATGATATTTAGTGGCTATGATGAGTTCACATGAGGAATTAGGCATGTAATCCACTACTCTCTATTCATTTTCTATTTTCATGTGTGACTTAAGAACAAAGCACAAAAACATCATATATGGGATATCATTCACACACGTGAATCAATTTTCATAAAGCTGTAGGTGTACCATATCATGCATGGCTTACATCCAAATGGTTTAATTTGCTATTTCACTTGCTATAGTTACATCATACACTTCATTCCACCTCCCATGACCCGCTTGGCTTATGTAGGCGTGTGAGGACTAGAGTATATTTACCCTAGCCCTACTAAGAATAAAAAGAGAAGAAAGGGTTATGGAAGGGAGTGGAGTGCTATTATATTGGAGAACTCATCTTTTTTTTTTCTTGTGAGGCTAATACATAGATACATCCATCATTTCTTTTCTTTTTATTTTTCTCCTCCCTATATGTAATGAGGGCATATGATGATAGAGTGAGTGGGAAATATAGATATGACCACTCCAATCTTTTATAGGGTGGTTAATGTTAATATGTACATTATTGGCATCCATTCATGAGGTGAAAAGGTAAGAAGACGGTTGCAGAAATATCGGGTCAAAGAGGAGTCATGGGTGGTGGGAATCCATGTATGATTTCATCCAAGCAAGTTAATCTATGCAAATTTCAATTTGATAAACCACATATAAAATGAACAATATGTTCACATTCTTTTTACATGGATTGAGTAATCCCAAATGCTTATGTCTTGCAAGAATCACACTTTCATCAATATAAAAAATTACTTGCAAGAGGCTTGGAGCACATGCAAAATTCCTACATAGGACTCATTTAGCCAAAAACATCATAAACGGGTTGCATTATCCCAAATTTACTCATTTACATCACAATAGATAGAGATTTAGTTGAAACACTCCATTGGGAAAGTAGATTTATGTTTGGGAAAAATTGGCCAAAATGGTGCCAACTTACCTGCAATCACAACTACATCTACTTTTAGGAAATAAAAAGCATAAAGCAAGTAAATCCTAGCTAAAACACACAAAAATTACCAAAAATCTACATGAGATGTAATGTATGACATGGAATGGCATGAAAAGTAGATATTTTGATACATTACACAAAAAATGCATGAAATTAACCTACATGATATGCATGTATGTAAGCAAGCACAGAAAGTATGGATAGAAAAGTATGAGAGTTGGTTACACGGTTTGATCATTTCGATCAAAAATTTAGAACATGGAACATCGAGGAAAATGAAGTAAAGCAAGGGCCTACTGCCCTACCACCCAAACTTTTAAACCATGATATCTTCAACATGAAATCGATTAGGATGATAGGGTAGAGGGAATATATTCAAGGTAGAAAAACGTCAAGAGGGGAGAAAGATATTAGAATGTCCAATAAGAAGATCATAACCACCATAGGCATTCTATCCAGAACGTCCAACACCCCGATCATGCTGTGTAGAATGTACATGCAGGCCGCCAACCTATAGCTTTTCTGTTGCTTTGCAATTTTCTTTTCAAACTTGATCTTCTCCTTTGTTGGATCCTCTATGCATCATCTTTCCTCCTATTCACCTATTCTAAAATGATATACAAATGATAAAACCATCAAGTATAGTTTTTATGTGTTTCTTAGAAAAACAAAAGTATAAGAAACAAAAGGGGTTTGAGAAGAAAAATCCTAAACCCACGTGGGTTGCCTCCCAATAGCACTAATTATATTGTCTTAAATTGGACTTGGTGTTCCTTCATCCATCATTCATCCACTAGGAAGCTCCTCCCATCATCATCATCGACACTCTGCTCAACAACTTTCACCTTATTATCTTTATCCCCTCCAGGATCATCATCATAAATTTCACAACATTATTCCTCATCAACAAAACTTTTTAGCTCATTCAAAATTATACATTTGAGAAGATTCCTTTTATCTTCTTTCTGAAGGTGTACACACCCTTATGGAAATTCACATAAGTTGGACTTTTCTTGATGATGTCAAGCAATGGAGTGGTCACCTTAATCGACCTTAAAACCTTCAGATTTTTCATTTCATACCTTTCTTTCCCTTGACGATAGGTTCTTATAAGTTTTCCATGAGAGGGGGTTCAATCATAGTGAAAACTCAGGAACCTTGAATAAACACATTGGGATGTCTTGATTTATAGGTTTGGGTACTTGGTGGTGTTATATTGAATGATGGTGAGACACGTGATATTATCCCTTCAAAAACTAGTGGGACACTTGGTGTTACCTCCTCAAGCAAGGGTGGTACAACAAGTACTCTAGTGCAATTTACATCATCATATAATGGAGGAACAACCAAGCTTTCAGTGCTCTTCTCACCTTCAGTAGAACTTTTTGGAAGTGATTTTTTATCATGAACTTTTGTGATTTACTCCTTTCTCTTCATGGATTTCTCAACAACCTTGTTATCCCATGTGATAGAAACCATGTTCACTTGCTCATGGTGAGGAGGGGGAGATTGTAGGATGGTTGTGATTGTGGTCTTTTGTGTGGTGTGTTCAGGTCTTGGAGGATGTATGGTGGTTTTTGTGGATCTTGTTGTGGAAGTGGCTGTTGTGGAGGTGGTGGTTGTTGGGGCATTAGAGGTTGAATGGGGGTTGTGGTGGCATAGAAGCATATGTGTTAGGAGGTCTCTGATATTGTTTTAAGGTTTTTAATTTCCCTTGTGGTGGAACATAGCCACCTAGAGGGGTGCCCATGGAACGAATATCATTTTTTGGGTTGGACATGATTTGGGAAGCGATTATTGTCTCCTCGTGGTAGGCAAGTGAAAGGGAAAACTGATCCAACCTTTGCTCAAGGTGACTAAATATTTGTCAATGGGATGACACATCCTTCTTCACTTCATCTAGATTACTCAATCTCCCAAGAACTTACACTTTGAATCTTGAATCATTCCTTGGTCATTGGTGCTTCCTAGGCTACCATGTTCTTCTTGTCCTTGCTTCCAAGAGAATTTTGGTGTTTTTTTTCCATTTTGGAGTATAAGAATTTGACATAGGGCCTTGGTTTTTCTAGTTAACATAAAATTATAGATCTACACTTCTTCACTAAGAGCCTCCACATGGTTGGTGGAGTGGATAGAATAACTCCCCACATGAGTCTTCATGAAAATCACAATATATACCAATATCTTCACTACTTGTAGATTTTCATCGTCCTCGGCTTGGGTAGGGGGAGTTGTATAGTTTCTATCATAGTTGGGACCCACACTAGAGACTTGATTCCAAGAATTTTAAGCCAAGTGCTCAAAGAGGGACCATGATTCTTTTGGAGTCTTGGCCATGAAATCTCCACAATAAGACGAGTCAACAACCATTTGACCCATTTCAAAAGGACCTGTGTAGAAAGATTCAACCAATTTCCACATGGGCACCTTGTGATGTGGGCAGTCTCACAAAAGCTTTTTGAACCTCTCAAAGTTTAACAAATTTTCTCATTCTCCTTTTATCTGAAGGAGGTAATATGTTCGCTCATCTGGGCCAACTTACCAATAGGATAAAACTTCTTCAAGAAGTCATTATTCATAGACTCCCAAGTAACATGTTCTGGCTTGGAAAAATACCATTCATTTTCCTTCATCTTGAGGGAAAAGGGAAACAAAGTATGCTCGATTGAGTTACCCATGGCAGTGGGAGTGCAGAAAGTGGAGCATGTCTCCAAAAAAGCAATGATTTGGTGGTAGGGGTTTTCATTCTTGAGCCCATAGAAATAGGGAGCATTCGAAGAAGATTCGATGGCATAGTGAACTATAGAAGTGGCATTTGATCAACCTTGTGGTGATTGGGAAGGTGTAGTATTTGGGCATGAATTAGTCATGCAATAGTTTTTGAGGTGGAGGGATTGGAGGAATTGATATCTCATGGTTTTGGAAATCTTCTTATGCCATCTCAACCTCTTATTGTTGCTTGCGCCGATATTGATGCCTTCTTCTTCCTATATTGGGATCATCATGGAAAGAATCAATAGAAAGTGAATGATGCCCAAACATGAAAAACTATCACGTGCACTTGACACAACAAATAAAAAGAACCTAAGTGGAAAACAAGTTTGCAAAGCTAAACTAACTAGCAAGAATAAAAATGATGAGGGCAGTAGGGAAGGATCAAAGCTAAACTAACTAGCTAGGCTGAGTGCCTTTCATCCTTGATAACAACACTAGAAAGCTTGATGTATTTCTCAACACAACTAGCAAAATTGGAAAATGGTGATGCTTAAGGGGAGAGTCACACCACAACTACTAAGGATATATGACACTTTCTATCCCTAGAAACATTTCTAGAAGGCTTGGTGCATGTTTTCACACTTAAAGGTTCACCCAACTAGTTAGATTTGATTGGATGCACCCAAAGCACACACAATAGGGATATTTCCATATTTATAAGGCTCTAATAGGCACACTCACTCAGAATAACACACTTTATCTGCAAACACATGTGTTCATGTTATATTAGAGGAGAGAAGCAAGTTAGGGGTCAATCCTTAGAGGAGAGAGGGGCACTATAGATTAGTTAGGTTCCTAAAGCGGAGTCTAGGGTTTAAGGGTTCATTTGGGGTTTGTATAACCACATTAGAGTTGGACAAGCAAGCAATTAAATGGAAAAAACAATAAAAACGTAAGTGAAACCCTAGACAAGTTAATTCTAATTAGCAAGAAAGGTAACTAAGTAAGAGAGCTAGTAATCTGGACTAAGAAGTGGAAAGCAAGAGCTAACACTAAGACTAAACTAGAAATTGACAACTAAGGCAAGCAAGAGATTAGGACTAACACTAACCAAATAAGATTAGAACAAGCAAGCACAAAGGTGCATTAACTACTCTAGCAAGACCTAGCTATCAAGAACAAGGAAATTAACTTGCAAGCAATTAAATCAAGTAAATAAGCAAGCATGAACTAACAAGGAAACAATTTGGGTTTTAAGCAATTGATGGGGGTTGAGTTGTTTGGGGAGAATGTGACTAGAGCCTAGTTGAGGATCATAACATGCAAATTATGTTTATTCATTCTAGATTTATTAAATCAAACAACAATATAAATGTGATAGAATTACCCTAAGATACTAGTTGGCCATGGGTGGTCTAAGGTCTGTGAAGGGGAATTACACCCTTACACACCCTATGAAACCTTACGAGGCTCAATTGAACTAGGGATTAAGTGAAATTCTAATAGGATCTAGAAAGTCTAGGTTGCTTTAGTAGGTGTCCTTAAGGTAATTTGGAGCCAAGGGTAGGAATAGAGAGTGGATGTGAGGGTGTTTTACCCAACACCACTGAGGGTGTTTTACCCCACATCACTCACCATCTAGCCTTTAGGAAACTCCTAAGCAATTGTACAAAGTACTCCAATACTAGATACTTAGATCTTACATATATAAGTAAGAGAGGGGATATGTATATGGGAATATATGTTGTTAGATAGGGATCTACTAGTTTTACGTAGGAGAAATCCCTAATATAGGCACATACAAACCATTCTTTCCTAGAGTGTAAGTGGGTTCAAGAACAAATAAATAAGAAATCCATGTTTCTAAGAAGAAACCATAAGAAGAAATTTGGGAAATAAGATATAAGTAGAAGACAATCATAATAAAAATAATTTGTAGAGTTTACAAGTTATTCCCCACCCAACATGGTATTAAACTCATATTTTAGCCCAAAACAGCCCACCTAAGGGGCTTATCTACTCATAACAAAACAAAAGAAAAAGAAAGAAGGAGTACAGGAGTAAATAGCTATAGAAGCTTGGTGAAGATTCCTACTTCACCTCCTAGTAGCTGGAGCACATCCTTCTCCCTCCAAGGTGAATGGATATCATGAAATGGTGGTGGAAAGTAGCCAAAACCCTAGAAAACTAGGGTTTTAAGGTAGAGGAAGGTGGAAATTAAGTGGAGGTAGGTAGGAGTAGGTGAGAGCTCCTTGAATGCTCAATTATGGTAGAAATAATTGGTAGGAGTGGGCATCCTCGTGCTACAACTACCACCAAAGTATAAATAGGTAGTAGGAAAGCACTATGCTAGGTGGGGCAAACTAGAAATTTCAGTGTAAAAAATAGGTAGGGCCGCTGGACACCACAACCAATTGGGTCACCCCAGTTGTGGTGGTTGGGGTGAATATGTCCATGATGGAGTTGAATGGGATAGGTGGAAGTGTGGAAAATGTCATAATGGCATTTAGTTTTGGAAGGCCAGTGGCACGACCATGGTGGATAGGTTATGGCATGACTGTGGTGCTCGTCACGGTTGTTTTGGAGGGAGAAGACATGAAAATTTTCATTAGTACTAGTAATTGTAGGGGCTCCTCACCACGGGTGTGGTGGATGAAACATGTGTGGTAGATCTTCAACACCATGGTTTTTTTGTTTGCCATGTCAGTAATGATTGAGCTATGGCAGTACCTTCAATTCTTGGATTTCTCTATGATATGGAGCATTCTCACCATGGACGTGGTGTTGTACGATGAACTGTTTCGATGGCCTATGTTTCTTTATCTCTAAAATCCTTCTCTCAACTGTTGTTTGCCTATAATTGGTATTTTACCATATTTGGAAGGTTGGGAGATGGTCTAGGGCTCATCCTAGTATGCAGAAACCCTAGGATCCTCATTTCTTTCTCCTCTACATCAAATTCATGGTTCAAATGCCTAAAAAACACTTAAATAACCACCATAAGAGCATTTATGATTTTCTTGAATGAATTGAAAGAGAAATTAAGTTGGAGCATACTTGAGGACAAGTATGTTTTAAGTTTGGCATTGTGATGCATACCTATTATAGTGCTTCATCTTGTTTCTTCTTGTAATTCAATAATCATGATATTTTTTGGCTATAATGAGTTCACATGAGGAATTAGGCATGCATTCCAGTACACTCTATTCATTTTCCATTTTCAAGTGTGACTCAAGAACAAAGCATAGAAACTTCAAATATGAGATACCATTCACACATAAAAGTGATGCAATTTTCATAAATCTCTGGGTAAACCATATCATGCACGACATACATCCAAATAGTTTAAGTTGTCGTTTCACTTTCTAGAGTTACATCATACACTTTATTCCATGTCCCATGCCCACTTGTCTTGTGTAGGACTGTGAGGGCTACAGTTCATTCATTTTTCTCTTCTCTATATGTAAGGAGGGCATATGGTGACAAGAGTGAGGGGTATAGATATGACAACTCCAATCTTTTTGGAGAGCGGTCAACGATAATATGTGCACCTTTGGCATCCTTTCATGAGGTGGAGAAGTAAGAAAATGATAGAAGAAATATCAGGTCATTGAGGGGCCATGCATGGTGGGGACCCATGCATGATTTCATGCAAGAAAGTTAATCAATGCAACATTTACCAATTAACGAATCACACATAAAATGAGCAATATGGTAGATTACATTCTTTTCACATGGAATGAGTAATCCCAAACAAATAAGGCTTGTAGGAGTCACATTTTTATCAAAACTGTCAATGACTTGCAAGAGTCTTGGAGAACATGCAAAATTCCTATGTAGGTCTCATTTAGCAAAAAGCATCATAAATGGGTTGCATTATCCCAATTCTACTCATTCACATCACAATAGATAGAGATTTAGTTGAAACACACCATTGGATAAATAGATTTAGGGTAGGGCGAAATTGGCAAAAATGGTGCCATTTTGCCTTCAATCACAACTAAACCTACTTTTAGGAAACAAACAGCATAAAGCAAGAAAATCCTAGCTAAAACATGCAAATATTACCACAAATCTACATGATATGAAATGTTTGACATGGAATGGCATGAAAAATAAATATTTTGAAAAATTATGCAAAAAAATACATGAAATTAACCTATATGATTTGCATGTATGTAAGAAAGCACACAAAGTATGGATAGACAAGTATGAGAATTGATTATACTGTTTGATCATCTTGAGAAAAAAAAAATAGAATAAGAATCATAGAGGAAAATGAGGTAAAGCAAGGGCTTACCGCCCTACCACCCCAAACATTTAAATTATGATGTCCTCAACATGAAATAGAAGTTTAGGAGGTAGAGGGAATACAATCGTGGTAGATAAACACCAAGAGGGGAGAAAGATCTTAGAATGTCTAGTGAGTAGGGCATAACTATCACAGGCGTTCAACATGATCCCCTTAAGAGGCTTCCCTTTTATCTTCTTCTTGAAGGTGTACACACACTTATGGAACTTCACATAAGTTGGGCGTTTCTTGATGATGTCAAGTAATGGAGTGGTCACCTTAATCCACCTTAAGACCTTCAAAATTTTCATGCCAGACCCTTTCCTGCCCGTGAAGAAAGGGCCTTCTAAGGCGTCCAAAAAAGGGGGTTCAATCATAGTGAAAACTTGAGAACCTTGAAAAATCACATCGGGATGTCTTGGATCATGAGTTGGTGTAATTGGTGGTGTTATCTCAGATGATGTTGAGGCATATAATATTAACCTTTCAAAAACCAGAAGGATACTTGGTTTTACTTCCTCAAGAAAGGGTGGGATAGCATGTACTCTAGTGCACTGTCACTGTCCTACAATGGCGGGACAACAAGGCTTTTGGTGCTCTTGACACCTTCACTAGAACTTTTCAACAATGATTTTCCATCATGAACTTTGGCCATCATGATTCCTGACAATGGAAGGAAATTACTTTATAGTATCCTACACTTAGTGAATAAGTAAGGAACATATAACTTGGTGTAACATACTAGGATTCCTAATTTTCCCTATCTTGGAATCATTTATAAATATGGTCCTTCATTCCAAGTCCCCTTTGGTCATTTGGATCAATTATCATGTACCTTGATACTTATGAAGCTTTCAGTTGAATTTCTTATGTTTAAATAAGTTCATTCTCCTCGATTTAGAAACATTTATAAAATAGTCCCGAAACATATATCATGGAGTCATTTTGTCATCATATGGAACAATCTGAAATCCTCGTGCTTGAATACTTTGATTTCACCTAATATTACAATATTACACCTAATCTTCCAACCCTTGGCTTTGGAATCACATTAAAATAAATTTTTAATAATTGAATATTAATAATTGATGTGGTTATGATAGTAATTAAATTAGTCATCCAAGGAGCTTAGATATAGGAATTTTAATAGTTACTTTGGTACAAAATTAAACCCATGTTTAAATTCTCATGGGTATTGACTTTTCTGTTCAGAAGTTTTGTCAAAGTAATTAGAATAGTGGAACTAGCACCACTTTAACAAAGGAATCAATTGACTGAAGGATTTAAAATAAGCTTCTTCATCCATTCAACCCTAACCAACGGTCACTTGAAGATGATAGCCTCTGGTCCCTTCCTCCTCCACGAACTGATCTGAAATAAGAAACCAACTCCTACCCTTCTGTTTTAAGTACGACACCCAATGGCAACATTAATTCACACATGCCCTAGCTCCTGTAACATTGAGGAATAGTATATTATAGCAAATTGGCAGCAACGTTCGCTTCTCTCATACCAAGGCTTGCCACAAGGTAAGAGATGATGACTCGTCTGCAGGTCCATCCCCGAAACTGAAATGACCACGAAGATTGGTCGTGTGGGTACTTCACGAGGAGTCAATACCTCCGCCATTACAACCTCACATTTCGCTAGTCACAAGAACTCTGCAAAGCCCTAGGATTACTTCTCCCTCTGTTTATAAGACTGCTCGACCACGGTCTTGACCACCATGAACAACGAACAGATAGATCGTAGATCTGTAAACTCCCACCGCACCGCCTTGGCCTGCACATTACCTATTCCTCTTCCTCCTATCTTCAGAATCCTCAAAGCATTCCCACCATGCCACCATCTGACTTCCAACAGTCCTGTAACGTCAGATCGGCAACTAAAAAGCTATGCCACCAATCTCCTCTCGCTAGTGCCTGGCAATTCAAGACCTCCGACCACCAGCGCTACTGCTTACCATGGTTTCCAGAAAACCTGTAGGCCGATGCCATACACGTCCTCCACAAAGATGGTTTTGGATCCTTCGACCCATTGGCCGATCTCGCCAAAACTCTACATGATCCATATATCCACCACCAACCTTGATATCACGACCTGCAAAAGAATCATCATCACCACCACTATCGAAGTTTAGACCCCCTATTCACCGCGCTTCAGATCACTGACCACCGTTTCACCCTACTCGTCCAACCCTACACTATAAAGTCTATAACCATTACTGGCGGCCTGCAGTCGCAGCCCAGCAACAGCTAAGTGCCCGTAGACGACACCAAGTCCGCCGGCTGCCTACGAGTCTTGACGATCAGCAAGGATCAGACAACAACGGGCTTACCCTTCTCATCACCCAGAATTCCTTAACACAACACTACTAACCCGCCCTTGATCATTCAACCTGCAATCTTCTTCTCCAACCTGACCCCAACACCACTTACCCATCTCACCACCTACTGGATTCACGGGCTACCAACTTCACAACACCGTCGACAAACCTTCTAATAGCCATCAAGCAGAGGTGTAGATGCTACAACAGGAAGAGATCAACATCAGTCTGCTTGTAGGGAGCTCAAGGCCATATCGTGACCATGGGAACTAGGTAAGAGATCAAGATCAGTCCTATGATACATGAACTGTAGGTTAGTGCTCCTCCTTTTGTACTTCTTTGATTAGGAATCTGTTATAAGAGAACCAGATTGATTAGCTAGATACTTAAGCCTGTATACACATATAACCTCATCAACATGCGTACATGCTAGTATACGACCCTGAAATTCAGCAGGTTTATACTATCTCTCACAAAGCCTACTATAAAATGAACATTACTAGCGATCATTTCCTAAGTACTATTTGCGTTATCCTAAATGTCCATATATACATATGGCAAAAAAACAAAATGGCACGTTTGGCCATTTTAATTTCCAGAATAGCACGTTCTTGAACTTAATTCCTAAAATGGCACATTTTGGGAGCAATATGAATATGTCCCAGTTGGAGAAGTATTGCTCTGTCGCAGAGCAATGCGTCCCGACTGAGGAAGCATTGGTCCCACAACAGAACAATGCATCCCGAGTCAGGACTATTGCTCTGCGAGAGAGCAATGCGTCTCAGGACGGGACACATTGGTCCCGCTACATGTACAACAATGCGTCCTGACGCGGGATGCATTGCCCTATTGTGGGACCAATGCGTCCCACCCCGAGATGTATTTCTCTCTCACAGAGCAATACGTTCCCGGGCATGACGTATTGGCCCCACAGAAAAATAATGCATCCTACATGGGGACGTATTGCTGCCACATCAGAGTAAAACGTCCCCAT
Organism: Alisma plantago-aquatica; assembly: GCA_963693085.1. Classification (NCBI taxonomy): domain Eukaryota; kingdom Viridiplantae; phylum Streptophyta; class Magnoliopsida; order Alismatales; family Alismataceae; genus Alisma; species Alisma plantago-aquatica. The sequence continues at coordinate 718,075,943 of OY856413.1, forward strand.
GCAGGACGTATTGCTATTTTTTAATTTTTTTTGCATTCATTATTATTCTTTCATGCTTATTGATTTATATATTAACAATATTGATTATATTTGTATATTTATAATTCGTTCACTTGTATTTGAATGTCTATAATGTAGCCAATTATTATAAATTTGTTAATTTCAATAGCTCTGAACATGCATATGGATTATGGAAGTGTTATTGCAACCAACACTAGTTGGTTCCTAATTGATTATATAAGAAGAAAATTATTTAAAAAAAAATTGAGATATCAATTAAAAATAAGGTTAAAACATGAACCAACTTGATGAGAAAATAATACACAACAAAACAAAATGATAGATCCAAAATGAACCAATATGATATCATAATATGATAGATTCACATACAAGCCAAATAAATGCCTTCACAAAGACATATATACAACACAATACAATATATGAAAAACTAAGCACGTCCTCAACGCCCACGATGTCCTCGCCCACCTCCTTATACATCTGGCTCCTGAGTACCGAAGTCATCTAGAGAGGCCTCAACTAGGGACAGTTGTGTAGCAACAGCCTGACGAGCACCTGGGAAGTAAGGATAAACTGGAGGTAGGGTGAGGGGTCTCTAAAAAGTAGGATGTGAGGCATCAGGGGGGGTGTATCTAGAGAAATCGAATGGAGTCAGTGAGTATGTGGCATAGGGTGGTGGTCAAGTCTTATGAATAACATGTGGTGGGAGTGGAGTGTATGGAACAGAAGAAGAATATGCTCTATAGTAGGATGATGGTGGAGGTGGGGTGATGAATGAAGAAAATGAACCAACTCATGTATAGTATGAGCATGTCGGTCCCCATCCCATGAACTAAAAAGTGGGAGTGGTCTCAGGAGCAGTAAGCATAGGAGTAGGAGTAGGAGTGGGCTCAGGGGCTGTGGTATGAGTGGGTATGGGATCATACGGGCGAGCATAGTCGGGAACAATGTTAAAATAAGTCCACTGGATGCCATAGATTTCATCTCTGATTTGTGTAGGGGCATGTTGTAAAGCCACTCGGATCCGCACACATGTAATTCCACATGTTCAAACAAAGTATGTACAAATAATAAAAACTATTTACATATATTACAAATAATAAAGATAAATAATAACAGTTTGTAAAAGAAATAATAATGATACTCACAAATTGTTGTTGACGATAACTTTGTGGGTAGTATGTGGTCAAAGGATGAGCTGGAGGGGGCAGTATGTACTAGCGATGATACATGCATAGTACACCTGTGGACTGAATACTATCTCTGCTGGTGGAGGGGGAACTAAGCTCTCATACATGTTGTTCCACAGTTGCACCTCCCTCCTATAATGATGCAACAAGTCTGCAACTGCATGACCCCTCCCATCTATCCTACTAAGGTGTGGCAACTCTAGAGTAGGTTGTACTTGAAAAAATCTGAATTGTCCAAGTACTCTTTCAGGTGTGTAGCAGACTAAAGGCACTCATGCCAACCAAATATCACGACCCTCTCGACACAAGGCTGGAAGTCTCTCTTGAATATCAACAGTGTAAGGAGTTAAATGTATCTGTTATTCAAATAGATACAACATGTATCATATAAAATGGAGTAAATTGCATAAAAAATACAACATATATCATACAACATGTTAGTAGAAGTAAGTAAGTTATACCTGAGAGGGAAAAATCTGGTCAAATGTTGAATCATAAAATTGGATCGATTCTCTCATAGTAACACTCCTTTGAACAAATGTAGGACACCTATTAAATTGACAAACTAAATTTCGATCAACATTACAAAATGTTTGGACAAATGTATAAATAAATTATGTAAATCTTTACCTATAACCCAAGGGAACATATTTTGTCCACTCCCCCTAGTTCATAACTAGTGAACATGGGTGTCCAATTCCTAACCTATCCCAACACCACATCTGCAGTAGACATACACAACCAGACAGGTGGACAGTTTTCCTAGAATGGATGGTAGTCTTGTACAACTTCCTATACAAGTATGCTAGAGTTGCAGCACCACAAGATAGAGTGCTACAACTTGCAAAGTTAGACACAAGTGGGAGGTACCGTATGAATTTTGTCTCTGGTACTATCTAGAATAAGGTAACTACCTAAAAAGTATAGGAGATATCCTCTAGTATACCTTATCCTCATTTTTCTTTGTTGTTCTTCATCTCCCAAGGTGAAATCCATCCCCCTAAAGGTCTCACAGAACTATATCAAGGAGATATGCCCCTTAGACATCCCATCTGGTGCATCTCATAAGAAACTCTCACAAAGGTGAGACCGTGAAGAAAATTTCCCCTCATCTATGCCTAAAGGATATGAAGCTATAATCGATGGGCCATCAATCCTAAGATCTAAAAGAACTGCAACATCCTAAAGGGTTACACTCATCTCAAAAGGGGGAAACCTAAAAGTATTGCTAGAGTTGTCCCATCGGTTAACTAAGGCAGTGATTAAATTGGGATCAAGGTAGATAGGTTGTAGCTTATGAACAAGCCCAAAACCAGCCAAAGAAATGTTTTCCAAAATACATGAGTCAGTAATAGGCCACTGTGACAACATGAAGTGGTGCTGGGAGAGTCGGAAGGGTGCTTGTGTAGGAGCCATATCTATGAAAAGTGCAAATATTACATTAAATAAAAAGTGTAAATATTACATTAAATTGAAATTGCAAACATTACATGACTTTAGTAAATTGAAATTGTAAACATTACATGATTTGAACAAACTAAAATTACAAATAGTACATGACTTGAGTAAATTGAAATTGCAAACATTACATGACTAAACAAACTAAAATTGCAAACAATACATGACTTAAACAAATTGAAATTGCAAATATTACATGACTTGAGTAAATTGAAATTGCAAACATTACATGACTTGAACAAATTGAAATTGAAACATTACATGACCATACATCATATTACATTAGGAAAAGTGTGTCTATTATGGCCCCTTCTGCCACACTTATGACAATGATATGTATATTGATTTGGATCAACATCCATAGTTGAAGGCCTTCTTTTTTACTTTGATCTTTCAGCGCGCCTTCATTATCTTGGGGGTAATAAGGGATATATACCTCTACTTTCATCAAATTGAGGCCAATACCTCTTGTCGGGAATACCACAAAATTCAGTCTTGTATGCGTTTAAATAAGCATCATTTGTGAAATATGGACTCACAAGTCCACTAATATCATAATTGTCAGATCTTGCAGCTATCCAAACATGAGAACATGGAAAATGCCATTGTTGTGGAAAACCACAACTGCATTCAATTGCACCATTTGGACGCACTATGACTTGAAATTGATGTCCTTCCATGCCATCAACAAGCCATTCATCATTGTTCCTGCAGATGTTTACTGATAGGCTTTCTACATCCTTTGATACATTAAAAAGCTTATTATGAAACCTAAAGGGACATTTATGTACCTGTTGTGCACGGCCATATGCTTCATTACGACTCTCCAACCACATTGTTACAGAGCAATAGTATGTGGCAACAATTAGTGCATGTATTGGTAAACCTCTAACACCTTTTAAGACTCCATTTAACCCTTCAACATGATTGCTAGTCAATGACCCATACCTGTAACCTCTATCATATGTGATAGACCACTTTACAGGTTTTTGGGCTATCAAATACTCCTTAACAACTGGTTCTATGATTTGTATATCAGACATTAGATGATCAAATACAAGTGTATCAGTTGTGGATCCCACCTTCCACAAAAGTTCCTTCAACTCCTTTGACTTGAACTTTTGATGGAAGTTCTCACAAAGATGTCAAAGACAATAACGATGTTGAGCCCAGTTAAATTGTGACCTAAGTGCTAGAAAAATTCCACTCATTCAATCAGAATAATACACAGATCTGTACAGTGTGGAATCATTAGAATACAAGTTTTTAGAGAACCAAAGAACCACTCTCATGATTCCTTATTTTCTGCCTCGACAACAACAAAAGCAAGTGGAAATAGATCTTTATCAACATCTATGCCACATGCAATGAGAAGTGTGCTAGAATATTTTCTTGTTAGAAATGTGCCATAAGAAGTAAGAATAGGCCTCCAATAGGCCCAACCCCTCATAGCTAGATCAAATGCCTAGAGCACCCGCTTGAATCTACGAGTGCCTTCAGTTTGAAGGGTGTAATCATCCACAAGGTGGGAATATATAGTTCTTGGAATATATTGTGATGGAGAAGTTAGAAATGGCAACAAATTATGATATGATGATTCCTAGTCTCTAAATATTTTACAGACAACCTTCCTCCTCACTAGAAATGCCTTCTTGTAAGATATATGGACGTTTAGTTCAGCATTCACCTTGTCACAAATTTCTCATGTGGATATATCCACTCGTGATACTTGGATTGACATTATCATATGAGTAATATAAGATGATGTAACTTGGCGATGGTCCTGATTTAAAACTGTTAGTTGACAATTGTGGCTTATACTATAACATTTTACCTTCCACATGCCAATTGCTCTTTTGGACTGGCAAGCAGTCAAACTCCAAGGACATTGTTGGTCATGGATACAAAAAAATATAAGATGAGGATTATTTGAGCGTTGTGTACGATATTGGACATTCTTTTATACTGACCATTTTTTGACCGTCTCAACCATTACAACTTTAGATGCAAATAAAGCACCCTTATATATTTCAGTGCTGGAAGGGTTGTAATTGAGACAGAGTTCTTGAAGAAAACCTTCCACCCATTCTTCATCTTGAAATGCTTCATAGTTGGTATCAATGTGTTCATGCTGTGGCCATTGTTTATTAAATATGGATGGAATGAAACTCAATTCCGTAATAGAGTCAGGGAATGGATGTTCATGCCCATCATCAGTTTCAGTCAATGACTCACCATCATGATCACTATTATTATCACCTTCCTGATCACTATCATTATCACCTTCATGATCACTACTATCATCGCCTTCTTGTTCAATATTTTGTTCTCCCTCCTCAACCTCAAGACCAATATTCTCAATAGTAGGATTTTGAGAGAATTCAGGTGGTTGATTCCATTTAGCAGTTACATTACTGTTACATGGCTGGGATTGAAATTGATTCAATAGACTCATGAAACTAGAATGTTGGTGGAAAGATGTTTTTTCAAGAAGCACATCAATATAGGCATCAGAGGAAAGTGAGAACAAGGTTTTGTATGCATCATCATCATCAGCTTGTATGAGCATATGATCTTCTCTAAGGAAATGATAGGATATATTGATAGAGAAGAGGTTGGGATTGATGTCAAGTATTGTATGGATATATGATTTTATTTTGGATAGGGTATTGATAAGTGAAATATTTATGGGTCTAACAGATCAACTAGAATAAGACCCATCAGAGAGAAATTGACCATCATATCAAAGCTTGGAAATTCGTGAATGTGAACTAGATGCCATCTTCCTATCATTGTAAAATGGTAATTCTGATTTTAGAACAGTAAATTAACTTTGGAACAATAATTAATATTATAGAAAATGAATTAATATTTTAGAGCATGAATTAATATTTTAGCACATTAACATCATTTTTAGAAGAGTAGTTAAAATTGTAGAACAATAATTTTGAATTTGGAATTAAATTTTGAAACAATATTTTTTTCTATAACATTATCATTTTAGAACAATAATATTTTGAACAGTAATTAACCTTCAAGTGTCATTTTATATAACATTATTTTAGTAATGTGTAATTAAATAGTAGAAATACAATTATTTCATTTTTAATATTTCATAGTAATTTTAGGTCAAAATTTTTGAATCTAAAAATATAGTAGAAAAAAACTCAAATGGTGAGATCTCCCTTGTCAATCAAAATACCCATGAAGAGAAAGAAGAGAAGTAGAATTCCTTCCAGACAACGAATGAAGAAGAGAAGAAGAATATAGCTCCAAGATCGCTCGAAATCAACTCCAAGATTGCCCAAAATCACCTCCAAGCAATAGAATTCTGAGCAGGGAACTCCAGAGCAATGGGAGTAGAGAAGAAGTTGAAGAAGTTGAGGAATGGTGTGGGATTGGGAGGCTGATCTAGGCACCTTTATATAGGAGAGAAACGTGACCCCATTGGGTGGCACCATGCCGCGGCCCCCCAACAGCAGCTTAGCCATTGGTTGGCAATGGTCGGGTGTTGCGTGACATCAATGCGTCCCGAGTGGAAAGCATTGCACACGTGGCACCAAAGAGTCGTTGGGCCATCTCAGGGCGGGACGTATTGGTCCCACTGTAGGGAAATGTGTCCCATGTCAGGACGCATTGCTCTGCGGTGGGACCAATGCATCCCTTCCTGAGATGCATTTCTCTCTCACAGAGCAATACGTCCTGACCTAGGACGTATTGATTTGATGTGGGGCCAATGCATCCCCAGCCAGGACACATTGCTTTGTGACACAACAATACATCTCTGACAGGGACGTATTGCTCCCAAATGTGCCATTTTGGGAATAAAGTTTAAGAACGTGCTATTCTGGGAATTAAAATGGCCAAACATACCATTTTGGTTTTTTTGCCTATACATATATACGTGGTGTAATTTATACTAATAGATATGTCAAGTACAAAATTTATTACCGGTATTATGGTTACTCCTCATTATAAAAATCATTTTGAAATGATAGGTTAAACAAAGTATCAATGGATACTTAGAGTAAACTTATTATACAAAACATACTAGAAATAAAAACACATCGATGGTTATCTTTATCTAATATCCACCATATATTTTATTATATACCAATAGATAGAGACTAATATATGTTCACTTTATCCTATTTCATTCTTCTATAAATCTATAGTCATACATATACTTAATTGATTCATCACTATAATTACTATATACCATATTGACATAACTAGCTCATTCAAAGATATCTTGACCAAGGTTAAACATTATGGACCTATATCAATGATTTACCTTAACAAATTTAGATAATGATATTCTAAATGTATGAATAACTTGAATTTTTAAACTGACTTAGATCATATAATGTGATATATCCTTGTATCAAATAGACGTGACCCTACAATGTCTCACATATAACATTTTCACAAATTTGATGTGTTAAAATAGAGCAAGTCAATATCATAGTGTGATTTCATAATCTTAGATACAACTTAGGGAAAATAAGGATCTTCCATCTAATGATGACTATTAGAAAAATAGGGCATATTGATCCAATTTGGAAAAAGTAAATCCTAATAACGTAAATTTAGACAAACTTAGTTCCAACTCAATAATAACCAATGTCACTCTATATTTTTGAATATCTCTCTCTAGATGATATATTGTTCCCATACATGGAATATTTGAACTTTGTATTCTTTAATTCAAGCTACGAAATTTCTATTTCTATTTGGAAATTATCTCCTTCATTGATTGTATGCATGATCTATATAGGTTCATTGGCTCAAAATTGTTGTAAACCTTATCCCTCCTCCCTTAAATCCATCAACAATAAATTCGAAAAATAGCATCATATTGTTTAAATGTTGAAAAGGGTGGGCTAGTGCCTACTAGTTTAAATGGAATAACACTTACACGAGTCTATGTAGAGAGAAGTACATGGGGTCCCTTAGTATAACAGGAGACGTAGTTGGTGTTGTCATTCTCCAAAGAGAACATAGGGCTTCCCAAACAACTACACATTGATGTGTGCTATCTATTGAGTATTGAATGACTAGTTTCAAAAATTGAATATTGAATCTTATTAAATTTGAAGACCCATTTTTATCCTTTTAATACTTGCCCATGTTGTTTATTCCATTGCATTTTCCATGAAAATCTTTGTATATATGTTCATTTTGTTTTACTTTCCAAATATCATTTTTTACCAGCTTTGCTAAACTATTTTTCTCAGGGCCCATGTGTGATTTTGTTCCTATGGGAATTCATGTATAGGTCCTCAAAGAAGTCCTAGAAGAGATGTACAAGAGTTTCTCACTATTAAATAGTAGATATAAATCTATGCCTAATTTCATAATTTTATGCAAATCTTCCGTGACTTTGATGTAAAACATGATAGTAAAAAGATTTATTTATATTTTCTGATATTATTTTGTAAATATTTGATTGTAAGGATCAAGTATTTACAACATGGTATTAGAGCCTATAAACAGTCGACACTCATGCACATCTCAAAAAACTAGGATTAGTTAGGAATGCAAAATGAGTATGTAGTTGATAATAAATCCTAGTATCATTGACTTAATTATTGGAGTATACGTAGACTATAAGTAGGAAACATTTAGTGCCTAAGGTATGGGGTATGTACCTCAATAGAATGTCTTCAAACACACCTAGACCATCTACTAGTTTTTAGATTCCCTTAGGCTTACATTTATTTGAAACAATTATTTAAAATGGTAATTGATAACTCCCACATGGAACCATAAAATATATGTAAGAGTGAGGTAACGTAAAATTTGCTAACTAATTTAGAATAATATACCAGCATGTCAGTGGAACGAGATGAGGTATCTTAAGGAAGGATGTTTAGTGAAGGTTCCAGAATAATTACTCCCAATCCACTTAAGTGGGGTTGGGGTTTCCTCACATTGCTTATTTACTTGTCCAAGGTAATTTCTATTACTTGAAAAAAACCTAATGTTGCCCAAAGTCACAAAGAAAATAAGGAGGTTCACCTAATACAATATTTGATAGATATTCCCTCTATATGAATAGTAGATTGAAAAAAAAGAGTGGGTAATAATATGAAAAATGGATAGTATATGCCCCTTATAAATGTGTAATTACACACAATGGAGAACATACATAACAAGAAAAGATATGAGATCAACCTTAGATTCATAAAAGGAAATAGAATTCATCCCAATCCATAGAAAGATAATTAAATGGTTAAATGTGATATATATTAGGACCTTTACATTTTTTGAACTTCCAGCTTTCAGGGATATATAATTTTTTTAGATAATTTACATTGATCTAAGTACATATTTATGTAAAAATCACCCATTGAAAATGGAGAAATAGAAATGAAATACATCTAGATCTTTGAGCCAATAAAACATCACATAAAGATTAGTGAAAACAATATTGAGTAAATTTTAATAAAGTTTTTACCTTCACTATGATGACTACAATTCATCTAATAATTTTGTGGTGTAATATAAAAGTTGATATTCATTCTTAACCTGGAATTGTGAACATGACCCTTGTAACACCCCTGACCTGGGGCTTGGGATAACCCTAGAAGCTTAGATTAAGTAAGTTTCTTAGAACCTTGTCTTAATCTATTGAAAAGTAACTAAAACTTGAGAAGAGTTTATTTCTCAATTTTGAAATTATTTGCAAACTGGTTGTGCCTTATTGATAACTTTAGTAAGAATTGCAATTCACTCAAATGAAGGGTTTATGTGCAATATATCACATCTAGAATGTTCCTTCTCTCTATTAGTATCAACTAGAGGAAAGATAAAGAAGGGGGTGCCTTGTTTGAGTCTTGGTTGAATGATAACACTCTTTGAGGTGAAAGAAGCAAAGAAGTGTTGAGTGTCTTGAACCCCTAGATGAGGTTGTATCGAGTTTTGAGGTGTATATGGGTGTGCCTATTGGCATGGAAGCCATAGAGGAGGTCCCATATCGGTTTGTTATCCTTTGAAGGTGTTCATGATGGGCTAAGAACCTCAAGTAGGTTAAGCCTAACAGTTTGCATGTTCCTTGCAAATGTGGTATCGATTTGCACATAAAGCAAGATTGGGTGATGATATCATGTCTAGCAAGATAACCAAATGGTCGATATCATGCCTATGGATTATCCTCAAGAGTTTTGCATGGAAAGATAATTATGGTTGCATGAAGTTACCATGTATGGACATGTGTCACTTAAGTGCACATAGTGATGAGACCTTATACACACTCTTTTTCATGAACCTCAACTATATATACCTCTCTTTTCACCTCTTAGTAAACCTTTTCACTCCTTTAATACTTCTTGGTTAGAGGACGACCCTAGGAGCTCAAGGAACAAAGAATAGGCCAAGCATCTTGCCTAAGGTGAATCCATGATTGTCTTCAACCTTGGAAAGACTATGCTTCTTGGATCATGATTCTTTCCTTCTCTTCTTTCTTCACCAAATTCCTAACTATGGTATCTTGTTTCATAGAGAAGTGTTGTGATTGAGTCTTGAACTTTTGATAAGTCATCTTCAACCTTGGAATGTGGAGCTTTGAAGCTTGACACTCTTGATTTGATCTTGAGGAGGGTTATATAACTTGAACCCAATTTTATTATTATTCACCTTCTATCATGCAATACTTGGTGAATCCTTTTCTACTTCAATTTTTCTTATTTGATTGATGGTTCTATGACTTCTATTTGATATATGGAGTTGTTTCCCATGAATTAGAGTAATAATGGACTAAAAAATTGCAGCTTGAAGATGATGAAATTGATATTCATTAACTGATTTTAATTAGTGAAAAACCTTAACCTGATACAAGGGTATAGGTATGAAAATCGATATACATGAACTCCTATCCTTTTGGTTTGATTTCATGAGCAGAACTACTTCCCTCTCTATTGTTTAACTTATAATATAAATGCTAAGAATAAGGAAGGCTAATATCTATGAGATATCCAAGTTGACACATATATATGTTTGCACCATGACATGGATGGCGGATATGGTCAAGTATTAAACCTAACCCGATATCCTCATAATCTGATAGCCCTTTTTTCCTACCCTTGTGTGATGGGCGGAACCCTTAGCTCAGCATACTTTGTGGAAGTATGGTCAATACATTCTTTAAAGCCTTGGCCAATATACCATGTAGTGGTGAAGTCAATAGTAGAAAGAATGTAAGGTGTGGATGAGGGTTAACCTGATACAAATTAAACCCTAGAGGATGACACCTAATGTTGAGAAATGACCAATACTCAAAGGGTTAGATAGGATGATACCCTAGCTGATGTTGAGTGGCTGATACACTATTTTATTGAGGAGGTTGATACTCTAGTTGAAGGTGAGGCTGATACTTTAGTTGAAGGTGAGGTTGAATCCTAGTTGATGGTATGGTCGATACCCTAGTTCATGATGTGGTCAACACACTAGTGGATAGAGTGGCCGAAAAATAAGTTGATGATGTGTCGGATACACGAAATGATAGTATGGCTAACACAAACAAGTATATACTATGACCGATATACCATAAGAACCATACAAACTATGCTACTCTAAGCATCTTTCAAACCATATCATTTGATATGCCTTGACTGACACAAGTGTATGTGTCTATGCTGACAGAAGTGAATGTGTCTAGGATGATACAAAGATTGGAATGAAGGTTCATACACCTTAATTAGTGAAGGTCGATACACCTTGAAGAGTGTATGCCGATACATCTTTAATATAATCAATGAATGCATCATGAAAGTAATGAGATGAAGACACTTTAATAAGTGTAGGTTGATAACCCTAAAGAAGGTTATATCAATGTAATAAGTATGTTGAAATCAATATCCTAGTAAGGATGAGAGAGAAATTTGTACTGCTCACATAATAAGGGTAATATCTCATGTTGATAATCAATTGATGATACTTGATGAAGAATGCTTGAAAACATTTGGCAGTAATATATCTCTTATAATGTGAATTACGGTTGGTTGATAAATATGAACTTGAAAACCCTAAATTAGTTATAAGAGGCAACCTTAACCCTAATTCTAAGAGGGTTGCAATTTGAATGTTTCTTTTTATGACGTGATCATGATATTTTCTTGATATTGCATTTTCTATGAAATCCTAACCATGCAAGTATTATGAGATGATGAACATAGATAGGTATGAGCTATGATGATGTAGCATAATACTAATTATATAAGGCCTTTTGAGCCATGTGATATACTTTTACTACATGTATGACTTACATGTGGGTCGGATGACCTAGAGATGATTGGTACCTAGTGAAAGGTGACACTACTCAATAATGGTTTGAGGGTTTGATACCCAAATCATATGATCATTATAATGATAATGTTGAAGGGATGAAATCTCCAATGCAGTCTTCATGGGACTGAGATCCCAGGATAAGTGGACATGATATGTACCAATTGATATGAGATCTCTTGAAAATATGTTACACTTTTCTATATAGAATTTATCTATAATTCATACTTGTTACTTGATTGATGTTAAAAGATATTGTAATGGACTTAATCTATCAAATGAACTAAAAATGTAGTTTCCCTGGCCATAGAATCATTCAGTATTAGGATTTGTTGAATGATGAAATGAGTTTCACTCAAAGTGCATATTTATTAATATGCGAGGTTGCAAGATGAGTATTTCCTTGCTTCATTCAAACCCTAAGATTTGTCCTTGAGCCATTTTCCTAAAAAAAGTGTGGTTGTAGGCCGTAGCTCTAAAGCAACATCGGGATTGGTGGTAAAGCCATACCCTAAGAAGAGAATGGCTGCAGGCCATGACTCAATATACACAAGAAGGATTGACTGTAGGTTATACCCTAAACAGAGAATATGCTACATGTTGTATCTCTATAGCAAAGAGCCTCTATATGCCAGGCTAGGTAAAATGGAGATTGACTCATAATTTCACTACCAATCTCGTATTGACTGAGAAAGGAGAGGTCGTGGATTCCAGCTCTTCCATAGACCTATATGGTACTGATGCTAACTTAGCAGTTGTCATTTGGAGACGGAAGGTATATTCCCATCTCCACAGGGCATAATAAGATGGTATGTTTAAATATATAATCAGTCATGTAGCATATTTATTTAAGGATAAAATACAGAAACATTGTTTGAAGCCTTGCTTTGGTTTTATATTATTTAGTTTATAACTGTTATACATGTTCTTCATATTACTTTTAAAAGTGATTAAATGATCTATTGCACAGTTGTAGATTCTTGAAATAATAAGATATTGATATTGTTCTTCTCTGCACATAATCAACAATTATATTATTTAATTCAATATTGGTTTCTTCTGCTCTCATTCATAAAATTTTAATTGTGATAATAATATTGTTGGTGGAGAGTTATATCTCTTGATAGGACAAGTTGTCTCACCCCGCGGGTTCCACAACTTTTTATTTGAACGTGCGCAAGGGAATGGAGATTACACAACATAAGGCAGGCAGCAACAACAAGGACAACAGTAACATCTCAGGTTGAATGTGATGTTATGCGTCTTGTAGATATAGAGTCCTATGTGTCATCATGGTACCCTCAAGTCCTTTGGGAGATAGTATGTAAATATTTTTATAATCGATTTGAGATTTTAGCTAGTATGGCTCGACACATAATGTTTCTTGTGTATGTTTTGGTAAAGTAATTATTTTTCTCATATCCTTTCAAGGTGATGGAACAGTGTATGTACAAGTAAACCACAATGTATATATATGGTTTGGTTCTTTCTAAAAAGTGTTTTCTGGTAGTGGATCTCTTGGCAAAAAGGTTTTAATTTTTAGTGATTTTTTGTAATTGTTGTTAATGATTAATTCTGCATAGTTTTGTACGATTAAGCTGTTGGTTTGATAGTAGTCATTACAACCCTATATGAATGATATGAACCATGCATCACGAAGTGCTCAGGTGACTCCTTATGTTTCACAGAATCTAAATTCCCAAAATGAGTGAAGTAGTTGGGATGATGGATTAGTAATAACTAGAATGTAAATGTGAGGTGATTGTGACTTCATCTTCACATCAATTTTTCCCATTTTTGGTTTTACATTCAAAATTTTTCCAATCGATAAAATTTATAATCTTTCTAATACTATACGTAAAAGTTGCAGTTCAGTTGATCAGATCAGAGTTCGGCAGTGAGAAGCATGATGGTTTCCATGAGTCTAAGGATGGACTAGTTTGTTATCATAACAAGATGATGGTCCCCGATGTTGATGATCTGAGGAAGTTAGTTCTCGAGGAAGCACACACATCGATGCATGCTATGAATCTAGGCGTCACCAAGATGTATCACAATCTGAAGGACCTATATTGGTGGCCCAGTTTAAAGAAAGATGTAGCTGAGTTCATGATAAAGTGTGTGGTATGTCAACAAGTTAAGGTAGAACATTAGAAGATGACAGGTACATTGCAACCCATGTCGATACCACAGTGGAAGTGGGATCATGTAACCATGGATTTTGTAGTTGGTCTTTCGAGGACAACTAAGAATAATGATTCCATCTGGGTGATAGTGGATGGATTGATAAAGTCTGCTCATTTCATACCTATGAAAATGACATACATGATAGAGAAACTTGCTGAGGTATATGTGGATGAGATAGTGTGTTTTCACAGTGTGCCCGCAACAATAGTCTCTGACATAGGTCCTCAGTTCACGAGTCATTTTTGGGAACAGTTGCACAAAGCATTGGGAATGCAGTTGAGGTTTAGTACCGCCTTCCACCCGTAGACCGATGGATAGTCTAAAAGGACTATTCAGACTTTGGAGGATCTTCTCAGAGCTTGTGTTTTGCAGTTCATAGGTAGTTGGGTCATACATCTCAATTTGATAGAGTTCGCTTACAACAACAGTTACCAACGGAGTATCGTCATGGCACCTGATGAGGCTTAATATGGAAGGAAGTGCAAATCTCCTTTATGTTTGTATGAGTCTAGCAAGTATCAGCTTTTGGGTCCTGAGTTAGTGTAACAGACAACAGAAAAGATCAAGGTGATACAACAACAGTTGAAAGTGGCACAGGATAGACACAAGTCATATGTAGATAATCGTCGATGACCTCTAGAGTTCCAGGTGGGAGACAAGGTGTATCTCAAGGTCTCTCTACGAAAGGCAAGTTGGCTCCCAGGTATATGGGGCCATATCCGCTGATAATAGGTATTGGCAAAGTTGCTTGCGAGTTAGAGCTACCGCCAGAGTTGCACAAGTTTCATCTAGTGTTCCATGTCAGTATGCTGAAGAAAAGTCATCAAGGCACAGAGATAGTGATACAACCAGTTGAGGTTGAGCTTGATGAAGATGTGACCTACGAGGAAGGTCCAGTGTTGATCCTTGACAGAAGTGTAAAGAAGCTGAAGAGGAAGGACCTAGTTCTTGTGAAGGTTCTTTGGCATCATCGTGGCCTTGAGGAAGCCATGTGGGATCTTTAGGAAGAGATGAGGAGGAAGCATTCCTCACTTTTCTCTTCATATTTTGGTGGCAAAATCCTTTTGTAGGGGTTTATGGCTTGTAAGGACCCTGACCTCTGTTATGGGCTTACCCTATTTTCTTTGCCTAAAACTTGTGTTTAGATGTTTGTTAATCACCTATAGTTGTGATTAGTGGTTGTTGTGCTTTGTCGTGGGGTTGAGGTGCAACTTGCAATTCACCCAAGTTCTAGGGTTTCTGTGAAAGCTTGTCACCTTGAGAGGCCTCCTTGTCTCTTTGCATCCTCTAGGGTTGAGAGGATGGGTTGGGGAACCTTGTTTGAGTTGTTTTGGTCCTCGTTTGAGCTTCTTTAAGCTTGGGCTTATTGTTGGGCTTGAAGCCCTTCTTCCTTGCTTGAGTGTGTCGGGCAAGGGAGTGCTTGGTGCCTTGTGTCGGCCATGGTGTATCGGCCAGGGAGATGTATCGGCCAAGGGTGCTGGTGGGTGTGACGGGTTGCCATGTTGGGCGACACACACCCCTCCACCTAGCATCATTTGGGTCACCCCTTATGGACACTTGGTTCTTGTTGCTAGCAAGGTGGCAAAGGCTTTGGTCATGTGGAGGTGGATGAGCTAGAAGGAGACTTTGCTCTATGGATAAGTGTTCTTAGGGAGGATGACACCTTGATTGTTCCTACCCTTTACCCTCCTCTATATATGTGTCTCTTTTCTCTAGCTTGGGATCTCTTTTCCCCTTATCTATTTGTTCTCCCTTGCTGGCCGAGAACGAGAAGAAGGAAGGAAAGGAGGTGGCTGATATATCTGATGCTACTTTCTTCTTCCTTGGTGGTGGCCGATACATCCTATTGCTTCTCTAGTTGGTGGTGCCTTGGAGCTTGGATCTTGGAGTTGTGCTTAAGGTGGGTTACATAACTCCTAACCCTAACTATACTACTTCCTTACCATGTTGCTTTGGTATATGCTATCTTGATCAGCCTTACATATCCTGTTATGACCCATAATTAAGTTAACTAATTAGTACCTCGATTAGCGTGAAACATCTTGATTAGTGCTAAGTATTTTGTTAAACACCATGGTTAATCAAGGTAAGCTAAGATGTGAATCAATGGTTGAGATTGACTCATCTCATGTAATTAATGATAATCGCAATGCTAATTGTTAAGTTAAATAAGTGCCCAAGAAGCGATTAGTATTTTGATTATCTGAGATAAGCTAATTAGGATGATTTCTTGCTTGGAGGGTGTAGAGGATCTCACGCGTGAAATGTTGCAAGAAGAATCGTCCAAATTGGACCTACGAGGCAAAAGTTATGGCTTTACCAGACCTTGTGGTTGAATATGCAATTTTACCTATTTAATTGGCTATTAATTTTGCTTTTCCCTTATTTCCCTTTACCATTTCTCATTTATCCTCTCTTCTTCTTCACGCGATTAACAGAGCAGGGAACCACAAAAGCGGTGCGCACATCTAGCCCGATCACAGCAGCCAGAGGGGGAAATAGTGGGTGATTCCTTGGGTTTTCACACCTCTGACCAGCAATGCCCCTTCCTTCCCCTTCTTCTTCATCCTTCTTGCCCTAGCTCGCGCCCACCTATGCCCCTTCCAGTTAGCGGCGCCTCCCTACCGCAGTAGCAGCTGCGTGCCATCGGCAGCAACAAAGGAGGCTGAGACGGTCAATTTTGGAGCTTGTGAGGTCGTCTCTGCTGCGCCTTGTTCCTCCGCTCTCCATCTTCCTCCAGCATGCCCTAGTAGTGCCCTATCAACAGCCTCGCCCTAGCCACCCACCCTAGCCAGAGCGCCGGCCAGCAGCAGGCCGACCAGCAGACCAGCAGTGGCGGCCGATTTTGGGCTCCCTTTTTGCTTGATTTTGGATGCGCGACGCCTCCTTGTACTTCCCCTCCATCCTCCCCTCATACCTTCCCTAATCGCGGCCCCAGTAGCCTGGACGACCAGCCAACCAGCAAGCTGCTGCTGCGGTGGTGGCTAGAGGCCCTTGGGGCGCATGAAATGGCAAGCTAAGATCAGCTCCGAGCTCAGCCATGATGATGGAATAATGTTCTGTAGCCAACAACCTTGAATGAGAACTCAATCGAGCTCTTCTCCTAGTTGTGCGTGAGAAAACAATAGTCTGTTCATTGTAAGTTTAAACCAGGACGATTCCAAGGTAGAAGCCGACCCGGAAATCGCCCAGAAACTGGTCCTTGGACGCGTTCCTGTACGGATCCAGACAAATTCGGACATTTCAAATTATGTGAGTAGGGTTTCATTTATTTATCATTAATAAACTCAGGCGTTTGAATATTTTCTGTTTTGTGCGCGAATTACGCTAATAACAGGCGTTATCAGGCGTCGGGCAGCGTTTGGCGTCGCCCGACCTTTTTATTTCATAAAATGCTTTTAGACGTTGTTATATGATTTAGTTTAGCATCTGATCAGTGTGAATTGAATAAGTGAATTTATATGGTTCATTGGAACTTGAAATACGTAATATGCTTAATGAAAATGATGAAATTTCCTGTATTATGGCTGCAATGTACTTGTTGATTTAAAAATGGATATTTAGCATGGAAACTGGATAAATGATACTGAGTTATGTTTAAAGATGACAAATGATGTATATGTGTTTAAAGTGATGTTCAGAATGTGAAATAAGTATGGTATGTGACATTCCTGTTTAAATGTTTATATGTTAATCAGTTAATAGACTTAGGTGCCCTAACACCGTAGAACCCCTTTGAGAGGTCTGCACCTTAGGGGTGAAACTCGTGTCCAACATCAACCGGATGAGTAATTCTGGTGGCACGAGGGTTGTTAGACAGTGTCCAACACCAACCGATTGAGTAATTTTGGTGGCACTGGGGAAAAATAATAAATAAAGTAAAGGGTTATCCAACACCAATCGGTTGAGTAATTCTGGTGGTAACCCAGTGTTGACTCCCTGCGCCTGTGTGCTCAGGTTAGAGGAGGAGTCCAGAGCACTCATGGTGAGTGCAGAGGAGGCCAGAGAGCCTGTGGGTCCTGTAGCAAACCAGGACGAGAAGTTAGACTTAGCATTTCCTCGGTGTGTCACTAAGTCTTGTACGGTGAGAACGTAGTTTGCTACAGATCTTTGTATGCAGAGTACACTGCATATGATTAGGGCATAATAACTAAAATGTAATCATATAGGATCACAATAAATTTAATATGTTAAGAGTTTAGAACTTCTGTGCTAGTTCTCAATAATTGCTTTATTATTCAAGATATGCAGTTTCTGATATTTTATGCTTTACAGTTATGCGATATTTGTTGTTGTATAGAAATGTGATTATTATATGTAAAATCTGCTATGTCATTAGAAATGCTCTGTATAATATTGTTCTTATGCTTTATTTCAATTTAATAAACTTGACGAGTTGTTTAATGATAGTTAAATGAAAAACTATTCACTGAGCGAGTAGGCTCACTCCTCTACTCAAACATTTTCAAGTCAGCGACAGTTCCAGGAATCTAAAGGATCTTACCACCCTAGTCAGTAGAAGGTATATATAGTTAGTTAGATAGTGGTCTCTTAGTCCTTTCCCCTCGATGCTTGGGACATGGTGTGGGTGAGAGAGAGTATGTATGGCGAATGTGTAAAAGATGTAAATTAACTGTTATGTTTTACTTTCTGTTAAACAATGTTACATGTTGTAAACTCTGTTTATGTTCTCTAGCCAGTTTAATTGAAATGCTTCCGCAATAGTTTATTATGTTTTAGTTTACAGCAATAATCCGGATATCATTACGAGGTTTTAAAAAGAGAAAGTTCTCAGTGGTTTGTTTATGTGATAATCCCTCCGTCGCGCCCTAATCTCGTGGGTTGTGGTTAGTGTGAGATCGGGGTGTGACATCTTGGTATCAGAGCATAGGTTGAGTATGCAGTTACTCTAAGTCAAGGTCAGGGGACGATAAGAGACCAATAGGATTAGGACTTAGGTGTCTTCCTTTTAACTGCAATTTTATAACAGGAAATGTTCTGTTATAGTATTGCAGATGACAGGAAGTGGACGTGGTCACGAGAATCAAGTTGAGAGTTTAAGCTGAGTTATCAGGGATCATTAGGATCAAAAGATAGAGTTATAATTAAGATGGATAAGAAATGATGTGTTTTTAGCTCTGGGAAGTATGAGTGTTTAGATACCCTGGCCAGGTGTCTGAATACTTAGATTGACCAGTATCAAGCTACTTTGTCTATTCTTCTTTGAATACCCTGGCCAGGTATGCAGAGGAAGGATAGGCTAGAGAGAAACCCTAGAAATCTTAGGGTTAAGAATCGGAAATTAATGTAAGAGTAAGAGATTAAATATAGGATGCAATACAACTCTTGTTTTATATTGCTTATTTGATTAGAGATCACTAGAAATGCTCTTATATGCATGAAATTAGATTTTCAGTTTGTAAAGTAAACATGATTCTTTTATGTTGTGTGTTATGAAATGATTTATTTATTATTTATATTCTCTGTATCAAGTAGACTAGACGATTGTTTAAATGTATTTTCCCTAAATGGATATTATTTCCACATGTTTGAGATCAATAGGAGTTAGTTAATCCTGAGTAGCTCTTGGCTTCAGGACTACAGGTTCGGCCTGGTCCGGTTGGCAGGATGCGTTACTGGGATTTAATGACTCCTATTAACAGTATAATAAGAATAGACTCTGGATAATTTGGACCCAAATCATAGTGAGAATGTACATATGCTGAGATATTGAGATGTAAGGGAAAGATTCGAGCAGCTAAGAAGTAGCTGGAACTGATATCAGAGGCCCAATGTTGGAGTCTCATATGAGCAATCCTTAATTAGAAGTAAAGGAACACAATAAGGGTCAGATTAAATTTAATGATTAGGTGAGAAATACCCTTAATGGTACTAATCAATAATGCATAACAAATGCATGGATCCAATACATGATTAGTAAACCCTAGTGGAGGGTGTATCCTTGTGAACCCTGGTTGAGGGTGTATCCTTGTGAAACCCTAGCTGAGGGTGTATCATTGTGATTGTTTATAGGCAACTTTATAAGTTATGCTTTAAACTAAAATAAGTCCATATCTTGTGAGATAGCTGGACAATTCTAATGTGTGGCCTATACATTATATGCTAAGGGTGTGTATTCTGTGATGGAATGCATTAAGAGGGGAAATACCTTAATACAAGATAAAGTTGGTTAACTCAAGAGGGTCTGAATTAATGAGAAATGGGGAACCCTAACCCTAATTTGGGGAAAAGGGAATAATAAGCCCTGTTTGATAGTGAACCCTAATTCCTGGTCAAGGAATGATGGTATTACTATTGTATCACATGATGTGATGAATATCTTGTATGACTGTTATCATGCCTAATAACCATGCATGTATGATGAGATGATGAATATAGCCAAGTTGGGCTGTGACATTTATATAATAAATGATTGATTTGCTTTTTGTGTGTCGATGTTGTTGTTGCTTAATAGAAGTAATAATGTGTGCGGATTTTATGAGCCATGTGAATAAGTTGTTGCCTAGTGAGAGGAGACAAGATATGAATGGCCTTGTGAGCCATGTGTGATGCTTGGGTAACAAGTATCATGTTTATTTGTAACATTTGTGTTAATAAGTTATGCTAGAGAACTTGGCTGATGTTACATTTCTGTTATATATCTATAGTTCATTGATGATTATTCATATATGTTGTATTCATTACAAGTAGATGGATGAACTTATGAGATCTAAAGTTTGATTTCAAACTAAGGAAGCAAAGTCACACCACAATAATGCTATGTTACTGATAAGGACCAAACCCTAGAATGTTTAGAATTGTAGTAGTTCAAGGAATATCATTAGTGATTTGACCTTGAATATTAGCATCTTTATAAAACAAAATCATGAGATTTGCACTATGAAAGGTAAGCTAGTATTAATAAAATCTAGGGTTTAAAGGTAGATAAACAATATGAAAATAACTTGGAGAAAAGAGTAAGATATAAATTTGAAATGTAACTATAAGTAGTAGCATAGAATGAGGAGTACTACGCGATACATGATATGAAGTTAGTTGTTGTAGTTCATGCTCTTATGACACAACGTCACTATCTTTATGATGTGACGATAGACTGTCACCCTGGGAAGACGAATGTGGTAGCTGATGCCCTAAGCAGGAAGTCTAGTTTTGTAGCTGATGCATTCTCTATGGCATGTTTCAAGAGAGACCTGCTAATAGAGATGCATAAGTTGAACTTAGACTTAGGGGTAACAGAGAAGAGTGGTTTGATTGCACTGATGCAAGTCAAGCCTACTTCTTATGATCAGATCAAGGAACTACAATAGGGTGATAGTGAGTTAAACCAGACCATGCATGACATGACAGGGGGAAGAGACCAGAGTTCAAGTTTTTAGATGATGGTGTGTTGTATTAGCATGATATGTTGTGTACCTCGAGATAGTGATTTGAAAGAAAAGATTCTTGAGGAGGCACATGTATCGATGTACGCCATGTATCCAGGTAACACTAAGATGTACATGAATCTCAAGGAGTCGTATTGGTGGCATGGTATAACAAAGAATGTAGCTGAGTACGTGACTAGGTGCAGTGTGTATCAATAGGTTAAGGCTGAGCACCAGAAACCTACAGGTACCTTGCAATCTCTTCATATACCTGAGTGGAAGTGGGAACATATCACAATGGATTTTGTGATAGGGTTTCCCAGGACACCTAGAGGTTGTAACTCTATATGAATGATTGTGGATAGATTAATTTAGTCTGCTCACTTTCTTCATATTAAGTCAACCTTTGATGTCCCGAAGTTGACTAAGATATATATGGATGAGATAGTCAGGTTGCATGGTATCCCAGTTTCAATTATACCAAATAAGGATCCTAAGTTCACATCTAGGTTTTGGAATCAGTTGCATCATGCTTTGAGCACAAGTTGAGATTCTGTACAACTTTCCACGCACAGACGAATGATCAGTCTGGGAGGACCATTCAGACTCTTAAGGACATGCTGAGAGCATGTCCCATGCATTTCAGTGGAAGTTGGGAAGAACACTTGAGCCTTATAGAGTTTGCATACAACAATAGTCACCATTCCAGTCTTGGTATGGCCCCGTATGAAGCTCTGTATGGTAGAAAGTGTAGATCACCCATATGTTGGTTTGAAGTTGGTGATGAAGTGTATCTAAAGGTTTCACCATGGAAAGGAGTGTTAAGGTTTGGTAAGAGAGGCAAACTGACTCCTAGGTTTTTGGGCCCATATCCTGTCATTGAGAGGATTGGACTTATAACCTATAAGTTGGATTTGCCATCCGAGTTGGCTAGTTTACATGACGTATTTCATGTATCGATGTTGAAGATGTGTCGCATGTAGATGGACCAGTTCAGATAGTTGATCGGAGGATCAAGGAAACTCAAGAATCACGAGATACCATTAGTGAAGGTTCTGTGGAGGAATCATAATCTAGAGGAAGCCACGTGAGAACTTGAGTTTAAGATGCATAGCAAGTTTCCTTTTCTTTTTAGGAATTTCGAGATGAAATTCTTGTAAGGGAGGGAGATTGTTATGACCCATAATTAAGTTAACTAATAAGTACCTCGATTAGCATGAAACATCTTGATTAGTGCTAAGTATTTTGTTAAACACCATGGTTAATCAAGGCAAGCTAAGATGTGAATCAATGGTTGAGATTGACTCATCTCATGTAATTAATGATAATCGCAGTGCTAATTGTTAAGTTAAATAAGTGCCCAAGAAGCGATTAGTATTTTTATTATCTGAGATAAGCTAATTAGGATGATTTCTTGCTTGGAGGGTGTAGAGGATCTCACGCATGAAATGTTGCAAGAAGAATCGTCCAAATTGGACCTACGAGGCAAAAGTTATGGCTTTACCAGACCTTGGGGTTGAATATGCAATTTTACCTATTTAATTGGCTATTAATTTTGCTTTTCCCTTATTTCCCTTTACCATTTCTCGTTTATCCTCTCTTCTTCTTCACGCGATTAACAGAGCAGGGAACCACAAAAGCGGTGCGCACATCTAGCCCTATCGCAGCAGCCAGAGGGGGAAATAGTGGGTGATTCCTTGGGTTTTCACACCTCCGACCAGCAGTGCCCCTTCCTTCCCCTTCTTCTTCGTCCTTCTTGCCCTAGCTCGCGCCCACCTATGCCCCTTCCAATTAGCGGCGCCTCCCTACCGCAGTAGCAGCTGCGTGCCATCGGCAGCAGCAAAGGAGGCTGAGACGGTCAATTTTGGAGCTTGTGAGGTCGTCTCGGCTGCGCCTTGTTCCTCCGCTCTCCATCTTCCTCCAGCACGCCCTAGTAGTGCCCTATCAACAACCTCGCCCTAGCCACCCACCCTAGCCAGAGCGTCGGCCAGCAGCAGGCCGACCAGCAGACCAGCAGTGGCGGCCGATTTTAGTCTCCCTTTTTGCTTGATTTTGGATGCGCGACGCCTCCTTGTACTTCCCCTCCATCCTCCCCTCATACCTGCCCTAATTGCGGCCCTAGTAGCCTGGACGGCCAACCAACCAGCAAGTTGCTGCTGCGGTGGTGGCTAGAGGCCCTTGGGGCGCATGAAATGGCAAGCTAAGATCAGCTCCGAGCTCAGCCATGATGATGGAATAAAGTTCTGTAGCCAACAGCCTTGAATGAGCACTCAATCGAGCTCTTCTCCTAGTTGTGCGTGAGAAAACAATAGTCTGTTCGTTGTAAGTTTAAACTAGGACGATTCCAAGGTAGAAGCCGACCCGGAAATCGCCCAGAAACTGGTCCTTGGACGCGTTCCTGGACGGATCCAGACAAATTCGGACATTTCAAATTATGTGAGTAGGGTTTCATTTATTTATCATTAATAAACTCAGGCGTTTGAATATTTTCTGTTTTGTGCGTGAATTACGCTGATAACAGGCGTTATCAGGCGTCGGGAAGCGTTTGGCGTCGCCCAACCTTTTTATTTCGTAAAATGCTTTTAGACGCTGTTATATGATTTAGTTTAGCATCTGATCAGTGTGAATTGAATCAGTGAATTTATATGGTTCATTGGAACTTGAAATACGTAATATGCTTAATGAAAATGATGAAATTTCCTGTATTATGGTTGCAATGTACTTGTTGATTTAAAAATGGATATTTAGCATGGAAACTGGATAAATGATACTGAGTTATGTTTAAAGATGACAAATGATGTATATGTGTTTAAAGTGATGTTCAGAATGTGAAATAAGTATGGTATGTGACATTCCTGTTTAAATGTTTATATGTTAATCAGTTAATAGACTTAGGTGCCCTAACACCGTAGAACCCCTTTGAGAGGTCTGCACCTTAGGGGTGAAACTCGTGTCCAACATCAACCGATTGAGTAATTCTGGTGGCACGAGGGTTGTTAGACAGTGTCCAACACCAACCGATTGAGTAATTTCGGTGGCACTGGGGAAAAATAATAAATAAAGTAAAGGGTTATCCAACACCAACCGGTTGAGTAATTCTGGTGGTAACCCAGTGTTGACTCCCTGCGCCTGTGTGCTCAGGTTAGAGGAGGAGTCCAGAGCACTCATGGTGAGTGCAGAGGAGGCCAGAGAGCCTGTGGGTCCTGTAGCAAACCAGGACGAGAAGTTAGACTTAGCATTTCTCGGGTGTGTCGCTAAGTCTTGTACGGTGAGATCGTAGTTCGCTACAGATCTTTGTATGCAGAGTACACTGCATATGATTAGGGCATAATAACTAAAATGTAATCATATAGGATCACAGTAAATTTAATATGTTAAGAGTTTAGAACTTCTGTGCTAGTTCTCAATAATTGCTTTATTATTCAAGATATGTAGTTTCTGATATTTTATGCTTTACAGTTATGCGATATTTGTTGTTGTATAGAAATGTGATTATTATCTGTAAAATCTACTATGTCATTAGAAATGCTCTGTATAGTATTGTTCTTATGCTTTATTTCAATTTAATAAACTTGACGAGTTGTTTAATGATAGTTAAATGAAAAACTATTCACTAAGCGAGTAGGCTCACTCCTCTACTCAAACATTTTCAGGTCAGCGACAGTTCCAGGAATCTGAAGGATCTTACCACCCTAGTCAGTAGAAGGTATATATAGTTAGTTAGATAGTGGTCTCTTAGTCCTTTCCCCTCGGTCCTTGGGACATGGTGTGGGTGAGAGAGAGTATGTATGGCGAATGTGTAAAAGATGTAAATTAACTGTTATGTTTTACTTTCTATTAAACAATGTTACATGTTGTAAACTCTGTTTATGTTCTCTAGCCAGTTTAATTGAAATGCTTCCGCAAAAGTTTATTATGTTTTAGTTTACAGCAATAATCCGGATATCATTACGAGGTTTTAAAAAGAGAAAGTTCTCAGTGGTTTGTTTATGTGATAATCCCTCCGTCGCGCCCTAATCTCGTGGGTTGTGGTTAGTGTGAGATCGGGGTGTGACATATCCTTTTAGTAATGCTTCTTGCTTTGGCTACTAGTGTTGCTGCCCTACATGTGCCCTAGATCTTGTTGGCCGATATGTGTTGTGTTGGGTTCCCTTTGTGTCGGCCCACCCTTGGATTAGGGGATCTTGAGAAAAACCCCTCTCTCACTTTAGTTGAGAGGTGAGCTTAGGGTTCCTTAGTTCAAAGGTGTGTGTAGTGTGCCTGTGAGGCAATACCCCTCTCTCTCCTTGGACTTGATAGGTGAGACTATGGTGCTGGGCAACATAGTGGTTGGCTTGGCCGATATAGGGTTGTCCTATCCTAGTTGCACGGTATGCCTTTAGGGTTTTACCTTTAGTTGGTTCCTTGGGCGATAGGGGGCGGCCATGACTTTGCTGGTGTATTCTTGGGCAAGACCCCTCTCTCTCCTTGGACTTGAGAGGTGAGCTTATGCAATACCCCTCTCTCTCCTTGGTCTTGAGAGGTGAGCATGTGGCCTATATGTTTGGGTGTTATGTTGAGTTGGTTGGCCGATAGGGTGTTGTTCTACCCTTGTTGCCCGATATGCTTCAGGTTGTGAAAAACCCCTCTCACTTGGTATCCTTGGGTGATATGGTGTGGATGGTTGTGACGAGGTCAAGACCTTCTAACCCTAGTAACCTGATATGGATTGTAGATGTGGTGACCGATATCCCTTTCCCACCCTAGGGTTAGGGTTGGATGATATGGTTGGTTGACACCTAGTTGGTCCTTTGGCTGATATTTGTTCTGGAGGTGTTGAGCTCTTGGGCGATATCTCCCTCTTGTGTTGACCTCTCAGGCATCATTGCCTTGCTTTGCATGATACCCATGATGGGTAGTGCTGCCCGATATCCCTTTCTTCCCCTTGAGCTAGGGTTGGGCGATACATGTCGGTTCTTAGTTGTTGACCGCCATGGTGTTACCTGTTAGAGCATCGCCCGACACAACATTGCATGATATGATGGTGTGTCACTTAGGCGTTATAGGATGGTTCCTAGAATGTTGCTCGCTTGTACCTTGTTGCTTCCTTGTTCCTTTGGCCGATATGGTTTTTGATGGGCTATCCTTGTGACGAGCGATATGGATGGTGATGCCCGACAGTCTGTTGCAACATGTTGCCCGTCATGGGGCATTGTCTGCTTGGGCATCAAAGGTTGAGAGTTGCCCATTGCCAGTTGATGTGTGTTGCCCAGTATAGGGGTTTCCTGGGATGGGTGTTGGCCGGAACGGGTGCTGGCCGACACAGCTGGATAGGTCTGGTTGTAACCATTGCACCTTTAGTGAGGGTTGTGATATCCTTTTGGTAAGGGTTGCGGTAACCTATGGTAAGGGTCGTTGTGCCTTTTGGTGAGGGTTGTTCCCTACCCGATACACTTTTGTGAAGGTTGTGTTCTAGATTTGCTTGAAACCCTAATATTATTTGGAATGTTATATTGGGAAGTTATATAAATGCATGGTCATCTAATATTGCACAACATATCTCCATGATGAAGTGATTATCTACTCTTGAGCATACTAACCATGCAGGTTTCATCAATTGAGATGTGTACTAAGGTATGAGTTGTAATGATGTCCTTGGTGGCATTCTCTTAATATTAAGATGATGAGGAACACTACGTGTTATATTGACTATGATGGAATAGGATGAGTGTTGTGTGTGTATTGGATACATGTGCTTGATGATGGGATGAAATCCCTATGATGTTGGATGCTTGTGATGGATCATGATTATTGGCAAGAGGACAAGTGGGAGCATGTGCTGTTGGATCCTTGAGATGGATCATGATGATGATGATGATGATGATGATGATGATGATGATGATGGCATTGACAATAGTAGTAACAATGTGATACAGAATGATGTGATCTATGTTGTTTACCCTTGTTTATGGATTATTCAATATAACTTGGTTCATCCCAACAATCCACTTAAAATATACTAATTAATTACAAGAACAACATTTCATGTAGTTTGCCCTGGCCATGGATCCATCATCATCAGTAGCTGGTGATGGTGAAACAAGTTCTCTTGTGGGTTAACCCGGAGCACATATTGTTAAATATGTGGGTTTTCTCCTAGCCAAAAATAGGAGGATTAGAGTGAAACTATGGTTCTAGACTCAAGATGTGTGATAGAGCATGGTGAACAGGCCCATGGCTCAGTATGATAGAGCATGAATGCGTTCATGGCTCGGCAGCACAGTGAACAAGCTCGTGGCTCATGATATACTAGAGTCGTGACCTGTAACAATGTGGGCTAGAGGAAAGGGTAGCATGCAGAGCTAACCCTATGACTGAGGTCACGTAAGAAAGAGACTATGGTCTTGCTTTGGTTCTCGTACATTGACCACGAGGGTAGAGGTCATGGATTCCGACTCTTCCGTTGACCTTGTATAACACCAACTTATTTGACCTGGCTAGGTCTGTTATGTACATAAACAGGTGGTGAGCTCTTGTGCTTATGGGACAGCTAGTTCCTATGAGTTTTGGACATGTATCAAGTTTATGTATATTTATATAACATGTTTCTTTGCAGGATATGGATCTGGTTGTAATAATCCCTTTCTTATCTACTTTCCGCAATCGGTTTTAATTGACCTATGTTTTTGGTAATAAGATGTTTATGACGGTTCCTTCTCCCCATTTCTTCTTCACTGCCAATGAACCTTGGCTCCTCCGATAATGGTTGTAGTTAGACGAGGGGGAAGAAAAGGGTTTTTGGTGGAATTGAGGGCGTGAGAGCGATCGTCGCAGAGTTCTGGTCTCGAGTGTAGCTTTTGTGGGGTTGCTCATGTAGCCACCCACTCTAACCTATTTATAGGATTCATCAAAGGTCCCTATGAATTGGGAATTCTCTCAATTCTCCACAAAACCACCCATAAGTTGGGTTAGCTATCCTCCGAACAGACTCCCGAAGATGTTGGACTTGTCCTCATCTCTGCTCATTGCCTTAATCGCGATCAAATCCTGATTTTCCCCTTTCCCTTTCCTTTTGTGATTCAGGGTTGATGATGTATAGCCACCGTCAGATCTATTATCTTCTGGACCATGTATGGATCCGATGTCTGTCATCGCTCCCAATATTAA
Organism: Alisma plantago-aquatica; assembly: GCA_963693085.1. Taxonomy (NCBI): domain Eukaryota; kingdom Viridiplantae; phylum Streptophyta; class Magnoliopsida; order Alismatales; family Alismataceae; genus Alisma; species Alisma plantago-aquatica. Next base: position 718,104,612 of record OY856413.1, read on the forward strand.
CTTTTCCTTTAAATCAAGAAAAACTTTTAATAATTAATGCAATGCATTGAAAACTTGCAAAATCCATAATTATCTCCTCGTTTATCCTTTTTCATCCAAAATTTAAAGGAAACTCTGGATTGGTTTTATATACTCGTGTACCAAATTTGAATCCCAAATTCCAAATAAAAAGGGCATTATATTCATGTGCAAGTTATCCTTTAATAAAGCCTATTTAATTGATATTTTCACTTTCCTTTCTTATTATCTTTTCAAGTTGGGCTCCTTGGAACCCAAGAAACCCCAAAGATATGAAATCCACCTTTGGGGGATACTTCCTAGCCTTCTAGAGGCTTCTAACTCTTTCTTTTCTCCTTTTCTTAATTATTCTTTTATTAACTAAATTTCTTTTTCCTTTTATTTCCTTTTTCTTGTTATGGGGCCTAATAGCCACAAAGGCCTATGAAATCACACATGCAAGGTTATTGATTAAAAAAATCCATACATTCAAATCAAATCAAACAATTACATGTTCATTTATCTTTAAAAGGAGAAATTACATTTAAAATCTGAATTTAGGAAAATTGTGGTTATAACATCCTCCCCTCCTTATAAGAATTTTGCCCTCAAAATTCAGCAATCAAACAAACAAGTCAGGATATGCTTTTTCCATGTCTGTCTTCAGCTCCCATGTCGCCTCATCCTCTCCATGGTGCTTCCAAATAACCTTTACCATATCTATATTCTTACATCTGAGTTCTTTCACCTTGGTATCTAGAATCCGCAAAGGTGACTCAGGATATGTTAGCTTCCCTTGAAGCTCAATAGGATCAATGCTCAGCACATGGCTCAAATCTTTCACATAACACTTCAGATTGGACACATGGAATACGTCATGCATTATACCATACTGAGGGGACAATGAAAAATGGTATGTAGCTTCACTAATCTATTCTAACACCTCAAACTGACCCATGTATTGGGGACTCAGCTTCCCTCTATTTTTGGCTATAGCTTAGAGCAGTCTGATTTTCAAGAATACATGCTCTCCCATAGTGAATTGCACGTCAATTCAATTTGCATCAGCATATGACTTTTGTCGATCTTGGGCTCTCTTCAGCCTCTGCTTGATCAAAGCGACTTTATCTGCATACACTTGGAGCTCATTTGACCTCAATAAAGTCTTCTCACTGACATCATCCCAGTGAAGAAGTGACCGACACGGTCTCCCATAAAGATCTTCATACAGAGGCATCCCAATACTGGCTTGGTAGCTATTGTTGTAGGAAAATTCGGATAAAGGTAAGTACTATTCCCACTATCCTCCCCAATTGAGCACACAAGTTCTCAATAGATCTTCTAACGTCTGGATCGTCCTCTCAGACTAACCATCCATCTGGGGGTGATAAGCGGTACTGAACTTCAACCTTGTACCAAGTTCTTCCTGTACCTGCTTCCACAACTTAGAAATGAACTTCAGGTCTCTATCAGAGATGATGGAACTGGGTACGCCATGCAAACATACTATCTCGCTGACATACAACTCGGCTAGGTCTGACACCTTGGCAATGGTCTTCCAGGCAAGGAAGTGTGCTGACTTGGTAAGGCAATCTACCACAACCCATATCACATCATGAACTCTCTTGGTCTGGGGTAGAACCACCATGAAATCCAGGGTGATCTGCTCCCATTTCCACTCTAGAATCTCTATCGACTGTATAAGTCCGGGGGGTCATTGGCATTTAGCCTTCATCATCCCCATGATGAAGTGATTATCTACTCTTGAGCATACTAACCATGTAGGTTTCATCAATTGAGATGTGTACTTAGGTATGAGTTGTAATGATGTCCTTGGTGACATTCTCTTGATATTGATATGATGAGGAACACTACGTGTTATAATGACTATGATGGAACATGATGAGTGTTACCTGTGTATTGGTAACATGTGCTTGATGATGGGATGAAATCCTGATGATATTGGATCCTTGTGATGGATCATGATGATTGGCAAGAGGCCAAGTGGCAGAATGTGATGTTGGATCCTTGAGATGGATCATGATGATGATGATGGAATTGAGAATAGTAGTAATAGTGTGACACAGAGTGATGGGATCTATTGTTGTTTACCCTTGTTTATGGCTTTTTAATATAAATTGGTTGATCCCAACAATCCACTTAAAATATACTAATTAATTACAAGAAGAACCTTTCATGTAGTTTGCCCTGGCCATAGGTCTATCATCGTCAGTAGCTGGTGATGGTAAAATAGGTTCTCCTGGGGGTTAACCTGGAGCGCATATTGTTGAATATGCAGGGTTTTCCAAGCCAAAAATAGGAGGATTAGAGTGCAATTGTGGTTGTAGACTCAAGATGTGTGATAGAGCATGGTGAACAAGCCCATGGCTTCATATGATAGAGCATGAATGCGTTCATGGCTCGGGAGAACAGTGAATAAGCATGTGGCTCATGATATACTAGTGTTGTGACCTGTACCAAGGTGGGCTAGAGGAAAGGGTAGCATGCGGAGCTAAACCTGTGATTGAGGTTATGTAAGCAAGAGATTGCGGTCCTACTTTGGTTCTTGTGCACTGGCCACAAGGGTAAAGGTCATGGATTCTGGCTCTTCCATTGGCCTTGTATGGCACCGACTTTGGGTTTCACAACCGCAAGTTGGAATTGAGTGGTACGACTCACTTCCTCAGGGCATAATAAATGGTAATCCAGCCGTATAATATATTTGCATAGGACAAACACAAAACATTGGTTGAGGCCTTGTTTGTATAGTTGCCCTAGTTATATCTTGTAGTTAATTACATGTTCCTGAGATGTTATGATAAGATCCTATAAGACTTGTCTTGTCAATCATGTTCCATATAGTATCTTTTTATATGCCTCTTAGATATGCTGGTAAGATGTTATAGAGATAGTTCTGCTCAGTATGTTGCATATATGATCTGCTTATATCAGTTACCTGCTTTATCTATATAGCTCTCCCGAGGTTTTAAAGTTTCGGCGGGGGTTATATTTCTCACTGGGACTGTGTGTCTCACCCTGTTGGTTTAAAACCTTTTTAGGTGATCAAGCTAGATGTGGTGGTCATGAGGTTGCGGTCGAGTAGCAAGAAGAACAGTACAAGGTAAGAGATGGATATGTTGCTTTTGTGGTTGTTTTTTGGTAGAGTCCTAGAGTCATCCATGTAATCTCATTACCTTGGAGGTATTTTGATGAGGTTTTATGATGTATAGTTGATATGTCTTTCTTATCCTGTTGTTGACCTGGATAGGTCTGTTATGTACATAAACAGGTGGTGAACTCTTGTGCTTATGGGATAGATAGTTCCTATGAGTTGTGGACATGTATCAAGTTTATGTATATTTATATAACATGTTTCTTTGTAGGATATGGATCTGGTTTTAATAATCCCTTTCTTATCAGCTTTTCGCAATCAGTTTTAATTAACCCATTTTTTTTGGTAATAAGATGTTTATGATGGTTCTGTATGTTTTCACATGGCGTCTCACTATATTTGTTATGGCGGGATGTCACACTATGGGTTATTACCCTCGATCAACCTATTAGCATTTTCCTGGGCTTCTTCATTGTCGATGGCGAACACTCTGACTTGCCTTTTCTCTCCAACAAGTGGTCCTACAGTTGGTACTCCTCCTCCTGCTGGGGGTGCTACTGCCAATAGTTGCGTTGCCACTGGACCTCTCAGATCAGGTAGAGGATAGTTGGCGATGAAGTGTCCCTCCTGATGGAAACGGTAGCACACCCTCTTCTCGAAGTGACACTTCCCAAGATGTGTCCGTCCACAGGTACGACACTTCTGAAAGAAACTCTCACCACGTGGCTTTCCTTTGTTTCCATGCTTGCCCTTGGGGTGGTTACATCCTTGTCCTTTGTTGTGGTCATTCTTCTATCCTTGAGTACCTTCAATGAAACCCAAATATCCTTTGGGTGGGTTCTAAGCAGGCATCACCATCCTCTCCATGTCTAAGGCAGTGTTGTAGGCTTTAGAGAAGGTTGCTCGTTTACTTAGCATCACATGAGGCTTGATTGCATGGTGAAGACACTCCACAAAATGGTCCACCCACCTTTTCTCGGTCATCATGTGCCCAAAATGCTCCAAGATGTGAAACTTACGACCAAAGTCTGCAACGGACCGGCTACCTTGAATCATGTTGGTGAACTCTCTTTCCTTCTCCTTCTTAGCTGAGGTGGGGATGAATCTTGCTATAAATATTGTCCTGAAGTCGGTCCATGCCATCGGCTCCTCACTCAGATCTCGACCCATTATGTGGTTCTCCCACAATATCTTGGTTGCTCCTTCCAAAAGGTGAGCAGAAAAAGGAACCTTCTTATTTGGCTGTACCTCCAACATGCGGAAACCATTCTTGACTACCAGCAGCTAAGCATCTGCTTTGTCGACCACTTTAGTCTTATCCTCTCTCCAGAATCTCTCAATGTTTAGCTTGATGAAATCCAGAATGGTGACTCCAAGTCGGGGAAAAATGGAAAGTGACTCACCATTATCATCTCTGGCTATATCCCTGAGGGCCAGGGTACTAATGGCCTCAGTTCGCCTATTCTATTTTTCCATCCATAGGGCAATAGGGGTGTGAACTACCATAGCCGATCCTAGACCACCACTCTGGTTCTCCTCAAACTTGACCTCATTCTCAGACATGTGCTCTTCTTCCTGGTCCATTTTGGGGTTGTTGAAGGGAACTGGCTTAGGATCGGGGCCCTCTTCTGAGGCTCCCTTGGGTCTCTTTCTCTTCCTTGAGGACTCATCACCCCGGTCCCTCTTCCTATTCTCGGAATATACCTTCCTCTTACGGGGAGGCCAACCCTTGTCTGGGTTCACGGTGGCCTCGACAAGAGTAGCTACAATCTTTACAGGAGCCATATACATAAGCATACAATCAAACTTTAGTTTACATTTAAACTAATTATACCAACATCGATGACATTTTGTTTACGTACCTTTTATTAATTAGGTGGAGGATCCCTTAGTCCTTATCATACTTACCCTTACCTCAAGAGGGTGAAGAAAAGGGAGAAAACCCTAAATCCTAGAATCCTTAATTGAATTAGTGTTGAGAAGGGATGAAATAGATGAGAGAGTCCTAAAGGTATCTTATTTCGAGTCAGAACATCAGACATTGGCCAGGCAGTCACACTGCACCTGGGAGTCCTGATGACCGACTAGCAGGGTGGAGGAAAATATTACTAGCCCCCGGACTGTGATCCTTTTCTAGACACCTCTGTCTTTTGGAAAATCCTCTAATAACTCCCTTGATTCTCCATAGATTGTAAAATTTCATAATTACTAAGGATTAAATGAGAAACCCTGGCTCTAATAACAAATGTAACGACCCGACTCCGAGTAACCCCCAATCAAGGGAGACCAAAAGGTCAGAGACGTTATCCCAATATTTCAGGATTCATGGTTTGACATTTAATCGAGAATAATTGTCAAATTCTACAAATACTAAATTGAAAAGCTCGAATAAAATAAATCTTTTTGCATAACTTGTAAAATTCATATCTAGACTTATATCCACAGAAAAGGTCTAATCTAACTAATCCTCCTTGCACAGGTTAATTGTATCTTCACAATATTTCGGGTTATTGTTTGTCCATTTTCAAAATTGTACCTAAAACGCCGACAAACAAAACATTGGTCAATATATTTCTATACTTGTATGTGGAGAACAATAACAACTCCACAAATAGTTTCTAACAACTAATTATCACAAATAGTTTATTAGCAAACCAAACTACACTTTCAATGTGACATTCTCAATCGCTTTTTCCCTAAACCCTGGATTACCCTCTCTTAGGGTTTTGTCCTTGCAAGGGACATAAGACCACCTTCTCCATCTTGAGCTTGGTGCCTAAGGTCACCTCTCATGGTGCCCAATGGTCTTCCCTCCAGGGCTTGACCAACTCAGACCTTCCCTCTGGGACTTGGTCTTGCAACTTACATCAGGGTGGCATGTAGGTTCGAGAATACACATACATAATTAATTATGATACTCACAGGGACTTCATAGGTTTTCATAATTGAACATCCAATAGTTTTTGTTGCAATCACTCGATAAAACATCCGAGAAACTTCATGAAACTAAAGACGATTATTCATAATTAATTACATACCTATTCAGTCGAATCAACAAGCTAACAATAATCCAAGCAAGGAAATATCCAGGCAAGCAAGCAGTTCACACAAGCAATGATCTTGAAACAATCATATAATTTAATTACTATTCACTTTCTTAGATTACACTCATATGAATTCGCTTCCTAGGGTTTGCTACTTCCTTTTAGGGTTTAATTAGGGTTCATCCTCATCATTGCTACTATAAACCTTAAATCAGCAAATCTAAGTATAAACCCTAATTAGCTTGTCATATTTCTCCTAACAGGCTTAGGATCAATAGATAACAACATTATCCCAAATAATGTGGATTGTTCAAGTTAATTTCCTTCTTTACCATAGATTAGGGTTTCTACATGTATTATCATAGATTCATGGATTAAAACCCTAAAGCATACCATTTATAATAAAATTTTAGATTCAAACCTTACTTTTCATTTCAACAAGTTATTAACACTCGAATTAACCCATTAAGTATCTTAGATTTGATCTTTAATCATCAATAGGGTTTTTAACCTAAATTTAATGCACTTAATGATCAACTCAAGCTACTTTTGTAATTAGAAATGAAATCAAATGCTAAAACTATTTTTATCAGATTACTCATATTTTTCTATCTTTTTCATATATAAAGTTTCTTCATTTGACCTTCCTATTAATTTCAATGATTTTTGCAAAGAAAGGTATTTTCTTGAATTTTTTGGCAGAGAGGACTATATTAGGAAATTGCCATAAAAGCTTAGTCGCTCGATTCGTGGTCCACTGGACCACACGAGATCTGACGATCTGCGGCGTGTACCTAGCCCGTGAATCAAAAGAAACAAATAGGTGCATATGCCCTTACCTGGATTGAAGGAGTGGGAGGGCAAGATGGTAATTTGGCTGGGTATTGTCTTCAACCTCTCGCGCATTGCCTGCAGTGAGTCGAGGTCAACTCTTGGGTTGACATGGAGCTCCCGACCACCTACGAATGTACTGATTGATCCAAGAGCTCTGTCTACTCCTCGTGAACTCGCCCGACCCTTCAATTCCTTCTCCACGCTACTTCTTCATTGCAATGAACCTTGGATCCTTCGAAGATGGTTTTAGTTAGATGAGGGGAAAGAAAAGGGTTTTTGGTGGAATTGACAATGTGAGAGTGATCGTCGCAGAGCTCCGGTCTCGAGAGTAGCTTTTGTGGGGTTGCTCGTGCAGCCACCCGCTCTATCCTATTTCTAGGATTCATCACAGGACTCTGTGAATTGGGGATTCTCGAAATTCTCCATGAAACCACCCACAAGTTGGGTCAGCTATCCTCGGAACATACTCCCGAAGATGATGGACTTGTCCTCATCTCTGCTCATTGCCTTAATCGTGATCAAATCCCGATTTCCCCCTCCCCCTTTCCTTCTGCGATTCAGGGTTGATGATGTATAGCCACCGTCAGATCCATGATCTTCTGGACCATGTAAGGATCTGATGGCTGTCATCGCTCCTGATATTACCTTTTCCTTTAAATCGAGAAAAAACTTTTAATATTTAATGCAATGCATTGAAAACTTGCAAAATCCATAATTATCTCTTCTTTTATCCTTTTTCATCCAAATTTTAAAGAAACTCTGGATTGGTATTATCTACTCGTGTACCAAATTTGAGTCCCAAATTCCAAATAAAATGGGCATTATATTCATGTGCAATATTTCCTTTAATAAAGCCTATTTAATGGATATTTTCTCTTTCCTATCTTATTATCTTTGCAACTTGGGCTCCTTGGTACCCAAGAAATCCCAAAGATATGAAATACACCTTTGGGGGATACTTCCTAGCCTTCTAGAGGATTTTAACTATTTCATTTGTCCTTTTCATAATTATTGTTTTATTAACTAAATTTCTTTTTCCTTTTATTTCCTTTTTCTTGTTATTGGACCTAATAGCCATTAAGGCCTACGAAATCAGACATGCAAGGTTATTTATTAACGGAATCCATACATTCAAATCAAATCAATCAATTACATGTTCAATTATCTTTAAAAGGGGAAATTACATTTAAATGCTAAATTTAGGAAAATTGAGGTTATAACATCCTCCCCTCCTTATAAGAATTTTTCCCTCAAAATTTAGCAATCAAACAAACAAGTCAGGATATGCTTTTTCCATGTCCATCTTCAGCTCCCACGTGGCCTCATCCTCTCCATGGTGCTTCCAAAGAACCTTTACCATCTCTATATTCTTACATCTGAGTTCTTTCACCTTGGTATCTAGAATCTGCAAAGGTGACTTAGGATATGTCAGCTTCCCTTGAAGCTCAATAGGCTCAATGCTCAGCACATGGCTCGATCTTGCACATATCACTTCATATTGGACACATGGAATACATTATGCATCATACTATACTGAGGGGACAATGCCAAATGGTATGCAGCTTCAGCAATCCGTTCTAACACCTCAAACAGACCCACGTATTGGGGACTCAACCTCCCTCTATTTTTGGCTATAGCTCGGAGCGATCAGATTTTCAAGAATACATGCTCTCCCATAGTGAATTGCACATCAATTCGATTTACATCAGCATACGAATTTTGTCGATCTTGGGCTCTCTTCAGCCTCTTCTTGATCGAAGTGACTTTATCTGCATACACTTGGAGCTCATCTGACCTCAATAAAGTCTTCTCACTGACATCATCCCAATGAAGCGGTGACTGACACGGTATCCCATTAAGAGCTTCATATGGATGCATCACGATACTGGCTTGGTAGCTGTTGTTGTAGGCGAATTCGGCTAAAGGTAAGAACTACTCCCACGATCCACCCCAATCGGGCACACAAGTTCTCAATAGATCTTCTAACATCTGGATCATCCTCTTTGACTGACCATCCATCTGGAGGTGATAAGAAATACTGAACTTCAACCTTGTACCAAGTTCTTCCAATACCTGCTTCCACAACTTGGAAGTGAACTTCAAGTTTCTATCAAAGATGATGGAACTGGGTACACCATGCAAACGTACTATCTCCCTAACATACAGCTCGGCTAGGCCTGACACCTTGGTAGTGGTCTTTCAGGCAAGGAAGTGTGCTGACTTGGTAAGGCAATCTACCACAACCTGTATCACATCATGACCTCTCTTGGTCTGGGGTAGACCCACCACGAAATCCATGGTGATCTGCTCCCATTTCCACTCTAGAATCTCTATCGACTGTACAAGTCCGTAGGGTTGTTGGAATTCAGCCTTCACCATCTCCATGATGAAGTGATTATTACTCTTGAGCATACTAACCATGCATGTTTCATCAATTGAGATCTGTACTCAGGTATGAGTTGTAATGATGTCCTTGGTGACATTATCTTGATATTGAGATGATGAGGAACACTACATCTTATGTTGACTATGATGGAGCATGATGAGTGTTTCCTGTGTATTGATAACATGTGCTTGATGATGGGATGAAATCCCTATGATGTTGGATCATTGTGATTGATCATGATGATTGGCAAGTGGCCAAATGGAAGCATGTGATGTTGGATCCTTGAGATGGATCATGATGATGATGATGGCATTGAGAATAGCAGTAACAGTGTGACACAGAATGATGGGATCTATGTTGTTTACCCTTGTTGATGGTTTGTTTAATATAACTTGGTTGATCCCAACAATCCACTTAAAATATACTAATTAATTACAATAAGAACCTTTCATGTAGTTTGCCCTGGCCATAAAACTATCATTGTCAGTAGCTGGTGATGGTGAAATAGGTTCTCCTGCGGGTTAACCCGGAGTGCATATTGTTGAATATGCATGGTTTCTCCTAGCCAAAAATAGGAGGATTAGAGTGCAACTGCGGTTGTAGACTCAATATGTGTGATAGAGCATGGTGAACAGGCCCATGGCTCAGTATGATAGAGCTTGAATGTGTTCATGGCTCGGGAGCACAGTGAACAAGCTCGTGGCTCATGATATACTAGAGTCGTGACCGGTACCACGGTGGGCTAGAGGAAAGGGTAGCATGCAGAGCTAACCCTGTGACTAAGGTCACGTAAGAAAGAGACTATGGTCCTACTTTGGTTCTGGTGCACAGGCTACAAGGGTAGAGGTCGTGGATACTGGCTTTTCCATTGACTGTGTATGGCATCGGCTTTGGATGTCGCAACCTAAGGTTGGAATTGAGCGGTACATCTCACTTCCACAGGGCATAATAAATGGTAATCCAGCTATATTGTATATTTGCTTAGGGAAAACACATAACATTGCTTGATGCCTTATTTGTATAGTTTCCCTCGTTAATCATGTAGTTAATTACATGTTCCTCAGATGTTATGATAAGATCCTATAAGACTTGTCTTGTCAATCATGTTCCATATATTATCTATTTGTATGCCTCTTAGATATCCTGGTAAGATGTTATTGAGATAGTTCTACTCAGTATGTTGCATATATGATCTGCTTATATCAGTTACCTGCTTTATCGGTATTGCTCTCCCGAGGTTTTATAGTTTCGGTGGGGGTTATGTTTCTCGCTGGGACTGTGTATCTCTCCACGTTGGTTTAAAACCTTTTTAGGTGATCAAGCTAGACGTGGTGTTTGTGAGCTTGCGGCCGAGCAGTAAGAAGAATAGTAGTAGGCAAGAGATGGATATGCTACTTTTGTGGTTGTTTTGTGGTAGAGTCCTAGAGTCATCCCTATACTCTCAGGTCCTTTGAGGTATTTTGATGAGGTTTTACGATGTATAGTTGATATGGCTTTCTTATCATGTTATTGACTTGGCCAGGTCTGTTATGTACATAAACAGGTGGTGAACTCTTGTTCTTATGGGACAACTAGTTCCTATGAGTTGTGGACATGTATCAAGTTTATGTATATTTATATAACATGTTTCTTTGCAGGATATGGATCTAGTTGTAATAATCCCTTTCTTATCATCTTTTCACAAGCAGTTTTAATTAACCCATTTTTTAGTAATAAGATGTTTATGATGGTTATGTATGTTTTCGTGTGGCGTCTCACTATATTTGTGATGGCGGGATGTCACACTATGGGTTATTACCCTCTATCAACCTATTAGCATTTTCCTGGGCTTCTTCATTGTCGACGGTCAACACTTTGACTTGCCTTTTCTCTCCAACAAGTGGTCCTACAATTGGTACTCCTCCTCTTGTTGGTGGTGCTACTGCCACTGGTTGCGTTGCCACTAGACCTCTCGGATCAGGCAGAGGACAGTTGGTGATGAAGTGTCCCTTGTACTGGCAACGGTAGCACACCCTCTTCTCGAAGCAACACTTCCCAGGATGTGTTCATCCACATGTATGACACTTCTTAAAGCGACTCTCACCACGTGGCTTTATTTTGTTTCCATTCTTTCCCTTGGGGTGGTTACATCCTTGTCATTTATTGTGATCATTCTTCTATCCTTGAGTACCTTCAATGAAACCCAAATATCCTTTGGGTGGGTTTTGAGCAGGCATCACCGTCCTCTTCATGTCTAAGGTGGTGTTATAGGCTTTAGAGAAGGTTGTTGGTTTACTTGCCATCACATGAAGCTTGATTGCAGGGCGAATATGCTCCACAAAATGGTCCACCCACCTTTCCTCGATCATCATGTGCCCAAAAAGCTCCAAGATGTGAAACTTACGACCAAAGTCCGCAACGGATAGGCTACCTTTAATCATGTTCGTGAACTCTCTTTCCTTCTCCTTCTTATCTGAGGTGGGGATGAATCTTGTTGTAAAGTTAGTCTTGAAGTCGGTCCATGCCATGGGCTCCTCACTTAGATCTCGACCAATGATGTGGTTCTACCACCACATCTTTGCTGCTCCTTCCAAATGGTGAGCAGCAAAAGGAACCTTCTTATTTGGTTGTACCTCCAGCATGCAGAAACCATTCTCGACTGTCAGCAGCCAAGCATCCGCTTTGTCGACCACTTCGGTCTTATCCACTCCCCAGAATCTCTCGATGTTCAGCTTGATGAAATCTAGATTGGTGACTCCATGTCGGGGACAAAGGGAAAGTGACTCACCATTCTCATCTCTGGATATATCCCTGAGGGCCAGGGCACTAATGGCCTTAGTTAGCCTCTTCTATTGTTCCACCCATAGGGCATCAGGGGTGTGAACTACCATAGTCGATCCTATACCACCAGTCTGGTTCTCCTCAAACTTGACCTCATCCTCAAACATGTGCTCTTCTTCCTTATCCATTTAGTGGTTGTCGAAGGGAATTGGCTTAGGATCGGGGTCCTCTTCTGAGGCTCCCTTGGGTCTATTTCTCTTCCTTGAGAACTCATCACCCTGGTCCCTCTTCCTATTTTTGGAAGATCCCTTCCTCTTGTGCGGAGGCCAACCCTTGTCTGGGTTCATGATGGCCTCGACAAGAGTAGCTTGGTCTTTATAGGACCCATCTACATAAGCATGCAATCAAACTTTAGTTTACATTTAAACCAATTATACTAACCTCAATGACATCGTGTTTATGTACCTTTTATTAATTTGGTGGAGGATCCCTTAGTCCTTATCATACTTACCCTTACCTCAAGAGGGTGAAGAAGAGAGAGAAAACCCTAAATCCTAGAATCCTTAATTGAATTAGTGTTGAGAAGGGATGAAATAGATGAGAGAGTCCTAAAGGTATCTTATTTCAAGTCAGAACTTCAGACACTGGCCAGGCAATCACACTGTATCTGGGAGTTTTGATGACCGACTAGCGGGGTGGAGGAAAATATTGCTAGCCCTCGGACCATAATCCTTTTCTAGAGATCGCTGTCTTTTGGAAAATCCTCTAATAAGTCCCTTGGTTCTAAAGAGATTGTAAAATTTCATAATTACTAAGGATTAAATGAGAAACCATGGCTCTGATACCAAATGTATCGACCCACCTCCCAGTGACCCCCAATCAAGGGAGACCAAAAGGTCAGCGATGTTATCCCAATATTTCAGGATTCATGGTTTGACATTTAATCAAAAATAATTATCAAATTCTACGAATACTAAACTGAAAAAGCCAGAATAAAATAAATCTTTTTGCATACCTTGTAAAATTTGGATCTAGACTTCTATCCACAGAAAAGGTCTAATCTAACTAATCCTCCTTGAACAGGTTAATTGTATCTTCACAATATTTTGGGTTATTGTTTGTCCATTTTCAGAATTGTACCTAAAACACCGAAAAAAAAAACATTGGTCAGTATATTTCTATACTGGTATGTGGGGAACAATCACAATTCCACAAATAGTTTCCAACAACTAATTATCACAAATAGTTTATTAGCAAACCAAACTACGCTTTCAATGTGACATTCTCAACCGCTTTTGCCCTAAACCCTAGATTACCCTCTGTTAGGGTTTTGTCCTTGCAAGGGACATAAGGCCACCTTCTCCATCTTGAGCTTGGTGCTTAAGGTCACCTCTCATGGTGCCCAGTGGTCTTCCCTCTAGGGCTTAACCAACTCAAACCTTCCCTCCGGGACTTGGTCTTGCAACTTACATCAGGGTGGCATGTAGGTTCGAGAATACACACACATAATTAATTATGATACTCATAGGGACTTTATATGTTTTCATAATTGAACATCCAACAGTTTAGATTGCAATCACTCGATAAAACATCTGAGAAACTGTGTGAAACTAAAGGCAATTATTCATAATTAACTACATACGTGTTCAGTCGAATAAAAAAAACTAACAATAATCCAAGCAAGGAAATATCCATGCAAGCAAGAAGTTCACAAAAGCAATGATCTTGAAACAATCATATAATTTAATTACTGTTCACTTTCTCAGATTGCACTCATACGAACTGGCTTCCTAGGGTTTCCTACTTCCTTTTAGGGTTTCATTAGGGTTCATCCTCATCATTGCTACTATAAACCCTAAATCAACAAATCTAAGTATAAACCATAATTAGCATGTCATATTCCTCCTTACAGGCTTAGGATCAATGGATAACAACATTATCCCAAATAATTCGGATTGTTCAAGTTAATTTCCTTATTTACCCTAGATTAGGGTTTCTACATGTATTATCATAGATTCATGGATTAAAACCCTAAAACATACCATTTATAATATAATTTTAGATTCAAACCTAACCTTTCTTTTCAACATGTTATTAATACTCGAATTAACTCATTAAGCATCTTAGATTTGATCTTTAATCATCATTAGGGTTTTTCACTAAAATTTAATGCACTTTATGATCAACTCAAGGTACTTTTGTAATTAGAAACAAAATAAGATGCTAAAACTATTTTTATAAGATTACTCATATTTTTTTGATCATTTTTCATATATAAAGTTTCTTCATCTGACATTTCTATTAATTTCTATGATTTTTGCAAAGAAAGGTATTTTCTTGCATTTTTAGGCAGAGAGGACTATATTAGGAAATTGCCATAAAAGCTCGGTCGCTTGATCCGTGGTCCGCTCGACCACATGAGATCTGACTATCTACGGCGCATGCCAAGGCTGCGAATCAAAAGAAACAAATAGGTGCATATGCCCTATCCTGGACTGAAGGAGTGGGAGGGAAAGATGGCTATTTGGCTGGGTATTGTTTTCAACCTCTCGCGCGTTGCCTACAGTGAGTAGAGGTCAACTCTTGGGTTGACTTCAAACTCCCGACTACCTACGAATGAAATGATTGATCCAAGAGCTCTGTCTACTCCTTACGAACTCGCCTGACCCTTCAATTCCTTCTCCACATTACTTCTTCACTGCCAACGAACCTTGGCTCCTCCAGCGACGGTTGTAGTTAGGCGAGGGGGAAGAAAAGGGTTTTTGGTGGAATTGAGGGCACAAGAGGGATCGTTGTAGAGCTCCGATCTCGAGGGTAGCTTTTGTGGGGTTGCTCGTGCAGCTACCCACTTTATCCTATTTATAGGATTCATCACAAGTCCCTATGAATTGGGGATTCTCTCAATTATCCATGAAACCACCCACAAGTTGGGTTAGCTATCCTCGGAATAGACTCTCAAAGATGATGGACTTGTCCTCATCACTGCTCATTGCCTAAATCGTGATCAAATCCCAATTTCCCCCTCTCCCTTTCCTTCTGTGATTCAGGGTTGACGATGTATAGCCACCTTCAAATCCACGGTCTTCTGGACCACGTAAGGATCTGATGGTTGTCATCGCTCCCGATATTACCTTTTCCTTTAAATCAAGAAAAACTTGTAATATTTAATGCAATGCATTGAAAACTTGCAAAATCCATAATTATCTCCTCGTTTATCCTTTTTCATCCAAATTTTAAAGGAAACTCTTGATTTGTATTATCTACTCGTGTACCAAATTTGAGTCCCAAATTCCAAATAAAAAGGGCATTATATTCATGTGCAAGTTATCATTTAATAAAGCCTATTTAATTGGTATTTTCTCTTTCCCTTCTTATTATCTTTGCAACTTGGGCTCCTTGGAACCCAAGAAATCTCAAAGATACAAAATCCACATTTGGGGGACACTTCCTATCCTTCTAGAGGCTTCTACCTCTTTCTTTTCTCCTTTTCTTAATTATTCTTTTATTAACTAAATTTCTTTTTTCTTTTATGTCCTTTTTTTGTTATTGGGCCTAATAGCCACTATGGCCTATGAAATCACACATGAAAGGTTATTTATTAATGAAATCCATACATTCAAATCAAATCAAACAATTACATGTTCATTT
The DNA here is from genome assembly GCA_963693085.1 of Alisma plantago-aquatica. Taxonomy (NCBI): domain Eukaryota; kingdom Viridiplantae; phylum Streptophyta; class Magnoliopsida; order Alismatales; family Alismataceae; genus Alisma; species Alisma plantago-aquatica. The sequence goes on from OY856413.1 coordinate 718,120,393, forward strand.
ATATTCAAAAGGAGAAATTACATTTAAATTCTGAATTTAGGAAAATTGAGGTTATAACATCCTCCCCTCTTTATAAGAATTTTGCCCTCAAAATTCAGTAATCAAACAAACAAGTCATGATATGCTTTTTCCATGTCCATCTTCAGCTCGCATGTGGCCTCATCCTCTCCATGGTGCTTCCAAAGAACCTTTACCATCTCTATATTGTTACATCTGAGTTGTTTCACCTTGGTATCTAGAATCCGCAAAGGTGACTCAGGATATGTCAACTTCCCTTGAAGCTCATTAGGCTCAATGCTCAACACATGGCTCGGATCTTGCACATATCTCTTCAGCAGCTTTACCAATCCATTCTAACACCTCAAACGGACCCACGTATTGGGGACTCAACTTCCCTCTATTTTTGGCTATAGCTCAGAGCGGTCAGATTTTCAAGAATACATGCTCTCCCATAGTGAATTGCACGTTAATTTGATTAGCATCAGCATACAACTTTTGTTGATCTGGGCTATCTTCAGGCTCTGCTTGATCAAAGATAATTTCTCTACATACACTTGGAGCTCATATGACCTCAATAAAGTCTTCTCACTGACATCATCTCAGTAAAGAGGTGACCGACATAGTCTTCCATTAAGAGTTTCATACGTAGGCATCCAGATACTAGCTTGGTAGCTGTTGTTGTAGGCAAATTCAGCTAAAGGTAAGTACTACTCCCACGATCCACCCCAATCGAGCACACAAGTTCTCAATAGATCATCTAATGTCTGGATTGTCCTCTCTGACTGACCATCCATATGGGGGTGATAAGCGATACTGAACTTCAACCTTGTACCAAGTTCTTCCTGTACCTGCTTTCACAACTTGGAAGTGAACTTTGTGTCTCTATTGGAGATGATGGAACTGGGTACGCCATGCAAACGTACTATCTCCCTGACATACAACTCAGCTAGTTCTGACAGATTGGCAGTGGTCTTTCGGGTAAGGAAGTGTGCTGACTTGGTAAGGCAATCTACCACAACCCATGTCACATCATGACTCTCTTGGTCTGGGGTACACCCACCACAAAATCCATGGTGATCTGCTCCCATTTCCACTCTGGAATCTCTATCGACTATACAAGTCCGCCGAGTCGTTTGCATTCAACCTTCACCATCTGGAACGTAAGACAGTTGGCCACATATGCCGCAATGTCTCTCTTCATACCTGGCCACCAAAAATACCTCTGTAAATCCTTAAACATCTTTGTAGTACCCGGGTGTATCGTATACTTAGAACCATGAGCCTCTTGCACGATACTTTCCTTCAACGGTGAATCTTCAAGGACCCATATACGGTCCTCGAATCTAATCCTTCCATCTACTCCCACCGAGAGATAGGTCTGCGGCTTCTTCAACAAGCCCTTCATCCTGCTGAGTTCTAAGCTGGTCAATTGTGTCGCCACTATCTCACTTAAAACCTATGACTGAATCTGAATATTGGCCAATCAAACTCGGTCCTCTAACAGTTGCAAAGCTCACTCCACTAGCTCTTCTAAGCTCTTCCACTGACTGGACAAAATAGCTGCACACCAGAGCTATTTTCGACTCAATGCAACATCTACGATGTTCTCCTTTCTAGGGTGATAGGCGATGGTGAAGTCGTAATATTTCATGTACTCCATCCATCATCGCTGTCATAGATTTAGGTCTCTTTGTGTCAGGAGGTACTTTAGGCTCTTATGGTCGGTGATGATCTCGAAGGTAGCACCATAAAGGTAATGTCGCCAGATCTTCAATGCATGGATGATTGCAGCTAGCTCTAAGTCATGCGTCGAGTAGTTCATCTCATTGGGCTTGAGTTGTCGGGAGGCATATGAAACCACATGCTAATTATGTTCCAACACACAACCAAGTCCCATCTTCAAAGCATCAGTGAATATCACAAAACCCTCATTTCCGAAAGGTAGGGTAAATATTGGGGTGGTGGTCAGCTTCTCCTTTAGCTCCTGAAAATGAGCCTCGCATATATTGGACTACACAAACTTCACATCCTTCTGAGTCAACATGGTAAGTGGCAAGGCGGTCTTCAAGAAATCCTTAATGAAGTGTCGATAGGATCCGGCCAACCCCAAGAAGCTGCAAATCTCGGAGGGGTTCTTTGATGCAGGCTAGTCTTGAACTATTGACACTTTAGCTGGATCTACGGTGATCATTCCTCCTAAGATGATGTGTCCAAGAAACATGAATCGGTCTATCCAAAAATCACATTTTGAGAAATTTCCATAGAACTTTTGCTTTCTCAGGATATCAAGGACTCTACCCAAATGATCATGGTGTTGAACTAGGTCATCGGAGTACACCAAGATGTCATCTATGAACATGATCACAAAGGAGTCTAGGAAGGGCTGGAACACACTGTTCATTAGGTTTATAAAGACACTGGGTGCATTGGACAACCCAAACAACATGACAACAAACTCATAATGGCCATATCGGTTTCGGAAAGTCATATTAGGTATATCCTCACTTCTTACTCTCACTTGATGGTATCCGTACCTCAAATCGATCTTTGTAAAGACTCAAGCCGATTTGAGCTGGTAAAAAAGGGCATCTATCTTAGGTACGGGTTACCTATTCTTAATGGTCACCTGATTGATCATCTGGTAATCAATACACATCCAGACTGATCCATCCTTCTTCTTCACAAAAAGGACTGCTGCTCCCCATGGTGATGTACTAGGTCTGATGAAACCTTTATCTAACAACTCCTACAACTGGGTTTTCAACTCAAGCAACTCAACAGGGGCCATTATATAGGGTGCCTTAGATATAGGGCTAGTCCCGGGAGCTAACTCAATGGAGAAATCTACCTCCCTCTCAGGGGGAATCCCTGGTAGATCATCTGGAAACACATCTGCATACTCTCGAACAACCTCTATCTCCTCTAAGGGTCATACTTTGGCCTCAAGCTTAGTGACTATGGCTTGGTATGCTTAGCAGCCTTTGGATATCATCTGCTCAACCTTCAAAGCCAAGACATAAAGGTTGGTGGTCGCATCTCTTCTTCCTCGAATGGTAAAATGTGATGACCGTGTTTCCTAATGAGGATCTTCTTTCCTCTACAGTCGATTTGTGTTGTATAGGTGTAAAGCCAATCCATACCAATGATTACATCAAAATCATTCATATCGAAGGGGATGAAGTTAGTGGGAAGCTTGTGACTCACGTACTTAACTGCCAAGATAGGGGTTTTTAAAAGAGATGTATGTATCCGACCACTCGGGGTTGTGACATCTAAAACATAGCCTAAATCCTTGATGTCCAAACTAACCATAGATACCAGATTTCTCAAAATAAAAGTATTAGTAGAACTAAAATAAAAAAGATCTTTTACATTTTGTCCCATGGCTTCAAGCATGCCTACATAGATTCATAATGTATCAGACTACTATTACATGATCAAACTAAATGAAAGGAAAACTCTATGGGTTATTACCCTTGATCAACCTATTAGCATTCGCCTGGGCTTCATCATTGTCGATGGTGAACACTCTGGCTTGCCTTCTCTCTCCAACAGGTGGTCCTCCAACTAGTACTCCTCCTCCTTTTGGGGGTGCTACTGCCACTAGTTGTGTTGCCACTGGACCTCTCGGATTAGGTAGAGGACAGTTGGTGATGAAGTGTCTCTCCTTCTGGCAATAGTAGCACACTCTCTTCTCGAAGTGACACTTCCGAGGATGTGTCCGTCCACAGGTATGGCACTTCTGAAAGCGACTCTCACCACGTGGCTTTCCTTTGTTTCCATGCTTGCCCTTGGTGTGGTTACAACCTTGTCCTTTCTTGTGATCATTCTTCTGTCCTTGAGTACCTTCAATGAAACCCAAATATCCTTTGGGTGGGTTCTGAGCAGGGATCACCGTCCTCCCCATGTCTAAGGCAGTGTTGTAGGCTTCAGAGAAGGTTGTTGGTTTACTCGCCATCACACGAGGCTTGATTACAGGGTGAAGATGCTCCACAAAATTGTCCACCCACCTTTCCTCGGTCATCATGTGCCCAAAACACTCTGAGATGTGAAACTTACAGCCAAAGTCTACAACGGATATGCTACCCTGGATCATGTTGGTGAATTCTCTTTCCTTCTCCTTCTTAGTTGAGGTGGGGATGAATTTGGTTAAAAAGATAGCCCAGAAGTTGGTCCATGCCATCGGCTCCTCACTCAGATCTTGACCCATGATGTGGTTCTCCCACCAGATCTTGGTTGCACCTTCCAAAAGGTGAGCAGCAAAAGGAACCTTCTTGTTCGGTTGTACCTCTAGCATGCGAAAACCGTTCTCAACTGCCAGCAGCCAAGCATCCACTTTGTTGACCACTTCGGTCTTATCCTCTCCCCAGAATCTTTCGAAGTTCAGCTTGACGAACTCCAGAATGGTGACTCCAAGTCGGGGATGGATAGAAAGTGACTCACCATTCTCATCTCTGTCTATATCCCTGAGGGCCAGGGCACTAATGGCCTCAGTTAGCCTCTTTTGTTGTTCCATCCATAGGGCATCAAGGATGTGAACTACCATAGCCGGTCCTGGACCACCAGTCTGGTTCTCCTCAAACTTGAACTCGTCCTAGAATATGTGCTCTTCTTCCTGGTTCATTTCAGGGTTGTTGAAGGGAACTGGCTTAGGATCAGAGCCTTCTTCTGAGGCTCCCTCGGTTCTCTTTCTCTTCCATGAGGACTCATAACCCCGGTCCCTCTTCCTCTTCTTGTAAGATCCCTTCCTCTTGTGGGGAGGCCAACCCTTAGCTCGGTTCACGGTGTCCTGAACAGGAGTAGCTACGATCTTTACACGAGCCATCTACATAAGCATACAATCAAACTTTAGTTTACATTTAAACTAATTATACTTATGTCGATGACATCTTGTTTATGTACCTTCACTACTACAGATATAGCGTTCAGTGTCGCTTTTCTGGGCGTCGGTTATTTCGGACAACCGACGCCTATAATATTCGGCGTCAGTTATTTATACAAACCGACGTCTATATTCGAAGACCAGCCAGACACGGGTATCGCTTTGTATTCAGCGTCGGCTGAGTGTAACCAACCGACGCCTAAAGGCACCCGCGAAATCCAATTTTCGAGCGAAAAAAATCTGGGTCACATACAGCGTCGGTTGTTTAACAATTCACCGACGCCTATGTGAAATGAAATTTTGTGCGAAAAGTTCCACTTTCGGTGTCAGTTATCCTTGGATAACCGACGCCGATAATAGTTCCCGGCAATTAATTTAGGGTAAAGATTGTCTAATTGGACGTCGGTTATTACGATCAACCGACGCTGAAGATAATAGGCGTCGGTTGTCCTAGATAACCGACGCCGTTGACCAACTTAATAGAGGCCCGATCACCCGACTCTTCCCCCTTTCTTCCTGTTTCATCGATTCTCCTGCATGTGCGCTGCTCGTCGCCGCTCTCCCAAAATCGCCGCCTGGTGCCTGGTGCCTGCTGCTTCTCACTCACCGGTGACGATCCCTGCCGCCGCCCGCCGCGCCGCCGCCGCCCGCCGCCTTCCTCCTTGCGCCGCCGCCGCCCGCTCCTTCCTCCCTGCTCACGCCCTACTGCGGCGTTGTCTTCTTGCTTGCCTCCGCTGCTCACAAGGTATTAGCGTAGCACCATCTTCCTTGTCTTCTTCCTTGCCGCCCGCTGCTCTGCTCTGCTCTGCTTGCTGTTCTACTTCTTTCACTGAGAACTGAGAAGAATGGCCTACCACGGCCGTGTTTGATTTGATTTAAACCCTAATTTGATTTAAACTTGTCCATTCTAGCATCCTAATTTGATTTGATTAAACACTAACATTGATGAAACCCTAACATCAATTGTGATGAAAGCCTAACATGTACATATCTATTATTGTGTTTGTTGGCCTAGAAACCCGTCCAAGATTGACTCATTAGGAGTAAATCTTGGATAATCCCCGGTTTGGGACTGTTCTTGAACACCTAATCTCACTTAGGATGTAAGTGTATAATGTGTATTGGGTTTTCGAGAAAATTTCGGTAGCATTTCCCCGTTTGTTCTCTAAGTACATATGTACTTAGAGAACATCGGGGAAATGCTGCCGAAATTTTCTTGAAAACCCAATACACATTATACACTTACTAGTGAGATTATGTGTTCAAGGATGGGATAGGTGGTACACATTTATTATATATAAGAATGACATCACATGTGTTTGTTGGCCTAGAAAGTGAACAATTATTGTTCTTTATATTACTTGTACATTGGTATAAATTAGAATGAACAATTACTAAATTATATACTGTTTGTATGGAGTCTGGATTCATTGTAGATATCTATTATTGTGTTTGTTGGCCTAGAAACCCATCCAAGATTGACTCATTAGGAGTAAATCTTGGATAGTCCCCGGTTTGGGACTGTTTTTGAACACCTAATCTCACTTAGGATGTAAGTGTATAATGTGTATTGGGCTTTCGAGAAAATTTCGGTAGCATTTCCCCATTTGTTCTCTAAGTACATATGTACTTAGAGAACAGCGGGGAAATGCTGCCGAAATTTTCTTGAAAACCCAATACACATTATACACTTACTAGTGAGATTAGGTGTTCAAGGATGGGATAGGTGGTACACATTTATTATATATAAGAATGACATCACATGTGTTTGTTGGCCTAGAAAGTGAACAATCATTGTTCTTTATATTACTTGTACATTGGTATAAATTAGAATGAACAATCACTAAATTATATATTGTTTGTATGGAGTCCAGCTTCATTGTAGATATCTATTATTGTGTTTGTTGGCCTAGAAACCCGTCCAAGATTGACTCCTGAGGAGTAAATCTTGGATAGTCCCCAGTTTGGGACTATTCTTGAACACCTAATCTCACTTAAGATGTAAGTGTATAATGTGTATTGGGTTTTTGAGAAAATTTCGGTAGCATTTCCTCGTTTGTTCTCTAAGTACATATGTACTTAGAATATAGCGGGGAAATGCTGTCGAAATTTTCTTGAAAACCCAATACACATTATGCACTTACTAGTGAGATTAGGTGTTCAAGGATGGGATAGGTGGTACACATTTATTATATATAAGAATGACATCACATTATACACTTAGGATGTAAGTGTATACCCTAATCTTTTCCTAATATATACTTGTTTCCTAATATATACTTGTTTTCTCTGATCATAGATTGGATAGATCATGGATGTCCATTCGTAATCGTTGCACCCCAGAGTTTATATCTGGTCTTGATCAGTTTATTAGATTTGCCGAGGAACATAGGAAAAAACCTACAGATAGGTTCTACTGTCCATGTAGGCATTGCGGTAACAACTTGAAAGTCAACACTGGTGAGGAAATCAAAACTCATGTCATGTGCAACGGGATTGTACAAGGCTATACAGAATGGCACTGGCATGGAGAGATTTCAAAATCGAAACCAGTAGATGTCGATAGCAGTGCTTGGGTGGAAGAAGAAATGGCCTCCGATGACGTAAATGTGAACGAACCAGTTCCAACAGACATCGTTGATGCGATGCTGGATAGTTGTAGGGTAGAGCACACCGATCCACCTCCTATCTTTAGAAACATTATGCATGATGCTGAGATACCGTTATATACAGGCTGTGCTAAGTTTAAGAAGCTTAGCGTTGTGTTGAGATTGTATAAGTTGAAAGCTAACAATAGATGGAGCGACAAAAGCTTCACTTCATTGTTGACTTTGTTGAAAGAAATGCTTCATGAAAGAAACGAGCTGCCAATCTCAACATACCAGGTAAAGAAAATGTTGTGCCCAATGGGAATGGAGGCCAAGAACATACACGCATGCCCGAATGATTGTGTATTATTTCAAAAGGACTATGTAGATTTGAAAGATTGTCCAAAATGTGGTGCGTCAAGGTATAAATTGACGACTTCGGGGGAGTCCAAAACTGGTTCTCCTGCCAAGGTGTTGTGGTATCTACCTATAATATCATGGTTTCAACGCATGTTTGCAAATCCGAAAGATGCGAAGAATTTGAGGTGGCATGCAGATGTTAAGAAAAATAATGATGGGATCCTACGACATGCGTCTGATTCCCCACAGTGGAAGAAGATTGATCTATTGTACCCCAGATTTGGTGAAGAAGATAGGAATCTAAGACTTGGGCTTTGTACAGATGGGATGAATCCGTACGGGACATTGAGCAACCAACATAGCACTTGGCCAGTCATGCTTGTTATATACAATCTTCCTCCCTGGATGTGTATAAAAAATAAGTACGTTATGTTGTCGTTGTTGATATCGGGCCCTAAACAACCTGGAAATGATATCGATGTTTATCTTGAACCTGTGATTGATGACTTAAAGAAACTTTGGGCTGAAGGTGTGATGACCTATGATGCTTCAGCAAGAGAGACATTTCGTTTGCACGCTATGTTGTTTTGCACTGTTAATGACTTTCCAGCATATGGGAATTTGTCTGGATATAGTGTCAAAGGAGCTAAAGCGTGTCCTATATGTGAAGAAAACATTGATTCAATAAGACTAAAACATGGCGGAAAGACTGTATATCTTGGTCATCGAAGGTTTCTTTCAAAATTCCATCTGTATCGTAGGAAGCGCAAAACATTCAATGGATGGAATGATGAACAGAGTGCACCTAAACATATACCAGGGGATGTTGTTTATGCAAAAGTAAAAGACATTGTCAATGAATTTGGTAAGAAATCACAATGTAGTATGGCCACACGGAGTGACAATTCTTCATTCAAGAAGAATTCAATATTTTGGGATCTTCCTTATTGGAGTCTTTGACAGTCATGCATTGTATCGATGTAATGCACGTTGAAAAAAATGTCTGTGATAGCATCATTGGTACTCTGTTAAATATACCAGGTAAGACTAAAGATGAGATAAAATCTAGACTGGACCTACGTGAAATGGGAATAAGGTCAGAATTAACAGAATTACATGAAATGGGTAATAAAAGAACATACTTACCTCCCACTTGTTACACGTTGTCTAGAAAGGAGAAGAAAACTTTTTGTGAATGCTTGGTAAATGTTAAGGTGCCACATGGTTACTCATCCAACATCCGTAGATTGGTATCAATGAAAGATCTGAAGTTGATAGGTCTTAAATCTCATGATTGTCACACTCTAATAGAACAAATATTGCCCATGGAAATTTGATCTATATTGCCGAAGCATGTAAGGTTTGCAATTACCAGACTTCGTTTCTTTTTCAACAGTCTATGCAGCAAAGTTATTGACCCTGATACTCTCGATAATTTGCAAAGAGAAGTGGTTGTTACCCTATGTCAGCTTGAGATGTATTTCCCTCCTTCATTCTTTGATATCATGGTACATCTTGTTGTCCACTTGACTAGGGAAGTGAAAATGTTGGGACCAGTTTTCTTGCATTGGATGTATCACTTTGAACGATACATGAGCATTTTTAAAGGTGATGTTCGAAACCATTATCGGCCTGAAGGGAGTATTATTGAAGGTTATGTGGCGAGAGAGGTTATGGATTTTTGCAATGACTTTCTCAGTGGTAATGACACTCCTGATAATGACAAGAATATTGAGGAGGGCAAAGGAATTTTGGGATCACGGGTGAAAGTTATCAGCCGTGAGTAGTTGGAACAAGCTCACTTGTATATTTTACACAATATGGACGAAGTGAGTGTTTATATCGAGGAACATACCAATTTCATAAAGAGACAACATCCTCGAGCAAGTTCATACAAATGCCTTTTTTTAGTTAATACAAATGCTAAATGTTTGCCTTTTTCTATTTAATACAAATGCTAAATGTTTGCCTTTTTAATGACATTTTCAGATGGCTGACCATGATGAGCATGATGTCCATGATGAGCATGAAGTCCATGATGAGCATGTTGTCCATGACGAGCATGGCGAGGATACCAATGTAAGTTCTAAAAACATATCCTGTATTTCTATAAAATTCATTATCTTCTAGTTATGTCATATATCTTATATTTCTATATTGGGCTAATTCAGTGTGTTTATTTTTGTCAAATTTTAGGTTGATGATGCACATGTACCCACTGAAGCACTGGAGCAACTTGATGCGCAGCACCAAACACTTAACAAGAAAAGGGGCATCACTCTGTTGAAGAAGTTAATAGCGCTTAGTGGAAGTGGATCCAAATTGGTTGTGGAGTTTGATAATGGAGGAAATGCAATTGGAGTGAACCGCAATAATTTTGTAAACTATCTTGGGTGTACCACTCGGAGCCATTGTGGTGTTGAGTATGATAATTGGCATAAAGTTCCTCAGGGGAAAAAAGACTTGATATGGAAGGATTTATGCATGAGTTATTATTATTTGCAATTCTATTTTGTAGATTACAAATTCTATTATTTGCAATTCTATTTTGGATACTAGTTAATAACATTTCTATTTTACAGAATCTATTTGCATTGTATGAGAAGTTGCATCGTAAAAGTGTGATGCAACGCGCTGGAAAGATGCTTAGGAATTATAGGACAAATCTAAATAGAGAATACATAAAAGAGGGTGATAAGAAAAAGAAGTCAACCCTTGAACAATGGAACTTCTTGGACAAAGAAGATTGGGACAATTTTGTTGCTTCAAGAAAATCTGAAGAATTCAAGGTATTAGGTGTCACTCCCAATTTAATTAATATACATTGTATTCACCTATTCAAGATTAACATTTAGTGATACTAACCAAATCATTAATGTGCATACTAACTAGGCCCTCAGTGGCGCACAAAAAGCAAGGTGTGCACTGAATGTGCATGACCACACTATGGGTCCAAAAGGCTATGCAAGCGTTCGCCAAAGACTACATGCGGAGTCTGCGGCTACTCAGGAGTCTGCTCCTACTCAGGAGTCTGCCACACCCATGCCTCGCCATGATATCTGGATAGCTGGGAGGCAAAACAAGAAGGGTGAAATAAAGAAGCCCGTAACTGCTGAGGTGGGTGCGAAAATGGTAAAATACAACTCTTAGAGCAATCGTTTGAATATTGATTATTTGTGGTGTTAACTTACCAATTTCTGTTGATGGTGATTAGCGGGAGCTGCACGAGCAGCGGAAACAAGGCACGTTCATCCCTCAGGGCACAAGGGATGAATTGATAGTTGCTCTGGGTAACCCAGAGCATCCTGGACGTGTTAGGGGTACAGGCGCTGGTGTGGGCATCAAAGCATTCCTTGGGCCATCCCAGCGCAAACCCAGAGGGGGACTTTCTCAAGAAGAGGTAACCTATTCTTTTTTTAGAATGTTACTGCAAAAGGAAATTCAATAATAAGAAGCTAATGTTTCTTTTATCCATGTATAGGAGAATAAGAGAGTCGAGGATATAGTTGCTAAGAAGGTCAACGATGTAGTTGCTGAGAAGGTCAAGGAAGAGTTGCTGCGGTGGCAGGCATCTCAGGCTTCCAATCAGCCTATGGCGACCCACTCTTCTCCTGATGCACAGACTGCGAGTAATCCTGGAGACCCATCGCCTAACACGTCTGCTGTAAGTATTGTTTATGACATTGTAGCTAGTCTTTTCAATATGATATGTTTTCAAGATGATATGTATATATGTATAACATTATTTACGTAAATTTGTAGGCATTGAAGCCATGCCGCTTAAGAATACAAGACTATGTTGTTGCAGAAGTGCAGACTTACCCATCCCTTCCTGGGGAAAGGTTTCACGGGACTCCAATGCCACAGGGCTACGTTCGTGTGGGCCCATTACGTGTGTTACCCGATTGGAGGGAAGCTAAATTGACATATCCTCACCCGGATATTGATACACTTGCTGAGGCAGAAGGTGGGGTCATATTGTGGCCCAAAGCAGATGTCGTCTACACTACTAAAATTGTAAGATAAATTTACATTGATTTAGACTGTTAATGTGTATATATGATGTCAATTGATCTGAAATTATATATACAGGTTAAAAAGAAGACACCAGGAGCACCTAGGCCTCCACCTCCACTTCCCGCATTACCAACTTGGGTTCCAACTGACCTAACATACCCGTTAGGTCCTACTTGTAGGGGAATGGCATGTAGGCTACGGGCACATAATATACATTGCCCGATAATTGTTTCTTTAGATGCAGATTATGCAGGTCAATCATACGATAGCTCTTTATTTATACAAGATATTATTGAGCTATTTATGTATGATTGGCTGAATACATCAATGATAGAGACATGGATAAGGTGAGATCTTGTTTATACATCCATATACCTTGTGTAAGATCCGGTGATCTGGTTTCTTATATATTAATGCATACGTAATACATGTTTTGCAGCTACTTAGTCGAAGATCATTGCAAACAATTTGCATTTGATCATGTGGGATTTTTTATTCCATCATTGATTAGTATGGTAGCTAAAGACCCTGATAATGTTCAACAATACTGTATAGATGCTTTTACAATTTTTGGTCAGAAAAAGAAGACGATAATAATAGCTCCATTCAATGTCAAGTAAGTTTACTTTATTTATAATTTGGACTTAAGAAAATTCCATTTTTATTGTGCATTTTGAGTTATTAATTGTTAACTTTTTACCTCTAGCGGTAAACATTGGGAGTTACTAGTTATTGTCCCTGGGACATTCACTATTTATTATCTAGATCCCGCGGGAAGTACATTAAACACTAAAATTGGACACGTAATGAGAATGACATTATTCTGGTGAGAAATATTTCATTTTTGTATTTGTTAACATATGTTATTACATTACTATTTACTTATGTAATCAACTGTGTTATATTAACATGTAGGGGTTTAGATGCAATCAAAAAGGCTGGAGGAACGGTCCCAAGGAAAAAGAACCAGCCAATAAATTGGCAGAACGTACAAGTAAGTTCCCGACTCCAATGTATATATTATTGATGTGAATTGTGCTTAGTTGTATTATTTTGTATGTTTCAATTTATAGTGCGCTACACAAGACAATGGTTGGGCATGCACATACTATGTGATGCGATTTATGCAGATGATTATCAAACATGCCGCATTGGACATCGATACCATACATGAGGTATTATATATAGTCTCATTAGTTAGTATGAAATATATCAATCTTATTTTTATATTATTACTTATATATATATACATCATTCTCTTTGCAGGTGTTTAAAACTGACCACACTATAGGTAAACGCTTAAAAAATATACATGCTCCATATACGATGGAAGCATTAAATGAAATAAGAGAAGAATGGGCAAAAGCCATACAAGCAGTGGCAACTGTAAGATATAATTGGGATGTTGATAGCGATAATGAATGATACTTTGTAAATGAATATTTCTGAATGTTAATACATGTATTTGAATGTTTCTATATGTGTGAATGTGAGAATTGAATTGATGTCTGAATGTATCTACTTGTGTGAAATTTTCCTTGGGACTTTTGCAGGTTTGTGGCCTGTTTGTAGGCTGATGTCAATGGATGTCGTAAACCTGCAGTTCAGAAAACTGAACTGTAGGTTCTCATCCTACTGACCAGCCACAGCAGGCCTACAAACTGATATAAAAAAAAATAGATATAGGCGTCGGTTATTTACAGAAAACTGTCAGCAAAGACCTACAACGTCGGTTATTGGATAAAAACCGACGCCTAATATTACAAACAACCCGGCCGTGCAGGAAAGAACGGCCGTGGTGGAAAAGGCGTCGCTTATTCATATAAAACCAACACCTATAGTACTAAACACGGCCGTGCAGGGGAAGCACGGCCGTGTCGTCTTAAAGTTTGGTGTCGGTCTTTTAGTAGATAACCGACGCAGAATGTGTCCTACATGACGCTGTTTTCTGTGGCGCGAACCCTTTTGGTGTCGGTTATCTACTAAAAGACCGACGCCTATATGTTAAATAGGCTTCGGTTAAAAAATCGACGCCGAAGTGTTCGACCTTTAGCGGCGCCCACATAGGCGTCGCTCAGAAACCGACGCCAAAGGGGGTTAAACAACAGACGCCAAAGGTTGATCCTGTAGTAGTTCTTTTATTAATTTGGTGGAAGATCCCTTAATCCTTATCATACTTACCCTTACCTCAAGAGGGTGGGGAAGAGAGAGAAAACCCTAAATCCTAGAATCCTTAATTGAATTAGGGTTGAGAAGGGACGAAATAGATTAGAGAGTCCTAAAGGTATCTTATTTTGAGTCAGAACCACAAACATTGGCCAGGTAGTCACAATGCATCTGGGATTCCTCATGAGTGACTAGTGGGGTGGAGGAATATATTGTCAGCCCCCGGACAATGATCCTTTTCTAGACACCTCCATCTTTTGGAAAATCCTCTAATAACTCCCTCAGTTCTACAGAGTTTGTTAAATTTCATGATTACTAAGGATTAAATGAGAAACCATGACTCTGATACCAAATGAAATGACCCCGTCTCCCATTAAACTCCAATCAAGGGAGACCAAAAGGTCAGAAACGTTATCCTAATATTTCATGATCCATGGTTTGACATTTAATAAAAAATAATTATCAAATTCTACTAATAGTAAATTGAAAAGCTGGAATAAAATAAATCTTTTTGCATACCTTATAAAATAAGGATCTAGACTTCTATCCACAGAAAAGGTATAATCCAACTAATCCTCCTTGCATTGGTTAATTGCATTTTCAAAAAATTTTGGGTTACTGTTTGTCCATTTTTAGAATTGTACCTAAAATGCTGACAAACAAAACGTCGGTCGGTATATTTCTATACTGGTATGTATGGAACAATCACCATTCCACAAATAATTTCTAACAACCTAATTATCACAAAACGTTTATCAGCAAACCAAATTATGCTTTCAATGTGACATTCTCAACCGTTGTTTCCCTAAACTCTGGATTACCCTCTCTTAGGGTTTTGTCCTTGCAAGGGACATTAGGCCACCTTCACCATCCTAAGCTTGGTGCATGGGGTTACCTCTCCTGGTGCCCAATGGTCTTCCCTCCAGGGCTTGACCAACTCAGACCTTCCCTCCGAGACTTGGTCTTGCAACTTACATCAGGGTGTCATGTAGGTTCGAGAATACACATACATAATTAATTGTGATACTCATAGGGACTTTATAGGTTTCCATAATTGAACATCCAACAGATTAGGTTGCAATCACTTGATAAAACATCTTACAAACGCCGTGAAACTAAAGGCGATTATTCATAATTAACCGCGTACCTATTTCATCGAATCAACAAGCTAAAAATAATCCAAGCAAGGAAATATCCAGGAAAGCAAGCAATTCACACAAGCAATGATCCTAAAACAATACTATAATTTAATTACTATTCACTTTCTCGAATTACACTCATATGAACTCGCTTACTAGGGTTTCCTACTTCCTTTTAGGGTTTCATTAGGGTTCATCCTCATCATTGCTACTCTAAACCCTATATCAGAAAATCTAAGTATAAACCCTAATTAGCTTGTCATATTCCTCCTAACAGGCTTAGTATCAATAGATAACAACACTGTCCCAAATAATTTGGATTGTTCAAGTTAATTTCCTTCTTCACCCTAGATTAGAGTTTCTACATGTGTTATCATAGATTCATGGATTAAAACCCTAAACCAAACCAATTATAATCTTATTTCAGATTCAAACCTTACTTTTCTTTTCAATAGGTTATTAATACTCGAATTAACCCATCAAGCATATTAGATTTGATCTTTAATCATCATTAGGGTTTTTAACCTAAATTCAATGCACTTTATGATCAACTCAAGGTACTTTTGGAATTAGAAATTAAATCACATGCTAAAAATATTTTTATCAGATTATTCGTATTTTTCCGATCAGTTTTCATACATAAAGTTTCTTCATCTGACCTTCCTATTAATTTCTATGATTTTTGCAAAGAAAGATATTTTCTTGAATTTTCTAGCAGAGAGGAATATATTAGGAAATTGCCATCAAAGTTTTGTTGTTCGATCCGTGGTCCACTGGACCACGTTGGATCTGACGATCCATGACCTGCGCCTCGCCCGCAAATCAAAAGAAAGAAAAGGACGTGTAGGCCTTTACATGGACTGAAGGAGCGGGAGGGCAAAATGGTAATTTGGTTCGGTATTGTCTTCAACCTCTCACGCATTGCCTGCAGTGAGCCGAGGTCAACTCTTGGATTGACTTCGAGCTCCCTACCACCTGCAAACAAATCGATTGTTCTAAGAGCTCTGTCTACTCCTCGCAAACTCGCCCGACCCTTCAATTCCTTCTCCACGCTGCTTCTTCACCGCCAACGAACCTTGGTTCCTCTGGCGACGACTGTAGTTATATGAGGGGGAAGAATAGGGTTTTTGGTGGAATTGAGGAAACAAGAGCGATCGTCGTAGAGCTCTGGTCTTGAGGGTAGGGTTTGTGGGGTTGATCATGCAACCACCTACTCTATCCTATTTATAGGATTCATCACAGGTCCCTATGAATTGGGGATTCTCTCAATTCTCCACGAAACCACCCACAAGTTGGGTTAGCTATCCTCAGAACAGACTCCCAAAGATGATGGACTTCTCCTCATCTCTTCTCATTGCCTTAATCACGATCAAATCCCGATTTTCCCCTCTCCCTTTCCTTCTGTGATTCGGTGTTGATCATGTACAACCACCGTCAGATCCGTTGTCTTTTGGACCATGCAGGGATCTGATGGTTGTCATCGCTACCGATATTACCTTTTCCTTTAAATCGAGAAAAACTTGTAATATTTAATGCAATGCATTGAAAACTTGCAAAATCCATAATTCTCTCCTCGTTTATCCTTTTTCATGCAAATTTTAAAGGAAACTCTGGATTGGTATTATCTACGCGTGTACCAAATTTGAGTCCCAAATTCCAAATGAAAAGGGCATTATCTTCATGTGCAATTTATCTTTTAATAAAGCCTATTTAATTGGTATTTTCTCTTTCCTTTCTTATTATCTTTGTAACTTGAGCTCCTTGGAACCCAAGAAATCCCAATGATTCGAAATCCACCTTTGGGGGATACTTCCTAGCCTTCTAGAGGCTTCTACCTCTTTCTTTTTTCATTTTCTTAATTATTCTTTTATTAACTAAATTTATTTTTCCTTTTATTTCCTTTTTCTTGTTATTGGGTCGAATAGACACTAAGGCCTAAAAAATCACACATGCAAGGTTATTTATTAAAAAAATCCATACATTAAAATCAAATCAAACAATTACATGTTCATATATCTTTAAAAGGAGAAATTTCATTTAAATTCTGAATTTAGGAAAATTGAGGTTATAACAACTATACACCATTATTGCTTGGATAAATATTCTTTCAACTATTAGGAATAGCTCAAGCAACATAACCATTGTCACCATACCAATATTCTAAAATTGGAGTGGGTGCATCCTAGGTGAGGATATGCTTCTTCCTATGAGATCCCACATAAATTCCATTGGCCATAGAAGATAGTTGGTACCATCAAGTTTGATATTGATGACAATTTGGAGTGCTTATGGTAGAGGGTTCCCTGACATAGTCACTTGTTTCTAGATTATCTGGCATAATGGATCATTGTGATTTTCTTCAATAAAGAAAAAAAAAGGATCAATGCATAATCATGAGGAGAAGAATAGGGCCATGTGGTTATGATCAGGCATTAAACACAATCCTGCACATGAGGAAAGAGACAAGGGGGAGGAAAAACGAATGACTGGATTGGAGAGGGAGGTAGGTGGTTGTCTTGGAGAGGAAGGTGGTTGGTTTGGAGAAGGTAGACAACAACCATGCCTCCCTTGCATGTTGTATAGGATTCTCAACCTACTTTGATACCATGTTGAGAATAATAAATGAAAGCATATACACATTTTATTTGTCAAAACTCCATACCATACATAGGTGAGGGGGCTCTTACAACCTTAGGCATAAGCATGCTTGGGGATCAATCATATTTGGGTCTCAAGAATACTTGGGCCTTAAGCGTGCTTAGGCATACACTGATTCCTATTTTCCTTTTTGGTCACAAGCTAGGTGATGACTTGCAATCCATTGGATCATGATCTAATGATCATGATAAACGCGAGCATCCTCTAAGGTGATGTGTGACAATTATGTCATTCCCAATCCAATTTTCCTAACATGTGGATATAATTATTTCCTTTTCTCTCTCATCAATTGAGGGTGCAAACGAAGTCTAAATAAAGTGAAATTGACACCTAGAGTAATTAGGACTTGTAGAACCCAATTTTAGCATTAGTTTTTGGAATTGGAGACTCAAAGTATATTATTTAATTCTTTTAAATTAAATCATATATTCTCTTTCCTCATAATTTATAGATATCTAGAACCATCAATTAATGTGAAACTTCACCCTCAAGCAAACATTAACTTGTGAAACACACATTTTCTATTAGTTTTCTCTTTTAAGATTATTTTACATATTATTTAATATTTTGGGCTTTTACATACTTTCTCTCTCCTAACCTCACTAGAACATTCAAGATTATCGAAATCAGAGGAAAATTTCACACATAGGAAAATTTTGACATGTAGATTTCGAATATGGGTTCTTTTCCACTTTTGAAATCATTTAACGACTTATTTCATATTTTGGGCTTCATTCTTATTTTCTTTTCCAAATTCAATTAAGATAATTATTATTATACAAATAAAGTGAAACTTGGCACTCAACCCAATTGAGACCCAAGGAATTTGGATCTAAAGTTATTTTTATCCAATGACTCATATATTTATGACTTTTATTCCCTTTACACATTATTATCACTATTTGTCAAATTAAATTATCTAATTCCACATTGTCATGTTTAAAACTTTATTAGTTATCACTTTTTATCTTTCTTGCTCCATAAGGCTAATGGAAGTTATAGAATGAAATTATTTAATCAATATCCCACTCAAGTGCTAAGTTTGTATCATAGACCCTGATTGTAACACTAATTGAGATATTTGTGAACAAACCCATACATTGGCATGATTAGTGATCAAATATACTCCAAACCACTAATAATTCTACAAATTCAACATCAAGGCCAAAAAGGAAAGAAAAAGCATAGGAAACAGGCCATTTTAAGAATATACCTAGATATCAGTTTGTTAAAACACTCCACCCCTTAAAAAGGATTTTATCCCTAAAATATCAAGCAAAGAGAGAAGGGTGAGAAAGAAACATCTCATCTCTAAGATCCCAAGTTGTTTCTCCCAAACCATGGTACTTCCACAAGACTTTCACTAGCTTGATCTCCTTATTCTTTACATACTTAACACAAGAGTCAAAAATCTTTACATGTAACTCCCCATATGTCATATTCTCATGGATCTCCAAAGGTTCTATTGTAAGCACATGAGAAGGGTCTTTCACTTACTTCTTCAACATAGGTACATGAAACACATTGTGGATTTTGTCATAGGAAGGAGGAAGAGCTAAATAGTATGCATAGTCTCCCACCTTATCTAAGATCTCAAATGGTCTGGCATAGAGGGGACTAAGTTTGCCTTTAACTTTAGATCGTGTAATAGAGCATATAGGCTTGATCTTTAGGAATACATAGTCACCCACAAAGTAACTAATGCCCGACCTATTCTTGTATGCATACATCTTCTATCGATCTTGTGCAACTTCCATACGCTTCTTAACCAACTTAAACTTCTCTATCATATATCGACATATCATTAGTCTTCACTAGAGAATATTCTCCCACATCATCCTAGTATGAAGGATATCGACAAGGTCTTCCACAGAGAGCTTCATAAGGGGGCATACCAATGCTACCACACTGGTATCCTAATTAAATTCCATACTCATGTACCATCAAAACCCTAATTTCAGCCAACTAGGGTTTATATTTGTCAAACAATAGAACACTTAACATTCTTATTAAGTTTAAAACATCATAATTGAATTATCATCATTAATTATATTTAAGCAATGATCAGTCCAATTAAGCATATAGTCATCCAGGTAAACCCTAGTTTACTAATCAAGCTTAGATGCGGTCATAACATAGAAACTCCTGAGCTTCCAGAGATGAAGGCCTTATCAGAGAAACCACAATATAATGTCCCAGTGGCAGTGGACAGTGCAGTCCATTTATGAAAAAGGTTGTGGATTCCTAAAGTTAGTAATATGTGATAGAAAGTTCTAAGTGAAGCTCATGGGTCTAAGTACACAATCTACCCTGCTACGACCAAGATGTACAAGGACCTACAATGAAGTTTCTGGTGGGAGAATATAAACAAGGATATCGCTTTATTTGTTGTGAAGTGTTTGACTTTCCAACAAGTTAAGATAGAGCATCAATGACCTGGTGGTTTTCTTCACTCACTTGAGATTCCAAAATGGAAATGGGAGAAGATTACTTTTTCATATTTTATAAAAAATTTGTATTTAATTGAATTTTGATATGATATGAATAACTCAATCATGCATATTTTAGAAAAAGTTCAGAATATTTGAGTGTTCTTCGAATGTGGTTCTCAGTCAAACTATATTTTGACCAAAATGCTAACAGAGTGCTTTTTAGTAGTGTAGTGTTCTATTTTTATTTATTTATTGGTAACTGAAAATTATTTGAAATTTTAACTAGAGATCTGAAACTCAATATTAAACAAGTAAAATTTTCATAATTTTTGGATGCGTTTAGACCTTATCAGTAGACGAATTACAGTAACTGACATTTGTATAGAATTCTGGATAGCAGTGCACTATTCGATTTTATTTATTTAATGGAAGTTTTGAATGATTTCAAATTTTAACATAATCTTTATCACTCCACTATACACAACATTCTGAATTATCATAATTTTTGGAGAAGTTTTTATCTCTTAAATACACGAATTCACAGAAACCTTTTTATGACAGAAAAATATGCTGAAATAAGAAAAAGTTTAGTGAGGGGTCAATGTGCAATTAACCCAAGCAGCTAAATTGCACTATATGGTCAACCTAACACACAGGGACTGTAATAATTCTTGATTCAATCCAGAGAAATGAAATCCTAGAGAGAGAGAGAGAGTTAGGGTTTGAGAGGAGAAATTGATGAAGATTCTGACCTAGGGTTTTGCAGTCTGAGGAATGATGAAATCATGTAAGTTTAGCTTCTTTAGATATAGTTTCATGGTGAATCTTCTCTCACACATCAAAATTCCTTCCCTCCTCTGATTTGATTCAAAATGTTATCAAAACTTCCCCTTTTCTCACTCTTTCTTCATAATCCCTCATTTTTAGGGTTTATGAGTTGAAAGGAAGAAGAATTGGGTAAATTGCTAGGGATTTGATATGGATTCGAGATTTTTTAGATATGGGATACATTTGTAAGGTGTTTTCACACCTTAGGGTGAGTGGGACCTTCCTTTAAATAGTATAGTGCACGAAAATTGGTTAAATCAACTATAATCTTTAATTTCTTAGTATGCGACTACAAACCCTGAATTGTCTATTTGTTCTAAGTTGTTGCAAAATGATATGAAAATGATTCTTCCTTTGTTTGAATGAATTTCAGATGATAAAATCATATTATAAATGTATACAATGCACTATAATAAGAATTCCCTAAGTATTCACAGAGGTTATAAGAGTAAACTAAAATATAGGGAATTTGTCTATGACTGAAATTTGTTGTATAAGTAAATAGAGAAAGTTTCTTATCTAGATACCCTTGGTTTTGAATAATTGTTTATCTAAATTCATAGTTCATATATGTCAGATACTATCTTGGATTTCGTTTAAAGTGAGTATTGTTTGTTTGGTATCTCAGTGAAGAGGGTGAAACCCTAGATGCTAGGAAAGTTGGTTATTTGCGAATAGATATCGTGAAATCCATTTGAAGGGATTTTATTGACATGATATACTTCATTTATTCAATGTTATTATTGATGCATGATATCCCAGTGAATGGCATGGAAACCCAAATTTACCTCAGTTCCAAGGTTTCATACATATATTGATTTTATATGATTTGTTGATAGTATTCTTTATTCAGTGAATGTTTATATCAAATGAAATCTTTATGGGATCCATAAGAATAAGTTGTTTCCTAGTGAGAGGTGAAAAGATGTGTGATGGCCTTGTGAGACATGCGAACACTTGTACAACTAGAGAAATGAGTACCTTGTTCTAAGGACCTAGAGGTAATGGTTACCTGTTACAGAGGTAACAATTCTATGTGATGATCTAAGGGTTTGAATACCCAGATCCAGTAATTATGATAATGATGTGAAGGGATGAGAATTCCTAGAAATGTGACAAGGGATTGAGATCCCAGGTATCAGGTGTTGTAAAGATTTGAAAAGTATGTGATAGATGTATTACACCTTTCTTTGTAGCATTTGTTGTGATTAAATGAAACCCTAAGGGTAGGGTGCTCAATGAATCAAGTATTGTGATATCAATGTTCTCAGTTATTATTAATAATTCTTTTCATGATAAGTAATTAAATCTTAATTGAGTTATGAGATGCACAACTCAAGATTTGGGTTGATATGCATGTTCTTTGAGAAATTACAAATAAGTTGCAGGTGCTATTGACGATTACTCATATGTCAAGTAATTAACTCTTATCAATATAATAAGATGATAAATTGCATGATTCTAGTGTGTATGTGACTAGTGGACATGTAATCTATTTATTTAAGAATTTTAGTCTACCTGCATGTATAATATGTTGATTACTCAGTATATTACAATGTTTTGAATATACTGCTCTGCCAAGTTTAGAGTGATAGACATGTTGTATTATAACTTCAAATAAGTAGACGTGACACCATAGAGATAATAGAGTCAAGTATAAGTAAGAGAAGGGTACAATGTAGAAAGAGCTTTCTAGGAATAATAAAATTATAGACCTAGGAGTCCTGAACACTATAGAATCCCTACGTGAGGTCTGCGCCTTAGGGGTGAAATGACCTAACCCTGGTAGCGTCTAATATATGAGGGTCGGAATGTGCTATCAGGTGGCACAGGGGACGAAGCCCTAGTGGAAGTCTCCTTAAATTATAGTTTGTAGTGTCCAACATCTACCAGAAGTCCTGTTGGCACTAGAAAACAGAAAAGCCAAGAGGTGGCTTGACTCTCCGCTTGTGTGCTCAGGTTAGATGAGGAGTCCAGTTTAGGCCAGAGAGCCATTTCCCTATTGCAGACCAGGAGAGTCGTCAGACTTAGCATTTCCCAGGTGTATCCGCTAAGTCTTGTATGGTGTGATCATAGTGCACTATGAGTCTTCATATGTAGAGTACACTGCATATGATCAGGGCATAATAAAATGAATGAGACGTCAAACAAGTGTGTACAGTTATTCAAGTATTCTTTGTATGTTTTTGAATTATTAGTTCTCTTTATGATCAATCAAGCATTTCATATATTGATTCACTCTTATAGATATTTAGAGTATTCTTCCATATTTATGATTGTCAATTATTAGACTCTTTAAATCATACTGCTGTTATAATTGATATCAATTGCTCAAAAGTATATCTGTAATTATATCAGTGCTTTAGATTGTTTCTTTGAAGTACTCATTCACTGAGCGAGTAGGCTCACCCTTGTACTCACAATTTTTAGGGAAATCACATGGACTTGAAGAAGATATCATTGCATCAAAGTAAATCTGCCACAAGAGTTAAGTCTGAGTATAGTTAAGTTCAGTCGGTCCTTGTCAATCTAGGTCCTTGTAAAGAAATAAGAGAGAGTTGTAAATGATGATGTATAACATTATTGCTCTTTTAGCAATATCTGTGAATCAACAAGTCTTATGTGCTTAAAAGTATGAGGAACATAATGAATGTTCATACATGCATTTTTACTATTGAAATCAGATTAGAGAAATCAATGTTTAGATTCCCTTGTAAAGTTGGTTTATGTAGTTCAATGCAAGAAAAAAAAGAGTTTTGAAAGAGATGAAAAAGTTAAGGGTGTTCTTTGTATTATGTTAAATCCTCAATTTATGCCCTAATCCCATGATTAGTGGAAATTGTGAGATCGGGGTGTAACATTCTAACTGGGAAGAAATGACATCCAAAATCCAAGATGGTGTAATGGATAAGCTGTCCATGTGAGCACACAACTTCACCGTGACTTCTTCATCCATTACAACAACAGGATGTGTTTGCCAACAAGAAACATATTTTAGATTTTTCCTCACAAAACAACTCATAGTAGCACAAACTAGATGTTTCTTCTGACTCAAGGCATCAACAACTACATTCACTTTACCAAGATGTTCATGATGTTGTTCCTCTATCTCAGAGTAAACCAAAACATTGTCAATAAACACCAATATGAACTGATCGAGATAGGGGTGGAACACTCGACTCATTAGTTCCTTGAAAGTGACATGGGCACTTGTCATACCAAATGGTATGACCATGAAATCATAATTCCCATATTGAGTTTTGCAAGTCATCTTCAGCACATCCTCATCTTTCACACACATCTGATAATAGCCACTTCACAGATCCATATTAGAAAACACGGTGACTAGTTTAAGTTGGACGTCAAATAAGTCATCGATGTGTGGTAAGGGATAATGATTCTTCATCATCACCTGGTTAAGCATATGATAATCCGTTCACATTTACAATGATCCATCCTTCTTTTTCATAGATAGGACAAGGGCTTCAAGGAGAATTATTGGGGGTAAATGAAACCCATCTCAAGAAGCTCATGAAGCTACTTCTTAAGCTCGGTGAGTTTGGCAGGAGCCAAATGATAAGGAGGCTTTGAGATAGGTGAAGTTCTGGGCATGAGCTAGATGGAAAACTCCACCTCATAAGTTGGAGGCAACTAGGGAAACTCCTCTGGAACACATCATAAAAGTCCTTCACCACATCTATATGATCCAGAGCAGGGGTGTGGTATCACGAATGATGGATTCTAAGTATGCTTTACACCTTTGTGAGAAATGCTTTTTTTCTTTGATGAATGAAATGATGAATTGCTAATCCTCTCGTTTCCTACCCTTGATACTCAACCTTTCAACATCAGGGTGCAAAATTCTAACCTTCAACTCTTGACATAAGAGGTCTACCTTATATTTCTTCAACCAGTCCATCCCCAAGATGACATAAAAAATAGACATATCAAGCAAGATTACGTCTGAAGGAATCATCTTTTCAGATATACAAAGGTCCAAGGTTGGGAGTTTGAGATAAGAAGAGCAGTTTCTACCACTAGGGCTTTTAACATCTAACATGTGATCCATGTATTCAGATTCTAACACTAACATCAAAATAAGATGTGTTGATATGAAGGTATGTGACGATCTAGAATCACAAAGCCCCTTAATAGGATGCATATTAATATTTAAGTACCTTCCATAACTTCATTGTCCTCTCCAAGCTCTTCAAAATTCAGAGTGAACACTCTTCCATTCTACCTCACCATAGGTGGTCAATGTCCCTACTGATTCTGGTTGTTGTTTCTTGGAGGCAAATGTTATTTCTATTGCGGCTGTTGAGTTGGTTGTAGAGTTGGGGCCTGTCCTCACTGAAGTTGAGGATGATTGGGTTGAATATGTCCTTCTTGGAAGCACTCATGGAAGATAGGTGTTGGTCGATCATCTCTCTGGGGTGGGGCATCGCATACATGGCACCTCCTAGGCAGATAAGTTTAGGAACATCAGTTGCATCTTTCACATCCTTGATTTCCACCTGAGTTCTTCCGCTTGTTGTTGTTGTTGTGTCTAGAAGACAAAAATCTTAGGTAGGACTCGATTGCAAGTGCTTTGTCCACCATTTATTGGAAAGTGAGAGGTAGTTGGGGAACAAGGTTGCTTTTGACGTTGTAGCTGAGTCCTTCTAAGAAAATAGTTGATCTCTGATCTGCTCTGAGATAAGAGGAATAGAATTCCAAAAGAGGAAACATTGAGTGTATTCGAAAAGGCTCATGCTACCCTATCACAGGTTATAAAAAACAGCTTCCTTCCTTCTCAGATAAGCTAGGAAGATGTACTTCTTGTGGAACAATTTGAGGAACTACTCCCAAGTCATGTTGGTGATGTCTTGAGTACGAGCCATACCATTCCAAGAGACCCATGCTGGCCCATCCAGCACGTAAGTCACAAAGTGAACCTTCTGATGTGGAGGACATGCCATGCCTTCAAAAGTCCTCTGCAAGTCCAACACCCAGTCATCATCCTTGTCCACCAAGTTAGCCTCACTCTCTCCCTTGAAATATGGTGGTTGCATCTTGATGAAGTCTTTCAGGTTGAACTCATTAGGCTTGCTAGCAGAGGCTGCAACAACAAAGAGTTGTCCTACCAAGGTAGTCAAAAGTAGTTGGCACAACATGGTCAACTATTTATTTGGGGTCATGCCCAGTATAATCATAAGGGGAGTAGGCATGTCATTCTGAAGCATCCTCAGGGTGGCCTGATGGTTTGTACTGCTAGAGGAGGCTCCTTTGGATGAGTTGTTCACATCCCCGAATGGGTCAACCCTCCTGAAAGATGAGGTCATAATATAAGATTCCTAGGAGTATCCAATAGAAATATTAAAGGCTACTACTACCTATATGTATGATATTTCAGACATTCAGTATCAGCTCAAACCAAGCTGGTATCATGCCGATCCTAGAGTCCTCGTAAACCAAGATAGTTGTGTGAGGAAAATCTTTCTAACCCCAAAACCTTGATTCTTTCTGGACACCCTTACTTTCAACTTATACCCTAATAGCTATCTATCAGGCTCTGATTCCATGCTGTAAGGAGGTGAGATCACCCCTTACTAAAATTTAATAGAAAAAACACAACATCCATCTCTTTTTCAAAGAATTTAGATCATGAGGGATGCATGCATAATAAGACCATTTAAATAAGCATGATTTAGATACATAAATGTCAATAGTAGCTGCGGAAAGGAAGCAATAAGCTATTACATGGCTTTGATCCAAGTTCACTACATGAGTTCATGAAAATAAACTAGAAAAGAAACTTTAGGATCTAGCAACAAAAACTTAGACATCTCGGAAAAGATTCCTTTGGATCTATTCCTAGGCTGGTCCTCCTTGATCTTGTTCCACTCCTTGTCCTAGGACTGGGTGGTTGGGGTCACCCAATAAGAGGAGAAAACAAGGTATGTGTCAAATAAGGAACAAGAACAAAGACTAGAAAAACAAGGAAAATAAAGGGTATAGACTAACCAAGAATATGGAGGGTCAATAGTATGAGGCATATAACAAATAAGATTATTTCCATAACAGGCAAATAAAAAGTAAATTTGCATGCATGATAATACTTAGACTATACTAATTAAGAAAGGTTGAATACATTTGAGTGTATTCGGAGTAGAATACACTCGAGTGTATTCAGAGTAGAATACACTCAAGTAGTTTTTTATGAATTAATATCTTTTTCAAAAATTTAATCCATTGATCTTCTCAAACATCTTGTGAATAGCTCATACAAAAAATTTGAGCACATTTGGACATTTATAGGTCATGTTATAAAAACCGCAAAAATTATGCATTTCAAATTAGTTTCACGGGTGGATTTTGTTTCCCTTAATGAGCTCAAAATTTGTATGTAGCCTAGTTATAGTATGAAAATGAAGATCAATGGTTTAAATTTTGCAAAAATAGTCTTGATATGCAAACACACTTGAGTGTATTCGTGCGATCTGTACACTCGAGTGTATTCTAGCCCGACTCTCAATCACTCTCTCCCTCTCTCTCTCTCTATCTCTCTCTCTCTCTCTCTCTCTCTATATATATATATATATATATATATGTGTGTGTGTGTGTGTGTGTGTGTGTGTGTGTCTGTATGTATGTATGTATGTATGTATGTATGTATGTATCTATATGGGAGAGTAACACATTCCCCTGGGCAAAATAATACATGCCCAACTATGGATGGTTGTACAAAAATACCACTACACTAGCTAAATAGTCAACAAATCATCATGTTGAAAAGAAGTTATATGGTAAGTTTAAGCATTAAATAATATCAACACCGAAAGGGCAGTCCAAGGCCCAAGCAATGATAGATTTAGCAAGAATTGAGGCAATTATATCAAAATAAGCAATAATAAGAAATTTAGGGTTTGATTCATGCCTCATTAGGGAAATTAGGTTTGGATGACAAATATGCCCAACTTAAGGGGTAAGATGCACATACCTCAATTCATAGTCGTAGTACTAACTTTTCACCAACTAAGTTGTTCCAAGTTCACTTTTTCCTAAGTTCAAGTGATACACATGTATTAGGGTTTATAATTCACATATGTATAAAGAAAACCCTAATTTTAGAACCATTTAGAAAACCTTAGATTTTGTTCATGAAAACCTAACCAAATGATTCCTTATCTTCTCTTCATTAAGAAAACATATTTATTTTCCTTATTTGGAGTTTATAGGAATTAGTTACAATTTTTAATATTTTTCATATATTTATTAGATTTCCCAAAACCGACTATCGAAAACATTAGAATCAGAATCTAGAAATAGAATGGCTTTGGGGGTAGGTAGCTTCGAGAAGTAGTAGGGGAGATTTGGATGTTTCTGATAACACTAAATTTTGTGATGTTTTTGGCCCTTATTTTGTTATCAAAACTACCCTTTTTAACTGATTTCCTCTCTTTTTGTATGTACTTTTGCAATAACAGGCCGCACAACGCTCTTAACCCAAATTTATCATCTTTTGTAGAGTTTTCTCCCATTTTTAACCAATTTATCAGCAACAAGGCCCGTCCCGGCCCACAAATGTGTTCTACATGCATCGGCCTTCCCACCAGCCGGCCAATACGCTCACTGCCCGACAGGGCAGCACAATACACCGACGTGCGACACAAGGATGCCGCGCAAGAAGGAACCAACGGGCGACACGCCTCTTACCCGACAGGGAGCCGGGCTTGCCACGACAACTTAAGCGTGTCGCGCGATACGGCCAGCAACCGGCAGGCGCCACCCATCACGATAGACCGACAACCGACATTCTTGTGCCGGGTGATACTGATATCGACCATCCCCGACCCCGCAATAATAAGAGCCGATGAAGGACATTTGGCGTCCTGAGCACCATAACTTCGCCAACTGGCGACAATAAATACGAGCTGCAGGACTCCGATGGGACGGGTCGGAACCCTGTGATAGCTACCAGAGTAAAGAGCTTGGAGCTAGTGTATCGTGCCTCAGAGGTTGTGTTGGGAGATTCTAGGTGAGAACTTCCCCATCCCGGAAGGGATGGAATGGTTCACTTAGGGCCGTCTCGGGCACCACTGCATGTCGATATCGACCAACGAGGATATCTGATACAAGATACTGACGCTTGAAGCGATACTCTAAGCCCGACATGATACTGAACCCCAATAAGCATCGCCTGTCACGGCGTGTCGCCCGAGAGGGTACCGCCTGACATGAGCGTATCGAGCTAGGGCACCTCACACGATACAATCTGCCCATGATAAGCGTGTCGCCCGAGAGGGTGCCGCCCAACATGGTTGTATCGGGCAAGGCTCCTGCCCAGTATCGGGTTGGAGAGTCTGCTGTAGTCTATCGTCCTTCTATATCAAGAAGGAGACATTTATCTTTATTAATTCAGTCTGTTACTTCATTTAATTATGCAATGTACTCATGCCTTTATATGTGAATGGAATTAGAAGAGTTTAATTATCTACTGCTATGCTTGGTACCTTTGTTGGATGATTGCTACGATTAACATCTGGACTCTAGCTCGTATGCTTAGATCACGCTTCGATTAGCTACTGAATCATGTTTTCCCGTTGCAACATCCTCGAGAGAGGTGTTGTGGCTCTAGTGTTTGGTCCGATTCTAGAGTATGAGAGTGCCCAGAATCGGAGTTGCTTTAGTAACCTTTCCACTCTAACTTAAGCCCAGCAACCTCGAGAGGGGTGTTGATGCTTAGTTAGAGGTACCCGCTTCGAGAGGAGGGGTGCAGAATGTTTCTGTTGCCGCTTGTTTTACCGTAGTTTTCACCTTCGTACCTTACCTTAGCGCTAGTATTATCTCTGTGTTTCCGTTGCATAAAAATCCCTAAAAATTGATAAATGCTTAAAACCTTAATTTTTCCTCGTAGCTCCAGTTGGAGATAGATTTCTTTTGTTTTATCAACCTTATCCTGTTGTTCCCTTGTGGAACTTTATCATCTCTTTACCCTAACTGGAGTGTAGCATGTCGATTTTGTGTTCTCAACACTACCACCCTTGTCCATGTGTTCGACCCCGTATATCTACTTCGACCCCGTAAACAAAGTTGCACGGGCCTAGAAGGTTTCAGGTTATAATTGTAAAAGTCCGACTACTTCAAATCCGCCTCCAATTTTAGGACGCGTGATTTAGGCCAGTCAACTTTTTGGCACCGTTGCTGGGGACAAGGCAAAATGGTACTGTTGACGAACCTGAATCCACTAACTACACTCCAGTGCCTCAAGCTTAGAAATGATCTTGACAACACTCTCTTTTGCTTTCTTTTTTTCCTTTTTGTTATTATTCATTATTCTTTTCCTGAAATGAATAATTCGTATTATTGATAACAGATTTTCTAACTTGATTTTTTGTGTTATTTCAACTACTCTGAAGAAAGGCCTTTTGTTCAGCTGAGCACCGATACCATCCAACATGCCACCTCGCGTTGAGCTACCCCATTCAAAAGGAGAACGCCAAGGGAGAGATAGGCCTCATTCGCCTCCACCTGAAGTCAATGACCGCTACGACGACAACGATCAACTAGAGGATCCAAAAATGGAGCAGTTCGAGGAAGATCCTTGTCGTGATAGACGTCACCACCACCAAAGGCACAGTAGGAATCACAATCATCAAGAGCAGCGCCAAGAAGCTAGCGACAATGATGATTCTAAAGAAGAAGAAAAGACTTTGAGGGAGCTAGCTTCCACAAAGGCTAACAATTCCCAATGCCCTGTCATTATCCCGCGTTTCAACGCCACCAATTTTGAACTCAAGCCATCAGTAATCTCCATGATTCAAAACAAGAGTTTTAGGGGGAGTTCTAAGAATGACAACCCCTATCACCACCTGGATGCTTTCAAAAATATTTGTGACACCATTAAGATGTGGGGAGTTCCCCAGGAAGTAATCTACTGCAAGGGCTTCATCTTCTCCTTGGAAGATAAGGCCCTATCATGGTATTTGGGGCTGCCCAACCAAGCCCTGAATGGATGGGGACCACTAGCGGATGCCTTCGTGAACAAGTTCTATTTAACTGAGAAGACCGTGCGTAACAGACAAAGGATAACTTCCTTCATGCAAAAGCCCAATGAGAACCTCCACGATGCCTGGGAAAGATATCAGGAATATCGGAGGGACTGCCCTCACCACAATTATAGGAAAGGTTTCTCGATCACCATCTTCTATAATGGTTTAACCCCTGAGGAAAGAGTTTCACTGAATGCGGCAACAGGAAGTGACTTTCTGGGAAAGAAGCCAAGCAAGTCGGAGAGGATCATCAAAAACATGGCCGAGCTGCAAGCCGACACTGACTATGATAGATCTAAAAGAGGGAAAGCTAAGAAGGTCAGTGAAGGACCTTCTTTTGAATCCAAGGCTCTGGAGACAATTACTTCTCAAATTCAGAGGATAGCAACAGATGTAAAATAGCTTAAAGAATCTGGCGGAAAAGGGATGAAGCAGGTTGAAAAGGTAATGAAGTGTGTAACATGTGGAGAAGGGGGACATGGGGTAGATAGTTGCATCTACACCCAACCAGACGCATCAAGCGATACTGAATCTGAGGCCGAAGAGACTGAGAATGTCTCTTTTGTAAATTTCAAAAGGCTGTACCACCTCGGTTTCAGTTATGGCAACAAGGATGCAGTTGAAAACTCACATCATCTACATACTTCCTCCAAGCAACCTCAAGCCTTCGAGAAGAGGGGAGGACCAAGTCAATACACTAAAAACACCTCCTTCCAGTTGAACAAAGGAAACTTCCAGGGGAAAATCAAGTATAAAGGATCAGCCAAAGAGCAGGGGCAGGATAAGGTTTCAAGCCAGTCAGACGTGGTCGGACAACTGTTTGATTTTGCAAAAAGGCAGGACACAATTAATAACCAGCTAGCGCATAGTGCACAATCAAATTCGGGTGTTTTGAACTCATTGCAGGCCCAGATGGCGGATATGCAGACGCATCAACGCCAAATTGACCAGCAATTAGCTCAGATGGCCGAATTAATAAAGAATCCCTCAGGCAAAATACCGTCCAACACGGAAAATGCCAAGAAGGCAGGGCTGTGATCGAGAGAGGCAGGAGAGAATTGCAAGAGATGGATGATGCTAGAGGCTAAAGAGTGAAGATCCTAAACCAGTCGAGCTGGCGATGAAAACTCCAGCGCTCCTCGGGAGGCAACCCGAGCTTTCTTTTCTTTCCTAGAATAGGATTCAATTTACTTTCCTGCAAAACAAACATTACGAACATTTGGACTGTAATAAGGCCCGAGTCAGCACATGCACCACGTGCGCTAACTCTTTTGTTTTATGGGCCACCGCTCTGTTTCATGGACCGGGATGGGTAATACTATCTGAGGATGGGGTCTTAACCTTGGCCAATGATGTTTTACTCATCGACTGCCTTTTCTCTGCTTTGTTTTTAAGTTTTTCACCTTGATTCTGTTCTGAAGTTTTCGTATCGGGCGGCAGCTCAACCGGCGCGCTGAACACGCTCATATCGGGTGATGGTATTTTGGGCATCGTAACGGCCGTGAAGGATGACATTCCTAAGCGGCGTGCACCTATATCGTCCGTAAGAAGTAATTGCCCTTGTGCCGACGGATGGAGTGCTCTGTCTTGGGAATGACCTATCCCAACGGCCGGCACGCGTTCCAGAAATTACCCATTTTACCCTCGGTCGAGATCGTTATAAATAGTATGGAAAGTTTACTGTGTCGGGCTACTTCCTTTATTGTTTTCACCTACCTGTATCGTGCTGTGATTCCCTTCATTTGCTCCCCTGTCGCACAACCTCCCTCTTCTCCCGTGTCATGTGGAAAGTTCAAGAAAACAGCAAAGGTATAGCCCGATAGCCCGCATGCCCGACACTAGCCTCCTATCACGCATAACTTATCGGACTAACGACTATAACTGAGCTTCCTTCTTTCGCCCGACATGCATGTCGCACGACGCGCCTTTAGCTCACGCTTGCCTGATATGCCGTATCGGGGGATAGCCATGTTGCCCATCCTTGCGCCGCCTCGCTTGTTTGGTTTTCGGGCGACACATGACTTTTCTTTCAGGAAGGTCCTATCGGGCATTTTGTTTTTCACAACCATATCGCCCGACTCACCCATGTCGGGCAATGAGCTTGATGTGCAGATTTCTCTGTATCGTCTTGGTTCTATATCGCCTAAGATGTTCTTCCGACGTGATGGACGATATCCTTATCTCGTATCTGGCACGGGCCTACATCTTTGAAAGCTTCGTATTGCTCGATACAGTGGTGTCGAGTCATTAATTTTGTATCAATTTTTAGTTCTGCTTATCTAATATCGGCAAACTCCATTGATTAATAAATTTTTTTAATGCTAACAGACATGGCTCGTACAAAGCAGACTGTCGTTTGAGTTGACTAAAATGGCAGACGCATCGACACCGAGGCCACAGTAGAAGCAACAATGGTCGGGCAGAAACACCCAAATCCCGAGGCGGCTGGGTCATCAACAGCAGAAAAGAGAACAAGGACGGGAAAGTGGCACCTCCAACCAAAGCCCCAACAGCAGCGGCAGAACCCTAGATCACACTCCGGGAAGGTTCATGCCGAGAGATGAAGAGCATGGATGTCGTTATGCAGAACTGGCGACCAAGATGTATAGGCCGAGCAGGTTCTGCCACCAGTCTTCTTTCATTCAGCTGGGTATCTTTGAAAAACTGCAGAACGTCCTCGCCGCGGCAGGACTGAGGAAGATCTGCCTCAGCCGTTCTGCCTCCTACACTGAACTCACAAGGGATTTTATGCCGTCTCTCTGCTGAGTAAAGAATAATGCTGAGGAAAAGAAATAATATGGCGGAGCAGACATGCTGCAAGCACGGCTGTACAACTCGGAGCACGCCATCTCCGAAAAACTGCTCAATAGGATCTTCTCCTCCAGCGAGGAGGAGAAGAATATGATAAATAACGGTGAAAGAATCACCGAAGGAGATGGGTTCAATCCCGTGGAGCTCTAGAAAAGGCTGACCGGTAAATCATCGTTCATGTCGGGAAGCAAAGTAGCGGTGGTGCACTCATGTTTCTGGAGAATCGTGCACAAACTGGTGGCGTGCCTGCTGTTCAGTAAGAACGAGTCCAACAACATTTACACCGAAGAACTCCACATCATGTGGCACATGATGGAGGGAAGAGTGATCAACCTCGGGCGGTTTCTGCTGAACAGGCTGCACCCAATAAAGGATGCCACCAAAGAATACTGCATGGGTGGCATCGTCAACCTAATCGCGACTGGGCTTGGGTACCCAAAGGAGCCGGGCAATCTGTCGAGGACAAGGGGGGATGAGCTGATCGACCTCAAGTACCTCATGAGGGCTAGCATAATAAAGAAGGATGGGAGGAGCTACTTCTACAAGTTTGCAAGGACAAACACCCTCCTCCCGCTCCCTCACTGCACCACCTACGACGCAGAAAAGCTGGTCTTCGCTACAACGGAAATAGAAGGTGTGGTGGTAGATGCAGCTTACGCCGCCACCACCAGAATTCAGGAAAGGGCGGCTGTGAGAGGAGAATCAATTCCTCTCAACCCAAGGCAAGAAAAAGCTTCAATGACCCACACCGAGCTAGCCACACTTCCAGAGCCACCGACGGTAGCATTTGATAAAGTTGTCGTCACTCCTACTATACCAGCCACCACCAAAACAACGATTGTGGTGGCTGAAGTAGAACCGGTGATTGTTGAGGTCGCCGAGACAACAACTACGGGAGCTGCCGCAGAAGAGACCGCTGCAGCCCCCGAAATTTCTGTAAATGCATAGGAAGAACCACAGTCGGATGCCAGTAATGAGGTGTTTGTCGAGATCCTTGAGATGGAGCTCGAGGATGCACGATTGATGTCGACACCACCGCCGGTTTCCCCTGTAGCTGGTGCTGAAGAGATCACCGACAGCATAGAGGTGGAGCAACATCCGCCCACACCACGACCATCTCCACCCCGACGGGAAGGCAAGGCGGTGACATCCGCAAGAGCACTGACACCTCGCCCGACGGCATCTAACTCGCGAACAATCGAGATCGGGTCTACCTCGTCGGGTAGACCTTCACGTGAGAGA
Organism: Alisma plantago-aquatica; assembly: GCA_963693085.1. Taxonomy (NCBI): domain Eukaryota; kingdom Viridiplantae; phylum Streptophyta; class Magnoliopsida; order Alismatales; family Alismataceae; genus Alisma; species Alisma plantago-aquatica. The sequence continues at coordinate 718,155,550 of OY856413.1, forward strand.
AATATCACGAGGACAGGAGGGAGACCTGTAGGAACCCCTCCGTCGCTCGGGAAAATGATGGGGCATGAATTCGACTACTTGCGGGAGGTAACAGAAAACAACTTGGCTACATTAACTTCTCTAACCCGCAAGTTTTCCTTCTTCCAACAAAGGCTAAATAGCCAAGAACGGGAACTGCTGACTCTAGTCAGCCTCCCTGGCCAACTAGAGGGTCTCAACACCAAGCTTCAACAGACCCTCCAGGGCCTTGATGTGATCGAGGAGAGGCTGAATAGGGGAGACGACCATCCGCGCCCAAGGCAACCGAGAAGGTCTCCGTCGCCTCCTGGACCAGGCCCTCCACCCTCCTCATCAGCAACCTCATCGGGATCATCGTCCTCTTCCTCCTCCAGCGGGCCATCCACAATGCTCGAGGAAGGGACGCCGCAAAGATCAGCCAACGGAGCTCCAGTCGGACAAGTGAGCTCATACGGTCTGGAGGAAATAGCTCCCTCAGTCCCCCTGGATGAGGCTGAAGATGACAATAAAGACATCAGCGTCAGGGGGACTCTTCTGATAAATTAGAGGAAGAAAGGGGGGACATCTTTGCCGCCAATAAAAGACACCCCCCAGAGGAAGACGCTCGATGGAGGATAGGTTTTCTGATCCATCCGAGATACCTTCCTTCGAAATGACCGACTTCAACAGAAAGTTCATCGGCTACCAGACGACCATAGACTAGAAATTGCTGAACAAGGTCCTAAGGTCGTAGGAAGATGAAGAAGACGTCGTCCTGAGTGATGGATACTTCTCCGTACGTCGGGGAGCACTCCAAGGCATATTCGGCTCGCCAGCCTTCGTCGCCAAAAAGCTGTTTAGGGTCCTTGAAGGTGCAATAATAGAGAATGCCAGCACTAGGACAGGTTGGAAGACAATATACAATGCCACCCCGACCATGGCAAGAAGACTGATGATGGGAGTCTCAGACTCCACTGCGGTGGCCGACATGCTGTAATACATCGAAAAGCATAAACCGAACATCGTGTTGGACCCGTATAAGCACCGCAACATGTGGTTCCTCTGCGTGGCAGACCTCAGGAACCATGACGTCCTGCTGTTTAGCTGCAGCAATAACGAGGTGCCACGCTCCGGTCTTATTTTCAGCCGCCCGGAGGACAAGAAGCTGAGGCTCCTACCGCTGCATCTTCTATGAGCTATAAAGCAAGGAGTCAAACGTCACATCGGCGTTTGGAACTTCTTTTCCATCTGAGACTTCCCCATCCAGGCACAAGAGGGAAGCAGAAACAACGCCTTCCTCATCCTGCGTGCAATGGAGCTACTCAGTGTATTTGGAAACATGGGGCCCCTTAGGGGCACATGCTTCTACCACCTCAGAAGCACATACGCCCTACTACTGATCAAAGACGGGCGCTATTTCCGAGACACAGGGGTACCTGAGAGGCTGTTGGACAGCGACCAAGGAGACGAATCTTTACAACCCAGCAGCCTTCCAGAGAAAGAGGCGAAAATGTCAACTGACATGTACGGGGCAGGCAAGCAGTTAGAAATCTTGTGGAAAGTGCATGGATTTGAAGACCCTACTTCGCCTGAAACTCCAGAAGGACTGATAAAAAATTTTGACCGCTTCTCATGCTCTACACTTACACAGGAGTAGGTAAATGAAATCCTTCTGAAGTTAGTAGATTCTACCCCGGCAGATGTCATTTATGAGGTAGGCGATGTCATAGTCTCGGTTGATGACTTAAGGGACGTGGTCAAAGAGGGAGGATGCTTGGCAGTATCTATGGTAGCCGCCTACATCCAAACACTACAGCCAAAGTTCGAACACTCATACATAGCACATCCAATGATGTTCAATGACGTCTGCCTCGCCGACGAAATAGGAGAAAAGCAAACCTTTCTGGCAGAATTGGAGATCAGGGTTCCACACAAAATCCTCCTTCCCATCCTGCATTACAGCCATTGGACGCTCCTGACGATGTACACTCGCCAACGAGCAGGAATTTTCTACAACAGCTCGGATACTAACAAAGATCATCCAGTGGAGTGTACATCGGCAGCGGCCACCTCCCTCGAGCGCTTAGTACAAAAATACTACGATGAGGTGGCATCACTGATACAACCATTCTTGGACATGGTACCAAGCAAGTGGCACGAGCTTCAGTTCTGCCACTCCAGTCCACAACAAATTCCTCTATCCAACGATTGTGGCATCTTCGTCCTGGAATGGATAGCAAATGAAGAGACGCCTGACCAGCTCCACCACATCGACTACCACAACAAATGAGGAGAATATGTGTGGGAGCTTCTATCCGGTGCAGGCGCGCTCACCAGTTAATCCCTCACTGAGTTAAACATTAACCTACCTTATCTAATTCACAACTCTGGGATAGAGTGTGGAGTAAGTTTGGGGGGGTACCATGTACCAGTGAGGGAGGTATAAAATTTTCTTCAAGCTTCTCCTTCTTTTGTTCTCCTTCTATATCATGTGTACATATTCTTTCTTATACAAAAATTTTGAAAATTACAAAAATTTTGAAAATTTTGAAAAAAATTTCTTATTTTGTCTCTTTGCATATGTACAAAGTCGCTATATTAGTAAAAGCCTGATACGACTTCTTGCCAGTTGGTTTTCTATGTTCCCAAAGAGATGCAAATTTTGTTATGTCTATCTGATAATGCAGCCTCAAATAACAAAAGACTACGAACTTTCCAGGCCAAAATTTGTGAAATGTAATCTTGCAACAACTAAGAGACGTGTATGTAGAAGGAAAAAGCTGCCCAAACAGCAACAAAACTCCTCTTGCTCTCCCCTACCCAAAAAAAATCCCAAAAAGAGAAAGCAGCCTTATGAGAGTGAATAAAAGCATGAGAGTTGTGCCCAATGAAAAGAAAGAAAAATATATATATACACACTTGTTTTCCAAAAGTACCCATCTTTAGGCATGGTAGATCCGGGGAAATGGTACGTAGGATGTGAAATCACTGCCCTAAAGCCAACTGGCTTGGACTGCAGGGACCACTTTCCCACTAATGGACCCATACCTGGATGGACTAATGGGAAACAAGAAAAACCCAAAAAGCCTTAGCCTACCCCACACACAACTTTTTGCTCCCAAAAAGCTGTTTGGTGTGAAAGCTAACTTCGAAATCATGCACCCAAGTCTCGTTGAATCTGTGGAGAAAATTTTACTTAAATAAGACAGGAGAAAATAAAGTATGTTGTTCGTGACTGGGCCACATTCTTAGAAAGACATCTCAATGCTCGCTCTAACTCTTGGTCTGAAAACTATGCCAGTCAAGAAGAAGTATCACAAAATAAAGTTTAGACATTGATTGAGGACAATCAAAATGCTAAGTTTGGGGGAGTTGATAACACTAAATTTTGTGATGTTTTTTTTGGCCCTTATTTTGTTATCAAAACTACCCTTTTTAACTGATTTCCTCTCTTTTTGTATGTACTTTTGCAATAACAGGCCGCACAACGCTCTTAACCCAAATTTATCATCTTTTGCAGAGTTTTCTCCCATTTTTAACCAATTTATCAACAACAAGTCCCATCCCGGCCCACAAATGTGTTCTACATGCATCAGCCTTCCCACCTGCCGGCCGATACGCTCACTGCCCAATAGGGCAGCACAATACACCGATGTGCGACACAAGGATGTCGCGCAAGAAGGAACCAATAGGTGACACACCGCTTACCCGACAGGGAGCCGGGCTCGCCACGACAACTTAAGTGTGTCGCGCGGTACGACCACCCACCGACAGGCACTGCCTGTCACGATAGACTAACAACTGACATCCTTATGTCGGGCGATACTGATATCGGCCATCCCCGACCCCACGATAATAAGAGCCGATGAAGGACATGTGGCATCCTGAGCACTATAACTTCGTCAACCGCCGACTATAAATAGGAGCTACAGGACTCTGATAGGACGGGTCGGAACCCTGTGAGAGCTACCAGAGTAAAGAGCTTGGAGCTAGCGTATCGTGCCTCAGAGGTTGTGTCGAGCGATTCTAGGTGAGCACTTCCCCATCCCGAGAGGGTGGGAACGGTTCACATAGGGTTGTCCCAGGCTCCACTGCAGACTGATATCGGCCAACGAGGATATCTGATACAAGAGACCGACGCTTCAAGTGAAACTCTATGCCCGACACGATACCGAACCCCGATATGCATCGTCTGTCACGGCATGTCGCGCGAGAGGGTACCGCCCGACATGAGCGTATCGGGATAGGGCGCCTCACACGATACAATCCGCCCATCATAAGCGTGTCGCCCGAGAGGGTGCTGCCTGACATGGTTGTATCGGGCAAGGATCTTTCCCGGTATCGGGCTGGAGAGTCCGATGTAGTCTGTCGTCCTTCTATATCATGAAGGCGACATTTATCTTTATTAATTCAGTCTTTTACTTTATTTAATTATGCAATGTACTCAAGCCATTATATGTGAATGGAATTAGAAGAGTTTAATTATCTGCTGCTTATGCTTGGTACCTTTGTTGGCTGATTGCTATGTTTAACATCTGGACTCTAGCTCGTATGCTTGGATCACGCTTCGATTAGCTACCGAATCGTGTTTTCTCGTTGCAACATCCTCGAGAGAGGTGTTGTGGATCTAGTGTTTGGTCCGATTCTAGAGTACGAGAGTGCCCGAAATCGGAGTTCCTTTAGTAACCTTTCCACTCTAACTTAAGCCCAGCAACCTCGAGAGGGGTGTTGATGCTTAGTTAGAGGTACCCGCTTCGAGTGGATGGGTGCAGGATGTTTCTGCTGCCACTTGTTTTACCGTAGTTTTCTCCTTCGAACCTTACCTTATTGCTAGTATTATCTCTCTATTTCCGTTGCATAAAAATCCCTAAAATTGATAAATGCTTAAAACCTTAATTTTTCCTCGTAGCTCCAGTTGGAGATAGATTTCTTTTATTTTATCGACCTTATCATGTTGTTCCCTTGTGGAATTTTATCATCTCTTTACCCTAACCGGAGTGTAGCGTTTCGATTCCGTGCTCTCAACACTACCACCCTTGTCCCTGTGTTCGACCCCGTATATCTACTTCGACCCTGTAAACAAAGTTGCGGGGGCCTAGAAGGTTTCGGGTTATAAATGTAAAAGTCCGACTATTTCAAATCTGCCTCCAATTTTAGGATGCACGATTTAGGCCGGTCAGTTTCCTAAAAACTCAACAATAGGTCTTGAGTAGGGGGTCAGTACATGTGGAAATGAGAGAGAAAATCATAGACAAAGATATCGTGAATAATGATTGTGTGGAGAGAGAAAATTGAATTCAAAAAATCCACAAACTGGCACATGTTTTCCTTTTTTATTGTGAGCAAGGTGATGACTTACGAGCTGTTGGATCATGATCCAATGGTCATGTGTGCATGCACATCTTCTAAGGTGACTTTTGACATTTATGTCATTTCCAATCCAATTTTTTCTAAAGTGTGGATATAACTATTTCTTTTTCTCTCTCTCTCATCAATTGAGGGTGCAAACAAAGTCTAAATAAAGTGAAAATTGGCATCTAGCCTAATTAGGACTTGTAGAACTTGCTTTTGGCATTAATTTTCAGTTTTGGAGACTCATGGTACTTTATTTAATTCTTTTAAACTAAATCATATATTATGTTTCCTCATAATTTAGAGATATCTAGAAACCATCAATTAATGTGACACTTCTTCCTCAAGCAAACTTGACCTTGTGAAACACAAATTTGCCATTAATTTTCTCTTATGAGATTATTCTACACATTATTTAATATTTGGGCTTTAACATTTTTTCTCTCTTCTAACTTCACTAGAACATTCAGGATTATCCAAATTATATGAAAATTCACACATAGGGAAATCCTTGCATGTAGATTTTGTATCTCAGATTCTTTTCCACTTTTGAAGTCATTTGACGACTTATTTCATATTTTGGGCTTTACTTATATTTTCTTTTCCAAATTTAGTTATAATAATTATTTTTATGCAAATAAAGTGAAACTTGGCACTCAAGCCAATTGAGACCCAAGGAATTTGGATCTGAAGTCATTTTTTTCTAATGAGTCTTATTTTTATGAGTTTTATTCCCTTAACACATTATTATCACTGTTTGTCACATTAAATTATCTAATGCCACATTATCACATTTAAAACCTTATTATTTATCCATTTTTCTCTTTCTATCTCCATAAGGATAAGGGAATTTCTAGAACAAAATTATTTTATCAATATTCCACTTAAGTGGTAAATTTACATCTTAGACCCTGATTGAAACACTAATTGAGGTATTTGTACAAAACCCATATATTGTCATGAATAGTAATCAAGTATACTCCAAACCACTAATAATACCTACAAATTCAACATCAAGGCCAAAAAGGATAGAAAGGAAGTGAAAAACTTAGGAAATGGGCCAAATTAAGAATATACCTAGATTTAAGTTTGTTACAAAATCCATGACCTAGATACCCCTTGTAACATCCCTGACCTGGGTTATGCTTTAACCCTAGGTGTTTTGATTAAGAGAGACGATTATATGTTTAATCTTTTCTTTTGAAAAGTGATTAGGGCTCAAGAGTAACTTATGTTATAATTTTGGTCCTGTTTGAACAATGTTGAAGCAATGTTTGCTTATTTTGGACTAAAGTGCAAATTACCCAAGTTGAGGTGTTAATTTGCAAATGTTGCATGCTAAAGTGTTCCTCTGATGTTGAGACATCATAAGAATGAATTTGATGAAGTGGTAAGGTTTCTACAAGCCTGGACACCAAGATAGAGCTTGATTGACAATGTTGTGCATTAAAACCTAGTTTTGGTATAAAGTGCAATTTACCCAAAACCTAGGGTTCAATATGCAAATTACCACTTCAATAAGGTCCCTAATAATATTTGGCATCATGTAGAGTAAATAAAGTGAGAGGGCACCTCATTCGAATTAAATTGGAGGAGAGAGAATCTTGATATTAAAATAATCAAGATTAATGCCTAATTGAAACCCTAATTTGATTTAGGGCAAAAATGAATAAAAATAATTGAAGGGCTTTCAACCAAAATGTTTTGGGTTGATTTTGAATAAGGATGAACGTTACTTTGCCAAGATAAGGAACGAAAATATCCTAAGTAGGTGAAATTCCACTCACCTTATTATAAGAAAAAGAAAACCCACTCACATATGGATATTAATATAATAAGCATTAAGGTGCTTAATTTGATTTTCTTTAAATCAAGGATAATGAAGGAGAATTAAAGGCAAAGGAAGGTGCCTCGTCCTTAAGGGATTTGAGGGGTAAGAGGCGGCCATATTTTTGTAATTTAATGCAATTTAATAATGCATTTTCTCTCTCATCAATTTCCTTATAAAAGTGCCTTTTTCAAGCCAAATGAAAGGCTATTTCGGATTTTCTTCTTTCCCTTGCTTGCAAAACCGACCAAGGAGCTAGGGAGGAGCAGGGAGCACGTCCCCAACCTGTGGGTGAGCCCTTGACCTTCGTTCTTCTTGATTTCATGGTAGAAATCGAAAATAAATTATGGATTCCTTCTTATTTCGATCTCCTCTTCAACCCTAGCCAACTTTTGCAATCAAAAGCTTGAGGACGAGCCTAGGGGGAGTTGCAAGAGCTTCATCCACCATTAATGGCGTGAGCTTGAAGCTTTGGAGCTCAATTAGAGGTGGGTTTTATAACTCAAACCCTTAAACATTGCTATTCCATCAATTCTCTATGCTTTGTTGATTGATTTCTTCAATTTGATACACTCTTGTTTCTTTGCTGCAATTTCCATCAAGAAAGGTTTCTGTTCTTGGTTGTTCGAAGGAATGGGATGATGACATCATCCTATATGCTTATCCAAAGAAAATTACCAAGCAAAACCGTTTTGATAGCTACTCCAAATCGTTTTAATTTGATTGGCTATGCGGTTTCAGCAAACCGTTTAAGGGCAAACGGTTTGAGACCGTTTGGGAGCAAACGGTCTCAAGACCGTTTGAGATGGTTGACCAAGCGTTGACCGTTTGGGAATTTTGTTCCTAATTATGTAGTCTGATAACCCTCCAAATTTGATGGATTAACTCCAAAGGAATCGAGAGTTGAAGGCCGATCAATTAGGCAATCAGATTGAATTATGTGCTGATTTTCAACCTGATCAACTTAACCTGCTTGGGCAAACGGTCTCAAGACCGTTTGAGTGCGTTGACCAAGCGTTGAACGTATGAGATTTTTGATCCTAATTATGTTGGCTAATGACTCACCAAGTTTTATGGGTTAACTCCCAAGGAATCGTGAGTTGAAACCTAATCAATTAGGAAAACCTAATTGGAATAAGTGCTGTTTTTCAATCTGATTTAATTGAACGTTTTGGGAAAACGGTCTCAAGACCATTTGAGTGCGTTGACCAAGCGTTTACCGTTTGGGATTACTGTTCCTAATGATGTTGGTTAATGACCCTCCAAATTTGAGGGGTTAACTCAAAAGGGATCATGAGTTGAAGGCTAATCAATTAGGCAAACCCTAATTGAAAATAGTGCTGCAATTCCAATGAGTTAAGTTGAGAGTTTGGGTTGATTAGCCCAAACGGTCTCAAGACCGTTTGGGGATCACCCAAACGGTCTCGAGACCGTTTGAGGATCACCCCAAGACCGTTTGGAGGTCTGGGGTCAAGTATAGTTGACCAATTGAAGGTCCAAAGGTACCAAATCATACTGCAACTAAATGCTGATTTGTTGATCAACTCGATAGACCAATCCATGATGAATTTTCATTAGAGTCCAAAGGTTGGATGGGAAAACGGTCTCAAGACCGTTTGGAGCTCATCCAAACGGTCTCCAGACCGTTTGGTGGTCACCCAAGACCGTTTGGAGGTCTAGGGTTGAGTATAGTTCAGTGGTTGAAGGTCTAAAGATATCAAGTTGATCTGCAATAGATTGCTGATTTGGTGAGCACTTCAATGAACCAAACCCTAATTAGATTGCTTGGATTGGAGTGATATGATGGGAAAACGGTCTCAAGACCGTTTGGAGCTCATCCAAACGGTCTCAAGACCGTTTGATGGTCACCCAAGACCGTTTGGAGGTCTAGGGTTGAGTATGGTTAGGTGTTTGAAGGTCTAAACGTACCAAGATGTTATACAATGCAATACTGATTTGGTGATCAATCCAATGAACCAAACTCTAATTGGTTGACTTAGATTTGAGTGATTTGATGGGAAAACGGTCTCAAGACCGTTTGGAGGTCATCCAAACGACCTCAAGACCGTTTGGGGTCAGGTCATACCCAATTTGGCTGATGGTTCAATGGTTTCAATGCAACTAGTTCTGCATTGATTAGTGTTGTTGGATCATCGATTCCAAGCCCTAATTCAATTGAATCAAACCCTAATTGAGGGTCAAATCAGTTGAAGGTTGACCTATTAAACTCAATTGAAGTATGATTGTAGGTCCAATTGATGATGGATTCCATGAGTCCAATGATTGAAGGAATCAACATTGGAAACCCTAATTCAATTGGATACATTATGTAATGGAGGTCCAATGAGATTGAATTTTTGGGAATTAAGATAATGAATGTTCTATTAATCCAATGATGATTAGTAATGGTAATCAATGAAAGTACATAGGTTGAAACCCTAATAGTACCTAAGTGATTAAGTGCCAATTAAGGGACGAATCCCTAATTGCTTATAGGATCAATGACTTGATACACTATGTTAATCATAGTTGTATGTACTTGACTGAAGAGTTGATATGAACTAATCAAGTTAAGAAGTTGATAGCATGAATTCCTACATGAATATGGTTCATGTGGTGATTAAGGGTTATGATCCTTAAGCAAAGAGATCATGAAACCCTAAAGATGAACATAAACCCTAATTGACAGGGTTATTGAACTGAAACCCTAGCAAGGGCATGGTGGGGTAATACTTGATTAGTGATGTTATCATTATCCTGCATTATGCTGATATGAAATAGATGTGTTTGTTATCATCTGTATTAATCATGCAGGTATTTTAAGATATTGAACATATCCAGGTATGAGCTATGATGCCTTGTGTATTGAAAACACTTTATAAGTTTTATAAACAATGATATGCTATGTTGACTCATATGTATCAACCCTATATACCCTATAAAGATGAGGATATGAAACTCTTAGGAATGAGGTATTCTACCCTAATAATGATATGGATAACATCCTAAGAGTTGAAATATCTAAAGTGATGGATTATGGGTTATCCTATATTCAGCAATGTCTAACCATTGAATAAGTTCATATCATTAAAGATAGTTGGACAATTCTAATGTGTAACTTATGCACTATATGATGGTAGTAACATGTAGTGGATAAAGTATTAAGAGGGAAGATACCTTAATACAAGGTTAGTTTATTAACCTAAATAAGAAAGAAATGAGGAGAAAGTGATACATCAAGACATGATAGATATCACATTCAATATTTCAAGGTTGAAATACCTTGATGCATCTCAATCCAACATTTTGGGATGAGAAACACATGAAGTGTGTGTGTTATGTAGATATTACAATGAAATTATAATGAGTTGATATACTTTGATGAGTATAAGCTAATATACATTGTTTAAAGGGATGAGCCACTCTAATGGGTAAGACGTAATCATACCATAATAAGAAAGAGAAGTGGACTTATACCTTGAATTGATGATCTTTAAGGATATATGATGAGGGTAGTAATCATAAGCATATACATGAAATCTTTAGTTGTTCCTAGAAGTGTGGAACAATACATTAGGGTTGATCTAACTACATGAGCATAAAACCCTAATTGATGTCAGTTAGGAAACCCTAACCCTAATTTTGGGTAAAGGGAGTGAAAAGGCCTATTGAGTGATAAACCATAACCCTGATAAAAGGAATTGTGATGTTACTAAGGTATCACATGATGTGGTCAATGACTTGTATGGTTTTTATCATGTCTATTAATCATGTAGACATCATGAGAGGAAGAGCATAGCCAGACCTGAGCTATGCCATTCATATAACAAATATGTTGAATGGCCTTATGTGCCTAATGTTGTTGTTGCTTAGCAAAAGTAACAAACGGTATATGGACCTTATGAGTTCCATGAATAAGTTGTTGTTACCCAGTGAAAGGTGACAAAATATTTAATAGGCCTTAAAAGCCATGTGAGATACTTGTGTAACAAGTATCATGCTTACCTCGGTCTAAGGACCTGAAGGTAATAGTTACCCAGCAAGTGGTAACAATGACAATGATGAATTGAGGGTATGAATATCCAGATTCGATAAGCATGATAATGATGTGGTTGAGGGATGAGAAATCCCAGTATTGTAGTGAGGGACAGAGATCCCAATATCTCATAAAGAATGAGAAGTGAATGATGAAAATAGTACATGTTTCTTTATAGCATTTGTCTGAATAAAATATGTTTGAGAATTTGACTGATGCTAAAACAATATGATAATGTACTTAATTAATCAGGTGAAATCATATCATGTAGAGCCCTGACCATAGATCCATCATCGTCAGCAAATTGGTGATGGTGAAACGGGTGCTCCGCGGCAAAACCCGGAGGGCATACTTTTGAGTATGTGGGGGTAAATGGGCGAAAATATCCTTACGTCCTAATGTGGGAATTGGGGAAAGGTAAACACTAAACCTCTCAATCCTTCATTACTTGCACCGGAATAGATGTATCACGAATCTCCCGAAGATTGGGACAGATGCAGTACACATCTCCCAATAATATGCCGGATCGATGGAGATAAACACAAGATCTCACGATCGCGAAGAGAGTGCAGCACGCCACTGTAACTTTGATAGCGAAGTTGCCAGTATACCCTGGAAAGCTATAATATAGCAGAGACACAAGATGTCATGCATGTAATCTCGCGCTGACCGAGATATGGGAGGTCTTGGTAGCCGGCTCTACCTTTGACCTTGTATGGTACCGATTTCGACTTCGCAGTGGTCGGTTGGAGCATGAGCGGTATACCTCATCTCCTCAGGGCATAAGTGTGATTGTAAAATGTAATCAGCCGTCTAGCATGTTTGCTATAGGATTGAATACGGAAATTCATTGGCTGATGTTATACTTCTGATATGCAATGTTAGTTGATAAATATTATTCATGTCTCTTTACATTCCTTGCAATTAGATGTATGGATTATGAATCTACCATAAGTAGATACAATGTTCTCCTTAAGAAAGGAGATTACCTTTCTCTGTTCATACAATGAATAATGCTGATGTTCATATGTAAGTACTCATGTTCAATTCTAATATAATAATCTGCAATAACAATGTTTTGGCGAAGAGTTATATCTCCCGCTGGGACAATTTACAATTGTCTCACCCCCGTGGGATCCAACATTTTTAGGTGGACGCGGACAAAGAAGCAGAGATTCTTTTGCAGGAAAAGGAAAGCAGAAGCAATATCAGATACAGTAGTGATGACTCAGGTGGCGGCACTGGCTGTCAAGTTTTGTATAGTTAGTAGTCCTATGTGTCGTCTCTGTACTCTCAGGTCCTCGGAGTCAGTAGATAGTGCTTTTATCTTTGACTTGAGATTTTGGCTTGAATGCCTCGAGGTTTTATGTTGCTTATGTATAGTAGAGTAAAGCAACTGTTGTATGTAATCCTCGAGAAGAGATGTTACATGGTGTGTAACTACAAACAATGATGTTCAAGTAATGTTATGGTTTTTGTTATAAGAGTTTCCTATGTTTGGATCTCTTTGCAAAAAGTTTTAATTTTTAGTGATTTTCGCTAATCCACTGCTTGATGAACGCTTCCGCATTAGTTAATCTCATTTTCGCGAGACGGTCGTCATAGTTTAGTGGTATCAGAGCTCTAGGTTCGCTGAGTCTACAGAGACATAGGACTAAGGTAGTTGAGTCTGTGTTAGTGTCCTCCAGTATACCCTATAATGATTTCTGCTTGTGCAGAGAAAGGGTAAAGTTGAAAATGACTGGAGAACACAAGGAACACATTGCTAAGGGCAATGTTGTTGCATCAAGAAGAGGTGCAAGGGATCTGACAAGAATAGAATGAGTGCCTGAGAATCCCCAATAAAACCTGATCAGGATAGAGAATCCTATGATCATGCTCTTGTTGGGCAGATTAGGGCAATAGTAATGCATATAGGGGACTGGATACTAGTCTTACAACCTAGGTTATCAGTCCTTAATACAGAAAGCTTGAGCTTTAAAAGAGTTCCTGAATGAATTAGTCATGTGGGAACAAGGGAAAATGTGGAAAAGATTAACTTATGGCAAGAAAGTGGACTCTGCCATGAGTTCAGACAGATAATAAATCTGTGATGGTAGTGCCCAAGAAGGGGAAATAAGATGAGAAGTAGGTGATGATCTCTATAATTCTAGAGACATTTGTCTAATGGTTTTAAAAAAGCCAAGTTTTTGGTACTAATAGTGCAATAAATGCTTAATGTGGCAGGGCAGCAGCCCCTAAGTAAGTGCAAAGGTCTTAACCTTTCACCTGTAAGATTCTATGGCTTAGTTTTTGCTTCAGTAATAAGACTAGTAAGACCATGATATGAGTACAAGGTATGTTATAAATGTGTACATGTTGAGTACACTAAACCCTTTTTGTTATAAAAAAAAAGATTGTTGATATTGTTTTCCCCATTGGTTGCTATATAGGGATGAAATGATGAGAACTAGAATTTGAATTATGTTCAGTATTCTTTTAAATGCTCTATATTGATCTTACCTCCATGAAAGAGGAAGAGGTATAGAAGAGATGCCTGGATAAAATCCAGGGATGTTAAATCTTATGTTATGGTAATATGAAAAGAAAGGAATATGATAGCATGTAAGTGCATACTACTTGATCTCAGTACTTGTAAACCCTGATCAGGTGTACAACTATTGATGATAAAGTGAGTATGGAAACTCTTAGATTGATATCTTTTTGATTGCCCTGATCAAGCAATCATTTTGATACAATCTAAAGAGTATCATGAAATTGGAAATATGATATGGATAAATGTATCATATCTTAAGAACAAGAAAGAAGGATCTGATAGGAATTCAGATCTGTATGTGTATATGAGGAAGTAAAAGTATGACCCTCATATGATGAGAAAGAGAACAAGGGAGGTGATCCCTGTTCAATAAAGTTGTAAATATGATAAAAGAAAGATGAGAATATGATGTGTTTTCAACACATGTGACTGATACCAGGGTAATAGATTCTGGTATCTGAGAATTATCAGATGGTTTAGGCTGACTACTGGGAATGGTCAACTATGAAATTAGTCTGATGATATAAAATGATATGAACATCTTTTGTTAGGGGTTTATGCTTTGCATAAACATAACAACTAAATATGTCTTTAAGATAAGTTCTCATTTGACTCTATGAGAATATTGTGCGAAGGAACTTTGTGCTGATCAAAGTTCTATGATGTCTACATAACAATGAGGTGTTATGAAGAGACATGATGATATGATGAATGAATAATATCTGTTCCCTTTATCTGGGATTTCGGGGACGAAATCCTTGTTAGGGGTTTATAATTTGTAACATCCCTGACCTGGGTTATGCTTTAACCCTAGGTGTTTTGATTAAGAGAGATGATTATATGTTTAATCTTTTCTTTTGAAAAGTGATTAGGGCTCAAGAGTAACCTATGTTTCAATTTTGGTCCTGTTTGAACAATGTTGAAGCAATGTTTGCTTATTTTGGACTAAAGTGCAAATTACCCAAGTTGAGGGGTTAATTTGCAAATGTTGCATGATAAAGTGTTACTCTGATGTTGAGACATCATAAGAATGAATTTGATGAAGTGGTAAGGTTTCTACAAGCCTGGACACCAAGATAGAGCTTGATTGACAATGTTGTGCATTAAAACCTAGTTTTGGTATAAAGTGCAATTTACCCAAAACCTAGGGTTCAATATGCAAATTACCACTTCAATAAGGTCCCTAATAATATTTGGCATCATGTAGAGTAAAGAAAGTGAGAGGGCACCTCATTCGAATTAAGTTGGAGGAGAGAGAATCTTGATGTTAAAATAATCAAGATTAATGCCTAATCGAAACCCTAATTTGATTTAGGGCAAAAATGAATAAAAATAATTGAAGGGCTTTCAACCAAAATGTTTTGGGTTGATTTTGAATAAGGATGAACGTTCCTTTTCCAAGATAAGGAACGAAAATATCCTAAGTAGGTGAAATTCCACTCACCTTATTATAAGAAAAAGAAAACCCACTCACATATGGATATTAATATAATAAGCATTAAGGTGCTTAATTTGATTTTCTTTAAATCAAGGATAATGAAGGAGAATTAAAGGCAAAGGAAGGTGCCTCGTCCTTAAGGGATTTGAGGGGGAAGAGGCGGCCATATTTTTGGAATTTAATGCATTTTAATAATGCATTTTCTCTCTCATCAATTTCCTTATAAAAGTGTCTTTTTCAAGCCAAATGAAAGGCTATTTCAGATTTTCTTCTTTCCCTTGCTTGAAAAACCGACCAAGGAGCTAGGGAGGAGCAGGGAGCACGTCCCCAACCTGTGGGTGAGCCCTTGACCTTCGTTCTTCTTGATTTCATGGTGAAAATCGAAAATAAATTATGGATTCCTTCTTATTTCGATCTCCTCTTCAACCCTAGCCAACTTTTGCAATCAAAAGCTTGAGGACGAGCCTAGGGGGAGTTGCAAGAGCTTCATCCACCATTAATGGCGTGATATTGGAACTTTGGAGCTCAATTGGAGGTGGGTTTTATAACTCAAACCCTTAAACATTACTATTGCATCAATTCTCTATGCTTTGTTGATTGATTTCTTCAATTTGATACACTCTTGTTTCTTTGCTGCAATTTCCATCAAGAACGGTTGCTGTTCTTGGTTGTTCGAAGGAAGGGGATGATGACATCATCCTATATGCTTATACAAAGAAAATTACCAAGAAAAACCGTTTTGATAGCTACTCTAAATCGTTTTAATTTGATTGGCTATGCGGTTTCAGCAAACCGTTTAAGGGCAAACGGTTTGAGACCGTTTGGGAGCAAACGGTCTCAAGACCATTTGAGATGGTTGACCAAGCATTGACCGTTTGGTAATTTTGTTCCTAACTATGTAGGCTGATAACCCTCCAAATTTGAGGGATTAACTCCAAAGGAATCGAGAGGTGAAGGCCGATCAATTAGGCAATCAGATTGAATTATGTGCTGATTTTCAACCTGATCAACTTAACCTGCTTGGGAAAACGGTCTCAAGACCGTTTGAGTGCGTTGACCAAGCGTTGACCGTATGAGATTTTTGATCCTAATTATGTTGGATAATGACTCACCAAGTTTTATGGGTTAACTCCCAAGGAATCGTGAGTTGAAGCCTAATCAATTAGGGAAACCTAATTGGAATAAGTGCTGATTTTCAATCTGATTTAATTGAATGTTTTGGGAAAACGGTCTCAAGACCGGTTGAGTGCGTTGACCAAGCGTTGACCGTTTGGGATTACTGTTCCGAATGATGTTGGTTAATGACCCTCCAAATTTGAGGGGTTAACTCAAAAGGGATCATGAGTTGAAGGCTAATCAATTAGGCAAACCCTAATTGAAAATAGTGCTGAAATTCCAATGAGTTAAGTTGAGATTTTGGGTTGATTAGCCCAAACGGTCACAAGACCGTTTGGAGGTCTGGGGTCAAGTATAGTTGACCAATTGAAGGTCCAAAGGTACCAAATCATACTGCAACTAAATGCTTATTTGTTGATCAACTCGATAGACCAATCCATGATGAATTTTCACTAGAGTCCAAAGGTTGGATGGGCAAATGGTCTCAAGACCGTTTGGTGGTCACCCAAGACCGTTTGGAGGTCAAGGGTTGAGTATAGTTCAGTGGTTGAAGGTCTAAAGATATCAAGTTGATCTGCAATAGATTGCTGATTTGGTGAGCACTTCAATGAACCAAACCCTAATTAGATTGCTTGGATTGGAGTGATATGATGGGAAAACGGTCTCAAGACCGTTTGGTGGTCACCCAAGACCGTTTGGAGGTCTAGGGTTGAGTATGGTTAGGTGTTTGAAGGTCTAAAGGTACCAAGATGTTATACAATGCAATACTGATTTGGTAATCAATCCAATGAACCAAACTCTAATTGGTTGACTTATATTTGAGTGATTTGATGGGCAAACGGTCTCAAGACCGTTTGGAGGTCATTAAAACGACCTCAAGACCGTTTGGGGTCAGGTCATACCCAATTTGGATGATGGTTCAATGGTTTCAATGCAACTAGTTCTGCATTGATTAGTGTTGTTGGATCATCGATTCCAAGCCCTAATTCAATTGAATCAAACCCTAATTGAGGGTCAATTGAGGGTCAAATCAGTTGAAGGTTGACCTATTAAACTCAATTGAAGTATGATGGTACGTCCAATTGATGATTGATTCCATGAGTCCAATGATTGAAGGAATCAACATTGGAAACCCTAATTCAATTGGATACATTATGTAATGGAGGTCCAATGAGATTGAATTTTTGGGAATTAAGATAATGAATGTTCTATTAATCCAATGATGATTAGTAATGGTAATCAATGAAAGTACATAGGTTGAAACCCTAATAGTACCTAAGTGATTAAGTGCCAATTAAGGGATGAATCCCTAATTGCTTATAGGATCAATGACTTGATACACTATGTTAATCATAGTTGTATGTACTTGACTGAAGAGTTGATATGACCTAATCAAGTTAAGAAGTTGATAGCATGAATTCCTACATGAATATGGTTCATGTGCTGATTAAGGGTTATGATCCTTAAGCAAAGAGATCATGAAACCCTAAAGATGAACATAAACCCTAATTGACAGGGTTATTGAACTGAAACCCTAGCAAGGGCATGGTGGGGTAATCCTTGATTAGTGATGTTATCATTATCCTGCATTATGCTGATATGAAATAGATGTGTTTGTTATCATCTGTATTAATCATGCAGGTATTTTGAGATATTGAACATATCCAGGTATGAGCTATGATGCCTTGTGTATTGAAAACACTTTATAAGTTTTATAAACAATGATACGCTATGTTGACTCATATGTATCAACCCTATATACCCTATAAAGATGAGGATATGAAACTCTTAGGAATGAGGTATGCTACCCTAATAATGATATGGATAACATCCTAAGAGTTTAAATATCTAAAGTGATGGATTATGGGTTATCCTATATTCAGCAATGTCTAACCATTGAATAAGTTCATATCATTAAAGATAGTTGGACAATTCTAATGTGTAACTTATGCACTATATGATGGTAGTAACATGTAGTGGATAAAGTATTAAGAGGGAAGATACCTTAATACAAGGTTAGTTTATTAACCGAAATAAGAAAGAAATGAGGAGAAAGTGATACATCAAGACATGATAGATATCACATTCAATATTTCAAGGTTGAAATACCTTGATGCATCTCAATCCAACATTTTGGGATGAGAAACACATGAAGTGTGTGTGTTATGTAGATATTACAATGAAATTGTAATGAGTTGATATACTTTGATGAGTATAAGCTAATATACATTGTTTAAAGGGATGAGCCACTCTAATGGTTATGAGGTAATCATACCATAATAAGAAAGAGAAGTGGACTTATACCTTGAATTGATGATCTTTAAGGATATATGATGAGGGTAGTAATCATAAGCATATACATGATATCTTTAGTTGTTCCTAGAAGTGTGGAACAATACATTAGGGTTGATCTAACTACATGAGCATAAAACCCTAATTGATGTCAGTTAGGAAACCCTAACCCTAATTTTGGGTAAAGGGAGTGAAAAGCCCTATTGAGTGATAAACCATAACCCTGATAAAAGGAATTGTGATGTTACTAAGGTATCACATGATGTGGTCAATGACTTGTATGGTTTTTATCATGTCTATTAATCATGTAGACATCATGAGATGAAGAGCATAACTAGACTTGAGCTATGTCATTCATATAACAAATATGTTGAATGGCCTTATGTGCCTAATGTTGTTGTTGCTTAGCAAAAGTAACAAACGGTATATGGACCTTATGAGTTCCATGAATAAGTTGTTGTTACCCAGTGAAAGGTGAAAAAATATTTAATAGGCCTTAAAAGCCATGTGAGATACTTGTGTAACAAGTATCATGCTTACCTCGGTCTAAGGACCTGAAGGTAATAGTTACCCAGCAAGTGGTAACAATGACAATGATGAATTGAGGGTATGAATACCCAGATTCGATAAGCATGATAATGATGTGGTTGAGGGATGAGAAATCCCAGTATTGTAATGAGGGACTGAGATCCCAATGTCTCATAAAGAATGAGAAGTGAATGATGAAAATAGTACATGTTTCTTTATAGCATTTGTCTGAATAAAATATGTTTGAGAACTTGATTGATGCTAAAAGAATATGATAATGTACTTAATTAATCAAGTGAAATCATATCATGTAGAGCCCTGACCATAGATCCATCATCGTCAGCAAATTGGTGATGGTGAAACGGGTGCTCCGCGGCAAAACCCGAAGGGCATACTTTTGAGTATGTGGGGGTAAATGGGCGAAAATATCCTTACGTCCTAATGAGGGAATTGGGGAAAGGTAAACACTAAACCTCTCAATCCTTCATTACTTGCACCGGAATAGATGTATCACGAATCTCCCGAAGATTGGGACAGATGCAGTACACATCTCCCAATAATATGCCGGATCGATGGAGATAAACACAAGATCTCACGATCGCGAAGAGAGTGCAACACGCCACTGTAACTCTGATAGCGAAGTTGCCAGTATACCCTGGAAAGCTATAATATAGCAGAGACACAAGATGTCATGCATGTAATCTCGCGTTGACCGAGATATGGGAGGTCTTGGTAGCCGGCTCTACCTTTGACCTTGTATGGTACCTATTTCGACTTCGCAGTGGTCGGTTGGAGCATGAGCGGTATACCTCATCTCCTCAGGGCATAAGTGTGATTGTAAAATGTAATCAGCCGTCTAGCATGTTTGCTATAGGATTGAATACTGAAATTCATTGGCTGATGTTATACTTCTGATATGCAATGTTAGTTGATAAATGTTATTCATGTCTCTTTACATTCCTTGCAATTAGATGTATGGATTATGAATCTACCATAAGTAGATACAATGTTCTCCTTAAGAAAGGAGATTACCTTTCTCTGTTCATACAATGAATAGTGCTGCTGTTCATATGTAAGTACTCATGTTCAATTCTAATATAATAATCTGCAATAACAATGTTTTGGCGAAGAGTTATATCTCCCGCTGGGACAATTTACAATTGTCTCACCCCCGTGGGATCCAACATTTTTAGGTGGACGCGGACAAAGAAGCAGAGATTCTTTTTTGCAGGAAAAGGAAAGTAGCAGCAATATCAGATTCAGTAGTGATGACTCAGGTGGAGGCACTGGCTGTCAAGTTTTGTATAGTTAGTAGTCCTATGTGTCGTCTCTGTACTCTCAGGTCCTCGGAGTCAGTAGATAGTGCTTTTATCTTTGACTTGAGATTTTGTCTTGAATGCCTCGAGGTTTTATGTTGCTTATGTATAATAGAGTAAAGCAACTGTTGTATGTAATCCTCGAGAAGAGATGTTACATGGTGTGTAACTACAAACAAGGATGTTCAAGTAATGTTATGGTTTTTGTTATAAGAGTTTCCTATGTTTGGATCTCTTTGCAAAAAGTTTTAATTTTTAGTGATTTTCGCTAATCCACTGCTTGATGATCAACGCTTCCGCATTAGTTAATCTCATTTTCGCGAGACGGTCGTCACACCCCTGATAGCATAGATACTATATTCTAGTGGGACTCAGCTATAATGACATCTACACTTCCCCTAAACCTCCATATATATAAAGGACCATTCTACAATGATCAACTAATATCTTAAAACATGAGACTACCTTTGTATTTCTTTGATCAACTCTCTAGTGCCCTTTGTAGTTGCCATAAATCTGGAGTTCACCATTGACCTTGACTCGATCCATTAAAAAGCTCTAATATCCTCATTGTGATAACATGTAAGACTACCGCCCCTATTTCATTGTCTTCCTTTTCTAAAGTTAGCAGGCCATGTATATAACATCTCTTTCTCTAACTTGGAACATGCCCTTCACACTCTATTTTATGGTTATGCCATGACTTCTTTTTAGTTTTTGGCACCTTGGTACCCTCAACCTAGGTTCTTCTTAACTAAAACAAGTACAAATGCAATGTGATTATCCCCCTATTTTGAACCTGAGTGGATTGCAAGTTTAATTTGCATCTTGAGCTTCTGAAGTTGCATGATCATGCACAAAGGGGAATAAGATCCCCATGGGAGATTTATCATTTCTTACCTTGTCTCATTTGTATTGTGTGAGTTGGTTCTTGGATAAAAGTGTTATTTCATGTGTTTCATGTGCCTCAGTCATGGGTGTTGCATAAGCAAGCCTATGCCAGTTGGTTGTGTCATATTAAACCCTCTCATAGGAGCTGCAAGACATGATTATGTACATGTTAATTTATCAAATTTTCTAATTGGTTGATATTTAACAAACCCAAAACTAATTATATGTGTAGCATAAAATTAAGGAGAAATATGTTTTAGAAAGGTATTTAATAAAGAATCAGAATTTTCATATTTTAAACCTTATTTTGCCTTCCTATTCTAGTGTTTTCATATGAAAACCTAAAGCATTAATATTGAGTAGCATGCTGATTAATTAGACCTAAATTAGTAATGTTCAAACCAAGTTTTCCAAAATGACTAAATGCAACTAGTAACCCTAACCCTAATTTCTAATGGATAAAAGTCTAACCCTGATATACTCAAACTGTAATTAACCACAACTCAATCTAGGATCAGTACAGAGTATTGAGTTATGATGCTTAATGATCAATTCATGTGTTTACACTCTAACTAAGACAATGAAAGGTTTGATTTAGGAGTTTTCTCCAAGGTAAACAGGTCATACTGATGTATAAAATTATTTATGGTTGATTCAATGCTATGCATAAAGTAGAAATTATGATTTCAAATTCAATGTTCTAGATCATGTTCACTATATCAATTGCTTGATGGCTGCTACATTTTAGGTCTTATCATTACCATAATCACTAAGATTAGAGATTATGATTAATAATTAAGGGTTCTAAAGTCAATGTTTCAATAGGGAGAAATGCCATCAAGTTTAATATTATTTTCATGCTCACGCTAATGTTAATGTTAAAATGATTGGAATTGAATCTTCTTTTATATGTTTCTAGAATCATGGACCTCCATAGGTTGTCAAGGGATTTCCTAGAATCAAGGGATTTCTTAGAAATCATGTGATTTAATGGGGGCATTATAGAGTAATGCATATATGTACTTATCAATTCATCATGTTGTTAAATGACTCAAGAGTGTGTAAAGTTAAATCATGCTAATTTTTTCTTCATGTCAAGCCTATATGTATGTTCCATTTTTATAGTGTCAGTACAATTTACTTAATTTGTCATTTTTTTCATTTGCATGACTAGGAACATGATGTCCGTAAGTCTTGGGTCAAATGAAAGTGGAGAAGAAACCTTCAAAGACAAGAAGATCCAAGAACCTTCCTGGTGGGGTGCCATCTACCTAGATGATCCATTATGTTAGATTAAAAGTTTCCTTCATGTTTTAGATTATGTTTAGATGTTAGAGAAAGTGGTTTTATGTTTAGTGTTTAAGATGTATCCTTCCCCTTTCAAAGCAATGTATGAATCATTTCCATTGTATAAGCATAGTGTTTCTTTTATTTTTTGTAATGAGTATTATCAATGTGACATCCTTTCGAGCCAAAACACCCCATGTTATGGAAAAAATAGATGATTCTTCAACTGGCATATATGTGTTTAAGGGGTGTTACATTAATGATATCAAAGAAAATAACTAAATGACCACTAGGAAAATATCTGATTCATATGTTCTAACCCTAGGTATATCTTAGTTTTCTATACAACCTATAAAAGGAGTAAGGAAAAAACTAGTGAAGCAGAAGGTTCCTCCAGTGATGAAAGCCATTATCGTTAGAATAACAACCACAACAATAACAATGTATCTCTTGATGCCCAAGTATAGGCTCTCACTAATGCCCTAGGAGGAAGGGCCCCTCAACATGTCAATCGTGATTTTACCCTAGTAGATTTCCTAAAACTAAGGCCTAAATCCTTTTGTGGTGAGGGAGATATTGATGTACTTACCAAAGGAGAGGAGTGGATCATGAGTTTGGAGCACTACTTCTATGAACTAGATTTCCCTCAACAATCTAAGGTTCATTTTTCTATTCACATGATGAAGGGAGACACTCAAATTTAGTAGGACAATTTCCTCAACTCAAGAGTGGCCAGTGCACCTACACTCACATGGGAAGGATTTTTGAAGTCTTCCAAGATTACTATGTGTTTGAGGCTATGATAGATAAGAAGGAAAAATAATTTGCTAACCTAGCTCAAGTTGAGGACATAAGTGTGACCTAATAAGCCATGAAGTATAGATAATTATAGAAGTTTTTTCATGGATATCATGAGTGTCAGATATCAAAGAAGTTAATCAAGGGACTCAAGCATGACCTAAGATTTTCCCTATTAGGAAGAGGCCTCAAGACCCTTCAGGAAGCCCTGAATGTAGTCCCAGAGCTAGAAGACCAACCTGGGAGGTCCTGCAGGAAGGAAACTCCTCAGAAGAATAACCAACATCAACACCAACCTCCCAACAGCCGTAAAAGGAAGGCACCTGAGCCTACTACAAAAGTTGAGAATCCCCAATAGCCAACTTGCAAGAAGAACCATCCATGTATGACACATGAGTGTGATACTACTATGGAGAGATTGGGTACCTTAGGTCGAGCTGCCTAAACCTCAGGCTGAGCTTCCCAAAGATACTGAAGAAGGATCAAATTTCAAATTAGTAACCATTCCAGAATCATAATAGGAGCTAGAATCCTTGAACTAGGAGACAAGCTAGATTTTTCATCATGTAGGTAGAAAAAGATGAAGATGACCAAGGTAATAATTAACTCATCATATCTATCTTTATCATGTACATATATATCACTTTTCACAAGTAATGTTGTTGAATAATGAACTAAATAGTTGGTTGTCACAAGAGAAAGGGTAAGAGAAATCCTAAGGTGGGTAGCAATAATAAAAGAAAATTTTAAGGAAGAAATTTATATAAGATGGGTAGAATTATAACATCCACAAAATGTATAGTATAAACTATATAAAAGCAAATATCAAAGAAAATATTTCAAGAGGTCCTTTTCATTTCATGGACCTAGATGCATTTAGCCCTGTGGTTTAGACCTTATTCTCATCTTACAATTAAATTTCACGAACAATGGACCAAACTAATGAGTAAGTGATGCATTAGGGTTTGTTTTGCAATTGACCTAATATAAATCAATAATCTGACTTAATAAAATTTTGTAGTTCACACAATTGTGATCCACAAAATAAAAATCCATGTTAATATATGCATTCTACACATGTTAATTAGCTAATAATCCTATTCAAAACTTGTTTTTAATAAACTAAGTTACTCCAATTTTTTCAGAAAGGTAATTTCCAAAAATCACTAAATTAAACCTTAATGTTTGTCAGACTTACATTGATATTAATCCATATTTTATTTTTTTCACACAAACTATGACCCATTCAGGGTCTTGATATCGTGGATAGAGGACACGTGAGGGTCATCTCCTTGACCCTATACCTAGAACCAAAAGGATTGTACCAGACATGAAACCATCAACCCAAATCCCTCTGTCTTCCCCTCTACACAATCATATTCTCTATTAAAACTCACCACCACCTTTAGAAAAAAAATGTGAAGTTAGAGATCCCAGTTACCATGGGACTCCATTACCTAGACACCCTTGACGACAAGTAGTCTCTTTTCCAGTGGGACTTAGTTGTAGTAACATCTAGATCTCCCAAACCTCCATCTATATAAAGGGTCATCCTACAACAATCAACTAACATCCCAAAACTTGAAAGTACCATTTTATTGCTTTGATCAACTCTGCACTGCCCTATGTAGTTTCTACAAATCTAGAATGCACCACCAACCATGACTTGATCCCTTGAGAAGTTCTGATATCCTCTCTGTGATTTCCTACAAGACTACCACCCCTATTTTCTTCTATTCCATTTTGATAAGTAGTAGGCCTTGGACATAACATTAGTTACTCTATCATATAGCTCATTCACACTCTACTTTTTGGTTTGGGCACCTTGGTACCCTTTCTTGGGCTCTTATTTATTGAAAAAAGTCAACACATATAATGGGAGTATCTCCCAGTTTTAGTAGAGAATGGATTGTGAGTTTAATTTGTGTTTCAAGCTTGCAAATCCCTACTTCATAACGAATGAAGGGGAAGAAGATCACCATGAGTGATTTATAATTTTTGCTCTTTTCTCTTTTTTATTTTGTAGGAGGGTGCTTGGACAAAAGCATAATTTCATGTGTGTCTTTTTCCTCAGTCATAATTGCTAGGTAAGCAAGCCCAGGCCAGCTGACTATACCATGTTGTGCCACCTATGTTGAGGAACAAGCCATGGTTTTGTAGATGTGGATTTTATCAATTTTTCTAATTGGTTCATATTTAAAAAATCCATTAGTAATTATCTGACCATAACACAATTATGGAAAAAATATGTTTTGGAAAGATATTTTAATAAGAAATCTGAATTTGTAGCTTTCAAACCTTATTTTGCCTTCCTATTTTGTTTTTTCATATGGATTCTAAAACCCGAATATTGAGTAACATGTTGATTAATTAAACCTAAATCAGTATTACTCAAAGTAAGTTTTCCAAATTGAATAAATCTAATTAGTAACGCTAATTCTAATTCCTAATGCATCAAAGTCTAACCCTATTGTACTCAAACCCTAATTGACCCTAATTTGATCAAGGGTCAATACAAAGTATTAATTTATGATGTTTAATGATTAACTACAAGTGTTTAGAGCATAATCAAGATAAGGGATGGTTTAACTTAGGAGTTTCCTCCAAGGTTAATGGGTCATGCTGCTATGTAAAATTATTGATGGTTGATTTAATGTTATGTATAAAGTAGAATATGAATTCAAATTCAATGTTCTAAATCTTGTTAACTATATCAATTGCTTGATGATTGCTATACTTTAGGTCTTATGGTTACCATAATCACTGATATTAGAGATTGTGATAATGACTAAGGAATTTAAAGTTACTAAGGAATTTAAAGTTTAAGTTTATGGAAGGAGAAATCTCATTATGTTCAATATTGTTTTCATGTTCATGTTATTGTTGATGTTAAGATGATTGAAATCAAATCGATTTGGTTATGCTTATCTAATCATGGACCTTAAGAGATCATCAAAGACTTTCCTAGCATCAAGGGATTTCAATAAATCATGTTCTCTTTCAGGGGCATCATAGAGAGATGCATATATGTACTACCTAATATTTTATGTTATGAATGACTCATGTTTAAAAATTTTGAACATAAGAACGATGTTTAATCAAGTCAAGAATATGCATATTTTCTCTTTTTATAGAGTGTTGGTAAAATATACTTATGTTGTTGTTGCTTTCATTTGCACGGTTGGGGACACGATGTCCCTACATTTTGGAGCAAATCAAGAGTAGAGAAGAAATTGATAACACCAAATTTTGTGATGTTTTTGACCCTTATTTTGTTATCAAAACTACCCTTTTTAACTGATTCCTCTCTTTTTATATGTACTTTTACAATAACAGGCCAAACTACGCTCTTAATTCAATATTTCCATCTTTTGCAGAGTTTTCCTCCAATTTTGACCCATTTGTCATCAATAAGGCCCGTCCCGACCCACAAACATGATTCCACCTGCATCGGCCTTCCATCCGGCTGATACGCACACTGCCCGACAAGGGTAGCACAATACATGGACGCGCGACATGAGGATGCCACGCAAGGAGGGACTAACGAACGATACGCCTATCTACCCGACAGGGAGCTGGGCTCGCCACGACAATCGAAGCTTGTCGCGCGACACAGGCCACCCACTGGCAGGCGCCGCTCGTCACGTCCACTGACAGCCGACATCCTTGTGTCGGGCGATACTGATATTGACCGTCCACCGACTCCACAATAATAAGAGCAAAGCAAGGACACGTGGCGCCCGGAGCGCCATAACTTCCCCAATCGCTGCCTATAAATAGCATCTACAGGAAGCCAAAAAGACAGGTGGGAACCCTGCACAAGTCACCTCAGGACAGTTTTGAAGAGCTAGTGTATTGTGCCTCAATGTTTGTGTTGGGCTATTCTAGGTGAGCACTTCCCCATCTCGAAAGGGAGGGAATGGTTCACTTAGGGTCGTCCCGGGCAACACTACAGGCCGATATCGGCCGACAAGGATCCCCGACATAAGTGACCGATACTAGGAGCATCGCTCTAGCCTAGCACGATACCGAACCCCGATACACATCGTCCGTCACGGCGTGTCGCCTGAGAGGGTGCCGCCTGACATGATCGTATCAGAAGAGGGTCCGCGCACAATGCAATCCTCCTGTCACGGTGAGTCACCTGAGAGGGTGTGTCTCCCGACACGGTTGTATCGGGCTAGGCTCCTACCGGTATCGGGCTGGAGGGTCTACTATAGTCTGTCGTCCTTCTGTATCAAGAAGGTGACATCTATCTTTATTATTTCAGTCATTTATTTCTGTTACTTCTGTAATGTAATTGAAACCTTATTTGTTTAAGGAAATAGAAGAGTTTAATTATCTGCTACTTATGTTTGGTACCTTTGTTGGATGATTGCTATGTTTAACATCTGAACTCTAGCTTGTATGTTTGGATCGTGTTTCGATTAGCTACCGAATCATGTTTTCCCGTCGCAACAGCCTCAAGAGAGGGGTTGTGGCTCTAGTGTTTGGTCCAATTCTAGAGTACGAGAGTGCCCAGAATCGGAGTTGCTTTAGTAACCTTTCCACTCTAACTTAAGTCCAGCAACCTCGAGAGTGGTGTTGATGCTTGGTTATAGGTACCCGCTCTGAGAGGAGGGGTACAGGATGTTCTTACTGTCTCTTGTTTTACCAAAGTTTTTCTCCTTCGTACCTTGCTTTAGCTATAGTATTATCTCTCTATTTCTGTTGCGTGAAAACCCCTGAAAACTGATAAATTCTTAAAACCTTAAATCTCCCTCGTAGCTCCAGTTGGAGATATATTTCTTTTGTTTTATCGATCTTATCTTGCTATTCCCTTTGGGGAATTTTACCATATCTCTACCCTTGCCGGAGTGTAGCGTGTCGATTCCACGTTCTCAACACTACCACCCTTGTCCCTGTGTTCGACCCCGTAAACAAAGTTGTGGGGGCCTGGAAGGTTTCGGGTTATACATGTAAAAGCTCGACTACCTCAAATCCTCTCCACTTTTGGACACGCGATTTAGGCCGGTCAGAAACCTTCAAAGACTAGAAGATCCAAGAAACTTCATGGTGGGATGCCATCTACCTAAATGAACAATTATATTATATGATCATGATCAAGATTATGTTTACATGTTATAGAATATAGTGTCATGTTCAAAATTCATGATGTAGTCTTCCCCTTTACAAAGAAATGTATGAATCATTTCCATTGACTAAAGTATAGTGTTTCTTTTAATTTTTGCAATGTGTATTATTAATTTGACATCCTTTCGAGCCAAAGTACCCCATGTTATGGAAAATATGGGTGATGCTTCCACTGGCATATACGTTCTTGAGGGGTGTTACAACATGTGTGGCCAATAAAATTGAAATTGATATAAGTGTTGACATTAAACTAAAAAACATGCATACTTATTTGAATATGATAAAGGCCATTCTCAAGAGGCACCTTTATAAATTTATACATATCAAGAACTATATATAAATAAAATGGCATAGCAAGAAGAAGAATCTAGATTTTCATAATTCCTATTACAAAAGTTCTATGTAAACAATGAATTCTACATGTTTGGTCAAGATCCTTATATTCTAGGGTTAGGTTAAATTAGACCCTAGATTGACCTATGCAAAATTTTGGATCCAAATTCAAGGTTATAGTTCATGCACACAAATCATGGGTGCATATAACCAGGCTCAGTTCTAAAGCTTACTTGTGTCTAGTGGCAGATTCTAAAAAATACAATAAGAGAGGCTGAGTTGAAGGAGCACTAAAGTTCATGCTCAATGATTATGGTCCTTTTACTTAATTGAAATGGTATGTGTGTATTACTAACAATTAATGACCGTGCTCCATACCCCAAACAAAAATTAGTAACAAAAAAAAGATACGATTAACCACAATGAAAAATATAAGAAGTAGCCCAGCTCGGGGCCCCTCACGAAGGGTCCCGATTTCGACTCCCGCTGGAAGCGCTGCTCAGAA
Organism: Alisma plantago-aquatica; assembly: GCA_963693085.1. Classification (NCBI taxonomy): domain Eukaryota; kingdom Viridiplantae; phylum Streptophyta; class Magnoliopsida; order Alismatales; family Alismataceae; genus Alisma; species Alisma plantago-aquatica. Next base: position 718,184,936 of record OY856413.1, read on the forward strand.
ATAAATTCCCGCAATGTAAGTCGACCTCTGATGTGACTTATTGAGATACCCGTGTGTGGATGCACGGGTCTCCCGAGTTTACCAACCATGCTATCTGGGCCTCCTCCTAGGGGGTGGGTTTCACCCAACAATCAATATATATATATATATATATATATATATATATTTATATTTATATATATATATATATATCTAAATATATATATATATATATACATATATATATATAATAAAAAACAAGGCTCAGTGTTGAACCTTACTTTTTTCCAATGTCATATTTAGAAAGATACAATACATGAAGGTGAGTTGAACAACCACCAAAGTTGATGCTCAATGACCAAGGTCATTTTACTTGATTGAATTGGTATATTAAACAAATATGTAAGATATTGAAGTGATAAATTAAGAATTTTGTGTGCATTGCTAACTAATTAATGTTCACATTCCACACTCAAGATAACAATCAATCACAAAAGAAATATATCTAATCGCCATGAAAGTATGAAATACTATGGGTTTATATGTATGAATATCAAAGTAACAATAAATTGCTACTTCACCATCAAGGCATAACTACTCAACCGGCACGCTGAACACGCCCGTATTGGGCAATGGTATTTCGGGCATCGCAAAGGTCGTGACGGATGGCATGCCTAGACGGTGCACACTCGTATCGACAGATGCCCCAGAATTACGAGATTTACCCCCGGTGTAGACCGCTATATATAGCGCTGAGATTTTACCGTGTCGAGCTACCGCCTTTGTTTCACCTACCTGTATCGCGCTGTTATTCCCTTCGATTGCTCCTGTGTCGCGCAACCTCCTCCGCTCTCATGTCGCGCTGAAGGTTTAAGAAAACGGCAAGGTATTGCCCAACACACCGTATCGCCCGACACAGCTTTCCTTTCGCAAATAACTTATCTGGTTTGTGGTTTCTTAACTAAGCAACCTTGTATCGTCTGATACACCATGTAGGGTGACTACCCTGACGCGCAGTTCTAGCCGTTCGTATTGTTTCATATGTTCTTTTGACGTAACGGGCGATACCCATATCTCATATCGGGCACGAGCCCTAATCTCTGAAAACCTCGTACCGCCCGATACAGTGGTGTGGGATCATTTTTGTATCGGGTCATATCTTATCGTGCATTCAGTTTCCCCTATTAACATCGACACATTTAATTGATCAAGGAATTTGTTCTATGATTAACATAAATGGCCCATACCAAACAGACTGGTGTCCGAGTTGACGAGCATGGCAGAAGGATCAACACCGAAGCCGTAGCTGAAGTGACAATTGTCGGGCAGAAACACCTGAATCTCAAAGCGGATGGGCCATCAACAGCAGAGAAGAGGACAAGGACAGGAGAGACGGAGGCTCCAACCACAGCACCAACTGCAGCGGCAGAACCCCTGGAGCACACACCGGGAAGGTTCATACCGAGAGATGATGAGCACAGACGTCGTTATGCAGAACTGGCGACCAAGCTCTACAGGCCGAGCAGGTTCTTCCACCAGTCTTCGTTCGATCAGCTGGGCATCTTTGGAAGATTGGAGAATGTTCTCGTCATGGTAGAACTGAGAAAGATCTGCCTCAGTCGATCTTCCTCCTACACTGAACTCACGAGGGAGTTAATGTCATCTCTCTGCCGAGTGAAGAATTCTGCTGTTGAAAAGGAAGAATACGGTGGAGCAGATAGACTACAAGCGTGGCTGTACAATTCGGAGCACACCATCTCTGAGAAGCTACTGAACAAGATCTTCTCTTCTAGCGAGAAGGAGAATAATTTGATGAATAACAGTGAAAGAATCACCGAAGGAGATGGGTTCAACCCCGTGGAGCTCTGGAATAAGCTGACCGACGAGTCATCGTTTAAGCCGGGAAGCAAGGTGGCGGCCGTGCACTCATGTTTTTGGAGAATGGTGCACAAACTGGTGGCGTGTTTGCTGTTCAGCAAGAACGAGTCCAACAATATCTACACCGAAGAACTCCACATCATGTGGCACATGATGGAGGGAAGAGTGATCAACGTCAGGCAGTTCTTGCTTAACAGGCTGCACCCAATAAAGGATGCCACCAAAGAATACTGTATGGGTGGCATCATCAACATGATCGCGGCAAGGCTTGGGTACCCAAAGGAGCCGCGCAGTCTGTCGAGAATGAGGGGCGATGAGATGATCGACCTCAAATACCTAATGAGGGCCAGCATCATAAAGGAGGGAAGGTGCTTCTTCTACAAGTTTGCAAGGACAAACACCCTCCTGCCGCTACCTTGCTGCGCCACCTACGATGCAGAAAAGTTGGTCTTCACTGCAGCAGAGATAGAAGCTGTGGTGGTAGACACAGCTTACGCCACCACCACCAAGATTCAGGAAAGGGAGGCCGTGAGAGGAGAATTGATTCCCCTCGACCCAAGGTGGGAAAAAGCTTCAACAAACCGCACCGAGCCAGCCACGATTCCAGAGCCACCGACGGCAACATTTGATAGAGCTGTTGTCACTCCTTTTATACCTGCCATAGCCACAACAATGACTGTGGTGGCTGAAGAAGAGTCGGTGATCATGGAGGTCACCAAGACAATGACTACGGGAGATGTCACGGAAGAGACAGCCGCAGCCCCCGAAATTCCTATAATGCCTGAAGAGGAAGAGGAAGGACCGCATCCAGACACCAGTAATGAGGTGTTAGCCGTGATCCTTCAGATGGAGCTCGAAGATGGACGGCTGACACTGACATCGCCGCCGGTGTCCCTTGTAGCGGGTGCTGAAGGGATCACCTTTAGTGTAGAGGTGGAGCATCATCCGCCCACACCACGACCATCTCCACCACTATAAGAAGGCGAGGCAGGGACAACCGCAAGAGTGTCGACACCCCGCCGAGTGGCATCTACCTCGTGAACAATCGAGATAGGCTCTACCTCATCAGGGAGACTGTCGCACGAGCAAAATATCGTGAGGATGAGAGAGAGACCTACAGGAACCCCTCCGTCGCTCGGGAAAATGTTGTGACATGAATTTGACTACTTGCGGGAGGTAACGGGAAACAACTCGGCTACATTAATTTCCTTAACCCGCAAGTTTGCATCTTTCCAGAAAAGGCTGAATAGCCAAGAACGAGAGCTACTGACTCTAGTTAGCCTTCCTGGCCAACTAGAGACTCTAACCGCGACGCTTCAGCAAGCCCTCCAGCGCCTTGACGCGATCGAGGAGAGGCTGAACAGGGGAGATGACCATCCGCGCCCAAGGCAGTCGAGAAGGTCCCCATCACCACCTGGATCAGGCTCTCTCCCTTCCTTTCTAGATACCTCATTGAGATCAGCGTCCTCCTCCTCCAGCGGGAAATCCGCAACGCCCGAGGAGGGGATGCCACCAAGGTCAACCGATGGAGCTCCAGTAGGACATGAGAGCTCCCTAGGCCTGGAAGAAGAAAATCCCTCAGTCCCCTTGGATGAAATTGAAGATGATAATGGAGATATCAGCATCGGGGTGGACTCTTGTGATGAATCAGAGGGAGAAAAGGGGGACGTTTATGCCGCCAATGAAAGACACCTCCCCCAAGGAAGACGCTCGATGGCAAACAAGTTCGCTGAGCCATCAGAGATACCTTCCTTTGAGATGGCCGACTTTGATAGAAGGGTCATCAGCTACCTGACGATTAGAGACCAGAAACTGCTAAACAAGGTCCTAAGGTCACAGGAAGATGAAGAAGACGTCGTCTGGAGTGACGGCTACTTCTCCGTATGACGGGGAGCGCTCCACAACATGTTCCGCTCGCCAGTCGTCATCGGCAAAATGGTGTTCAGGGTCCTTGAAAGTGCGATCATAGAGAATATCAGCACCGGGACAGTTCGGAAGACAATTTACAATGCCACCCCGACCTTGGCAAGAAGAGTGATGTGGGGATAATCAGACTCCACTACGGTAGACAACATGCTGCAACACATAGATACGCATAACCCAAACCTTGTGTTGGTGTCGTACAAGCACACATTTGGTTCCTCTACATAGCAGATCTCAGGAGCCATGACGTCCAGCTGCTGAGCTGCAGCAGTAGTGAGGTGCGCGCTTCGGGCATGTTTTCAGTCGCCCGAAGGACAAATATCTGAGGCTTCTACTGATGCATCTTCTTCGAGCTATCAAGCAAGGAACCCAACGTCACAAAGGCGTCTGGAACTTATTTTCTACCCAAGACTTCCCCGTCCAAGCAGAAGAGGGAAGCGGAAATAGTGCTTTCGTCGTCTTGTGCGCCATGAAGCTACTCAACATATTTGGATATATGAGGCATCTCTTGGGCCAAAACTTCTACCACCTTAGGAGCGTATACGCCCTACTGCTGATTAAAGATGGGCACTATTTCCGAGACGTAGGGGTACCAGAGCGGCTGCTGGACAGCGATCAAGAAGATGACTCTTCACAACCCAGCAGCTCCCTAGAGAAAGAAGCTGAGATGGTAACTGACACTTATGGGGCAGGCAAGCAGTTGGAAATCCTACGGAAAGTGCATGGATTTGAAGACAATGCTTCGCCTGAAACTGCAGAAGGGATGATCAAAAATTTCGACCACTTCTCGTGTGTTACACTCACACAGGAGCAGGTCAATAAAATCCTTCTGAAGTTGGCTGATTCTACCCCAGCAGATGTCATCTATGAGGCAGGCAATGTCGTAGTCCCGGTTGATGATTTAAGGGACATGGTAAAAGAAGGAGGATGCTTGGTTGTATCTGTGGTGGCCGCTTACATCCAAACACTACAGCCATGATTCGAACACGCATACATAGCTCATCCTATGCTATTCAACGACGTTTGCCTTGCCGATGAAAAAGGAGCAAAGCAAACCTTTCTGGTAGAATTGGAACATGGGGTTCCATGCAAAATACTATTGCCCGTCCTTCGTTACAGCCATTGGACGCTCCTGACGATGTACGCGCGCCAACGAGCAGGAATTTTCTACAACAACTCAGACAACAACAAAGATCATCTAGTGCCATGTACATCGGCAACGTTGACCTCCCTCGAGCAGTTAATATGAAAATACTACGACGAGGTGTCATCATTGATGCAACCATTTCTGGACACGGCACCAAGCAAGTGGCATGAGCTTCAGTTCTGTCACCGCAGTCCGCAACAAATTCCTCTATCCAATGATTGCGACATCTTCGTCCTGGAATGGATAGCAAATGAAGAGATGCCTGACCAGCTCCACCACATTGACTATCATATCAAACAGGGAGAATATGTGTGGGAGCTTCTATCCCATGTAGGCGCGCTCAGCAGTTAATCCGTCACTGATTTAAACATTAACCTACCTTATCTAATCCACAACTCTGGGACAGAGTGTGGAGTAAGTTTGGCGGGGTACCATGTACCAGTGAGGGAGGTATAAAAAAATTTCTTCTTTCACCTTCTTTTGTTTTTCTTCTATATCATGTGTACATATTCTTGCTCATACAAAAATATTTGATGCGACTTCTTGCCAGTTTGTTTTCTATGTGCCCAACGTAATGCAAATTTTGTTATGTCTTTCTGATGATGCAGCCTCAAAAAATAAAAGACTATGAATTTCCAAGCCATAGAAAATTTTGAAAAAAAATTCTCACAACAGCTAAGAGACGAGTATGGAGAAGGAAAAAGCTGCCCAAACAGCAAAAATCCCTCTTGTTTTCCCTTACCCAATAAAAACCCCAAAAAAGAGAAAGTAGCCTTATGAGAGCTAATAAAAGCATGAGAGTTGTGCCCAATAAAAGAAAAGAAATATATATATATATATATATATATATATATATATAATATATATATATATATATATATATATATACACTTGTTATCCAAAAGTACCCATCTTTACGCATGGTAGATCCGGGGCAGTGGTAGGTAGGATGTGAAATCACTGCTCTAAAGCCAACTGGCTTGGACTGCAGGGACCACTTGCCCATTAACGGACCCGTACCTGGATGGACTGATGCGAAACAAGGAAAAACACAAAAAGCCTTAGCCTACCCAACACACAACTTTCTGCCCCTAAAGTTGTTTCGTGTGAAAGCTAACTTCAGAATCATGCACCAAAGTCTCGCTGAAGCTGTAGAGAAAATTTTTACTAAAATAATAAGGCAGGAAATGCAAGGTCTTTTGTTCGAAGTGGGGTAGTTTTATCTCTAAAGACATCACGATACTTGTCTTACCTCTTGTCCTAAAAGCTACACTGTGCAAGAAGGAGCATCACAAAATAAAGTTTAAATATTGATTGAGGACAATCAAAATGCTAAGTTTGGGGGAGTTGATAACACCAAATTTTGTGATGTTTTTTACCCTTATTTTGTTATCAAAACTACCCTTTTTAACTGATTTCCTCTCTTTTTATATGTACTTTTGCAATAACCGGCCAAACTACGCTCTTAATTCAATATTTCAATCTTTTGCAGAGTTTTCCTCCAATTTTGACCCATTTGTCATCAATAAGGCCCGTCCTGGCCCACAAACATGATTCCACCTGCATCGGCCTTCCAACCGACCGATACGCACACTGCCCGGCAAGGGTAGCGCAATACATGGACGTGCGACATGAGGATGTCATGCAAGGAGGGACTAACGGACGATATGCCTATCTACCCAATAGGGAGCTGGGCTCACCATGACAACCGAAGCTTGTCGCGTGACACAGGCCACCCACCAGCAGGCACCGCTCATCACGTCCACCGACAGCCAACATCCTTGTGTCGGGCGATACTGATATCAATCATCCACCAACTCCGCGATAATAAGAGCTAAGCAAGGACACGTGGCACCCGGAGTGCCATAACTTCCCCAACCGCTGCCTATAAATAGCATCTATAGGAAGCTGAAAAGATAGGTGGGAACCCTGCGCAAGTCACCTCAGGAAAGCTACGAAGAGCTAGTGTATCGTGCCTCAGTGTTTCTGTCGGGCTATTCTAGGTGAGCACTTCCCCATCCCGAGAGGGAGGTAATGGTTAACTTAGGGTCGTCCTGGGCAACACTGCAAGCCGATATCAGCCGACAAGGATCCCCGACATAAGTGACCGATACTAGGAGCATCACTCTAGCCCAGCACGATACCAAACCCTGATACGCATCGTCCGTCACGGTGTATCGCCTGAGAGGGTGCCGCCCGACAAGATCGTATCAGACGAGGGTCAGCACACGATGCAATCTGCCCGTCACGGCGAGTCGCCTGAGAGGGTGTGCCGCCCGACACAGTTGTATCGGGCTAGGCTCCTGTCGGTATCGGGATGGAGGGTCTGTTGTAGTCTATCATCCTTCTGTATCAATAAGGCGACATCTATCTTTATTATTTTAGTCATTTATTTCTGTTACTTCTGTAATGTAATCGGAACCTTATTTGTTTATGGAAATGGAAGAGTTTAATTATCTGCTGCTTATGTTTGGTACCTTTGTTGGATAATTGCTATGTTTAACATCTGAACTCTAGCTTGTATGTTTGGATCGCGTTTCAATTAGCTACCGAATCGTGTTTTCCCGTCGCAACAGCCTCGAGAGAGGGGTTGTGGCTCTAGTGTTTGGTCTGATTCTAGAGTACAAGAGTGCCCAGAATCAGAGTTGCTTTAGTAACCTTTACACTCTAACTTAAGTCCAGAAACCTCGAGAGTAGTGTTGATGCTTGGTTAGAGGTACCCGCTCTGAGTCAAATCATTTACATGTTATGCCATAATAATTATCATATGATTGGCTCTTTGGGCATACATATCAACATGATTTTGGGCATCATAACCAATCCTGAAAGTTGTTCCCATTTCGTTAATCCTTGTCAAGGACTGATCGTAGAGAAAAGTGATTGTTTGTTTGTTGCCATTTGCTTCTATAAAAGAATTTATAATTTTTTCAGAACTCAATTTTGATTGGATTTGATTGTGATTAAAATTTGGGCAATAATAATTAGGTCTTTATTTAATTATCATTCTCATTATTTTGATCAAATTGATAACCTTCAAGTATCAATTCAAAAAGTTGCAGAGAATAAATTTTCTAAAGCGAAAGATCCAAGATAATTCAACTATGGCCCGACCAACGCCACAAAACACAATTACTTACCAAGGTATACAACGTTTTCCAATTGGATCATACACAATTCTTGATAGATTATATGTGCATCTCCTAGCCATAATCATATGTATGCTTCTAAGCTTAGACACTCTAAGAATAACTAGCTAAGTCTATCCCAATAGAGAATATGATAGATATGCACCCCGCGAACGTAGAACCTACATATCTACCATCACACTTCCATGAGGTAGACAACACACCACATGAAGTCATAACCTATGCTTTGTCAAACAAACGTTTCATGAGGTAGACTTAATATATTGGATTGAGGGATTCATATATATATCATATATATATACATATATTGTACCCAATCACCACATATATAGTATGTATCATACACTTGCTATATTCCACAAAGTAATCATGCAATATAGAACAAAAAGAGATGGTTATGGTCATGTCAATTGTAATTCCTTGGATCCATAAGGAATTACTACCACCTAGGTGAATCATCACATCACATGCATGAACCTCTGTTGGTGTAGATCTATGCTTTCCAATCTGGGTAGATCGATTCAACCCTTGAACTGATCATCTCACCTCTTGGCCGGTCAGTTGGTCCTCCTATCCAACCGATGTTTGGACTCCTTCCAAATGGCCAGTTAGGTCCACTAGGTGGTCGTCTGGTTCCATCATTCTATCCTCCATACCACCGGGTGGTCGTCTAGTTCCATCATTCTATCCTCCATGGTCCTCTTGACGGTTGGTGCGTATCACAAACTAGTCATATCGTTTGGAAATGATCATCTTCTTTGTCATTGTAAGAAAGAAACTATCCTATTGCTACTTTATTTCATTGATTATAGAGAAACCTCGAGTTAAATTCAAGGGGAGCAAAGGTAGGAAAGAATTAACTTTACATTGGGAAGAGGAAGGTAGAGGCTCACTACGCAGGCAAAGATAAATAGGAATAAAACTAAAACATCCAAACACACACATATATTGGGTTTAGGCCATAACCATGCTACACATTCACCATCAAAACCACTTTTAGGGCTATGTGTGTAAATTGCATATATATATATATATATATATATATATATATATATATATATATATATATATATATATATATATATATATTAGTTTGAGATTATGGGTCTTTGATTGGATACACATATGAGATAGTTTAAATATTTGCTTCATATGCAATAAGTAAATGACAAAATCAAAAACCCGATCATATCGATTATCCTAAATCATTATAAATTGGCATGGCCCTAATACCACTATTGGAAAATAAAAGAACAAAGTATAGCAGCGGATACAAAAATTTATCTATTCATATTTCTATAACAACAAGACTGCGTCAACTACTATGAAATAGGAAGGATGGTTTAATGAATTATACCTGGTCCTGGTGCAAGTCCAATGACTACAACTCATTGTAGTTACAACTATCTTCTAGTTGCTCTTGGACAGTGGTTGTGCAGCTCCTGGTCTTCACCATGAACAATGAACATGACAATTTTTGCAACGACTCATGTGGTCTTTCCACACAATGCAGACTGACTTTTCCCTCCTAGAAGCCGCCAAAGGACTCTTACCTCTAGAATAGTCCACACAGACCTACTAGAACTCATGTCCTTCAACTAGAACATACAGGAAGGAGTTGTCCCTCCTGTTGGCGTACTAGTCACCAACTTGCTCTCCCACAACAATGATCCTCATTTGTTCTCTCCCATCCCTAACCCTCCCTAGTTGGGTAGGACTTCCTTGGGTTCTCTTGGTTACCACAACCAGAGAGGACAACAATTGTCAAAGCGACTGATTCTTAATTTCCTGTGTTATTGTTGCGCTCTGGGAAGCTCTCAATACCCCTCTATATATAGGAGGGGTTAGGGGCAAGGCTTCCAGTCTATTCGGGACCTGTGTGGGAGCGGATGGGACCAAAAGATCTTGAATTTTTGCAACCTGCAAACTATGAGACGGTCATCTCACACTGCAGGATGTTAGTTTCATAGTTTTCCAATTGCATATGAAATTTTCAATTCATTTCCAATTAATGCTAAACATTAATTCCTTGCATCAGAAGAACTGTGCAATTGAGACAATCAAATTTTCTCACTAATACAAAAAGTTACTAGAACCTTCTTTCGGTCCAACTGAGCTGATCGGTTCACTAGGTGAACCAGTCATCTCACTCAACTAGAACCAATCGGTTCACCCAGTGAGTCAAATGATTAGGCTTAATTTGTGTAGAACTTCAGCCAATTTATTTCCAATTAGCTTGGCACTCCAAATAGTCGTCTCAACACTTGAGATGATCGTCTAGATGTCCAAACAGTCATCTCACCTCATGAGATGATCAGCTAGGGTGCAGTCAGTTGATCTGTTGCATGAATTGAGTACTTAAACACTTTAGTAATCAATCCAATCACCATTAAAGATTAAACTCCTATTCTAGATGAGTTCGTTTGTGTGTGACCCTATAGGTCCCATATCACCTTGGCAGTGAATGTCCATAAATAGCTTATAACATCACAAGTAAAGAGCAGTGCCTAGTCACACATTAGTGCTACCCAAGTTAATGGAAAGTTGGAGAACAACTTCAACCTACAATCCATGTAAGGTGTTGCAGTGATTGCATAATTCCTTTGTCTTTGATATCTAGGATGAACTCAAGGAATGAAATCATCATCCTCTCTACCTTCAATCCATGTTTCTTGAACCAAGAGTAGACCGTCTGATATAATGTGACCTCAATATCATATATTGATTCACATGTGCACACACATGCATTTCTCATTATCGCTTATCAAGTGGCCAGGATATCAATCTCCAGTATGAGGGACAAGTCCCATCTCTATCACTCACAGTCTATCCCCATGTGTTAAAGTAACCCAATCATCACCTTTATGACAATCCATGTTTCAGGACTGCATTTGATGATGTCAAAGCGTACCCCACGACATGTGATGAGTGTAGTGATTTTAGATTTAAGAATCACAATCACCACCTTCACTATGAGAGATGACTATGAGTTCCATATGATGGTTTCCATGTGTCATTCTCAAGGTGGGTTTGTTCGATACACGTTCAATAACATGTATTTATGTGCTTGGTTTGATATTGCCATATCATGATTAATGAGATTCGGTCATCAACCAACCCACACTCCAGTATTATGTGTTACTCATGTCTATCTATCTTCCACAGTAACAGCCAACTAGGGACATAATAAGAATGTACATACTCTTAGCATTCATATGATCTCATTCTCCAAGTCACGTACTTGAAGACATACATCATTGAGTACTGTCATTCTTTAGACATTCATAATTTCTCATTATCTCATAACTGAGTGAAATAAATTGAATTGGAAGCTTGTCTTTATGAGTATTAATCAAATACTTTATGGTATATGCCATGTCAATCATCACATGATTGTCTCTATGGGCATAACTTACCAACACACAATACATCAAAGTCATTGTTATACCAACTATTTGCTTTTTATTCCACATTATGACTCAAACTAAGGGTATGTCCGCATTTATCTTAATATTCCTTCTGGCTCTATTTTCAACTACAACAAGTGATGTTTTTGTGTCATCATTCTCTGGTTAGGATCACTCATAGAACATGTCCAATATTTATTAGAACTTGTGCTGTAAAAAATCACCAACTAGAGCAAAAGTGCAAATGTTCTCGCCATCTTGATGTTCTTTCTTACTAACATAACCTTAAATTCATTTAACTTGTAGATGTTTGTTGCTGCTTCTACCGGTCAAGCAGACATCTTAAGTAGTATTATGAGACAACCTTACATATCATTCTTCTTGACAGATCTAACTTATAAAAAATAAAACATACATGACTAGGGAATTGATTTCTAACAAACTCAATCTAGAAGATCAAGACAACTACAAACATCTAGGACTAGGGAATTGATTCAATAATTAATTTGTTACATTTACTGATTAGTTTCTATTTTTTCTATTAAATAATTACTTTCTATACCAAGTAGTCACTTACTGTGTCATATAGTTACTTTCAGTACAAATAGTTGCATTTGAACTGAATCTACAACACAAACAGGAATAAGGGATAGTTTCCTTGTCCTCATCACCCTTGCCTCTATGAACCGCTTAGTCCCCTTCCTCCTCTTAGAGCCTATCATTTTACTTTCACTTCACATATTAAATATTACCCTTTTACTTGGTCAAGCTCCCCAAGTCTTTGACTTGGCATAATAGCACCTCCATTTCTTTCTCCCGGGTCATGTATCTTTCATCATCGATCCCATCCTAGTCCACTTGCATTCAAATAAGAAATCGTCTACATGTTCATTATCGATGTAACCTTGGAAAAAACCATGCATGACCTTGCAAACATCATCCCTCACGTAACTCCACCTCACACCACACACATTGTGGTTGGCTTGACAGGATACAACATCGCCTTGTGTGTCTTTCTTGACACACACAACATGACCACAACTACCGTCTCATGAGCTATTTTCTACTAAAGGTGCCTATCCTACATGGCCCCACTAGTGCATCATACCACCCCAAGTTGTTCCTCTATAATTTTTGATACGTGTAAAAAACACGTTAAACGCAAGTATACATATCAATGTAATATAGGCTTCATGAGGCCCAATATAAAATCTGTAATTTTATGATTTTCCAACCCCAAATCCCTCTTTCAACCAATTAACAGTCTAATTAACTACCTATGATGATCAAGCATGCATGTTTGTTATACTTTCATAAATTATGTCCAAACATTAAGAGAAAAAGATATAAAAATGCATAAAAGTCAATTACAATGCATAACTTGGCTACTCTCGGGTCCTAAGGAACAAGGGGTTAAGCCTCGCATGATTTTCATTGTCAAATACATGGGAGAGAAGAAGAAAAATGTAGGGAACATTAGATAACTAAAATAACCCCTGAAGAAGATGATCCAGATGACTCCATCACGGGAACGTGCTAATTCGCTAACCTCAGGCTGCAAATCCATCCACTGAAGGTGCCCAAATCTCCTGGAATAAGGCTTTCTTCCCCGCTTTCTCCCTTCCTTGCTCTCGGTTGTCATACAATGTAATATAACTATATTACTAGGTGTGGCTGAAATCCCCTTAAGTCATAGAAGTGACTTAGTGTGTCATTAATTACCAACTGTCAGATTAAATATTATTTTTAGATCTGCCTGATCCTGCAATGTCGATACTACTGACATCTTCGATTGATGTGGTCGCCTGTGCAAATGTTTGTACTACCGATTTGATGTCACTAGTATCGAGATTTCTTGGAGAAAATCTGAATCCATGCCATGATGTTGTCAGTAGTATCGACGTCTTCTGGTTGGTACTACTGAGTCTTCTCAATCTCATCATGTCCCTGTTTGAGCAAGTGTCAGTATGGTAGTACCAAGTTGTGTAGTTTATTACAGATTCACCTAAAATTCACAAAAAAAGAACATAAGATCTTGAATAATATTAAATCATTCAGAATCATAAAAAATACATTTATTTGAGGCAATTAAGTGTCATTGACTAATGATAATAAATGATGCACAAAAATGGACAATAAATGCACAAAAATCAATAATGAATAGCCTATGAAACTGACAATTATCTGGTGCATTAAACTCCCCTAAGCTTAAATCTTTCTCATCCTTGAGTAACGCACCCTTAGATCTATTTGATACAAGTCAGCAAAAGGACATGAAATGTTAATTTATTTTCTCAACTATCCCCACCTGGTAGTCCCAACCCGACTTCACTAACCATTGAACAATCAACTACTCTCAAGTGACCAAATATATCCATAAAAGATGTAGATCCTTAGATCAGTGAACCACTATCGATAGAGCAGTTAATATCATAGTCAACCAGACATTCACTTGGTGTGTCATTTGATTCCCTATCTACATTATTTTTTCCTAACTACCAACTACTTGGAAGCAGTTCTCCATATAAGAATGAATGAGGAGAATTGTCATTTAAGTAGCCCATAAATAAGAGCACTAAACGAAATGAAATAGGTGTCTTATGAAGAATCACAAGTAGCGTTCGAATTATTTATGCAAAAATAAAATATGATGAACCTATATAGTGAAGATAATGAGAAATACATGAATCCTAATGCTTAATATTATGGGTGGAGTGATGCATGTATTAAAAATATCATCAAATGTAAGTGAATGTTTCAATTTCTTTAAGAAGAGTTTAGGGCATCCTTTCTCCCTCTTTATTTCATAACTGTAAGAACCAGGCCCACTGCCCAAGGCTCTAGTAGAGTTTAAGGAATGACGACTGGCCCCACAAACCACCACTAGCCTTAACTGCGTGCTTTGTCCTCACTCACGTGCATGCCAGGATCAACTTCCCGACAGGTCACCCATCCCAGTACTACTTCAAGCTGAGCGCGCTTAACTATGGAGTTCTTAGTGATGGGCTCCCAGAAAAGGAGGTGCACCTTGGTGATATGGGTAGTCAAATCATTCCTTTTAAGATCATTATATCCGAGACCTCAAATCTTGGGATGTTACAATCTCGCCCACTTAGACTCTTGACGTCTTCATCAAGGCTCAACTATAAGGCCTCATAATCTCTTCCCCATTTCAGTGCAGACCCACAATGGCCCATGGACACCCAGCTCCCGATCACAGAATACCATCGCAAGGGTGGCTACATCAACCATAGACATCCCTTTCCTACATGCCTGGACCGCACGGCTCAAGACCGGCATGCCATGTCCATTTTGACCCCACCTACTAGAGGGGAATTGGCTCTGATATCAAATGTAACAACCCTGCCTCCCAATAACCCCCAATTAAGGGAGACCAAGAGGTCAGAGCCGTTATCCCAATTTTCTGATCAAAGGTTCGACAAATAATCAATAACAATTATTAAATCATACCAGCTTTATGCTGACCAATGTTTTGTTTGTCGGCATTTTAGGTACAAGACAAAAGGACAAACAGTAAATCATCATATTGTGAAATACATGAATTAAAATATAAGGAGGATTAGTTAGAGTAGAATTCATATGTGGATAGAAGTTTAGAGATCCAAGTTTTCAAAAGGTATGCAAAGTTTTTATTTTTTTACCATATTTCAGTATAGTTGGTAGAATTTAATAATTGTTATTGATTATTTGTCAAATCTTTGATCCGGAAATTGGGATAACGGCTCTGACCTCTTGGTCTCCCTAAATTGGGGGTTACTGGGAGGTGGGGTCGTTATAATAACATTATTTTTTTTCTCTTTTTTTCATTGGTCCACTATTTAGCATGATGGAAAATTATGCTTGGGCTTCACAAACATGTCTCATTCATTTTATTTTTTCTTGATTTTTTCTGGGGGCACTCTTTTTTAAGTGGAAAACAATATAAGCACATGATGTGAAAATGAATGATGAAAAATGCATGCTATCTACATGTAATGTAATTGTTATTCAACTAGATGGTATGCACAAAAACTATTTGTGCATACTTTTTTTTCATTTTGTAATTGATGAATTAAAAGAGAAACTAATTATCATGTCACCTATTATGCCATGCAATGCAATCGTAAGGAAATAATTTGTATTACTTGATCATCTTAAGCTGGTGGTAAAAAATGAGTGGAAATGGAATCACATAAGTAAGAGATAATGCCTTTCATTAACTCTGATGTGTCCCTCTCTAATGACCTGTGTACAGGGTAACCTGAGGAGTTATTTCTTAAATTTCAATTTAAGATCTCATTAATTGTTTGATCAATTCATGCTCAAATCCCATCTTCATCCTCATTACATGAATAATTAAGATGTCCATTTATATCAAGTGTCCAAAAGTTGACTAACCTAAACACTTCATCTAGGTGGTGTAACTCAAGAAATTTGCAACTAAGACATTAATGTTTTTAATTTTAATTTCCATTGCAAACACCCAAAAGCACATGACAATGATAGGCATCATGAATTAAGCTCCACTACTACACTAGATATACTATGGATCCTACAACTTATAAAAATAAAAGCTAAAAAACAAATACCAACTAAAAGGAAAATAAAAACTAAAGGATAGAGTTATTCCAACACCCCCCAAGCTTGAACAAACTATGTCTGCATAGTCAGAATCTAGCTTAAGAGGTGGAACAGTGGTACTGGATCAAAAGGGTGGTGGTGGAAATTCCATTGGTGTCTCTCTCTGTTGGTTCCACCAACTTGAGTGTATGTGGTATTGATATATGGCATTAAATATCCTTCTTTAAGATTTGTGAGTTGGTACCACCGACTTGTGTGTTAGTGGCATCGACAACCTTTTATGTAGCTCTATTAATTTTGCTGAGAAAAGCTGATAGTACTAACTTTGGTGTCGGTAGTACAGAGTCTTTAAAATTTTTCATTGCTTCCAAGCATTATCTCGGTAATTCAAACCTGGAGCATCGTCTGACATTGGTACTACCGACTTGGAAGTCGATAGTACTGAGTTCTTATTAGTTAACTTTGCCCCTCTCTGTAAAAAGTTGATGCAACTGAGTATATTGCTGGTAGTACCGAGTCTTTAGAACTTGACCCTCATTGTACCTGTGATGTTTTCAGTACTACCGACTTTACGGTCGATACCACCAACTAGTTCTATGCCTACACACTAAAGAATAATGATGAAGGTACCTTTTTTCATCAAAACTAATAAACGCAAATTAAAGCTATGAAAACTATAGACTCGAATGTAAAGAATAAAGTCCTAAAGAAGTAAAAGATGGTTGGGTTGCCTCCCAACAAGCACCCTTCTTCAATGTCCTAGCTTGACAAAATACACTTTCTTCATCCTGAGTTGTCACATGATGGTTGTGAAGATTCATCTGAAAGTCTAAACTCTACTCTATTATTATCTATGCTGAGTGTCGAATAGCCTCTATCAATGGCAGTGATCACATCGGTCGTAGCTTGAAATGAACTTCCTAACAACATCTCCAATCCTTGAGTCTTAGGCATGTCCATGACCACAAAATCAATAAGAAAGATGAATTTGTCAACTTTGACTAGAACATCCTCACACATCGCATACAACCTAACAACATATTCGTCCTCCAATTTGATTGTCATATATGTCTTCATTGCTTCCTTCAATCCCAACTTTTGAAAGGTAGTAAGAGGCATGTAATTTATGCTTTCCCTAGAGTCACCTTGTGCTTGTTGGGAATGTTGATTTCCTATGGAATAAGGAATGTAGAAACATCCTGAGTCCTTTCTCTTCATCAACAATCTTCCTTGGATAAGCACACTCATCACTTGATCAACATGCAAGCTATCTATGTCCTTTATTCATCTTTTTGTGTTGATGATATCCTTAAAAAATGTTCCAAATGCAGGAATTTTCTCTATCACCTCTACGAGTGGGATGTTGATGTGGAGCTTCCTGAAGATGTCTAGGAACTTCTTAAATTGTCTTTCCTCTTTTCTCGGCTTCAGACTACCTGAGAATGGAACATGTGGCTGCTCCTTCTGACTTGTGGGTGCCTCCTTGTTGACTATTATTGTTCCACTACGGAGTACAACCTTCACATGTTCTTATTGTATAGGTATCTTTTCAGAAGTTGGAGATGTAGACACATAAAAGGTGGAACTTTGAATTACTTTGTCTGGCATTCTGCATCCTCTTGGTAATCCATATCAACTGTGGGGGAATGGAACTTTTGATACATACTCCCAACCTGGATCTAGAGTGTGTTGCTTGAGTGACTCCTAAGTATGATGTTCTGACTCCGTAACCACAAAGATAAATTTCACTTGGCGGTGCTGATGAGTTGCCTCTGCATTCCCAGGAAATTATTACTGAATGGGCTTCTTTAAGGAAGCCACCACTGCTGCTAACCGAGAATTTTTTTTGGATGCTCCAGATTAGTGCTTCATGATTTTGCTGCACCCATTTTTATGGTCCAGTAAGGTCTCATTTTGAGTCACTAGCTTTCTTAGCATGTCTTCAATTTTGTCAATCTTACTGGGGCCCCTATCCTACTGATATTACTAATGCAGGTACATGCAATCCTCCTCTTCTCCTTCATAAGAGCTTCCTTCCTTTTGACATAATTTTTATTCCAATCAAGTCCAATTTCTCATTTAATGCTATAATCACTTTAGACTCTCCAACACTTTTAATGGTTTCTAGACATTCTCTTTCCTCTCCCCATGACTGGTTCTTAGCCATGTTCTTCAGAATTTTGTGACATCTGGATGACTTGTTGTTGATGAAGAAGCATGTTCTTGCATCGTCAAGTGTGGTCCTTTCTCCATGATGCAACCCGTAATAGAAGATCTTTGCCCTGCCATAAAGGTCAATCACATGATGAGGGACCTTCCTCAACATTTTCTAAAACCTCTCCCATGCTTCATAATAAGATTCTTTTACATGTTGTTTGAAATTGTAAATTTTCCTGTCTAACTTGTTTGTCTTCTGTGGTGGGAACTAACACTCAAAAACACATCTATCATCCCTCCCATGTTTCTATTGACTTAGACAGGAGATTCAAGAGCCATGACTTTGCATTATCTACCAATGAAGACAGAAACAATTACAAATAGATGATCGTCGTTGGCACTCTGTCTATCTTCACCATGTCGCAACTCTCAACAAAATTGTTGATATGCCTCATTGGGTCCTTAATGTTATTTCCATTAAACACATGTGACTTCACCAGTGTCGCCAAGTCTGGATCTATCTTATAGCTACCCACATTTATAGCCTACCTCATTATCGATCCCAATTGAGCAGTTGTAGATGAAGCCTTGATCTTTTCCCAGATGGTCTACTCTTCAGATTCTGTGTCACCCATCTCTACTTGCTCTAGTTGTGATGTGAGGTGGTGGAGTTGGGATGAGCTTCTAAGTTGAAGCTCCTAACTCTCACGTCCTGTAAAAAATTTCCTCCTAATCTGCAATGGATGGAGTAGACTCTCCGTAATCTATGGTTTGTGTGTGAATCATGCACTAGTATCTGAAACTTAACAACCATGTGAGAACACAAACTAGTAGTGAATTGACAATCGAAAATTATCAATTATGCTCTTGAATAAAGAAAAGATGGAAAATAGAATTAAAAAAATGGCCTATAGTGGTTGATCACAACACTTGTACTGCTAGAGTTGTTGTTTCACCGGAAACGATGCCAAAAACTTGATATGCGCAAACTACACGTTAAACACAAGTATATGTATCAATGTAATATAGGCCTCAAGAGGCTCAAATGTTGAACTCATGGAAACATTCTCCAGAGACTACTACTAATTGTAATGTGATCAGCTAGGCTAGTGAAAGCTTTGATTGAAGGTTTAATTATCTAAGATGCATAAAATAAATATTATCTAAGATGTAGAAAATTAATCTAAGATTACTGGGTTTTTTTTATCTCAAACAGAGTGAATTCCTTAGGATTACAGTTTCATCACCGCTAGCATTGCAATTAACATCATATCATTGATAATTATTTTGACTAACTCTAGACAAAGGGACCTGTAGAAAGAATTACCCGCTCTCACTGTGTAATTCATTACTCAATCTAATACCAATTCCACTCTCATATTAATTGTGTTATTAGTTAGGTGGTTTACTGAAAACTATGAGTAATCTCTTCACATTCGTAGGCCTTCTTTCTCAAGGTGCGATATAAAATATGCTATTTTATGAATTTCTAACCCATAATCCATCTTTCAAAGCAATTAACAATCGAATTAACTACCTATGGTGATCAAGCATGCATAATTCATTATACTTTCATAGAATTATATCTAGAAATTAAGAGAAAAAGATATATTAATGCATAAAAGTCAATCACAATGCATAATCGGGGTACTCCTAGGTCCTAAGGAACAAGGAGTTTAGCCCCACATGATTTCCATTATCAAATACATGGGAGAGAAGAAAAAACATGGGAAACATTATAGAACTAAAGAACACCTAAAGAAGATGATCTGGATGACTCCCTCACGCAAACGTTCTGATTCACTAGCCTCAAATTGCAAATATGTCCACCGGAAGTGCCCGAATCTCCTAGAATAAGACTTCCTTCTCCACTTTCTCTTCTCCTTGCTCTCAACTTCCGTATAATGGAATAGAATGAGAATTTGAAGTTTGGCTGAAATCCCCTTAAGTCATAGAAGTGAGTTCGGGCATCATTAATTGCCAACCGTTAGATTAAACATAATTTTTAAATCTGCATGATCCTACCATGTTGGTACTACTGACGCCTTCGATAGATGTGGTCACCTGTGCAATTGTTGAAACTATTGATTTGATGTTGGTTGTATTGAGGTTTCTTTGAGAAATTCCAAATCCATAATGTGATGTTGTTGGTAGTATCGACTTCTTCCGATCGGTACTACCAAGTCTTCTCGATCTCATCATGTCTCTTTCTGAGCAAGTGTCGGTACCACCGGAAACAAAGTCGGTAGTACCAAGCTATGTAATTTCTTATAAATTCACCTGAAATTCACAAAAAATGAATATAAACTCTCGAATAATATTAAATCATTTAGGATCATTAAAGATATATTTATTTAACAAAATTAAGTGTCACAGAATAATGATAATAAATAATGAACAAATTAATTATAAAAATGGACAATAAGTGTACATAAATAAATAATAAATAGCATATGAAATCGACAATTATCTGGTGCATCAACATCCAAGAGGTCCAGACTACTCCCATCCTCGCTTAGCCTCAACGTCTTGCATGCACCGACAACAAAACATGTTACCAACATTGATGACTTGTAGGGATGGAAATGGGTTGGACTGAATCTAATTAGTTTGTGTTTTTTATGTAACTTATATTTAATGTTTAATGGAAATAATTTTATGTAACTTATTGTGTTATTTACCTTCTATAATTTGTTGTTCACAAAGAACACATGCTACATTTTGTAAACATAGTTATATTTGCAAAATATCACATTTTCTACAACATGGTTATGTTTTGTACCAAATAGTTCCGCTTTGCACAAAATAGTTTCTTTATATATAAAATAGTTACTTTACATGAAAAATAATTACTTCTATAGAAAAAGTATATCGATGGCTTCTTTCTGACCCTTGTAAATTGTGACATTGTTGTGCTTCTTCTCATACATATGTCTAATCCAATAGAAGAGTTGATAGACTATCATGGAGACCCCCTTTATAAATAGGTACTTGTTTATAACTTCGTCTGATACAAAATTTTCCCATGAATATCCATTGACTATTCCTCATTTCTGATACAAAATTTGCAAACAACGTTTATATATAAGGTCGTATAAATTTCATCGCATCAATTAAACTCTTCCATAGAAATCTGAATAGTCGAACTCGTTTCTCCAAAATCATGGTAAGTGGTCCCTTATTAGAAAATAGTCATAGAACATATAAGTTTCATTTAATGTAACTATTTGACATCAAAAGTAATTATATTACATAAAATGTAAGTATTGATACCAAAAGTAACTATAGTGCACAAAATGTAAATGTTTGACATCAAAAGTTGTGTAAAAAAGTATCTAAACGAAAAGTAACTATATTGCACAAAATATAATTGTTTGTCACCAAAAGTAACTACATTGCACAAAATCTAAATTTTATATAAAATAATTATTAGATATGAAAATTAACCATATTGAACAAAATGTAAGTATTTGACACCAAAAATGAAGTATATTGCACAAAATGTAAGTATTTAACACCAAAAGTAGCTCACACCATAGAGCAATCTTCAAATGTATTGTCCGCTAACATCTTAACCTTTTATGCACATGGATTTATGTTGCGTAAGACACAACCACCTATTATATAAATCTCGTTTATTACTAAGATATACAAGTAAATACGAGACAGATACTGTCGGCTTCAGATAGACTACTAGTTGACGTCACACAAGAAGCCGAGGAAGATTGGACATAGCTGAAAGAGTAATAAAAAATCTCTTCATCATAATGAACTTCCGCTGCCGTGGAATTCAGCTGTAGATAATTCCTCTTCGCTACTTGTTCTTCTATCTCTTGGATCTGATGTTACCGTATAAACATTTCTAATAGCTTTAAGAACAGTGCTTATGATATACACCGGAAAGGGAGAGAATGGGATGGATGAGAGTATGCACACACATCCATCGTGGAAAACTGGAATGATAATTGAACGCACATCACACAGGGCTAAATATCCCATGAGAGGAGAAGGAGCAACTGGCATTGCGTTGACTATTGCCTCGTTTGGTGGGTGTAATCCCGACTTCTTCGGGGAGAACAATAATCAGAACTTACGCATTTTATTAATCCATGCTTACAACATTTTCACGAACACCTTATGTACAACAGCTCGAATGGCAGACCTACCAGCGTTCTCCCTTACATATCAATGGACCTAAGTACTATATCCTACAAATAGATGGGAGATAGAGGAGAGGTTGTTTGCAATCTTCCATGTAGGATTAACTATGAGCATCTAATGTAGGGAAATACGGCATCAAATAGTCAGCGGAAATAAAAAATTTACTGACATATATTTCCCATTAACCAGTGGATCGTGTCAATAATATATTATAGAAATGATAGTTTCACGAAGACATATTTGGTCCTGAAGCAAGTTCAGCGATAATCTTCATCGATGTAGATGCACACTCTGGCTTGGACGGTGTCTGTGTAACTCGTGGTTGTACCGGGACTCGTCTGACTGCTCCTTCAGGGACAATACTCTAACGTCATCATTTGCAACAATGCCACTCGTCACGGACTGCTGGCTGATGTTGTCCTCCTTAGTGACGAACAAAGGTTGCCTCTCCTTTAGAGAAGTCTAGATGGACCAATTGGAATTTATGTCGTCCTGCTAGAACAAACAATGAGTTGTCCCCCCCGTTGGTGTACTAGTCACCAACCTGCTCTCCCACAACAATGACCCTCATTTATTTCTCTCTCGTAGCTATCCCTCCCTAGTCAGGTAGAACTTGTTTGGGCTCTCTCGATTACCACAACCATAGAAGACAACAATTGTGAGAGTAATTGATTCTTAATTGTCTGTGTTGTATTTTGGAAAGCCCCCAATACCCCTATCTTTATAGACGAGATTAGGACCAGAGTTCTCAGTTTGTGTAGGAGTAGAAAGGACTGGAAGATCTTGAATTTTCACTATAATTTTAAAAACTTTGCAGCTTGCGATAGCCGAAACAACCGTTTGGCAAACCCAGATGGTCTTCTGGCACGTGAGATGGTCGTCTCACACTACGGGACAGTCATTTCCCAATTTTCCAATTTTATACATATGTCGGCATTTCAATTCTAATTAGTGCATGCCATGACATCAACACCAATCCTAGATGCAATCGAACTGCTCCTCTAAGACGGCTATTTGGTGCATGTGAGACGGGTGTCTCGCATCCTGAGTCAGGCATAATTCCAACCAATGCACAATACAATCAGCATAACACACCAAATATATTTCTCAACACTTGAACCGACCATTTGGCATTTCAGTTAGTTAATTTGTTGTGTGAATTAATCAAATCATTTACAAGTATGTCATTAAAATTATCACATGATTGGCTCTTTGGACATACATACCAATAGACACCCACTTACACTTAGATCCAATCACCCACGAATCTTATTCTGAGTGACCTAACATGACCATCATGCTTCTGCTGCGAAAGTGCCTTTGTCAAGGGGTCAACAATATTGTTCTCAATTGGTACTTTGTAAATCTTTATATCTCCTCACTATACAATCTCTCGTATGAGATGATACCACCTTTGTATATGCTTTGAGCACTGATGCGATCTGGGTTCCTTAGCTTATGCAATAGCTCCATTGTTGTCACAATATAGCTTGATTGCATCGACGATGCTTAGAACTACCCCAAGTTTTTTAATGAACTTCTTGATCCATACAACCTCCTTTGTTGCATTCAATGCATTAATATGCTTGACCTCTGTTGTAGAATCGATAATTGTTTCTTGCATGGAACTCTTCCAACTTATAGCTCCATTGTTTAGGCAAAACATAAAACTTGATTGTGATTTGTAATCATCTTTTTAATCTTTATCGGTCTAGAAGCTTGCATTGGTATAACCTCTTACCACCAACTCTTCCTCTCCCCTGTAGACCAAGAACTTATCCTTAGTCCTTATCAAGTACTTAAGGATGTTCTTCACAACTGTCTAGTGAGCATCATCTGCTTCTGATTGATATTTGCTCATCAAGCTCAGGGCATACTAGACGTTTGGACGGGTGCAGAACATCGCATACATGATAGATCCAATTGTCGATGCATATGGAATCATACTCATATTATCATGTTCTTCACAAGTACTGGGACATCGAATTTTAGAGATGGTCACTCCATGCAACGCTGGCAGGTTTCCTCCCTTTAAGTTCTCCATACTAAATCGCTTCAACACTTTGTTGATGTATGTGCGTTGACTTAGTCTAAGAAGCCTTATGGATCTATCTCTATAAATATTTATCCCCAAGATGCAGGATGCTTCTCCCAAGTCTTTCATAGCAAATGTATTTCAAGCCATGTCTTTACCTTTTGTAAAGTAGGGATGTCATTCCCCATCAATAGTATGTCATCTACGTACAATATGAGGAATACTACTATGTTCCCAGTAACCTTCTTGTACACACAATGCTCATATTCATTTTGAACAAAGACAAACTCTTTGACTGTCTCATCAAAATGAAGATTCTAGCTCCAAGATGCTTGCTTCAATCCATAGATTGACCTTTGTAGCTTATAGACTTTATTTGTAAAGTTTGGATTTATAAAACCCTCATGTTGTGTCCTATACACATCCTCAACAACATTCCCATTAAGGAATATGGTTTTAACATCCATTTGCCAAATCTCATAGTCATGATAAGCTACAATAGCAAGCATGATCATGATGGACTTAACCATGACCATTGGAGAAAATGTTTCGTCATAGTCAATACCTTGAACTTATCTGAAATCCTTTGAAACCGATTTTTCCTTATAGGTTTGAACTTTTCCTATATCAGTCTTCTTCTTGAAGACCCATTTCCATCCTATGGGTTTTACCCATTTAGGTGGATCCACCAAACTCCATACTTTGTCAATATACATGGATTCCATCTCAGATCTCATAATCTCAAGCCATTTCTCAGACTCTGGTCCCTTAATAGCATCTTGATAGGATATTGGCTCATCATCCATGACCAATTCACTGCCTTAACGAGTCACAAGATATCCATATATCTTAGGTTCAAGGTGTGTCCTACTAGATCTATGAGGTTCTTGTATTACTTGAGGAATTTGAGATTCCACAAAAACTTGTGATCTTGTTCCTCTTGTATATCTATCGGTTCAATGATCTATTGTTGGTCTCGAACCTCTTCATATTCCACTTTCCTCCCACTGATTCTTTTGGAAATAAATTCCTTTTCTAGGAATACAACATTTCTGGCAACAACTATTTTGTTGTCAGTTGGGTGGTATAAGTAGTATCCCCTTGTCTCTTTGGGATATCTAACAAATAACATTTATCAGACCTAGGGGAAAGCTTTTTAGGAAAAAAAATCCTAACATAAGCTTCACATCCCCAAATCTTCATAACAGACACATCAGGACGCTTCCCATGCCATATTTAATATGGTGTCTTTTGAACCGACTTAGATGGTACCCGGTTTAGTGTAAACATGGTAGTTTAAAGAGCACACCCCAAGAAGGAACTTGGAAGATCAGCAAAACTCATCATTTAACACACCATATCTAGTAATGTACAATTCCTTCTTTCTAAAACACCATTATGTTGTAGTGTTACAGGTGGAGTCCATTGTGATACAATACCATAGGCTCTCAGAAGGTCATCAAACTCTTGGATTAAGTATTCTCCAACTCGATCATATCGAAGTGCCTTAAAACTTTTTCCAAGCTATTTTTGTACTTCATTCATAAACTCTCTAAACTTTTCAAGAGTTTCTGATTTATGTTTCATCAAGTAAACATAACCACACCTACCAAAATCACCACTGAATGTAATGAAGTAGTGATACCAACCTCTAGCATTTGTTCTAAAAGGGCCTTATACATCACTATGTATGAGTCATAATAGATCACTAGCCCTCTCACTATTTCCAATGAAGTGAGTATTGGTCACCTTGCCCAATAAACAAGATTCACATGTCTATATTGATTCAAAATCAAAAGAGTCTAGATAACCATCTTTATGGAGTCTAGATATGCAATTCGCATTTATGTGCCCTAGACGATAATGCCAAAGGTATGTTTGGCTTGAGTCATTGAGTTCTTGACTTCTATTATTTACATTATATACACTTGTCTCTAGATCTATCAAGTATAGACCATAAGACATTGGAGCACTGTCATAACAGATCCCATATTTACTAAGAGAACATCTTGCATTCTATATAAGAATTTCAAATCTATTCTTGTCCAAACAAGACACATATATGATATTCCTATTAATGACATGTACATAATAACAGTTCTCTAACTCTATTACAAGCCCACTTGGTAGAGATAATTCATAGGTTCCAACTGTGCTCGCTGAAACTCTTGCACCATTTGCAACTTGTAGTTCTACCTCACCTTTCTCTAAAGGTCTACTTCTTTTTAGATCCTTCACATTTGATTAAATATGTGATCCACATCTAGTATCTAGTACCCATGATGAAGAAGTAGTAAAGTTAACCTCAATAACGCATATACCAGAAGTAGAGATCTCAATCCCTTACTTCATCTTCCTTGGTTACCTTATCCTTCTCCTTATTTTGAGTGTAGAAGACTTGACCTTCAACTTAGCCACAAATCTCTTCTTGGCTTTGCCTTTGTCCTTGAACTCAACTCCACGGATCACCAACATGGATTTGTCCAACTTCATTTGTGCTTTGACACTTATCAAAATGTCAAGAAAATCTAACAATAGTCTAGCCATGTTACTCAACTGATAACACTCTATAAACTGGCTATATGATTTAGGCAATGATTGCAAAATCATATCCATTGACAACTCTTGGCTTAATGAAAATCCCATTCTCTCAAGATGTTTCATATGCCCAATCATATTGAACACATGAGGCTCTACTGGATATCCCTCTGTTAGTTTATACTCAAATAGCGCCTTAGAGACATTATACCTTTCATGCTTATCATACTATTCATGAAACTCATAGTTCATACAGCCCAACATAAGGTTCTTGATGTTCAAAACATCATTGGCATGCTTCAAAGAAGCATCCATGTCAGTCTTAGGCAAATTTGTAGTGGACATTGACATTGGTGTTTTAAGGAACACGTAGAACACTTCTCAAGGCCCTACACCAGTTATGAAAATAAATCTCATTTCATTCGTCCAATTGGATGATTGAATGTTTTCCATTTGATTCTACAAGAGAAAATTTTCATTTGTCGAAAACCAATTTTTGATTTGATTTGATTTAAAAATTCTATATTAATAAGGTATTCAACTAACTATCGCTCCAACTATTTTATTCATATTGATATCCCTCAATATTGATTTAGAATATTGTAGCGTACAATATTCTAGTGGGCCAAGATCCTAATTTCATCAAAATTATGAGCCAGCTAGGGTTGTCACCCACAATTTGATTCTATCAGGTAGACAATCTTTGCCAATGGCATCACATGCAACTCTTAGATAGATTAATTGCACATCTCCTTGCCATAATCATCTGCATGCTTCTAGGTGCTTAATCCAATTAAGATCACCTAGTTAAGGTTGACCCATAAGCCCACATGATAGACTATGCACTATCCTAGGGTAGAACCACATATCTACTATCACACTTCTACGAGATATATAGCACACCATGCTAGAGCGTGCCCATGCTTAGTTGATCAAGCTTTTCATGTGTGCTACTTATGGAAAACATCTCAAACTTAATATTTTAATTGAGGGAGTTTGCATAAATACATATACATTGACTAATCAACACATATATAGTACGTATCTTGTACATGCTATAACCTACAACTAAAGCATGCAATAAACGAAAGCGATGGTGACAACGTAATGCAATTCCTTGCAGCCACAAGGAATTACCATAACCTAGTTCCACATCACATGTAGAATCCTATTGTTGATGAAGATCCGTTCTTGCCAATTTGGGTTGATGGGTTCAACGTTTAAATCAGTCGGCTCGCCTCCTGGAGGTCGGTTGGTCACCTCTAGCCAATCATTTGACTCCTCCAAATGACTAATTGGTTGTCCTATACCCGATCGTTTGGCTCCTCCAAATAGTCATATCGTCTGGTCCTTCGAGCTCTTGGTCGGCTCACCATATGATTGTCTCGGCCCCGCCAGCCAGTCAACTCTCTAGCCGGTTGGCTCGACTCACCATCCGATTGTCTCGGCCCCGCCAGCCAGTCAACCCTCCAGCCGGTTGGCTCGGCTCCTATGTGCGGTCTATTGGTGTATTTCTTCTTCATCAAAACAAGATAGTAAACTATCCTAATTTTACATAATCATGGAGAAACCTCGAGTTACATTCGAGGGGAGCAAAGGTAGAAGAGAATAATACTTTTATGTTGGGAGGATAAGAGAGAGGTTCAGTTTGCAGACTAAGATAAATAGGATTAATCAACCACACAACCATATACAGATAATAGGAGTTATTGGCCATAACCATCCTACACATCCACCATCAAAACTCACTTTTAGGGTGACATGTGTAAATTGCATATATATATATATATATATATATATATATATATATATATATATATATATATATATATATATATATATATATATATATATATATATATATATATTACTTTGGGTTCTTATGTGGTGATTCGTCGGATGTACAGATCAACCAGTTTAAATATTTGCATCGCATGCAATAACAAAACTCGACAAAACCAAAAATCTGATATTATCGATTATCCTAAATCATAATTAATTGATGTGACTCTGATACCACTGTAGAAAAATACAACATCAGATAGGCAATGGAAACAAAAAAATTATGTATATGCTTCCCATTAACCAACAAATCATGTGAATAACTATGCAATGGAAAGGATGATTCACGAAGATATACCTGTTCCTGGAGCAAGTCCAGCGACAATCATCATTGATGTTGATGCACACTTTATCTTGGACGATACTCGTCTGACTGCTCCTCTAGGGACAATACTCAAATGTCGTCGTTTGCAACAACTCCTCTTATCAAAGATTGATGGCTGACATCATCCTCCTTAGCGATGGGCAAAGGTTGTCTCGCCTCTAGAGAAGTCTAGACAAGCCAATTAGAACTCATGTCGTCCTGGTAGAACAAACAAGAAGGAGTTGTCCCTCCTGTTGGTGTACTAGTCACCAACCTACTCTCCCACAACAATGACCCTCAGTTATTTCTCTCCCGTATCTATCCCTCTAGGACTTGCTTGGGCTCTCTCGGTTGTTGATGAAGATCTATTCTTGCTAATTTGGGTTGATGGGTTCAACCTTTAAATCAGTCAGCTCACCTCCTAGAGGTCGGTTGGTCACCTCTAGCAAATCCTCTGACTCCTCCAAACGACTAATTAGTTGTCCTATACCCGATCGTTTGGCTCCTCCAAATAGTCATATTGTCTGGTCCTTCGGGCTCTTGGTCGACTCACCATCCGATTGTCTTGGCCCCGCCAGCCAGTCAACCCTCCAGCCGGTTGACTCGGCTCCTATGTGCGGTCTATTAGTGTCTTTCTTCTTCGTCAAAACAAGAAAGTAAACTATCATACTTTTACATAATCATGGAGAAACCTCAAGTTACATTCGAGGGGAGAAAAGGTAGAAGAAAATAATACTTTTACGTTGGGAGGATAAGAGAGAGGTTCAGTTTGCGGACTGAGATAAATAGGATTAACCAACCATACAACCATGCACAGATAATAGGATTTATTGGCCATAACCATCCTACACATCCACCATCAAAACTCACTTTTAGGGCGACGTGTGTAAATTGCATATATATATAATATATATATATATATATATATATATATATATATATATATATATATATATATATATATATATATATTACTTTGGGTTCTTATGTGGTGATTCTTTGGACGTACAGATCAACCAGTTTAAATATTTTCATCGCATGCAATAACTAAACTCGACAAAACCAAAAAGATGATATTATTGATTATCCAAAATCATAATTAATTGATGTGACTCTGATACCACTGTAGGAAAATACAACAACGGATAGGCAATGGAAACAAAAAATTTACTGACATGCTTCCCATTAACCAACAAATCGTGCGAATAACTATGCAATGGAAAGGATGATTCACAAAGATATACCTGGTCCTGGAGAAAGTCCAGCGACAATCATCATCGATGTTGATGCACACTTTATCTTGGATGATACTCGTCTGACTTCTCCTCTAGGTATAGTACTCAAATGTCATTGTTTGCAACAAATCCTCTTATCACAGATTGTTGGATGACGTCATCCTCCTTAGTGATGGGCAAAGGTTGTCTCACCTCTAGAGAAGTCTAGACAAGCTAATAAGAACTCATGTCATCTTGGTAGAATGAAAAAGAAGGAGTTGTCCCTCTCGTTGGTGTACTATTCACCAACCTACTCTCCCACAACAATGACCCTCAGTTGTTTCTCTCCCATATATATCCCTCCCTAGTCAGGTAGGACTTGCTTGGGCTCTCTCGGTTACAACAACCAGAGACAACAACAATTGTCAGAGCAAATGATTCTCAATTGTCTGTGTTGTGCTCTGGGAAGCCCCATGTGCCCCTCTATTTATATGAGAGGTTAGGGCAGGGTTCCCAATCTGTGCAGGAATGTAAGGGACCATAAGATCTTGAATTTTTTCAACAATTTCGAAAACTTCTGTAATGAACCAAAACCTAGCATCTTGTCCCTGATCATATGCCTTGGAGGATAAATAGTTTAGTTCTTTAGGCTTAGCCAAACAAGGATGAGGATATACCTAATAGTAGTTAATTGTAACCCTAATATGTAAATGCATGAACAAATCACCCTCACATATATACATGAAAACAAATATGACTTAATGCTCATATAATTAATATTTAGATACATAAAATATGTCGCATGAGATAATGTTGATTAAGGTATGATGATAAGAGAGATAATATGCATATGAGAGCTATGTGTTCATAATTGAGAGAAAATGTTACATTATCCAAATAACTATAGAATTAATAAACTAAATGAGATATAAGATAAATACATAAGATTTCATGCATAAAAATGGCATATATCCTTTTGGTGGTAATATGAATATAATAATAATGAAATAATATACTAACTAAAATATAAATGGGCCACAAGTGTAAAACTCATAAAAGGAAGACTAACTAGTTAAGGATAATTTCAAATTTATTTTTGTTGAATATGATTTGTCTTGGAGGCTAAGTTTCATAATTTTGGAACCATAATAACTATTATCTATTTTATTTAGAAAAAGGTGTTTTTCCTCTAAAACAAGATATAAGACACTTAATGACTCCAAAAGAGAAAACTAATCTTAGATTCAAAATTCTACATGTTAAAATAAGGTTGTGTGAAATTTTAACTAATTTGGACAATCTTTAATGTTCTAATGTGTTTAGGAGAGATAAAGTATGAATAAAGCCCAAAATGTTAAATAATGTGATACATAACTTCAAAGGATAAATGTAATGGCTAATTCATGTTCCATATGCTTTAGTTTGCTTGACAATGAAGTTTCACATTAATTGGTGGTTTCTAGATGCCTCGAATGTGATAAGAAAGAGAAAATATGAATTACTTTAAAAGAATTAAATAAAATAGCAAAAGTCTCTAAATGTGAGAACTAATGTCAAAATCAGAATCTACATGCCCTAACTAGCCTATGTGTAAAATTTTGTTTAATTTGGATAATGTTTGGACCCTCAATTGAAGAGAGAGAGAGAGAGAAAAGGAAATGATGTATTCACACTTTATTAAAAATTGGATTTTAAATTGACATTTTGTCACAGTATCACACTATGATTTGTTGGTTTCTGAATTTCTCTTATGTGAATAACTCTCGCGGCCATCAGATCTAGATCCAAAGGTAGTGAGATCATGTCCTACCTTGGATCAGATTTCTTTTCTACATGCATAGGGATTGTGAGATCTCTCCAAGATTTCTCTCTCTCCACTACACCTTTTTCACCATTTTCTTTCCCTTTAGTTTCCCCATCTACTAACGAACGATTTGATCCCCACTTTCCTAGTATTTCATCATCTCTACACCCTGATCAATAAGACATTTTATCTGTTTCCCTTATTTCTCGATCTACTTGTGACCAATGATCCTCCAACCCCTCACATGTATAAATAGAAAGCCCTCCACCTTTGTTGAATCCCTAGAGTCTACCCCCAATTCTCCTTTTCTTCTCATTCACCCCAAAAATGCTTTCCCTGACTTCCAGTGGTTTGAGCAAAGTTATGGAGTGTGTGGAAAGGGTTACACTACAACTCTGCCTAGAAAGGGCTCAGAACCTTTAATGTATTCCCCACGAAGCCTTTGTCCTATCCAATTTGACTCCAACATAAGCACACAACTTTTCCCTTTTTTTGCTGAATTTGCATCTACAGGTTGTTCCTATGTCTCAGTTAGACTTTCTTATGATTTGTTTGAATTTTGACTTTGCCCTGACTTCGCGAACACTTTTGGAGTCTCCTCTACACTTAACTTCCTTGGTTTACTTGAGTTCTTCAGAAGTCATCTTGTTGACCATGGCGGAAGGTATTCTAGATGCCTCAGATCACCTTACTACCTCCTCTAGGGGTCGTTGTGTTTGATTCCTTCCCAAGAACTAAGAGGCATCATCGGTTTGTCAAGTTTCTTCTCTGGGTTCAGGGTTCGATCGGAGGATTTAGTCCCAATTTTTTTGATCAAACGATCTTCAATGAAGAACAATACACATGGCAATTTTTTGAATTTGCCTCTTTTCTCTAATTCATTTTGTCACACTGATCAAGGGTAAATTGGTCTTCTCACCCTCGTTCATTTTTGTTTCCTAATGATCCGGGTTGTTGGGTTGATAGTGGGATCGACTGAGTTGGCCACCTCTGATTGGGTCAACTCAATGCTAGCACCCTCTCCCTCTCTCTCTTGCTTTATCACGAGTTAAATGCTGACGTGGATTTATCTGATTGGTTAGTTTTCAAAAATTCATATCTAATTATTTATAGCCCAAATATATATAATAAAATGTTATCTGCAATCACAAAAATATAACCTATCTAATGATGCAAATTTGTCGCTTAAATGTGATGTTTTAAAAAGGTGATTTTTAATGGGTTTTCATAATTGGTTATGATTTTTAAAATTTATAACTAATGATTTATAACTCATAAAAATAAATTAAAATGTGTTATGAAATTAGAAAAGTATAATCTAAAATATGGCATGATTTTGATAACCTAATTCACTAATATTAAGAAGGTGATTTTTAGAATTTTAAATAATTAATGTGAACCTAACTCTAAATCTACATACATGATTAATAGGTTCTTTGGAGACCTAGACTTGGATCTAGATCTAACTTAGACTTGCATAGACTCTAAAGTGAGGTATGATTGCATCCCATATTATTTCTATATTGAGAAATTTCTAATTTCCCTCTTAATGTATGTTTGCATCCCCTATTAATCCTTTTGATCAATTCACAAATTTTTCTTCTTTTTCTTGGTCCTATGGACACTAGCCTACACATTAACTTTTTCTTCTTTAAAAATTATGATTCATGTGAACTACTTTATTTGTTACTAATCTTGTGATCATATTATCCTATTTGTACATTACCATGGACTCTTTCATATACATTGCTCATGGTGGAACATTCTTTTGGTGATATGTGCTTCTTTGCCCACCTTTGTAGTGGATGTTTATATGCCACATTATGCGATGGCATGGATCCTCTGATCCCACTTTATTTTGTTGGATGCTTTCATCTCTTTTATTCTCTTTTATACTTGCTTATTCTTTTGATATGCATCATGTGGTGACTGCTAGTATTGTTGGTATGTATGCCCAGAGAGCCAATCATATGATGATTGGATTGCCATATGTTTTGATTGATTCGATAAATATTAAAGGCAAGCTTCCAATTTATTCTAGTTCAATCAATTATGAGATAAATGATGGAGCAGAATGAATGACTAAAGAATGATAATACACGATAACGTATGTCTTTGGGTTAAGGACCTAAACAATGAGATCATACGGATGCTAAGAGTATGTAAATTCTTGTTATGTCCCTAGTCGGATGTCCGTGTGGAAGGTTGATAGACAACAATGGCACATCAAAACTAGAGTGTGTGTTGGTTGATGACAATGTCTATCATGATATATGATATCAAACCAAGCACATAGATACATGTTGGAGAATAGTGTATCAGACAGACCCACCATGAGAGTGACACATGGAACCATGATATGGTATTCAGAATAATCTCTCATAATTATGGTGGTGATTGTGATTCTTAGACCTGAGATCACTGCACTCGTCGAATTTGATTGTGTACCCTTTAACATCATCAAACACAATCCTGAAACATGGGTTGTTATAAAGGTGATGATTGGGTGACTTTGACACATGAGATAGACTATGAGTGATAGAAATGGGATTTGTCCCTCCTAAGGGAGTATGATGTCTCGCCACATGATAAGAGAGACTAAGAATAGTATGTGCATGCACATGTGAATCAATATATGACATTGAGTTCAAATATATCTCAAACTGTCTGTTCTAGTTCAAGAAACATGAATGAACGTTGAAATGATGATAACTCCATGCCTTGAGTTCATTCAAGATATTAGAGACAGAGGAATTATATATTCAGTGGAACACCAATCACACACTTTAGGATTGAAAGTTGTTCTCCAA
Organism: Alisma plantago-aquatica; assembly: GCA_963693085.1. Taxonomy (NCBI): domain Eukaryota; kingdom Viridiplantae; phylum Streptophyta; class Magnoliopsida; order Alismatales; family Alismataceae; genus Alisma; species Alisma plantago-aquatica. The sequence goes on from OY856413.1 coordinate 718,219,862, forward strand.
CTTTCCATATCACTTGGGTAGCACTGAAGTGCGACTAGGCACCTATCTTTTCTTGTGATGTCATAAGCTAGTTATAGACATTCATTGCCAACATGATATGGGACCTATAGGGTCACACACATAGGATTCACCTAGAATAGGATTTTATCCATGAATGATGTTTGGATTGATTACTAAAGTGTTTAGGTACTCAATCAAACATTCAATCAATAGACTTGATTTAGAATCATCAAGTTTGAGTATTGAACCAACTCATTAGAGTGTCAGATCGATTGAGAACTGAATTGACTGAGTTCTACACAATCTGGACCACCAACCGATCAGTTTACTGTGTGAACCAATTGGCTCATCGTCATTGGGATGACCGGTTCGTTCTAGTGAACTGATCAGTTTAGCTAGACCAAATGAGAAGTGTTGGGTTTTCCCGATTTGTGAGAAAGGTTTCCCATTTCACAAGTCCAATTCGATTGGAACAAGAATTGATCTTCGCATTAATTTGAAACATAATAGGAAAGTAAATTGCAGGAAAGTCCAACTTGTGAACTGACCGTTTCACACAGCCAACCGATCAGTTCACACAGCCAACCGATCGGTTCACACAGCCAACCGATCGGTTGACTAGTAAACCAACTGGTTTTCTTGTCGTAGTGCAAATTATTCATGGAAAATCCAGACCCTTCTACCCCTGCATAGTCTGGGAACCCTAACCCTACAATCTACTGTAAATATAGGGGTACAGGGGGCTTGAGAATCAGTTTCTATGGCAGTTGTTGTCTTCTCTGAATCTGGTAATTGAGAGAGCCCAAGAAAGTTCTACCCATCCAAGGAGGAACATCAAGGGAAAGACAACTGTAGAAAAGCAACTGGTTGTGGGAGAGTGTGTTGGTGACTAGTACGCCAACAGAAGGGGACAACTCCTTCTAGTCTGTTCTTCAGGTTGACTAGAGTTCCCCATAGTCTATGTAGACAATCTATAGAGGTGAGAGACTTCTTTCGCTCAGGAGGATGACAGTCAGCCGCAATCCGGGTCAAGACCAGGAGCTACACAAATGTCATTGAAGACAGGTGGTTGAAGACTGCACTGATTGTGACGTATAGTCACTAAGCAAGCCTCAAGACCAGGTATAACTCGCTAAAACCATCCTTCCCATTACATTGATGTTGATGCGATCTGCTGGTTATGGGTTTATGGTCAAGTAATTTTTTAGTTTCCATTGCCTACTCCGACCATGTAAAACCCAACAATGGTATCAAAGCCACATCAATACTCTATATTATGAGATAATTGATATGATCATATTTTGGTTTTACAATCTTTTATTTATTGCATACGATGCAAATATTTAAATGACTAATGTGAATATCTAATTAATACCACATGATCCCAAACTAATATATACATATATGATATGGTATATATGCAATCGATACACGTCACCCTAAAATGGTTTTGATCGTAGATGTGTAGCATGGTTATGGCCTATAAACCCTATGTGCATGTATGTGGTTGGTTATGGTTGTTTGCATCTCAGTCTGTGCATCAAGCCCTCTTTTTCTATTCTAAATGTAACTCAAGATTCTCTTCTACCTTTGCTCCCCTCGAATGTAACTCGAGGTTTCACAAAGATTATGTAAAATAGGATTACCTTTATTTCTTATTATGATGAAGACTGAAGATGTCTTCTTGATGGACCAAGATGACTGACTAAGGAGCAGTTAGTGGACCGATGAGAAGCCCAGACAAGCATACGAGCCGACCATTTAGAGGAGCCACATGACTGGCTGGAGAAGACCAACCAACCAGCCAAGAGGTGAGTTGACCAGTTCAAAGATTGAACCAGTCAACCCAGATCAGCAAGCACAGATCTTCATCAATAAGAGGTTTCATGTGACCTTAGATGACCGTAGTTCCTTAGGGATACAAGGAAATATAATAGGATGGCCATAATCATTGATTTGTTGTTATTGCATGTTTTCATTTGTGGGATAAAACATGTATATTATATGTACTATATATGTGGTGATTGGATACATATATGCATATATAAGCATATTAAACCCCTCAACAAACATATTAAGTTGAAGATACCTTCCAAAAGTAGCACACATGAAAAGCTTGATCGACTAAGTGTGGGCATGCCTTCTCATTGTGCAATGTCTATCTCGTGGAAGTGTGATGGTGAATATGTGGGTCTGCCTTTGCAGGGTGTGTATTCATTGTGTTGGCTTTTGGGTTTGACTTAACAAGGTGACCTTGATCAGATCAAGAACCTTGAGGCATAAAGATGAACATGGCAAGGAGTTGCACATGACATCTATCAAGAGTTGCATATGATGCAATTGGCAAAGGTTGCCTACCTGAAAGACTGTAGTTGTGGATGGCAGCCCTAGCTGGTCCACGGCTTAGATGAAATTAGTATCTTGCTCACTAGAAGGTTGTACACTACAATCTTCTGAATTGATAATGAGGGTTATCAATTTGAGATAAAATAGTGAGAAGCGAATATTAATTAAAGACCTAATTAAACATCATCAATTTTCAAATCTAATCAAATCAAAAGAGTTTTGGACTAAAATTGCAAATTTCCTTTTTGTAGAATAGATCGATACCAACAATAATCACTTTTCATTGCGATTGGTCCTTGAGAAGGACAAGCTAAATGGGAACAGCTTCCATGACTAGTTTAGGACATTGAGAATTGTTATCACTCAAGAGCAAAAGCTATGCCCTAGATACACCAGAGCCAAAAGAACTCACTCCCACCGCACCAAAGGCTGAAAAGGATTCTTACATGAAGCATACTGAGGATGCCAATGATGTGAAGTGATTGATGTTGTGCTCAATGAACTATGAGTTGCAAAGACAACATGAGAACATGGATGTCATTGAGATGGTTCAACATCACAAGAACAAGTATCAAGACCAGGAACGATAAGAGAGATATGATGTCTCTAAGGCATTGTTCAAGTGTGTCATGACAGAAGGAGACCCAGTAGTCCCTCATACACTCAACATGATTGGGTATGTGGAGAACCTGACTCAACTAGGATTCCTTCTAATCCAATAATTGGATACTGATGTAATACTACAATTGTTGCCAGAATCCTACAATCTATTTGTGATGAACCACAACATGAACAACTTTGACAGGCCACTGACAGAGTTGTTGGGCATGTTGAGGATAGCCGAGGTACATATGAAGAAAGACAAATGCAAATATGTGATGATGATCAACAGAAAGAAGGGAAAGTCTAAAGGCAATGGAAAGGGAAAAGCAAAGAAAGGTTCTAATGCTAACTAGTAGCCCAAGTCATCTTCAACACTCAAAGACAAGGGAGGGGTGAACAAGGAAGGAAAATGTCACCATTATCATGAGCCAGGACATTGGAAGAGAAATTGCCCTTTCTACATAGACAAACTAAAGAAGAAGGAGGGGATGGAAGTCTCCACCTCAGGTATCATGAAATAAATTTAAAATGCTTTTTTTATCTTAGGTACATGATACCAAGATATAGATCTGACATATATGATGTGTAGGATCTGAAAAGAAGTGATGGCCTTTATGAAAGGACTAAGAAGGAACACTCATCAACATTTGAGCAAGTGTTTCTGCCATAGATAGAAGTACCTTTTAGTTTATTTCATCCCAAAAGGCATGTAATAGAGTTATGAACTGCTATTTCATTTTGCCAACAAATAAAAACATTTTATTTATGCATCTTGTAATGACAAGGATGTCTATCAATAAAGTTCATGTTTCAATTTCAAAGATATGATCTTTTATCGTGATGCCTTATTTAACTTGTGGTACTTGGTATGCATAAGATAAAATAATAATACCTAAAAGTTATTGATGAATCAAACAATAAATTAACATTATTATCTAAAAAATGAATTAGAAATTCATCTCTAGGTTCCATGTTGATGGATAAACTAGACTGTCTTGGTTAATGAACCATTAAGAGATATGAATGTCTCATTTATTGGGCATGATGACAAGTCAATATTCACTAGATGTAGTGGGAGAATGACTATTCTATTAGGTATAATACATATTGATGCATATGCATACATATTGGAATAAATGCTAATACTTCAGATATAGTATTTAATGAAATACAAATATGAATATCTTGAAGTGTTCAAGAATATCATAAATGAAGAACAAACTTGGTAAAAGTATTAATTCTTTGATATGATCAATGTATGAGATACATAAACCAAATTTGTGAGGACCTGGTGAGTAACTATGATAGTGTATCATAGAGAACTCATGATTAAGGCATAATAATGTGTAAATCAAAGAAGGAATCGTACTCTAAATAGTAAGATCATGATAATCAAACAAATAACTAATCTTCTAGAATTCTTCTAAAGAACATGCTTTACACTAAATGAATGTTTCATTCAATAGGTATAAAAGACACCATATGAGATATGGTATTGGAAATGTTCCAATATGCCTTTTAGTGATTGAATGCTCCTATAAGAAAACTAGTTTCTTAGAAAAAGATTCATTCACAAATCAGATAATGTTAGTTGAATATTGATCTCAATCCAATAACAAAGTGCTTGTTATAAGGATATCTGAATTCTAAAAGAATCAATGGGAGAGAAGTAGAATTAGAAATGTTTGAGATCGACATAATAACAATGAAACATGATAAGGTACAAAAGGAGATTAAGAATCACAAGTGTTGTAGAATCTCAAATTCCTTATGTAATAGATACACCTCATATATCTAGTAGAAAACACCTTGAGCTTGATGGATAATGATATCCTATAAACTCAAAGGCGATGAATTGGCCATATGATGATGAGCCAATAATCTATCTAGATGATGTTGAGGAACCATATTTTGAGTTATGGCTTGAAGCCATAAGATCCAAAATAACTTCCATGTGAACCAAATAAGGTATGACCTTAATGGTAGCACTTATAGGGATAAATCCATAAGTGAAATTGTGTCTTAAGAGTTAAGTCTAACATGGATGACATTTGAAGAGCTGATTAGTTGAGATGAATTCAAGTGAGTTCAAGGCATTGAACCTGATGAATTTATTTAACCAATTGTAGTGGCTATAGGCCATAAAGGATCATGCTTGCTATTGGAACTTGAAGACTATGAAATTTTGCATATGAATAATAAAACTGCATTCCTAGAAGGAATAACATGAGGTTGTGTACGTGACACAAATTGAAGGGTTTTATAATTCTGTTAATGCAAATTCAACCTATAAGTTATAAGAGATTAATCAATATGATTGATTATATATAAGCACCTCAGCACTGAAGTCTTTACTTTGATTACATAGTCAAAAGGTTTGACTGATATATCGAAATAAAGAAGGGATCTGAGATTACAAAGATTTAGTGGGAGCATATTCATGATGATGAGGAATGAAACATTCTAAGAATAGAAACTGGTGTGGAAATACCTTCTTTAAGGGAATAAAGAGAAATGACCTATGCGATAGGAATAGAGACCTATAGAGATAATTCTCGAAATCCTCTTAACTTGATAAAAGGGAACATACATTGGTAGTCTATGCTAAAGGATTCAATAGGCAAAGATTCATTGAGAGAAAACTTGACCATGTTGTATGGAGTTAGTCTCTGAGATGCCTAGTGTCCCAAATTATTATGAAGAATAGAAACACGTATATGGATGGCTTATGCATTTGCAATCGGATTTATGATGTATGTAATCATCCCATTATCTTGTATGTATCGGACATGATAAGAAAATATATATGCATTCATCATCTTGTATGTATTGGACATGACAATATGATATGGTCATCTAGTTATCTCGTATGTAATGGACATGACGAGTGGATCTATGTCTACTTCCAGTGAGAGTCACTGGAATGCCATAAAGAAGTTATTTAAGTACTTGTAAAGTATTAAAGGATTAGTTCTATGGTAATGAAAGGAAGAGTTGAGTGTAAATTAGTGACGCTAATGCAAGCTTCCGAAATGACAGAAATTGATCACAAAATAAAAAAATAAAAAAGTTATATTCAATTGTAAAGTGAACAAGTATTGTTAAGTGGAAATGTTCTGAGTAAAATTAAAAGGCTATTTAATTCTAAAAGGAATGCCAAGTGTCCTTGTGTTTTGAACACCAGAGGATACTATATGGATATAGAAGTTCATACAGATGAACTTATAGATATTCCAACCATTGACGACAAAGTAGAAAGACTAAGTCAAACTAGGGAGCTAATTGTTAGGAAAGGAATATCACATAGCATATTATGACAACTCCATCTCATATGAAATGTCGTACAATGAGGAGATGTGAAACATGCAATATACCGACTAAAGAAAAATTTTGCTAAGTCAATGGATTAGCACTAGCACAACAGAAACATGTTGAACATGTTTACAGATCACTAAGAATATGATTCAAAGGTGATTGGATGTAAGTGCAAGTGGGATTCTATTGGTATGTATGCCCGGAGAGACAATCATATGATGATTGGATTGGCATATGTTCTGATTGATTTGATAAATATCAAAGGCAAGCTTCCAATTTATTCTAGTTAAAATCAATTATGAGATAAATGATGGCACAGAATGAATGTCTAAAGAATGACAATTCTTGATAACGTATGTCTTCAAGTTAAGGACATGAAAAATGAGATCATATTGATGCAAAGAGTATGTACATTCTTATTAATCCCTAGTCGGATGCCATTGTGGAAGGTTGATAGACAACAATGGCACATCAAGACTAGAGTCTGTGTTGGTTGATGACATTGTCTCATTAATCATGATATATGATATCAAACCAAGCACATAGATACATGTTGGAGAACAATGTATTAGACAAACCCACCATGAGAGTGACATTTGGAACCATGACATGGTAGTTAGAATCATCTCACATAGTGATGGTGGTGATTGTGATTCTTAGACTTGAGATCATTGCACTCATCGAATGTGATTGGGTACAGTTTAACATCATCAAACACAGTCCTGAGACATGGGTTGTTATAAAGGTGATGATTGGGTGACTTGGACACATGAGATATATTGTGAGTGATAGAAATGTAAATTTTCCCTCCTAAGGGAGTATGATGTCCATGCCAGTTGATATGTTAGACTGAGAATATCAGGTGCATGTACATGTGAATCAATATATGATATTGAGTTCACATATATCTCAGACAGTCTGCTCTATTTCAAGAAACATGAATGATCATTGAAAGGATGACAACTCCATGCCTTGTGTTCATTCATGATATCAGAGATAAAGGAATTATACATTCACTGGAACAAAAATCATAGATTGTAAGATTGAAAGTAGTTCTCCAACTTTCCATATCACTTGGGTAACACTGACGTGTGACTGGGCACCTATCTTTGCTTGTGATGTCATAAGCTAGTTTTGGACATTCACTACCAACGTGATATGGGACCTATAGGGTCACACACATAGGATTCACCTAGAATAGGATTTTATCCATGAATGATGTTTGGATTGACTACTAAAGAGTTTAGGTACTCAATCAAACATTCAATATATAGACTTAACTCGGAATCATCAAGTTCAAGTGTTGAACCAACTCATTAGAGTGTCAAATCGGTTGCGAACTAAATTTACTGAGTTCTACACAATCTGGACCACCAACTGACCAATTCACTGGGTGAACTGATTGGCTCATGGTCAGTGGGATGACTGGTTCAATGATTGGTTCAACTGGACCAAACGAGCAATGTTGGGTTTTCCCAATTTGTGAGAAAAGTATCCTATTTCACAAGTCCAATTCCATTATGACAAGAATTGATCTTTGCATTAATCTGAAATGAAATAGGAAATTCAATTGTAGGAAAGTTTGGCTTGTGAATCGACAGGTTCACACAACCAACCGACTGGGTCACATAGCCAACTGACCGATTCACACAGCCAACTGACTGGCTCACCTGCCGTAGTACAAATTATTCATGGAAAATCTGGACCCTTCTACTCCTGCACAGACTGGGAACCTTGACCCTGCCGTCTACTACAAACAGAGGGGTATAGGGGGCTTCTCAAGACACACAACTCAGATCTTCTAAGAATCACTTTCTTTGATAGTTGTTGTCTTCTCTGGTTCTGGTAACTGAGAGAGTCCAAGCAAGTTCTACCCATCCACAGAGGAACAATGAGGGAAAGACAACTGTAGAAAAGCAACTAGTTGTGGGAGAGTGTGTTGGTGACTAGTATGCCAACAGAAGGAGACAACTCCTTCTAGTCTATTCTTCAGGACAACTAGAGTTCCTAGTAGTCCGTGTGGATAATATATAGAGGTGGGATACTTTTGCCGCTCAGGAGGACAACAATCAATCGTAGTCCGGGTCAAGACCAGGAGTTGCACAGATGCCATCGAAGATAGGTGGTTGAACACCGCACCTGCTTTGAGGTATAGTCACTGAGCAAGCCTCAGGACCAGGTATAACTCGCTAAAACCATCCTTTCCATTACTTAGATGTTGATGCGATCTGTTGGTTATGGGTTTATGGTCAAGTAATTTTTTTATTTTCACTCCCTGCTCCGACCACATAAAACCCAACAAGTATAACGTTACCCATTATTTTATGTGGACATGAACATTTTCACATATGAAAGTAGATGTTAAAAATTCCTACATATGCAAACATTTTGTGTAGATGTGTATTTTCCGCTCAGGGTTGATGTATGCACTTCCTGCCCACTCCATATTTAGAGCGGATGTATACAGTTCGTGCTCACCCCACATTTTTTTGGTAGATGTGTTATTTTCTACCTACATGTTTAAATTGTTCTAGTATTATCACAGGTGAAACACATAGATGCCTTGTTCTTATACTTTGCTTCTCTTTATCTATTTTTTTTATTCATTTCTTTTATGCTTGATTGGGTAGTCATTTACTTTACTATGGGAAACCTTTTATTTTGACGTCGTTTATTCCATATTTGCTCAATTTCATTTTAGTATGTACAAAACAGCCTTTTGTTGATGTCATTAACTTTTTTCTCTCTTGCTGGGGTATGCTTCCAACACTAGGTGTAGGAAATGGAGGGCATCACATGTTGACATGGACCTAGGTTAAGGAGTTGATACTTGGAGACAAACTTTTTATGGTTTATATTTCCCTCTACAAGATCCTTATGCTGTAATATCCATGTAAATCCTATATGGGAGATGATGATGTATATTTTATATGAATTAAATATAGTCATTACTTTTATTCCACTGCTACACTTTAGTTGTTTTGAATACCATTATTTGAAATTTGAAAATTTTATCCATGTTCTAACATACCTTTTTGAGTGTGTTTGGAATGGCTATTTTATTATTCAATTTTTTTGTAGGGAGTGGATCCCCTTTGGGTCCCACTCCTTACAACTTCTCAGCCTACAACACGAAAAATGGCCATTTGGAAAACCCAGACAGTCGTCTAGCATGTGAGACAGTTGTGATGTACTGTGAGACAGTCATTTAACAGTTTTCTAGTTTTGTACATATGTCGGCAATTCAATTCCAATTAGTGCATGTCATGAAGTTAGCATCAATCCTAGATGCAATCAAATTGTACCCCTGAGAGGGCTATCTGGTGCATGTGAGATGGGTGTCTCACACCTCTTGAGATGGTCATATCTCATAAGCGAGAGAGGCACCTCGTAGCCCGGGTCAGGCAGAATTCCAACCAATGCACAATATAATTAGTCTGGCACTCCAAACGGATGTCTCAAGACTTGAACCGATCATTTGGTAGTCAACTGATTTATTGCATGAATTGAATACCTAAATAATTAAGTAATTAATCCAATCATCATTCAAGATCAAATTCCTCTTCTAGATTAGTTCCTATGTGTGTAACCCTATATGTCCCATATTACGTTGGTTGTGAATGTTCATAACTACTTATGACATCACAATCAATGTGCCTAGTCACGCATTATTGCTACCCAAGTAAATGAAAAGTTGGAGAACAACTTTCAACTAGATCCCCTCACTAACCCTAGATCATCACTTTGGTGTGCTTCACCATCCTTACAAACTCCATCAACCATCACCATGTCCTTCTCTCTTCACCTAAGTTACCCACTAATAGTGGGTCCCACACACTAGTTGCAAGCCCACCTTTCTCAGCCCTTGCATCCATATTCACCTTCAACCTCTGTCAACAACCTTCTCTACAACATAAAAAGAATCACAGTTTGCGTTCCTACACCCCAACCACCATCTTCACCACTGCCATCCGTCTTTGTGGTTTGCCCTAGCGGTCTTGACCCTAGCGGTTTCCTCCTTTCGGTCAACCCCCCCTCACACGATCTACTCCTCACAGTCTTGAGACCGTGAGAACCCCCACAATCCCAAGACTGCAAGGAGCAACAACACCACTTCCTCGATCATCGGCATACACCTACAGTCGCCAACGACTCCACAACCCCCTCTTAAGCATCAATTTCCTCATGACCAACAATAGAATAGGTTCTTCTCCGTCCACCTTCTCCTCATCCTCCAAGATTGTAACCCCCTATCCACAACGACGACCACCGACGCGCCTGCAACCCGTGTCCTCCTCTTCACCTCCGCTTGGACCTGCAACCTAGAAGCACCGCCAGCAACCTTCTTCGCCCAACCACCTGCCGCCCTTGCCATGCCAATCGCGCCCTCACGGTCTCAAGACCGTGAGAGCCCTCATGGTTTCAAGACCGCAAGGAAGGCAGCGATCTCGAAACTGAGAAGGCTATAGACTGCAAGGGCATCCCAGACTGTGAAGATGCCAAACCCTGAAGATCCTGGATCGTGAAGAAGCCACTCGATCCCAAGACTGCATGGGCAACGCTCGTGGACTGAAGACCGCAAGAAGGACATTGGTCCCTGAAACCATGAGGAAAGGACCGCTTGGAGTCTGAAGACTGCTAGGCTGTGAAGAATGATGGAAGTCGAAGACTGCTAGGGTGCGAGATTGAGTTTGTAAGATTGCTAGGGTGCGAGACCCAAACTGTGAAGGCTCACGAGAGGCAACTGGTCTTCCTAGACCATGAAAGCACTAAACCGCGAGGAACCCTAGCAGTTTCCAAACCGTAAAAGATGTTAACAATGTTCCAAAATCATGAGAAGAACCAGGCCGGTCCTCCTAGACCATTAAGTCTTTTTAAAATGCTGAAACAAGACTTCTAGGCCAGGTCTCAACCCTATAAATAGGACCAGAAAGGCCCCCATTTGGGCATCAGATACGGGAGGCCGCAAGGCTGCTCCACTGTTCCATCATCTCCATTATTCCACCAAGCTCTACCTCGACCCACCGTGAGAGATTTGGATTGATCTAGAAGCTTTGATTCACCCTACTCATATGTCTCTGGAGGTGTACACGAGGATCGAGGCAGAGAGACAAACTTCATTGATCAAGTCAGAGCAGTCCCAAAGACTGGGGTGATCTACACCGGACTGTCGCAGATCTACTCTTCTGCTCCGACGATGCTTGTTCTATCTTTCTTCTCTATCTTTGTTGCTCCCTCAATGAGGAGCGAGTAGTGTAATTCACTGGGGTGCGGGGACTAGCCCCACTACCCATGCTTTGTAATTTGTACCTAAATATGTTATCTTCCCGATTCAATGCTAATCGTTTCATTGCATGCTGAAATGTTGGCCGCTTTCTTGCATGATCTATTGTCTTTTGTTGTGGATTGTCTACGTCTACTCTTGACACTTGATTATCGATTTAGAGTTGGTTCTTGATGTGTGTATCCACCACACATCTATTTTGGTATCTAGGAATGCTTTTCAAGGAGTGGATTAAACTCATCTCCATTGTTGTACTTTCATAGTATGAAATGGAATCAGTTGACGTAAGAAAGTACAATCTTGATAGGTCGAGGAACACACTCTACAAAGGGAGTGATGCAAAGTAAGTGACCATTCATTCGGGGATGGCTGACATTGCAACACTCCCACATTTCTCATAGCTATGTCCTCGAAAGAGGGATAATCTATAAGGATACTAATCGAATAGATAATATTGCTCGCTTGTTAGTCTTTCGATGCACGTTTCATGAGATTGAGTAAGATATCCCTTCAGAGGGTACATATCTCCATTGACACACAGATATGTACCGGATGGGAGCTACTCAACATGTGAAGGATGTGTGCAATGCTCCTTGTCTGAGAGGGCATCAACATTGCAAAACATCCATGTATCTTGCTTGCACGTCTTGCTATGTTTGTACAAGTATAATGCATGTGTAGTGGTGGTGAATATCCGCATCACCCCAGTGATCCATCATCATCTAATAAATCTTAGAATTCAAACTTTAACTAGATTTCATACTTGCCTTTACTTTTGCATGTTCTAGATCTATTTAGATTAATCCTATTAATCTCTTGGTTGTAACCAATTAACTTAAATCGAGGTAAAACGAGACAAAGACATCCATATTCTTCATGTTGTCCTTTGGGTTTGATCCTAAATCTGTACTATGATAAGGCTTCCACACTCTTATGGGGTTGGAGCATTTATCTTGCACCAGTTGTATGTAAACCTAGAGAGAACATCAACTCCCTAGCGTTTTTGGTGCACATTAGGACTTCCATTAGAAGAGCAATCTTTTGGTGTAAATCCTAGCTGCATCAAAAAGATGACAATAGGTCTGATGATGAAGCACATGCAAAGTTCATGCGTCAACAAGGTTACAAGAATAATGAGTATTCATGGAGAAAGGACAAGAAAGTTTCCTAGAAGGATCCAAACAACTTTCTATAGGATTCAAATCAAAAGGCACAACCCTGTGTAGAGGATAAGAGCAATGAATTGCTCAACCAGGTGATTAAGCAAATTCAAGAATTAATGAACACATTTGGCAAGAAAATTTAGTCACAAGGTGAGTTTATGAATCTGTTCAGGCAAACCTTACAGAGCCATGGGGCACTGATGATAATGCTTGAGACGTCCATTTCACAAATTGCAACCGAACTTGCAAACTTGAAGAAGATGGCACAACATGGTTTCCCAAGCAACACTGATACTCCATGAGGAACCCATCAAACCAAAGCTATCTTGCAAAGGAGTGGCAAGAAGATTTTAAACTCTAAAGCCGATGAACCACACACATCACAGCCAGTAGCTACATGTGAGGCTGTAGAGGAAGCAGAAGTCATAGAAACCGCTGAGGACAGTGGAGAAATTGCAGCGGAGGAGATAAATTCTGGGAAAGACACAGATAAGAGAACATCATATGTGTCACCACATCAGAGGGCACAGTCAGTCATGGTTCCATATCTGAACATCCTGAAAGCAAAGAAGGTAGATCAACAATTTAAGAAGTTTCTGGATGGCTTTCGGAAATTATCAGTCAACATTCCATTGATCGACGCAATTGAGCAGATACCATCATACGGTAAGTTTGTGAAGGACATCATAACCAAGAAGTGAAAAATTCCAGACACTGAGGTGGTGGTGCTCAAAGAATAGGTGAGCACATTTATTTTGGGTACACTGCCACCTAAGAGATAGGATCTTAGGTGTTTCAACATCTCTTGCTACATCGAGAAGACAAAGTTTGGAGAAGCCCTCTGTGACTCAAGAGCGAGAATCAACTTGATTCTTCTCTCAACCTTAAGAAAGCTAGGTCTCAAGGAATCTAGGAGGAGCAATATGACTATCCAGCTTGTAGATAATTCAGTAGTAAGGCCCTATGGGATTTGTGAATATGTTCTAGTTAAGATGGACAAGTTTGTTTTTCCTACAAATTTTGTAGTGATGGAAATGCAAGATGACCAAGGAAACGAGCTGCTACTAGGTAGACCCTTCCAGGCCACAGCTGACATGATCCTGGAGATGGGAAGAGGCCATTTGACTATGGGCATAACTGATGACAGGTTTGAAATAATAATGCCAACTAGCTCAAAGTCATCACAAGAACAGGGACAGTACAATAAAGTTAAACACTTTGATCATAACATTTCCATTTCTCTTGGGAAACCCTTTCTCGACATGGCTCATGTCATGACCAAAGTAGACAAAGGAACTCTTGTTGTGGATATCATGGAGCAAACTAAAGTGGTCTCCCTTGCAAAAGTTGTGGGATATCCTAATGATGAAGATAAAGAATTGTACCTTTCTACTATGGAAGATGATGTGGAGATCTCAATGCTGGGATCATATCCTCAATTGCCTTTAAAATCTTGTCTATTTAATGTTTTGGATGATTGGATGAGGAGCACATCTCTACAAGATTGTGTAAAGATGCTACGAGTCCTACCTTGTTACTATGCTAGGCACCTTGAAGATCTGGGACCACTGCCGCCACCATTGTTGCCATCTTTAGTGAATCTTCCAGAATTGGAGTTGAAGTTGCTTCCCCCACATTTGAATATGTGTTCTTCACAGTGGAGGAGAAGTTACCGATAATTATCTCAGCACATCTGAGTGCCTCTGAGGAAGAAAAACTCATGGATGTGTTGAAAAACCACCGTGGTGCTTTTGGGTGGTCAGTTTCAGACATAAAGGGGATTTCTCCTACTCTATGCCAACACAAGATTAGACTCGTGGAGGGGGAAAAGCTTGTGATCCAGCCCCAAAACTGCCTAAATCCTATTATGATGGAAGTTGTCAAGAAGGACGCGATAAAGCTACTTTCAGTGGGAATTATCTATGCAATTTTAGACTCGACGTGGGTAAGCTGACACAGGTAGTCCCAAAAAAGGGGGGAATTACGGTAACTACTAATTTGTTAAATGAGCCAGTTACTACCCAGTTGGTCACTGGGTGGTGAGTTTGCATAGATTTCCGTAGGATGAACACTTCGACGCTAAAGGATCATTTTCCTTTGCCTTTTATTGACCAAATTTTGGAGTGAATGGCTGGTTACTCCCATTTTTGTTTCCTAGACGGATACTCTAGCTATAATCAAATATCGATTGAACCTAAGGATCAAGAGAAATCCACTTTCACTTGCCCTTATGCTAATTTTGCATACCGATGTATGCCGTTTGGATTGTGTAATGCACCGACCACTTTTAAACGATGTATACTCGCCATTTTTTCTGATATGGATGAACATTGTTTAGAGGTTTTTATGGATGATTTCTCAGTTTATGGTGCTTAATTTGACGAATGTATCTATAACCTTGATTAGGTTTTATAGAGATGTGAGGACACTCATTTGGTCCTCAATTGGGAAAAATGCCATATGATGGTAAGCGAGGGCATTGTGCTAGGACACAAGGTGTCCAACAAGGGACTGGAGGTTGATCTACTAAAAATTGAGGTTATTTCTAAATTACCTCCACCGAACTTGGTGAAGGAAGTTAGGAGTTTTCTTGGTCATGTTGGATTTTACCTTCAGTTTATAAAAGATTTTTCTAAGATCACTAAACCATTATCTGAGTTGCTTGAGTAGGACATTGTTTTTTATTTTAATGACAAATGTTTGAACACTTTTGAGGTCCTTAAGCAAAGATTGATTTCATCGCTAGTTGTGCAGACTCCGGATTGGAGTCAACCCTTTGAGTTGATGTGCGATGCATCTGACTACGTCGTGGGGGTAGTTCTTGGGCAGTGCCTTGAGAAATGACCCACGACTATTTATTATGCGTCGAAAACCTCAAATGATGCACAATTAAACTATACCACCACTAAAAAGGAACTCTAGCCGTAGTTTTTGCTTTTGAAAAATGTAGCCAATATTTAGTGGGGACTAATGTGGTGGTATGGATGAACCATGCTGCAATAAAATACTTAATGGAAAAGAAAGAAGTGAAGCCTAGACTCATTAGGTGGATACTTCTTCTACATGAATTTGATATTGAAGTCAAGGATAAAGTAGGCATTGAAAATGTGGTTGCGGACCATTTGTATCGACTTGAGAGGGTAGATGAAAATGACACCAATATACCTATTACTTAGACCTTTCTAGATGAGAAAATCCTTTCTATCAAATCAAAAGATCCATGATTTTTGAACATTGTTAACAATCTTGCATGCAAAGAATTACCTGAGGACTGGGGTTATCAAGAGAAGAAGTGATTCTTCCATTCTTTGAGATTTTATTTTTGGGATGATCATATTCTTCTGAGACAATGCAGGGATGGAGTCTTATGCAGGTGTGTACTAGAGTTCGAGTACGATAGTGTGTTAAGCTATTTCCACACACTACCCACCGGCGGCCATCATGCAAGCTCCATGATAGTTGGAAAGGTATTAGAGAGTGGCCTATATTGGCCCACACTTTTTAGAGACGCATATGTGTTTGTGAGGATATGTATTGCATGTCAGCGAGCAAGTAAAATTTTTAAAAGACAGGAGATACCCCTTAATGTTTTCCAAGAAGTTGAGGCTTTCGATCTATGGAGTATTGATTTCATGGGACCCTTTGTGTCCTAAAATTCAAATTTATACATTTTACTTGCAGTTGATTATGTATCAATGTGGGTAGAAGCAATACACACAAGGACTAATGATGTTGCTGTAGTGTGTATGTTTGTGAAGGAATACATTTTCTGCAAGTTTAGAGTGTCGTGCATGATTATAAGTGATGGAGGTACTCACTTCACAAATAGGAAATTTGTTGCACTATTGAGAAAGTATAGGGTGAAACACAATGTGGGTACCCCATATCATCCGCAAACACAGGGTCAAGTGGAGATATCCAATAGGGAGATCAAGAAGATCTTAGAGCGTACAGTCGCCTCATCTACAAAGAACTAGAGTATGCTTCTACCGGATGCACTTTGGGTGTACATAACCGCCTTTAAGACTCCTATAGGCACTACGCCTTTTAGGTTGGCATATGGACGTGCGTTCCACTTGCCGGTAGAGCTGGAGTACAAGTACATTGGGCACTTAGGAAGCTAAACCTAAGCATTGATGAGGCAGGGCAGAAAAGATTGCTGGAGCTGAATGAATTAGATGAATTGAGAATGAATACCTATGAAAATTCTCGGATCTATAAGGAGAGGACGAAGCAGATACATGATCGACATATTCAGAAGAGAGTCTTCTATAAAGGTGAAAGTGTCTTGCTCTTCAATTATAGGATGAAGTTACATCTCGAAAAGTTGATGTCCAGGTGGAGTGGACCTTTCATCATTGAGGAGGTGCATCCACACAGAGCTGTGAAGGTAAGAGATGGTGATAGGACATTTTTGGTGAATGGAAAGAGGCTAAAGCATTACTTTAGAGAAGATTTTATGAAGAAGGTGCATGAGATAAAACTCATTGCACTCGACTGATGAGTGAAAATGACTTGGTCTAGCCTAAGACATTAAATAAGGGCACTTGTTGGGAGGCAACCCAACCTAGGTGTAGTTCTTGTTTGGTTTATTCTTTTTTGTTTTCTTATCTAGTTTTTGTGTAATTTTGACTTAGTTTTGTAAAAATGATACCTTGATGCATGTGTTCATTGTGTAGGACTGGAGAATGGTCCATACCATCGACATTTGTCGATAGTATCAAATCGATCTTAGTTGCATGGCTGCAGATTTTGCATTCTTTCGATACTATCGACAGATCTGTCGATAGTATCGACAACGGGTCAGGTGGTTATAAAAAAAAGGGTTGATACTATCGACTCATAGTCGATATTATTGATTTTACTGAAGATTTCAGAAGATTTCTTATCAGGTATGTTAATACCATCAACATCCTCATCGATAGTATCGAAGACTACCACCTTCAGTAGTAGCAAAACCGTGCCAACAACCAAAGGAATTCAAATTGTCGATACCATCGACGCCTGTCGACAGTGTCGACTTATGACGTCATCGATTTGCAGTTCTAGTCATCGATGGGTGAGTGTGCCTTCATCGAACAGTAGATAGTATCGATCCATGCACAATGTCGATACCATCGACGTATGTCGATACTATCGACATGTCAGTGATCTACATCTCCAGGATCACCCATCAACAACCGTCGATATCAGTGACACACGTATTCTACTGTTCTATCGATATCATTGACACTTCTGTTGATAGTATCGATGGTGTAACAGTAGTGGTAGTTGCACCTTATAAAAAGAGACAAATTCTTTCAATCCAAGCACACCTCCTAGAATTCTTCCTTCCATTTCCAAGAACGAGCAAGAGCAAGCATCTCCGAGCATCCAGCGGCTACAGACAGCGTCCCTAACCTTCACTGAGCTTCCCTTCTCAACCTCCTTTCTCTCACTCATTGCTTCTTGCAATATGGTGAGATCCGGTGCTTCTTTATCGAGGCCTTCCCTACCTGCTCTACCTGCCCCAGCTGAAGGACTCATTCCTCACTCGTGAATAGTCCATCCTTCGTTGGAAGTAAGGAAAGTCTATGATGAACTTTGGAAGCACAAAATCGAGACCACCCAGTATGGCTATCGGAAGCTAATCAAAGACATGGGTTTTGAGGCAAACATGGAATACGTGTTCCAGGGGCAACTAAGAGGAGCCCCAAACCTCTGCACCGACCACGCCGAGGGCCACCCGTTCTTCCACGAGTGGCCACATACAAGGAGATTGTCATTGAGTTTACAGCATCTCTTGAGATCTGCATCATCCCCAACTAGCTTCAACCCGTAAGGACTGCATGGAAAGAGGGGACAATTTCTTTCCGTTTCTACAACAAAGACTACACCATGTCCCTCGGCGAGTTCAATGGGATCTATGGGTGGTCTCATGTGGAGTTGCGCCAGCCGCCACATAGGCCAAACTATGATGCCATGTATTAGGAGATAGTCACGGTACCTGACGGCTATATGATCAGCTGGCACCACACATCCATAGCCGACTTTGAGCATCCTTTTGTCTAGATCATGCACCGCATGCTCTCTAATACAATCTTTGTAAGATCCCGACTGATGCAGAGTAAGTTTCAAGAGACGGATCTCTTCTTCCACCACAAGTTGCTGGAGAGGGAGAGTTTAAATTTCAGAGCATTCTTCCTCACTCGAGTCATGGAGGTGATGAGGAACACATCTCACAAGGCTCCAATCCATTTCGGGGGCCTCATCACTCCCTTCACCATCCACCTCGGCCTAGATCTTTCCAGATTACAAAAGATGGAGTGCAAGCATCTGCTTCATCTAGATCATTTCATAAAATCCGGCCTAGTCAACGTCTGCCACAACACAGTCTTTGCCACCTGTCATGCGCGAGAAGTCTTTCAGGAGACGCAACTGCCTGACCCCGTCTTTGACCTCAAGCCTGGCCAAAACTACAGGTGGCCAATCATTGACGTTGATCAAGAGGAGGAGGAAGAAGAATGAGGAGACGACGAGGAAGAAGAGAAAGAAGACGATGATGATAATGAAGAGGAGGGGGAAGCCTCCATTCCTCTCCGACGACAAGTTTCTCCATGGAAGAGACCCCAACATTTTGGAGCCTCATCTTCTTCTCAGCCATCTGCACCATAACCTTCTCAAGGTGGAGAGGATGTCTATTCCATGCAGGGCATGTAGTCCATGCTCCAAGACATTCAAAGCATGCAACTGCAACATACCACATCTTTTGCAGGTATCTAGGACATCCAGAACTAGCTATATGACAACCAACAATCAATCTATGAAAACGAGCACCTCCTCTTTGTGAATCAAGAGAACATACATAACCGTTTGCATAGGATGCGGATGCAGCAGCAACCATTTTATGATCATTACTGGATCCAAAACTACTTTGGAGGATACACGCACCCACCTATGATGCTGCCCACTGATCTGACCTTTTAGGGGCAGTACCCCACTTGAGACTCGAGCCAGTACCCGCCACCACCACCACAAAATTAGAGGGTATCGTTGTTCCACCTCTTAAGTCTGAATTTTGACTATGAGGACATAGACTAATTCAAGCTTGGGAGGGTGTTGGAACAACATTTATCTAGCTTTTATTTAGTTTTTATTTCAGCATTTGTTTTTTCTTTTAAAAATCTAGTTGTCTTTATTTCTAGGTTTACTATTTTCTAGGATCCACTATCTATCTAGTATAATATGTGGATTTGTAATGAAATGCATTTCATCTTATGTTTTCACCTTGGGGGCTTGTGAGCAAATATAAATGAAAATTTTAAGAATTTGTAAGCTTGTCTTATGAGAACTTGAGGACTTAATTTGTGAAACTGATTGGGTAGGTCAACTCTAAAACATATGAACATGAATGTTTATCCTTATAGTTCATGGGAAGAGTTTGATATGGATGACTGAGCCTAAACCAACCAAACTTTAATGTGACTTTAATTTGAAGTGAGAGAGATAAATCCCTTGATTACCTTATACATGGGTCAGTAAGGAGGGACATATAATTCTTTCTCAAGGTTCTATTAATTAATATTTTGATCTTGTCCACTGCACTGTCATTCACACTCCACCATAAGAATTGGGAGCACATAACCATCTTTCTCTCTTTGATTGCATTCCATATAGATAGAACCTGCATTATAGTACTTTTGCATTTATTTGCATGAAAATGAAAAAAATATATAGAAAGTAGTTATACATGCACATTATCCTTAGGTGCATGTCATTTAGTTGCATAACTGTCATTATTCAGTTGCATTTTCATCTTCTAAGCATGTAGTACATCATGTGTCTTGATGTTCTTCTAAAAATATTAAAGGTGGTAAACTTGTTCCATACCCTCAGAAAAGTTTTAGAAGAAAATGCATCAAGCTTAGAAGTTGTATAAAAGAAGGAAGCCCTATAAAATAATCCATATCATTTGTGAAGAGAGGGACTGGAAAAAAAAGAATAGGAAAAGAAAAATAAAAGGATTGAGAAGTAGTCAAGAAGAATAGGGAGAAAGAAACATGTTTTCACCTGAATAGTAAGAAGAATGGACACATGATGCATTTTTTAGATATTCCGTCTTAATCTAAGATGGAATGATAGTGCATGCATCATTTCACCAAAAATTTTAGCATTAGGATCATTATCATCTGCATTTGCATCATCATAGGTTAATCATTTTTGTATTGCATGATTGACTGTAATGTACATCCATTTCTTCCACAGCCGCCTATTCTATCCACTTGTTGCTCTAAGTGGTAGGCCACCCATGATTTTCCCCTCATTCATGTGTATCAAGGGAGATGCTTCCAATTAGATGGTAGTTAGATAAAATGAGAAACGTAGATAAGAGATCACAAGATGCACCAAGCCTGAACCTGAGGATTTTCTTATATTACCTGCTTTACTTGATAGTGTTCGTTGATCTTGGGGTGGGCATCTTTTATGAATATTTTTTGTCACCTGAATGGCAATTATCATTCCAAGGTTGGTAAGGGTCAGTATGGGGTTTGCAGGCGGGAATCATTTTGATATATCATTCATGTGTTTATGTTCCTTAGTTGACCCTCTCAATCAGATTTTATAGTTTTGTTGCTCGAGGATGAGCAAGATTCAAGCTTGGGGGAGTTTGATGTAGGGATTTTGAGTCATATTATAGGCTGATTTCACACCTATTTTGTGTGGTTATTTGTCGTTATTGTGACTATAATAGCATGATTCACTTTGTTTATCCTATAAACACTTTACGCATTAAATTGATCTTATTCTATTATATTTTGTATGATTTATGAAATTCCCCAAACTGACTTGTGTTTTTCTCTCTTTTTCGGGAACTTTTATTCCAGAACCTATCAATACCATCGATAGGTCATCAATACTATCGACATTGCATTAGGAGGTCAAGCTGGAGAAAAGCACCCCATCGATACCATCGACCCCAAGCGTCGATGGTAGGGAAATCAACCCAGATGGAAAAATACCCTTAGTCGATACTGTCGATATCTTAGTCAATGATATCAAGATGTCAGCAGATGGATCCCATTGTGAAACAAGCAGCTGTCGATACTATTGACAACCTCGTCAATGGTATCGACATTGTCGGATCAGAGTTTTGTTTAGAATGGCACGATTTAATGACTGAGATCTATTGGCAGACGTAAGTCGCACTTAGACCTAAGGGAGGATGGCCCAAACCCCGGGAGGACGTTCGATTCCACCATACGAGTCTCGAAGGAGAGGAGAGGAAAGAATGGAGCTGAAAGCAATGTCCTATAGGATTTGAGAACTAAAGACGCATGATTCTACTGCATGAAGGCCGTAGAACAAGCGTCTCGTACCGAGGATCATCCAGTTCTTTAGTGTTCTAGGGGTTACACGATATTTCTATCTATTTCCCATGTTTTCTTCTTCCTTCCCCATGTATTATGTTAAGATGAACATGTAGGGATAATTCCCTTTGATCCTTAGGACACGGGAGTAGCCCGGGGAATCACTGTATGACATTTTTGCATGGATTAGTATAATTCTTATCATTTATCCTGGATATGTTATCGTGCGCTCTATCGTAATTGATATGCTTTATCACCAGAGTTAATTTCTAATACCTTTAATTTCTCTTGACGGAGGATTAGTGGTTGAAAAGGCATGATTAACATGTTAACCTATAAATTCCTTAGACGAGGTAATGTACGGTTAATAGTGGATACCCAGAGGATTCATTAATGCACTTAGGTCTAGGGTGTAAGTTACTACTGGCGTGGAACTGACCTAGAACTAGGTAGTGGATTGCATTGCAGAAGTGAGCAATTCTGACTACATGCCTCTACCTGGGATAAGGGACGATTTATGCTAATTATGTGAATCTGTATGCAACGAGACCTTGTGGTAAAACTATAATCCTAAGGATTCCCATTCTCATTTGATTAAACCAACATTTAATCATCTCTCTTTTTTTCTCTTTATTTTATTTTCTTTTCCAAAACTGATCTACTCTTTTATTCGGTCTAGCTGATCGCAATGAGTTAGTAGTAGTCCTCTGAAATTCACGTTTCCCTGAGTTCGACTCGGGCCTCATAAGGCCTATACTATATTGATACGTACACTTGCATTTAACACACAGTTTACGCGTTTCAGGTAGCTTGATTATAAATGACTATCATGGTACTCTCACAATTCTATGGAAAAAACAAGACATCTATAAGACTCTCGCTACATGTTTACATGAAATGAAAAATGCAGCGTCATAATATTCACTCAATGCAAATTTTTGTTTAGTCTTGGATCTGAGTTTAAGTCTATCAAGGGTCAATTTATGATGCAAGAGAACATTTTAACTCACATTTCTTGCATATATGATTCTATCCTCATATCGGATGCCTATGCTTTAGCGGATGACCATATTGACAAGGGGACAAGTTGAGACCGGGGTTGGGGGCCCATGACTAGTAGTCATGGTTTTTCTGTTGTGATCATTTCCACATGACATATCATACTTATGCTAGTTCTAAGTGAAATTTGGGTACCCTATTGAATGTCCCAAGATTAGTGTTGCTTCTGATAATGTTTATGATTCCTTATATTTGGTTATTACGCATGAAAAATATAATTATCTTCGGTCTCTATCCTTAAATCCCTCATTTAACCCATTTGGTTCTCAAACAAACATAGTTGTACATCCATGTATTGGCATTCATGCTCTTTCCTCTATGATCCAATATGATTGGATTGCACATTTTGTTGCTTCCTTTCATATAATTGGTAATGATTCCTTTCATATAACTAGTAATGCTTCCTTATTTCACATTATAACTCCTCTAGAAAAACCCTTCCATTTTCAAATAGCAGATGGCTCTCTATCTCCACTGACTAGTTTTGGAAGTGTTTCTATAACCAATTCTTTGTATTCATAATGCCTTCCATGATCCAAATTTTTCTCTAAGACTTTTGCCAATTAACTAGATAACAAAGTCTCTTCATTGTCATGTTCTTTTGTATGATGCCTTTTTATCTTTTAGGATCATCGGAAGATGAAATAGAAGCTTTGAGCATATGGCGTCTACTATCTCCAACCATTCACCACTCACCATGCTGCCTATACTTCTAGCACATCCCTTCAACTTCATTATTGTCTTGGAAACCCCAACATGAATGTCCTTTATTTCCAGATTCTAGGTATCCATTCTTTTGACATCCTTGAGTGTGAGTCTTGTAGCTTGGCAAGCATCACAAGACCAATTTTCCTCCATGAAAAGAGAAATGTGAAAAAAATGGCTTTGACATTGTTCATGAAGATTTTTGGGGACAAATTCATGTTAACAATCAGAGGAATTTTAAGTATTTTTTGTTCTTATTGATGATTTCTCTTGTGTCTCTTGGTTGTTCTTGCTTCGAGAAAAATTTGAGACTGCTTTCATTATTAAGATTTTTTAATGAAATGAAGACACCATTATCTTCATTTGTTAAAGTTTTTGGTAGTGATAATGGTCTTGAGTTTGTTAATGTGAACTAGAAGCCTTCTTTAAGTTTGTGGAGACAACTCATCAAACTTCATATGTAGAAACCTTACAACAAAATCTTGTTTCTGAAAGGAAATTATGTTATGCACTTGATGTTTCCCATACCCCAATGTTCCAAATACATGTTCCTCACCGATGTCACCATATTTGAGGACAAACCCTACTTTTCACCCACTCATATGGATTCCACCGCCCATACTATGCCTATTCCACCTGATCCATTATGACCCTCTCCAACACCACCTTCACCATCATCACACCACCTATTCCTTATCCTCCAATTGTACCTAAACCTCTAACAACTATCCCTAAAAATGAGCCTCCTATCAATCTGATTTATCTTATGGAGATATGAATAAGGTATTATCTTCTGATTGCAATGTTCCCATTGCTCTTCATGAGGACAAAAGCTCCAAGAAGATTCCTGCTAAATATGCTTTGTCTCATTTTATACTTTTTATCATTTATCTCCTTTGGAAAAATGTTTATGTGTTTCCGTGGATCACCATCGGCTACCATATGATTATCATGAAGCCTTTAAGTGTCCTCTGAGAAAAACCACCCTGCATGAGGACATGTTTGCACCACTTTTTCGTCAAACATGGAACTTAGCAGAATTACGTCAGGATGCATCTCTGGTTGGATGTTGGTAGGTATACACTTTAAAATACCTACATGATGGCATAGTTGGTTGTTATAAGAATAGGTTTGTATCTAAGGGATACACCCAAACATATGAAATCAAATGTTTTGAGGCATTCTCAATGATTTCTCATCTCAATTTTATTTATATTCTTATTTATGTTGTTAAATTTGGTTGGATTATTTATCAGTTGGATATGAAAAATTCCTTCTTATATAGTGACTTAACATGAGAGGTTTATATGGAGAAACCTCGTGGGTATTTTGCTCATGGGAAGAGTTCTAAAGTCTACAAACTGAAAAAACTATTTTTGATCTAAAACAAAGTTTGAGGGATTGGCTTGAGAAACATAGCAAAGCTATTCAGAAGTTTGGCTTCTCTTGCTCTTATTCAGTTCATTTGGTTTTCACTATGGACTCATCCAAAGTGACTATAATCATGCTAACTTGTGTTGATGATACACTTATTTCTAGGAGTGACTCTATTGATATCCAATAGGTCAAAGATTTCCTACAATCACAGTTTGATACCAAGGATTTTGATCCTATTAGTTACTTTTTGGGTATTGAAGTGACACATATTGACTAAAGTATTATTATCTCTTAGAGGAACTATTTTCTAAACCTTATGAAAGAAATCAGTATGATAAGTTGTAAACTAATAGGAAGCCTTATGGTTCCTTAACTTTCCATTAGAGATTCTAACAATCTTGAACTAGTTGATGTCACCAAATCTGTTTTTGGAAAAATTTTATATTTAATAGTGGCTCATAAAGATATATCCTATGTTGTTGGATGTCTAAGTTTGTTTATGCATCAGCCTCATGAGGTACATTGGATAAGTGTCTATTAGGTTCTTAGATATCTGAAGGCATCTCCTAGAAAAGGATTACATGATAAAAATCCTGGGCACCTTAGACTTTAGGGGTATTTAGATGTTGATAATGCTTGAGCTCATTAGGATAGACACTCAAATATAGGTTTTTGTACGTATGTAGGTAGAAACGTTGTTACTGGGAGAAGCAATAAGAAGAATGTTGTATCATATTCTAGTGCCAAATTTGTATATAGAGTTATGGCTCACACTATATGTGGGATCTTTTGGGTGATGCCTTTACTCTAAGAATTTGGTATTCTATATCTATTCTTGTGGCTATGTATTGTGGTAATAAAGTTGCTACCTTCATTGCTAGTAATCCCATCTTCCATGAAAGAACTAAATATATTGAATCAACTTTCATTTTATTAGAGATGCAATTCTTACTAGAAAATTTTAAACTCCTTACATTCCAATAGAAGATCAATTGGTAGCTATATTCACAAGGCCTCTCACCCAGAAATGCCTTCAAGTGATATCATCCAAGTTAATCTTTAATGACATATGCACCCCCAATTGAGGGGCAGTGTTACAAAAGTTATTTAGTTAATTATGAAAATGGTCCTAAGTGCCTTGGCCCATACAAGTTTGCTTAAGTCTTAAGCATGCTTAAGTCCCAAGCATGCTTGACGTTTTGACAAATAAAATATGCATATGCTTTATTTTTTATTCTCAACAATCTGATATAAAATAAGAAGTACATCACTTGTATACACAATAGTACAAAGACTCTGCCTCAACAAGTGATATACCATTCATGCACCTTGATATTGTTTACTCATACAATGACTAAAATGGCGTGTATAATATAAGAGTGACAAACATCTTAAAGGTACACAAGCATATATGTCGATAAGCATCAAGGGCACATCTTAACCAAAGGATATATAACTCAAAAAATATATAGGGTATGTACCATTAACTCTATTCTCAACAATTAGTACCTTTTATCTTGGATTGGTAAGATGCAAATAAGAACTTATCAAAACAAAAATTTGTGATAATGAAATTCATATTAAGTTGTTGGGTTTGATCAATTGAATTGTTAGATTAATGATGTAGTAGTATAGATGGTTTAGGGCATTGTTACTATAAACTTTATGTGGAACCTTGATTAGCATTAAAGGATGTTTTGCAAAAATATGTTATATAAGTGGGATTATAATATTGTTTAAGAAATAAGGACAAATAAGAACCAAATGGAATATAAGGTTACTTCGTTTACCCCAAGTGGGGTCCATCCACACGTTGCAATATATTAAACTAACTGTAATAAATAGGGTTTACAATAGAAGGAAAAGCCACAAGGTTACTAGAATATGCACTTGATATGTACATCTTTTCATACACACAAATAGTTTCTTATCCTAAAATTCAATGGATGAGTTTTTATAGACTCCATGTTCTATAAGATAGGAAAAAGGTACATAATAGGATTTACCTTAGGTCCTAATAGGAAGGAAAATCTTAAATGTATTATGAATATCAACAAAAAATCTTGGAATGCATTATAAATTTGACAGTTTGCAATCAGGAAATTATGACTACAAATAGCCATATTACCTTAGTAGATGTTCATTGTGATTTTAAACAAAATGATCATTTTGATCAAAATGCCTAGTAAAAATTGTATATGGAATCACAAGTCTAGCATGACATTTATATCTAAAATTTGTAAGTAGTTTAGCATAATCATATAGCTTGAGCATGTTGAAGGAGGTGTTCTTTGAATAGTAATTCTAACCAGTTCCTTATTAGCGACTTATGTGAATGACATGTACTTAATCTTTATTGTTGACAATATAATGAAAAGTTGTACTTTGTCCATTCAACTAAACTAGAACTTCCAGTTGAAAATACTAAGTTAGCCATAGCTCTACATCCATCAAAATCTAAAAACAAAATACTTAGCCAGCTCTCTGGATGAGGTAAATATCATATGTTGCCCTAAAACAAAGGAATGTGTACTTCATGGAAATACTTTTTTCATTTTTAGCCATCAAATGAAAAGGCAGTCAACATTAATTTTAGTGCGTGTCACATCATACGAAACACTTCTAGAATCGTTTTCATATGGTACAGATTAAATACATTAAAATTATTTTGCTAAGAATAATCATAATTAATTTAAGAGTTTATCACTGGAAATCTACAATGAGATCAAAAAATTTGTGCTCTTTTGCCTAAGAAGATGGAAAAAAACCATTGTAGGACTGGTAAATAATTTCTTAAATACATGCCAAAGCAATATTGAACTTATGGAGTAAATATCTCTTTCGAATAGGAGAATATTTTTTAGATTATAAATATGTCCACCTAAGAAATTTATTACTAAAACTTTATTAACAGAAACAATCTTCATTTTCTAGATTTAATTTTCCTTGAGATCTTATAATCATGATGCCCACAAACACGAGTAACATATATCTAAATTTTTATTTAACTTTTAAATCAATATTACATGCTTCGATTGTATCCATATGTTACCATGGATTCTTGGTATTATTTGTATGAATAAGTGGGATATTCCTCAATTCTATATACTGTACTCAATATGTACATCTATACCGTGATGAAAATTTCACAAGGCTATTTTCTAAAGATTTCCTCATTTATCTATTCATGTAGAAAGTCGTTTTGGAATCAAGATGATTTGCCATCAAGATGTGATGCAAAGCTACACCAAGAAGGACTAGGAGGGTCAATCTAATATTGACCTTCTTTTTCTTAGATTCTTTAGTAATTATATGAGCATTAAATGTCACAACCACTTTGATACTCCAAAAATGATGGAGTTAGAGGTGGTTTATTTTTTACACTAAGGAGAGCAAATCATATGAATACAAATTCAACACTAACTCCAGCCTTGTTTCTTACATACATGATAGAAAACATGGGTATTAAATTTCACCACTAGAGTATCATTATAAAAACTATGATATATCAAAATACAAGTAAGGTCAACACCGTAAACCAAGGTAAGGCTCTATTTTATGTGTAGAATTGTTAGGCACTTTTGAACTTGCTTATTTAGAGACATAAAAATGTATATATAATAGAAAACCTAGATATATTCATTTATGCATGGCGCATAAGTGCTCCACTTGGATGTTTTGAAAATAAATTTGACAAAAAAATGGTGATGGAGTCATTTATAGAAAAACTATGTCCAATTAATATAAATAACCATGTTTATATCGTAGATCTTTTTAAATTTAGAATATTACACTTATTCAAATGATATGTTGTAGATAGCTTTGATCAAACACTTATTAATATTCATGGAGATATTCCTCCTTCCTTGTTTGATCAAGAATAAGATGGCCAATGTAAAATTGTCTGGTATTTGTTATTATTACTAGAATCCACGCTAAACACTGAGGTTAAGGATTGTGGATTTAACAATCATATCTCTCTCAATCCTACTTTGGAACTCTGAAAATTTGAACATTTACTGTGTTTACTTATATTGTTGATTATAGGATCCATGATCTAGGACCATGACCATCAGGTATCATTGTATATAATTGGGAATGAAATCTAAGTTGATCCAAGAATTGAATGGGTAGATAGCTAACATGTGACCATCATGGTCTTTTAAGAACAACTTGATGTGGAAAATTGGGTGTGGGTTTTCTCAAGTTTTTGTCGATTATCTCAAATGTGAGTGGGAGTTGAAATCACATGTGTGTAGTCGTCTCTGAGGATTAACGTGATATCATCAGTGTTGTTATAAGTTATTTTCATTGTGGACTAGTTAACTTGAAAAAGTTTTCTTTAGCATATCACATACTTGTGTCCATGAAAGAAATTTCATTGTGGGTTAGATAGGTGCATAACATGATTTCAACTACTAGTTGAAGCTGAAATATGTGAAAGATTATGTCAAATTTAGGGTGTTGTGGTTAATTTAAAGGATTATGGTTGGTAGCTTTGGATTTTAGAATTTGATTATCTACACCTTCAAAACATAAAGTATCAACTTTTCCTTCTTTTAACTATGTAAAGTCAATATTGACCTCTCATATGGTAATTTTACAACCTTATGTGTATGATTCTCATGAAGATATACCACCTCTTTAGGATATCAATCTATAGTGTAAGAATTGACATTGTAGTATACTCACTTTATGAAGATAGTCGTTGACTCCTATTCTTCCACTTCATGCAATAAATTATTTGTTGTGTCCCCTAGTCCATATCAAGATAGCAGACTTGATTTTATTTTATAAAGGTTGACAACAAAGTTGTAATTATCTCTTTTTTACCTTGATCAAATAAAGTTGGATGATTTTGTGGTAGGTAAGTTCTTCAAACTCCACCTTTTTGCAAACATTTTCTTTTTCTACAATATCAATTTCCAAATATGAGAAATGATTGGAGTTTTGATCAAACCTTAGTTTTTATTGAAATTATCTTTGTGTTAAGTTGGAATGAAATTGGTATCCTTTTAACCCCAACATTGCAATTCATGAATTTCCTTTTTGTTTACATTGGGATATGTTTAACATATTCAAGATAATAATAAGAAGGGAGGCCAAAATCCTACTATTAGAATTTATGGAGTTATAGATCCCTCCTCTGTGGGTTTCATATGGCAATTAGCATTTTCAAGACTCGTATCCGATATCATATGATAGATACAGCCTCAGTCTAAAAGTCTCTACATAGAAAAACATCATAGATCATGTATAGTAACCTCTCTAAAACAATCTCTTTCTACTAATCTATACTGCTATAAATGCTTGGTTATGCGATGTATGGTGATACATACTTTACATTATCTATTAAATCACGTAATGATACCTCAACATAATCACTAGTTTGGACGTCTTAGATTTTGTTTTTGTGTGATTTTAAACTATAGTATTTTGTGTTTATAAGATACTCGAATCGTAGAACATGCATTTCTTCATGAATACCAAAATTTTATTTGAATAACATCCAAATATAGAAAATAAACTTCAGTTATTAAAGATGGAAAACAATGTGCACACAACTATCAGATAGGATGTAGTCATGAGTTTCCTTGAATTTATGTATGGCATGAATAGAGGAGCATATTGCTATTTTTCAAAGATGTAGTGGTCATAGCGATAGAATATACATGGCCATGTTTGATAAGTGCATTTTTCAACTTCTTGTTCATATGACCAAGAAAGATATGTCATTCCTTGATGAGGCAATATTTAGAAATATGGAGGAAGGTGTTGATGTATAAGAGTTATTAAAAATTGTACGCATTTATGTTACATTACCATGATCTTATGTCCATTTATATATCTGATACTACCTTTAAATACAAACAACTTAATGTGATGATATTTCATTCTTCTCCAGCCCAAGATACCCAAGCCGAGAATGACACCAGGGATGGCTTGGGATACCTCCCTTATAGGGACTCCTTCACATTTTGACAAGTAAAAAGAGAAGTTAACCACATATGTAGGAGTCCCTACCAACACACCCAAAGAGGAAATGAGCAAAGTACCCATTCACATAGTCAACATCAAGAAAGTGCCTCCCACTCCCAAACTTTGCAAGGAAACCAATTATGAAGGCTCAGAAATAATTAAATTTCTAGAAAAACCTGAAGGAGGGATATCTATGGACGAAGACATGCAAATCTCTCCTACACATAGATAAGAATGTATGAAGACAAATAAAGGGTCTTACAACTCTAAGGACATAAGTCCAAAAGCACTTGTTGCAACCAATTGTGTTAATCATCACCCCAAACCTAATATCATTTATCAAATATGAGATTAACATGGGAGGGAGTCACAACAAGCCCCTACTAATCACGACTATCTACAAGGGCCTATAGATTCCTACTTTCTTTTTTGGAAATAGAACAAGAACCAATGTGTGCCCCTTCAATTCATTGATCATTCTAGGAATGGATCCTTCTGACTAGCAATAAACAATAAAGAAAGCAACCTCCTTCTATGGGGTAATGAAAGACTCCCTAGGAAATATCACCCTTGTGATACAAATCGGGCCACATACTTTTGCAGTCTTATTCGTGGTCATGGAGTTGAATCTCTCCTTCAGCCTCTACTTGGGGAGGTAGTAGATTCATCACAATAGTGAGAAAATGCTACATTAGATGAAGAAATATTAGGTGGCACATTCCAACATCATGATCAAGGCCAATTTCCCTAGTATAATAGCCTATATCAAAGAAGATGAATTCTAGTTTCACTTTGAGATGTTGCATATTGCCAACATAAACGACATGCCACCATGAAGAAGACGACCCTACCATTTATCATAGACCCTACAATGGTTTCCCAATGGTTTTGGGAGATGCACATTCATCTAGGTCAAGGTCTGGGATCCAGATGCTAAGAATGTGTAGATATTATCATGATTCCTGTAGGACAAAAGGAATTAAGCCTAGTGTTCTATGTCTTCTTATGCATGATCTCTTATCACTAGGTGAAAAATGTATTGGAAGCCTGTAGCGTCGAGTCCCACTATAAAGGACTTGACAGAGAGAAGTTATCTCTAATGTTTGTTACCGATTGGGGATCTTATCCAAGAAGCCATATGCATTCTACTAGACGAGGAGTGTCAACTCAGGGTACTATACTGATGAGACATGTTGTGAGCATAAGGGTCCCATCCGTACTTCCCATGCCCCGTGGATATAACTGAAAAAAAATGTTGATGTCACCAAGGTTGTTGTCCCTACAAAAACATCCTAATTGGTGCAAGAGGCCAACAACAATAACTACTATGACTACCATAGGAATGTCTCCAGCACCAGGGAGATCACCCTCATCACTAAAGACACCCATGGTGTCTACATCATCCAGAACAACCAACAGTTCAAAGACAATATCATCCCTCTAAATGAGAAAACAATCAAGCTCAAGCCTAACCCCACAAACAATCAAGCTATGCCTAGAGCATTGTGGCATTGAAGGAACAATGAAAAGTACCACAATGATCATGTTGAAAAGGTGAATATCATTATCCCAACACTATAATAACTAAATGCATTATTTTATATAGTTGGTTATGATATTCTATGCATCTTCCTCGAATGCCATCCCAAGATGCTCTTAGATTATAGGTCCCAAAAACATGGAGGAAGATTATGAAATATCAAGGAATGAATAAGATGAAGCCTACAATATGCTTGAAGAGTGGAGGGTCAATATCATCCTTGATACAGAAGCTATAAAAGCCCTGATATGCCTTGTGTAGAATGTTTACAAAGACTAGAATTGTTCTGTGGAGGATCACAACATCCTAAGGATTAGGTCACCTCACACACCCAAAAAAAACTTGTTACAGGAACGTCAACCTGATATGGTGAGATCCCAGAGTTATTGTATATTCATTATCTACCCCATCTCTCTTCCCCCCCAAAAAAAAGCCTACAAAATAGCAAAATCCCCAAAAATGTGAAAAAGAAAAAACTAAAAGCCCCAAAAGTAGTCAAAGATGAGTTGGCACTCCAGGAGTTTGTTGATGGTTTCATTTAAGTAGCATAATTCTACAATGACAAAGATGCACAGGTGAAAGACATCCCTATCATAGAATATATGACAAAGGAGCATAAGCCTTACCATATTGGATATGAGGCAGAGACAGTAAATCTTAGATCAGTCCCCAAGCCATACAAAGTCAAAGGTGGGGCATGTCTACCTCAGGGTATGAAACACTAGTTGACAGATCTCTTATGCTATTACTTTGATGTGTTTCCATGGAGCTAATCAGATTATTAAATGAGAAAATCATTGTACATTGACTGCATATCATCCATGGTGGTCAAATGCTTGTGACCAGGATGTAGTTTTAAGATCAAAAAGGAATAAATAAATTTGAAAGCACAAATGTGCATATCACAATTAATACTCCTCACTTACTATCTACCACTGTTCAGTTAGGGATACTATTAAAATCATAAGTGATCTCATTAGAAGTCATTAGAGAAGGCCATTCGCAGATTACAAGTATCCTCACATACAATTACAATCCAAGAGCACATTCTTATAAACCAATTCATATCTTTGAATCTCATCTTGTAATTTAGTTAAACCATAGTCATATGCATTCCTAATTTCTCATTTGAGACCATTATTCATTAGCATCACATATCTCATTATTTTAGAGTTTGGTTCTTAGATCCATCTACTAACTTTTCATCATTTTCCATTCATTTCATATTTATTAGTGTGAACTTCTTTCATTTCATGTTCATTACTACTCTAGGAAAAAATCATTTTAAATTTCATTTACAAAATTCTCTCTGTCATTGAAATAATTCACAATCTGATTTTAATGTATTTCATTCAATTTAGGTCAACACACATGTTTTTAAAATATATAGACCATTATACTTCATCATACACATTTCATCGATTTCATGTTTAACTTGCCATAACCTTTGAATCATTCTTGTCCATCTCCTTTTTTTATAATTAGTTGAGTGAACCATGTCATTTACTTCCAATGGCATTCTTGTAATTAAAAAATATCATTATGTTCCTTATTATACTAGTCACTGTGTGCTAGAAGAATGGATTAGTTACATCTTCTTGCATCATAATCTCTAATCATCCTTTCTAATTCATTGTTATGTATCTTGTATAAAAGGACCCACATTGTGATCTCTCCTGATGAAGTGGAACGACATATGTTTGAAATGATGAGATAAAGAGCCATGTACTCTTTCTATGAAACTAGTTTATGATGGAGAGTCTTCCAATTGGTCTGACCTTGAGATATCATGAGGAGAGAATCCTGATAGACTCTGAGATGATGTTCCCCCTGGTGTCTAGTGAATTGAAGCCCTAGGATGCAAACTTCACACTTAGCGACATTGTTGGTGGCATTGAACTCTAACTATCTTGATATCAACAATTGTTCCCTTTAGGGGTTTTGAAAGACAACTAATATATCAAATCACTTGTGATTGATTGTCCCCTTGAATATAATCATCCATAGATTATTTAGAAGAATAACCACATTGGGCGGGTTAAGCATCCCTATGTCTTCATCTAGGAACTCATAATTCATGCATCATTTCTTCCAAGAGTGAGAAATCATTTAACTGATTGGCTAAACCTTGCTATTTGATCGCCTTAATAGGTCATCCAATGAGGATAGAGCAATCGAACATATAGTAGAGTGGGTCATGATTTTTAATAAGCTATAAAAGATATGTAATAAAATAGTGTGTGGCTTCCTTGTTGCATGTATCAACACTAGTACATAAAGGGTCTGTAGCGTCGGTTTTTTAAAGCCTGCAGCATCACTTTTCGATCGACGCCTAGGTGGCCGTCACTACAGAATTTGGTCTGTAGCGTCGATTATTTAACCAAATAAAACTGACCTTACAGAGTAAAAACCGATGGAAAAGGTTGTAAATATGCTGACCTAGGCGAGAAAAAAGGAGCCTGTAAGGTCGGTTATTTCATAAAACCGACCCTATAAACGTTCTCGGTCGAGAAAATTGTCGACCGAGAACGTTTACAGGGTCGGTTTTTATGAAATAACCGACCCTAAAGATTGAATAACATTTCAGTGGTAACTCTCGGTCGAGAAAATTCTCGACCGAGAACATTTACAGGGTCGATTTTTATGAAATAACCGACCCTAAAGATTGAATAACATTTCAGTGGTAACTCTCGGTCGAGAAAATTCTCGACCGAAAGTATTTCGGTCTCGACCGAGAACCCTCTATAAGGTCGGTTTTTTGAAAATAACTGACCCTAAAGATTGAATAAAATATTTCAGTGTAACATTCGGTCGACAAGTTTGTCGACCGATAGATATTTGGTCGAGAATGTCGTCGACCGAGTCCTACACTGAAATGTTTTAATCAATCTATAGGGTCGGTTATTTCAAAAAACCGACCTTATAGAGGACATTATAGACTCAGTTTTTTACAAAACTCAACGCTAGAAGTTCTATTTCGGTCAAAAATTGTTCGACCGAAGAGTGTACAATCTCTAGGGTCGGTTATTTAAAAAACCGACGCTAGAAGTTATGATTTTTTTTTTAAAAATTTCTGCAGAAATTGATATAGGACAGAAGAATAAGAAGATTCATATATTCTGGGAGAGGGGAGCATTGATGCTCAACCGTCACCATTCAAAACCACACATTCATAACAAAAATGATAATCAATATCATAATTTACAAAATGATAGAGTGCAAGTCTGAGATGACATATTACAAAAGTAAAAATATGAAAGAGTACGTACTCAAACCACATACATAAATGGAGCTGACATATTTAATCCAATACTATTTCGACTTCACTTATAAAACACTCTGACCACTCTTCTCAGAATTCATTCAAGTCCACATGTGTGTAAGGCTGAGTTGTAAAGATCTGTAACAGAAAATGCACATGTTAATATTTTATAAAAATGACTACAATCACTTGTAAATTTATGATGTTATTCTTTATTACCTAACTTATAGTCTGAATGTCATGTGATGCTTGTTTGACAATATCTTGCATGTATTTCATTACATAGTAGCCACAAGCCCAATCATTATTTTGCATAGGACACTACAAATAATAAATTATACTTAATGTTAGTAAACTACTATAAACAACAATTGAGATAAGAGTATAAGAGTTGACATATTACAGTTGAAAATTAATACATAAAGAGTAAGCAGTTGTCAAAGTAGCTACCTTGACATTTTTCAAAGTCAATGTCTTTAATTTTGTTGGTATTTGTCCTCCAGCTTCATGAAAAGCCTTTATACCCCTATCAATTAAACGATAGTTGGTAAAATAGAAATTCTAAATAAAAATATCATGTTGAAGCAATTGATTAAATTTATGCTTACTCCATAGCTGACAATTTCAGTTTGTGACTCCTTGTTGCTTTACCCATTGGCTCAAGATAATAAAGAGTCATCAATTTTGGGACAATCACCAGTAATTCCCAATGTCTAGCTCTGAGTAAGAGTAAAACAAACATTAAAATAAATAGTTTCATTCATTATTAAAATTATATGGAATAATAATACTTACTGGACATTAAAAGGAATTAGGATAATTTCCTTCCCCTCAGTAGCAAAATATTTGAATGCATCAGAGAAGTACTCATTCACATCCTCAATATTTGTCTCCACCTGACTAGTGACCGAAGGAACTAAGAATGCAATATTCTTTATATCAAAGTTGGTGACCTCGGTATATAAATGGCTGTTAAACATTTGTAATTATTTTCATATGTAGAAATAAGCTAAAATGTGTATTGGAATTTTCTATATATTATTGATATATCCTTACCTTATCCATACTTCTATTATCGAAGTGTTCAGCCAATCATACCGGAACAACTCTATAATATCATCAAGAAAAATAAAATTCTCAAAGTCCCTCCCAACTGCATCTTCTGTTAACTTGACCATCATATTTGATCCCGATTTTTGGTTGGCTAAGTATCGACACAAACCTTTAGATTTGCTTCCCAATTCGTCGAATGTAGTTTCGGGAATGAAAGATGGCTTGGGCATAGGAGGATGACTAGAAGAAGTTTTACTTTTTGGTTTACAAACCTTTTAATTAAATTACATACTTATATTACATGAGTTCATATATGCAGTCAAATATGAAAAATATGATAGAAATAAGGTATACCTTGTCATTGATAACCAAGTGTCTAGGCCAACCCACCATAGCACCCTCAGCTTCTTCAATTGTACTATATTCAACATTAGGTATGGGTAGTGGTTTGTCCCCCATTCCGTCATACACAAGATGGATGGACACACGGCAGATGTCATCAGTAATTTGTTGGCAATGCAATGTACCACCAAGGTTGTACACTTTGCCCGCTGCCACAACATTATATTCTGGAACCTCCACTGCAAGTTTACAGTTCATACCAACCTAGATTGAAATAAGATAAGTTATATAAGAAACAGTAGAACAGATACATGTTACAACTATATATATTATCAATATATTTATCATATTAATAACACAACATAATAGAACAAAAACTTACTGCAGATTGTTGTGGTGGTTCATCGGGAGTGCTCCTATGACCTTCTACAACTGTAGCATGGGCTTGTACCTCAACACTTGAGAGACGTGCAGTATGAATATGTTGAGAAGGTTGAGTAGGCTGATATGTAGACATTATTTCTTTTACTTTCTGCGCTACTAATGCTTCAAGATCCTCTTGTGTAAGACCTCCTACACGACCTCTTTTAGATTGCGAAGGGCCAAAATAAGACTTGAATCCTATGCCAACTCCTAATCCCCTAACACGGCCAGGATGCTCCTTCGTACCAAGAGCAACTGCTAGTTCATCCATGTAGCCAGTTGGGATGAACTTTCCTTCCTTCTTTTGCTCGTGGAGATCAATCTATTCATAGTTAATAAAAATATTAAATCAAAATATCAATTAGATATAAATAAATATAAGTTTGTGGAAGTTACTCTTTACTTAGTTGGGATAAACCTACCATCTTTTGTGCCACCTCCTTAGTTGCAGGGTTGACAATTTCACCGGCTCGATTCTTTCTAGCATCAATCCATGTCATGTATCGGGGTGGTCTCTCAACTTGAGTTGTACTAGATTCTTCTCCAGAAGATGATTGCTTCTCTTGTAGTTGGCGGCGGAAGGCATAACCACCGGGCCCCAAGCGATGGTCATGCACATTTTTAGCCCGTCTTTCCTTTTGAGCCTGGTGAATAGCCTGATCATTTAAAATGAGGTATTGCAATTTAGACTTGGCAAACATGTATAAAAAGATTCACCTCCTTAATTGTATGAAATATGCATACAATACATCACAATATTTATTACCTGAAACTCTTCCGATCTCCTAGCTGCAACAAATCTTTCCCACACCTCAGGATCAATAAAAATATATACATCTGTAGCTTTCTTCTTTTGTTTAGGATTATTTATAAATTCCCTTACAAGATATGTCTTAAAACCCCTCCATCGTACACCACAATGTTGAAGCACTCTTTTCTTGTGATCTTTTTCATTTAGATGAAAAACACCATATACATACAAAAGAAGCAATTAATAATGTTGTTTTGAAAAGGAATTAATTCCAAGCAAACTAAATTAGAATCAATAGATAAAAAACATATTAAAATGATATCACTTCCACTCACAGATATATCTTTCCATATGAGGTCTTTTTTGGCATTAGGAACATCATGCCAATTTTCTATATCTATTGGCACCTTACTGTGCGCGGTCGCCCCTACGTAATGCTTGAAAGCACTAGCATGTTCCCCAATAGGTGCTCCTTTCATATCAAACTGGACTAGAAATTTATCCCCTTTAGCCCTGAGCTCCTGCAGCCTACGCATCAATGTAGGACCTCTACTGTTCTTAGCATCACCACTACCATCCTCATGGTGCTCATGCTCAGAATGTTCATCTTCATGGTGCTCATGCTCAAAATGTTCATCTTCACTCGCCATTTTAGAACCTGCAAGTATACATGATAAAAAAAATAAGTGATAATAAAAGCACAAGTGATAAGGTAAACATGATAATAAAATAAATAATTCAAAGAATACATGCCTTTAGTATTGGTTGAGTTGTTAGTCAAGGAAAATTCCTTCAGCATGGTCTTGACGTTTATAATACTCATCGGTGTTATCTTCAACATTTACACTTGGCAAACCAACTGAGAATGGACTAGAATCATCATACTTTTTGTAGTATTCTTCTTCATTTATAGGATCTACAGTAAACTGTCTTTTTCCATTAAGAACGACAGAGCAATTTTTATTTGTCGAGTCATCAATATAGAATACTTGTTTTGCTTGGTTTGCCATGATGAATGGCTCATCTTTGAAACCAATCTTTTCAAAATTCACCAATTTGAAACCCAACTCATCCACTAAAACTCCTTTATTGTTGTCAACCCAATTACACCTAAATATAGGAACTCGAAAATTTGTATAGGCCATTTCCCATATGTCCTCAATGACATCGTAATATGACATCTCAGCTTCACGTGGTCTTTTATCTTTGGCACTAGCAAAATACAATGAACAAGCTTTAATAGTGACCCCACTATTTTGAACTACACTACTTTCATCTTGACGCTTTGTGTAGTATGAAAATCCGTTAATGTCATAACCTTCATATGACATGACATCCATTTTTGGCTTAAAGGCGAGCCATTTTATGTTCTCAGCAACATTATTTGGCGATTCAGATAGTTGATTAAATACTTTCTCTTCAAACCACCCAGAATCAGCAAATGTGATGATGGTGGTATTGAGGGATGTGAATTCCCAACAATGAGACAAAAGATTGAGATCCCAATGCTTTATAACTTTTTGAAAAATACTAAACTCTATTCAAAAATTCTGTCGGTCGACTATTTGTCGAATGAAAAAGCTCTAAAGTCATCCTCGGTCGACTATTTGTCGAACGAAAGAGCTCTAAAGTCATCTTCGGTCGACAATATTGTCGACCGAAATTAACCTTGTTTCAATGTTTTAAATTAAGTATCAAGTGTGTGTGTATGAGATTAACCAAGTGATGCTTTGTCAAATTTAGCCATAATTTATTTTTCAATCATTTGAAATAACAATATTCTTATATAACATGTATATGTCCAAATGAAGCCATGGAAAACAATTTTATTCATAACAATTTAATGCCCATACACTTTATAAGATGAAACATGACATACTTTCTTTATAAAAACATAAACATTACATCATTAGAAAGATATATCATAATCTCACTGAAAAGACCGAAGGATTACATCAATGTCTGGATCTTTTCCAAGAAAGGGCTCAGCTCCATAATAATTGACCAGTGTCTGCCACTCCAAGGCACATGTCTTGGTTAAGGCATAAGCCTCCAAGAAGGTGGGAACATGATCAAAGCGAAAGTGGGCAGCAATGTCTTGAAGTTGAACTGGGGAAAACTAAGTATGTGTGAGATCAGGAGATGGTGGAGGTGGAATTTGATAGTAGTTGTAGGAAGGATTGTATGGATTTATCATGCCAGGATTAAGGGAATAGGGATATTCATCAGGTTGGTTAGGAGAGAGAGCTTGCATCCTTTGGTTTAAATAAGTCATGCCATGGTGATTATAATCCAATTGCCTACTTAGGTGATATTGGGATCTAGCAATGTATGTCAAGGTGTTTGTAATAGGATCATGGGGTAGGTTGGTAGGAGGAGGTGGTGGAGGTATGTCTTGGGTGGATGTCTCCCCTTCAGTCCTAGCCCTTTTGTGGCCAAAGTCAATTCCCATCTTTTCCACCGTATTTTTACTTATTTTTTGGGGTTTTCTATCCCATGTGTAACCTAAGTCATCCTCAATATTCTTCTTAAGAAAATGTTGAGTGATTTGGCATACAAAGTTGGCATATGGTGGATTGCCAGAAAACTCAAACATATTCTTAATGATATTACGAATAAAGTTTATGGGAATGCTTTTGAGAATGGCATAGATAAGGTACATACGAAAGGTGGGTAGCTCTAGGATGGATATTGGTGGCAACAATGAGATTTATGATCCTAGCTTCAGGTTTTAAATTTATGGCATAATAGGTACCCCTATCTTCATGACAAGTCGTATTGGATTGAAAGATGGTTGTTTTGACATCACTAAGGCTAATTGCAATGTTATCTTGGGAGAGTTTGTTGAGTGGAGTTCCTCTAGTGAGATCAATAAAAATTTTATATTCTTCTATATCTATGTCAAGCATTTCAAGAATACCCTCCTCAGTAAAATGGAATCCGTACCCACCAACCATAGAGGAGAAGGAATCATGGTCAGGATGTTCGACTAAATTGGCATAGAATTCATTAACTAGTTTGGAGGAGTAGGATTGGAAGGAGGGATTTAGAAAATCAGTCAAATGTTGCACCTCGAAAAGTTCCTCCAAATCGACAATGCTTTGGAAGTCCATGACGTCGACTGGCCGTCGTGGAAGAGGAGTTTTTTAGGAGAGCCTGAGGTAGCGGTCGCCTGCAGCTTGGTCGATGAAAGGGACGTCGTTGATGAACGACAGCGGTGCAAGGCCTGTCCTTCCTCTCCTACCTGCAACTTGCTTCTTTCCGCGCGTAGATGATGAAGCCATTTCGTTGCTTTGAAATGGAGAAATAGCAAGCAAGAATTGGATGTAGAGAAGCTGAAGATTTTCACAAGAATACACTAGAGAGGAGCTAGAGAAGTGAGAATGTGAAGGTGTGAAGAAATGGATCGTTTTGGGTGCTATTTATAGCAAAACAGACCCCATTTCGGTCGACAATTCGTCGACCAACGCCCCCAACGGTCGTCTTCTGGACCGTTCTCCTGGTCGCCCAACGGTCGTATTTATGGCCGTTACGACGGTTGAAATTCTAGCCATTCTGACAGTTGATTTTTTTAGCCGTTACGACGGTTGATTTTCTGGCCGTTGTGACAGTTGGTTTTTTTAGACGTTATTCGGTCGACAAATTAGTCGACCGATATAAGAATTCATTCGCTTAAGTACCTATAGGGTCAGTTTTTAGGTTAAAACCGACCCTATAGGTACTTATTCATGTGTGAAATACTAAACTGGATCCTAGTTTATCTCGGTCGACAATATTGTCAACCGAATGTGCTTCTAAGGTCGGTTATAAAGAAAATACCGACCCTAAAAGTTGCTTATACACTTGAAAACTGACCCTTATCGGTCAACAAATTTGTCGACCGAGAAATGCTCTAAGGTCGGTTATAAGAGCAAATCTGACGCTAGAGGTGCTTGTACATGCGTGAATTATCTGGATCCAGAATAGATATCGGTCGACAAATTTGTCGACCGAGAAATGCTCTAAGGTCGGTTATAAGTGAAAATCTGACGCTAGAGATGCTTATACATGCGTGAATTATCTGGATCCAGAATAGATATCGGTCGACAAATTTGTCGACCGAGAAATGCTCTAAGGTCGGTGATAAGTGCAAATCCGACGCTAGAGGTGCTTATACATGCGTGAATTATCTGGATCCAGAATAGATATCGGTCGATGAATTTGTCGACCAAGTATATCGGTCGAAATATTGGTCGACTGAGGAAGCTCTAAGGTCGGTTTTAAGTGCAAATCCGACACTAGATGTGCTTATACATGCGTGAACTTTGATCCAGAATAAATATCGGTCGACAAATTTGTCGACCGAGGACGCATTTAAGGTCGGTTTTGTAGAAATAACCGACCTTAGAGGTGCTTAACCGAGGAGGACTGTAAGGTCGGTTATAAAGAAAAAACCGACCCTATAGGTTCTTGTATACGTGAAATTCAGCTCATTTTCGGTCGACAAATTTGTCGACCGAGGTGCCCTTTAGGGTCGGTTATAAGGTAAAATCGACGCTAGAGATCGAGGCGCGAAACCAAATTTTTGCCGTGGGAAAAGTTGTCTATAAGGTCGCTTATTTTAGAAAAACTGACCCTATAGAGATGTACTACAAGGTCGTTTATTTTAAAAAATGCAACTCAAAAGGTCATAAGTGGTGCCCGCGATTTTTATAGACATATAAGGTCGGTTATTTTGAAAACCGACCCTATAGAGATACACTACAAGGTTGGTTATTTTAAGAAAAGTGACCCAAGAGGTCTTAAGTGGTGCCCGCATTTTTTATAAACATATAAGGTCAGTTATTTGGAAAACCGACCCTATAGAGTTACACTA
Source organism: Alisma plantago-aquatica (assembly GCA_963693085.1). Taxonomy (NCBI): domain Eukaryota; kingdom Viridiplantae; phylum Streptophyta; class Magnoliopsida; order Alismatales; family Alismataceae; genus Alisma; species Alisma plantago-aquatica. The sequence continues at coordinate 718,263,266 of OY856413.1, forward strand.
CAAGGTCGGTTTATTTAAAAAAACCGACCTAAGAGGTCTTAAGTGGTGCCCGCATTTTTTTTAGACATATAAAGTCGGTTATTTGGTAAAACCAACCCTACATATAGTGACGTTATAACCCATTTCTGTACTAGTGCAAGGTCAAACAATACTTCTCAATGGTGGTATAGCGAGCCTTGATATCATTGAATTTCTTACACATATAGTAGATATCATGCTCACCATAAATAATGGATTGAATTAAGACTCCTCTGGTTGATATTTCACGTAACGATAATTAAAGGGTGAGAGGCTATCCTGGTAATTATGACTTTAGTACTGTGAATTGGTGAGGTATTTTAAGCTTTTGAGTGGGTCCCCACATAGTTCATTCTATCTGGAGTCAGAATTCTTCTTGAGTAACTTGAAGATAAGTTCACATATAGGTGTGAGCTTGGAGATGGTGACTAATGTATTGAAGGTGACTGTGTATACCTCATTTCTCCTTTTCAATTCTAGGGATTGAAATTTCTTTGAAAGCTTGAGCCTTTCTAAGGTTGACATATATTCCTCTCTAACTAACAATGTAGCCAAGTAATGTAACCCAAAAGGTGCACTTGTCTACGTTCAGGTCCAAAGAGAATCATCATAGTCCTTCATGTAGATTCTCTAGATTAATGATGTGTTCTTGTAGACTTTTAGATTTGGATATCATTTCATCCACATAGAAATTTACCTCTTTATGCTTTGTGTGGTGGAATAGAGCAACCATAGATCTTTTATATGTGGCTCTAACATTCTTTTGACCCAATAGCATGACTCGATAGATAACTTCCCCACTTTATGATGAAGGCTCTCTTGTTTTTATATTCATTGGCTATCTTGATTTGGTTGAAGCATATGAGCCCGTCCATGAACTTGTAGAGCACATGACAATTACATTGATGTGTATAAGAAAAAAGTCATATTTGGAGATTCCTTGTTGAGATCGTGATAGTCCATACACATTTGTAACTTACCATCCTTCTTTCGTATATATACAATGTTGGCAAGCCATGTAGGAAAACTGATTGACTCGAAGAAACCAACATTTTATTGCTTCTAAATATGTATAGAATTGAAATGGAATAAGTATATGTTGCATGATGACCCTATTCTAAGTATGATGAATGACACAAGATTTCTATATCCTTATACTCTTTCTAGATCTAATGTCTTTCTGAATATTTGTTGGAATTGTGATATAAAACAAACTGATAAGAAATATGTTGAGATTGAATTTGACATGCACTGATTACATTTGAGAAACCCCAATGAGCGTAAATGTTGGACAATGAGATTACATCTCAGGTTGACTATCCATTGATGGTGGACTGCTATGATATGATGTAGAAATTGAAAGAATCATATGCGTACAAATATTTAGATTTATTGTTCTTTTTGTTTTAATCATTGTCTTTTTTATATAAGCCTAATCTAATTCATGTTATTCTAGATATGTGAGAATGTACACATATGATAAACGATGATTGAATCTTCTTTAAAATGAGTAAAAATGATTATTAACAAGTGGGATGATGGCACATCTAGTTATGTGCTTTGAACACTGTGAGTTTCCCCCGTGTGACACACTAGGGAGATGAAACGTATCTCCTTGTAGTAATCAGACCTATTATGAGAGGGACTTCTGGAGTGTTGATCGAGACCTTAAAGGTTAGACCACTGAGATTCAGGAGTGAGTCATCTGGTGTGACTATGGCCCTAAGTCCTTTGTTGTGGAATTCTATGTCCAAGAGGAATTGACTCTGATGATATGCAAACTATGAAATAAGTGACTTTTGATTATATGTCATATATTTCTTTGTTGGTTCCTATCTCATGTACCCACGATGAGGATGTGTGTAACATCCCTAACCTAGGTTATGTGTTAACCCTAGATGTTTTGCCTAATAAGATTGAGTAGATTCTTAATCTTATCTTGGGAAAAGTAATTAGGGCTCATGAGAAACTTATGTTTCAATTTTGGTCCTGTTTGAACAATGTTGAAGCAATGTTTGCCTATTTTGGACTAAAGTGAAAATTACCCAAGTTGAGGGGTTAAATTGCAAATGTTGCATTATAAGATGTTCCTCATGTGTTGAGTCATCATGAGAATGAAGATGATGTATTGGTATGGTTTTCACAAGCTTGGACACCAAGATTAAGCTTGTAAAGCAATCCTTGTGCATTAAAACCTAGTTTTGGTGTAATGTGCAATTTACCCAAAACCTAGGGTTTGTTATGCAAATTACCACTTCAACAAGGTCCCTAATGCTTCTTGTCAACATTTGGGGTAAATAAAATAAGATGGGCGCCTCACTGGAATTAAGTTGGAGGAGAGAGAATCTTGATATTAAATTAATCAAGATTTAATCCTAATTGAAACCCTAATTTAATTTAGGGCAAAAAAATGAATGTATTAATTAAAGGGCCTTCAACAAAAATTAAAATGGCTGTATTCATATGTGTTTGGACGAGTTTAAAGCCTTGCAAATGCACGAGCATATCCTAAGGAGGTGAAATTTCACTCACCATTATTATAAGAAAAAGAATTTCCACTCAAATATGGATATTCTTATTATAAGGGTTAAGGTGCTTAATTTCTTTTCTCTTAATTCTTGGATAATGGAAGGAAGCTCGGTGGGATAGAGATGCATTTGCATGTAAGAAACCAAGGAGGGAGTTGTGGCAACAAATTTGGAATTAAAAGACTTTTATAAAGTATTTTCTCTCTCATCAATTTTCTTATAAAAGTACCTTTTCCAAGCCAAAACAAAGGCTTTTTCGAATTTCTTTCTTTCTCCTTGCTTGGAAAACGACCAAGGAGATGTGTAGGATCAGGAGGACGATACCCAACCTGTTGGTAAGGTTCTTGACCTCCTTTCACCTTGAATCCATGGTAAAAATCGAAAATCAAATTCATAAATTCTTCATATCTCGATCCCCTCTTCATTTCTAACCAATTCTTTTCACTCAAAGCTTGAGGACGACCCTTGGAATAGTGAAAGGAGTTGCATCCACCATTGTTTCCGTGAGCTTGGAGCTTTGGATCTCAATTGGAGGCAGGTTTTATAACTTGAACCCTTAAACTTTGTTATTGATTTCATATCTTTATCAATTGTTGATTCCTTCATTATCCCTGAAATTTTATTTGAATGATTGGTGAAATCACCATGGAAATTACAGCAAGTTTCGTGGTTTTGTAGCTTGAAGATGATGATGTCATCTTAAGCACACACCTAAACATGGGCAACCAATTTTCAAAACCGATTGAGTGAATTCAGTTACAAAACCGAATGGATAATTGATTTCAAGACCGAATGGGTAATTGCTCTCAAGATCAAATGGGTAATTAATCTTAACACCAGTTGGAGATACTTGCTGATGTAGTTGGACGTTGATCCAATGGTCCTAATTGATTGGTTGAAGGAAACCCTAGATGCCCAAACAGTTTCAAAACCATTTGGTGTTGAAATGCCAAAACCGAATGGAGATCTAAAGTGATCAAATCGTTTGGAGATTTAAGGTGATGATTGATCCATTGATCCAATGGTTGATAATAATGATTATCAATGATAGGTAAAAAGGTTGAAATCCTAAAGTACCTAGATGATCAGTACCTTTAGAATGGTTAACCCTAAAAGCTTATGAAAGTAATGTCTCAATACACTATGTCAACTATAGTTGTACATATTTGATTGAAAGGTTGATGTAACATAATCAAGTTGATAGAAAGGAATTCATACATGAGTATTAATTATGAAGAATATGTGATTAGGTATGATCCTTAGTAAAGAGACCATGAAACCCTAATCGAGTGGGTTAACAAGCCATAATCTTAAAAGTTGGGCAATCCTGAGTGAAACCCTAGTCTAGAGTAATGATGGAAACCCTAATTAGGATGAATAGCAAACCCTAATTATGGGTAATTGAATGGAAACCCTAATTAGGATGAATAGCAAACCCTAATTGTGGATAATTGAATTTAAACCCTAATTTAGGGTGATGTCATGTGAAACCCTAATTGAGGGTGATGCCATGTGAAACCCTATGCAATGGTATTATGAGGAGCCCTAATACAAGGTGAAGGTATGTGAAACTCAAATTTTGAGTTATAATAAGTGAAGCCCTAATCTTAGGCAATATGATGATAAACCATAACCCTAATAAGAGAACCCTAATGATAAAATAGTGGGTATTACCTTATAAAGATGAAACATCTCAAATGGTTGATCATAGGCAACTTTATAGTAAGCAATGCCTTAACCTGAAATGAGTCCATATCATTGTAGATAGTTGAACCATTTTTGTGTGTGACCTTTGCACTTCATGGTAAAAGGTTAGTGGATGAAAGCATTAAGATGGGAAATACCTTAATCCAAAATAATTTTATAACTCAAGTAAGTTGGAAGTGATGAGGAAAGTGATACATCAAGATATGATGGATATCACTTTTAGCATCCCAAGGTTGATAAGCATTGATGTACTTCAAATCCAATATACTTGGATAGGAAACACATGAAGTATGTTATGTAAATTGTTATAATGAATTGTAATGTGTTTGATATACTTTGATAAGAATAGGCTAATATACCTTGAGAATGGGGTTAAGCTAAACTAATGAGTATGATGTAATCATACCATGATAAGGATGAGAAATGAACTCATACCTTGTATTGATAATCATTTAATGATAAATGTTAAAAGTAATAATCATGATTGAATACTCGAGATGTTAATGGATGCTCCTAGAGGTGTGGAGCAATATATTAAGGTTGATTTGATAAATATGAAATCCTAATTAATGTGAGATGGGTAACCCTAACCCTAAATTGGGTAATGGGACATGAGAAACCCTAATGTGACGTGAATAGTAAGCCCTAACCCTATTGAGGGAATAGTGGTGTTACTATTGTATTACATGAGGTGATATGTTATTATTGCCTAGTGAGAGGTGACAAGATGTGTAATGGCCTTGTGAGACATATGATTAGATGTTGCCTAGTGATAGGTGACAAGATGTTTAATTGCCTTGTGAGCCATATGATTACATGGTGCCTAGTGAGAGGTGACAAGATATTTTATGGGCCTTATGAGCCATGAGAACAATTGTGGCATAGTGAAAGGTACCAAGATGATTATAAAAGTTTATTGTAAGAAATGATAACGTTTTAATAAACTTAATAAAAGGAACAATTGTATTCAATAAAGAATGTGAGAAGCTATGAAGGATAACCTCAGGGTTCAGAGCCTAGAGAAGGATGTGATGATCAATGATGAGTTAAAGGAATTTATATCCCATGATCTGTGTAATCAGGAGTGGTTAGAGTCCACTGCTTGGCTGTGTAATCAGGAGTGGTTAGAGTCCACTACCTGGCTGTGTAATCAGGATTGGTTAAAGATCAATACCTGGTAGAGGCATGAAGCCTGTAATCAGGAGTGGTTAGAGTCCACTGCCTGGCTGTGTAATCAGGAGTGGTTAGAGTCCACTGTCTGGCTATGTAATCAGGATTGGTTAAAGTCCAATACCTGGTAGAGGCATGAAGCCTGTAATCAGGATTGGTTAAAGTCCAATACCTGGCAGAGGCATGAAGCCTGTAATCAGGAGTGGTTAGAGTCCACTGCTTGGCTGTGTAATCAGGACTGGTTAGAGTCCACTGCCTGGCTGTGTAATCATGATTGGTTAAAGTCCAATACCTGGCAGAGGCATGAAGCCTATAATCAGGATTGGTTAAATTCCAATACCTGGTAGAGGCATGAAGCCTATAATCAGGAGTGGTTAGAGTCCACTGCCTGGCTATGTAATTAGGATTGGTTAAAGTCCAATACCTAGAAGAGGCATGAAGCCTGTAATCAGGAGTGGTTAGAGTCCACTGCTTGGCTGTGTAATCAGGAGTGGTTAGAGTCCACTGCCTGGCTGTGTAACCAGGATTGGTTAAAGTCCAATACCTGGCAGAGGCATTAAGCCTGTAATCAGGAGTGGTTAGAGTCCACTGCCTGGCTGTGTAATCAGGATTGGTAGAGTCCAATGCCTGGCGGTGTAATCAAGATTAGTTAAAGTCCAATACCTGGAAGAGGCATGAATCCTATAACTAAGGGATTGGCATAGTCCAATGCCTAGATTGAATATGATGATGTATACTCTTATGTCTGGAATAATTCAATATTTGTTTAGCAGATTCGCTAAGGCCAACAGATGAAAACAAGAATAAATCATGGGTGACATATTAGGATAATAAGGAAAAGCTTAAGATGTTGAAATGATATGGCAGATAAATGATATACATGTTCTTCCTATTCCTTATTAAGAGGGTAGATGATTTATTGTTCTATCATAAATAGTTGCAATGCTTTAAAAGATGAGAATGCTTTAAACTGCTTATCCTCTACCTAGTTTTATATCATTAAACTGCAATAATAATGTTTTTGGCGGAGAGTTATATCTCTCTCTAGGGCAATTACAATTGTCTCATCCCCATGGGATCCAACATTTTTAGGTGGACAAGCACGGAGGAGACTGAGAATATCTTGCAGAGGAAGAACATCAATAGTAGCAAGGACAGCAGTGACATGTCAGGTTGAGTGTACTGTCTGTCGTGTCTTGTAGATAGAAGTCCTATGTGTCATCTATGTACTCTCAGGTCCTCGGAGTTAGTAGTTAATTCTTTTAATATATCGATCTGAGATTTTGGCTTGATGCCTTGAGATTTTGAGTTGCTTAAGTATAATTCTGACAAAGTAATTGTTGTTTATAATTCTCAAGAAGAGATAGTACATGTGATATGCTTATGAACCAAGATGTAGATGATATACATTGGTTCTTGATAAAAGAGTTTTCCTGTGTATGGACCTCTTTGCAAAAGGTTTAAATTTTTAGTGATTTTTGTTAATCCACTGCTAATGTTTAATTCTGCTTAATCAATAACGATTTGTTTATCGGTCGTTACAATGTGAGTCTCTTTAGGCAATCATGTGGTGGACCAGGGTCTTTTCTTGATATCTGAGGGTGGCCGGCTAATCACTAAGATGGTGACGGTGAGTTGTTGACACGAGAATCAGGTGTGGTGACTTTTACATGGTTAGGTACAAGCCAAGTAGTTTCAGGGCAAATGGATAAAAGTTGACAAGTTGTGTAGACTATGATTTATATGTTTGTGACATTCCTTGTGCTTCTCATTGATGATTTACCATTTTTTATTATGTTTATTGTTGTCGAAAATAGTTTTTTTGTTATTGATATTATCTATTTCATATTTGTATCCATTTAGTTTGAAATTTGATCCTAAATATTGATAAGTAGTTAACATCGAGATTTATATCCACTCCAAAAATGATTTTGATTGATTTTCATTTGATAGTACTTTTGATAAGTATGTCTTATGTGGACTTCAGCTTTAGAACTACAAGATGTGTCCTTGATCCAGCTAGTGGAGTGTTACAAGGATGATGTAATTGTTATGTATTGATTGTAAATGCTTAGATCTTGACATATTACTCATATTCATGGATTATCATTCAAATGAAGTAAATCTACTAATTTGTTCATAGACATGCTCTAAAAGATGTTCTAAAGTTGGATTTGTCTAAGAAATTACCTTATTTGATATATTAGATTATTATCATAAATTGGATTTGATTAGATGCTAGAACTATCTACTATATTTTTCAATATCTACAAGTTTCTTTTACTTTCATTATACTTAATATGATGTTGATGCATGTACTCAGCTTGAGTGGGAGGTATTCACTCACTGGGGATCTATATGAGTCTCATGAGGTTGTTTTAGATGTTTATAAGTGTTATACTATCTAGAGGAGAGGTCATGACAAATAAGATGTAAATAGAATAGTCTACATAGATTAGAATGTCTTTGTACTCTCTCTTTTCCAGGATGGGTTGTAGATCAAGTTTATCTTTCGTATTCATGTAACTGATGTAAACTGAATCACATATGAGAAATAAGTCTTGATTCTAGTTTTGATGGAGTTGAATACATTTTGTGGTGATTAAATATGTCATCATTGAGGTGACATTGTTAAGAGGATTTATGAGAACAAAAAAGGAAAAATTTATGTGTATTTTTCATATATTGTGTTAATCACATTTACTGGGAATTAGTGTGTTTACTTCATAATCTGGGTTTAGAAATATGGGTTATCTCTAATGGTTGCCAATTGTGTTGATCAAAAGAGAGGTCCTAACAACATGGTATCAGAGCTCCAGTTAGATGAGTCTGTAGGGATAATAGGATCAAGAAGTAAATGATAATATGGATGTTGAACATCAAATGAATATTATGCATACTGTCTGAACTAGGTATCCAAATACTCTGGTCAAGTATTGGGGTGTTGAGATAAGCTAGTATGGAACTATAAAGTGTACTTCTTCTGGTTGTCTTGATCAATCAACTAGATGTATATAGTTAGGGAGTGTAACAAGATGCATGATTGTAATAAAAATGATAAGATTGAGAAAGAGAATGGATTTTATAATTAAATATGGAATCTAAGAAAAGATGGAGGTTCACATGAGAAAGTTGAATGAATTTAATGGATATGAAGATAATCCCTAATAGAATTGAACATGAGCATGAATATGAATTTGTAACAAAATGTTGATAACTGAGAATGCTTCCCACTAAATTATCTCTTTTGTGAAGAAAATTGATGGATGTGGATAATAATACCGAATCAATTATTATCCTTATCCATGAAATATGTAATCAAATTTTAAAAGAATATGAATGGTAATGTGAATCATATATTGATAAATGATGTATTACTATGATTTGTTAAAAAAATGTTTGTATTACTTAAAGAGGTATATGATGATGACAAGGGATGGAAGATCCATTTAATGCCAGTAAATTCATAATTCCAATGTAAAAGATCCAATAAGCAAGAAAATGATATCATATGAATGAAAGATGAAATGGAAATCATTGTAACATGATAACAAGAGATATGAATGATTAGATGATATGATATTCCTCCACAACTTTTCTAGGATTTTGGGACAAAATCCTATAAGGAGGGGAGAATTTGTAACGACCCATTTTCAAATTATCCATCTAATTAGGGTTTAATTGCATGGTTGAATGCTTAGTAGATTGTCATTGCTTAAGTTTGATTAATAATGAGAGTGTAATTATGATTCTAAACATAATGAAAAACTCTAGTTATGCTTTTATATTGAATAATTTGGATTTGATAAGTGTAAACCCTAGTAGCCAAAATTAGGATTTTGGAAATAAATGAGTACATGATTTGAAAAATGCAATGGTCTAGTAAATGATTTTTCATAACTCTGATTTCGTTCAAATCTAGACATAGTTTGGATAACTCAATAATTATTGTTCTTGCAAATATAATAATTTTTGAATAATTTTATGACTTGTTTGTTGGTTGAGTTTCCTCAGGATAAACTTAGTCAACCATTCATTCATGATGAAATATAACAGTCTAGTATTTTACTTTTATCTTTTTATTGGTACATCCAATTTATTTGAAATTTTAATTTAGCTTGAAAACTCAGTTTTGGACATTTTTTAAAATTTTCATAATTTTTAGATGATGTTTCAATTGAGATTCTTACCAGAAACAATTCGATTGACCATGTTGTAGACTATAGTATAGCAAACTACTGTTTGATTTTTATTTATTTGTGAGTAAATATAAATAATGTGAACTTTTTATTGGAGCTCTGACATGATATAGCTCATGTCATACTAAATTTTCATAATTTTTATATTAGTATTGAACTATTAAGTAAATGTTCTTCATTACTATTTGTTTATGATAGCAAATTATTTTGAAATAAAATAAAATGTAAAGTAGGGTCAGTTTGCAACTGAACCAAGTGCCTTAATTGAACTATATGAGAAACCTAGACCCAAGGATAACTCATATTTTAGGATTCATTCTAGAGAAACAAAATTGTAGAGAGAGGGGGAGAATTAGGATTTGAGTGAGGAAGAAGGTGGAGATGTTGACCTAGGGCTTTATCATCTAGGAAATGATGAAATCAAGTAAGTTTAGCTTCTTTGGATATACTTTCATGGTAATTCTTCTCTCACATATTAAGATTCGGTCACTCCTCTAATTTTATTCAAAATGATATCAAATCCCCCTCTTTTCTCACTCTTTCTCTCCTATTCTTGATTTCTAGGATTTCTAAGTTGAGAGGAGGAAGAAATGGAATATCTAGAACCTTCGTGGATTTGTAGAAATTCAGAGTTGACCTACGTTTTTAAGGTGTTTGTAACCTTGGGTGAGTGTTTCTCTCCCTATTAAGCTCTATAATCATGTTGAAAACCAAATTATATCTTGGCGAAAATAATCAAGATCATTTCTAGTACTTGTATGCAATTATATAATCAATTGAAATAATTTTGGGAAAATAAATGCTATTAATTTTGATTGATTATGTGGTATGGAATCTCAAGTTTTTGTGTGTCTTGAATTGACTCAATGAAACTCTATACACCTCGGTGGGATTAGTGAATAATATGATTCTTATGATGTGTTAAACTAACATGACTTCTTGAAAGCCCTCGAAGTTTAGTATTAAGACGAATAAGAGTGATAAAGCTAGAACATGTATATAATGTTGTAATTATGATGAAATGTTGAAGTGTAGGTATTAATACTTCAATTGAAGATGATGAGTCTTACTAATATGATCTAAGCCTAATGCATCTATTTCAGTATAATTTATGGAATAATGAGTTAACCCTCACATGAATGTGGCTCCTTTTATACAGGCTACATAACAATGAATTGGAAAGGATGATTAGAGGTTATGTGAAAAGATGTAACCTAATCCATTCTTTTAATACAAAGCGAGTAGTATTATAAGGAATTTAATGATCTTTATTAATTATAAGAATTTCTTTGGAAGTCAATGACATGGTATACTCAACTAATTACAAGAAAGGGGATGGACAAGAATGGTTTAATGGTGATGACAACTTAAACAAGAATTTAATGAAATATGTTTGATGATGTATGTAGACTATATATTTTAATTACATGTGTGTTGACCTAAACTGAATGAAATATATTAAAATAAAATTAGAATGATGTCAAAAAGAGATAATTTATAAACTAAGTTTATAATGATTTGTTCCTATAGTGTAGTGAACATGAAATGAAATAAGTTAATACTAACAAATATGAAATGAAGGGAAAGTGATGAAAAATAGTAGATGGATCTAAAAACCTAACCCTAACCATAAAATAATGAGCTATGTGATGCTAATGATTAATGGTCTCTAATTAGGGATTAAGCAATGTATATGAGTATGGTTTAACTAAATTACAAGATGAAGTTCAACGATATGAATTGGTAAATAAGAATGTGCTCTTGTATTGTATTTGTATGTGAGGATACTTGTATTCTGAGAATGGCCTTCTCTAATGAACTTCTAATGAGATCACTTATTCTTTGAATACTAGACCTAATGAAGAGTGGTAAATAGTAAGTGAAGAGTATTAAGTGTGTTATGCACATTCTTGCTTTGAGATTTATTTATATGTATAGAAATCAAATGGAATAAGTATGTGTTGCATGATGAACCTGTTCTAAGTATGATGAATGACATAATATGTCTAAATGCCTATACTATTTCTTATTTTAATGTCTCTCATAATATTTGTTGAGAATTGTGATATAGAATAAACTGATAAGAAATATGTTGAGATTGAATTTATCATGCACTGATTACATTTCAAAAACCTAGATGAAGGTAAATGTTGGATAATGAATTTATTTCTCATGCTGAATTATCATTGATGATGAATGCAATGATAAGATGTCGGAATTGAAATAATCATATGTGTAACAAATTTTTAGATTTATTATGCTTTTTTAATCATTGTCTTTTTTGATAAGCCTAATTTGATTCATGCTATTCTAGTTGTGCGAGAATTTACACATATGATAAATGATGTTTTATCTTCTCTAACATGAATAAAAAGGATTAATAACAAGCAGAATGATGGAACATCTAGCTAAGTCCCCTAACACTGTGAGTTTCCCCTGGGTGCCACAGTGGGGAAATGAAATGGATGTCCTTGTAGTAATCAAAGTATTATTAGAAGGATTTACAAAGTATGGATAGAGATCTTAAAGGTTAGACCACAAAGATTTAGGATCGATCATCTGGTGTGGCTTTGGCCCTATGTCCTTTTCTGTGGAAGTCTATGTCCATAAGGAATATACTCTTATGGAATGAAAATTGTGAAACATGTGATATATGATGATATGTGATATATTATTATGTTGGTTTCTATCTCATGTACCTGAGATGAGGATGTGATCCTAATTAGGCAGTTGTGTGAGTCGTTGACACAAGAATCAGGCATGACAAATTCTACTTGGTGAGGTATAAGACAAGTAGCTCCAGTGCAAATGAATAAAAGATGACAAGCTGTTTAGAATATGATTTGAATGTTTATGACATTCCTTGTATGACTAGCTAATGATCTGCCATTGCTAATTATGTTTCTTGTTGTGGAAAATAATCAATTTGTTACAGAGATTATCTATTTCATATTCTTATCTGTATACTTTGGAATCTGATCTTAAATATTGACAAATAATCAATGTTGGGTTTCATATCAACTTTGAATATAATTTAGATTGCTTGTCATTTGATAGTACTTTTGGTAAATTTGTCTTATGTTGACTTCACCTTTAGGATTGCAGGTTTTGTTCTTGGTCCGGCTGGTGGAGTGTTGCAAGGATGATGTCAAGATTATGTGTTGATTCTAAATGCTTAGATCTTGACATATTACTCATTATCATGGTTTTCCATTCTAAATTAAGTAACATCTACTGATTTGTTCATAAACATGCTATAAAAGATGTTCTAAAGTTTGATTTGGTATAAGTAATTACCTTATTTGATTGATTATATTATTATCATAAACTAGATTCGATTAGATTCTAGAACTATCTGCTTACTTTTCAATTTCTACAATTTTCTTTGAACTTTATTATATTATTCTGATGCTTTAAGCATGTACTCAGCTTGAGTGGGAGCTATCCACTCATTGGGACTCTATATGAGTCTGGTGAGGTTGTTTCAAATGATCTTAGTCATAGTGACATCTAGTGGAGAGGTCATGACAAAGAAGATCTAAATGGAATAATTTAGATGGAATCGAATGTCCTTGTACTCTCTCTTTCTTAGGATGGTAGATTGAGCTTGTTCTTTCATATTCATGTAACTGAAGTAAACTAAATTGCATCTGAGCAATAAGTCTTGATTCTAGTTTTGATGGATTTGAATATGATTCTAGTTTTGATGGATTTGAATACATTTTGTGGTGATTAAGTATGTCATCATTGAGGTGACATTGTTATGAGGTTTTATGAGAAAGAAAATGGGAAAATGTATCTTTGTTTTTCATATATCATGTTAACGGCTTTTGTTGAGAATTAGATTTTTTACTTCATAAGTTAGGTTTAGTATTATGGGTTTCTCTCTAATGATTGACATTAATGATGATCAAAAGAGAGGCCATGACCCATTCTTATTTGGATCACTACACTAAAATGTGTTAGGAGTGAAGCCCACTAGGGTGTCTCTAACAATTGGGGCCTTGTCCCAACTAGATAGGGATTTATCACTTATGAACTCGTTATATGACATGAGTTTAGCATATAACATGACATCTAGATCTAGCAGGGCCCAAATCTATCTTCTCCCCTAGAATGAAGATCCCCCATGTAGCATAATGGGTTATAAATGTCGAAAGAGAGGAATCATCTACCACTAGCAGGTTAAGGCACATGTTGGCTTATAAGGCTTGAGGTTTCAACATTGTGGAATCACTAAGGAGAGAAAATGAAGAGAAGGTACTAGTACAGAAACTACCGTTAACGTCAGTTTCAAAGTGACATCCAAGTGGGCAACAGTAAAGGTAGAAGCATACGGCTTTAGTTCCAAAACCGACGACACATAGCCGGCCCCGATTGTAATCGAATAAGAACTAACACTGGTAGGATCCATAGTTTTCGATTATGTAAATAGAAAAAACATATTTTCATCAGTTATTTATGTAAAAACCGACGACTAACTTCCTTTCCAAACAAAAACTATTTTGGTTCATAGTCGTCGGTTCAGGGTAACACTAACAATATAGCTACAAATTATCGTCATGTATGAGTTCCTAAACCAATGCCTATTTCGATACCCGCAAAAAAATTGGCCTGAGTTAGGACATAGTTATCGGTTTCTTATAGACAACTGATGACATATACCTTCATTGATGCTTATTATAAATAACTAACGATCAATTGTCATTTTTTAATACCAACTTGTAGGCCTACCGTCCAGCTGGTCAGCAAGATGCAGAACCTATAGTTCAGTTCAAAACTGTAGGTTTACATCATCATGTGCTTTCAACCTAACAATAGGCCACAAACCTACAATAACAAGATGATCAAAACTATATATATACATCATGTGATTCACACACATGTATTAACACAATTAAATCATTCACATGATTCACACACATGTAGAAACCTACAGTTCCATTCATTCATCCATTTTCACATTCACACACATGTAGAAACATGTAGTTCCATTCATTCATCCATTTTCACATTCACACACATGTAGAAACCTATAGTTCCATTCATTTCATCCATTTTCACATTCACATACATGTAGAAGCACATTCATTCATTCATCTTCACATTCACACACATGCATATAGATCAAATTTCAATAAGACAATTCAAAAAAAGTCATTCAAAAATGTAAATATAAGCACCACATATATATAGAAATAATGACACCAAAGTTTAAAAATGTCATTCTTTATCATCAATACCCCAATCATAATAATAAATTGTCTCCCTTTCAAAGGCTTTTGCCCATTGTTCTCTTATGTCATCTAATTGTTCTATCATATAGGGCATCTATACATCTAATAGCTTTTCCCCTGTATTAAAGTCACTAGTTTTAAACACCTACAAAGACAATGATGTATATATAATTAATAAGTTTGAAATTTTCATATTATAATGAGACTATATATACTTATGATGATCAAAACTATATACTACTTGTTGTATGTTTTCAATGTCTTGTGCAGCATATCTGGCAATAATGTCCATATACCGCATCACGTAGTACACGCATGCCCAACCATTATTTTGTACAACACACTATAAATTTCAACATACAAAATGTTAATAAATAAAAATAAGTATAGTTCACATAAATAAAATATGCATTGGATTCCGAAACTACATATGCATTCTTCCAAACTATCACTTTATTTTTCTTATACACATTTCCTCCAGCATTTTTGAATTATTTTAAAGCCATATGCGTTAATGTAACACATTGAATTGCATTAGTAAATAGTCATGTAATAATAGATGTTAATGGATATAAATATAAATAATTTCTCATGTGTATAATGACCTTTTCAAATTGTGTCCCAAACGGTCTAACTTGATCCCCTTAAAATCTAGATAATAAACAGTCACTGTCTCGGGGACAACAACCAATATAAGGTAAGAAAGAAAAATATATAACTCCCAATGCTTACCTCTAGTGATAAGAAAGCAAAAAATATATATAACTCAAAACCCACAATGAAATGTAATTTTCTTAAATAAAAACTATAAGCAAAGTAAACTTACCAAACATTATATGGAGCTATTATCACACTCTTTTTCTTTTTAGAAAAATATTTAAAAGCGATAGAGCAATATAAGGTAACTGATATAGGGTCTTCATTTACAAGATTGATCAAGGATAGAACTAGAAATCCCACATGAGTCATTGAAAAATCTTTACACAACCTATGTAAGTAGATGCAAGACATATATTATGTATGCATTAATATATAAGAAAACATATCACCATATATATAAAAAACATATATAGATATATAAATAAGATCTCACATTATTTGTATTTCTATCACAGATGAATTCATCCAAGCATAATGAAACAACTCCAAAATATCTTGTAGAAATATATTATTATCGTATGATTGACCTATAGCATCCTCCTCCATAGAAATAATAATAGGTGAAGTTTTAGAATGTTCACCTATCCATATTGTCATACCCCTACATTGAGGACCTATCGAGTCATATAGGTCCTTTGGAAGAAAACTAGGTAATAGAGAAAGAGGTGGCAGTGGAGGAGGACGCGTCGTAGCATGTTTCTTCCCTTTGTCCTGCATATATAATTGCATATCAATTGTCATGTATATACATATACCAATTAACGTAATGTAAATGTACCATACATGATCGGTATAGATGACTCCCGTTTTGTGCCACAAGACCACTTCACCTTCTGCTTCACCAAGCATGTCAGCATGTGGGTGGGCATATGGCAATGGATGATGCCTCTAAGTGGGGAAGACAAGCCTCAGGCTCACACGAACTATATCATAGGGTACTGGAGTGCCATGAATCGTGTGCCCTCGAAGGCATGGGTAAGACTCGCCCTCTGTAACAATGAATTCTTTCAATTTTAGACGTCATGGCCTAAAACCCTAAAAATTTATATAAAGTATGTTATATATATACATAAACATATCATCTTGAAAAGACTAGCTACTATGTCATAAAAAAAACTTATAGCTGACGTGCTAGATGGTGGGTCTACATGATTACTCCTAACCACCTCTACAGGATCACTCCCAACCACCTCTATCGTAGGGGAAGAGTGGAATGACACATGTACTGTCTGAGTGGCAGCCTAAAATGCATGCCACTTGCTCATTACTTCCTGGACTCTCTTATCAACTAACTCATCCACCTATACATGGCTAAAAGAAATGCTTTTTTATTTCTGAATTCACTTTGTAATAACATTCTAAAAAAAAAATACGTTACCTCAACTTTTAAAAATCCCCTTTTTGAACATTTATGCATTGTGATGGCCCAAAGAACGCTCTTAGGCCCACACCAGTTCCTACATCCCAAACACATCTAGGATTCTCTGGGTTACCAAAAGCAAGTGTCAATCCATCCATTGAATGTTTTATGCAACCTTCAATACATATGTAATTTTGGAAGAAACCTTTGATGACCAAGATATACAGTCTTGCCGCCATATTTTAGTTGTATTGAATCAGTGTTCTCTTCACATATAGGGCATGTTTTGGATCCTTTTACACTATATTCAGACACATTCCCATTTGCTGGAAAGTCATTAACAGTGCAAAACCACATATCATGCAAACAAAATGTCTCTCTACGTGAATCATCATAGGTCATCACACCTTCATTCCAAAGTTTCTTTAAGTCATCAATCAGAGGTTCAAGATAAACATCAATATCATTTCCAGGTTGTTTAGGGCCCGATATCAACAATGATAGCATAATATACTTATCTTTCATACACAACTAGGCAGGAAGATTATATATAACAAGCATAACATGCCAAGTGCTATGTTGGATGCTCAATGTGTCGTACGAATGCATCCCATCGGTACAAAGCACAAGTCTTAAATTCCTGACCTCTTCCCCAAATTTAGGCTACAATAAATAAATCTTCTTCCACTTTAGGGAATCAAACACGTCGTAGGATCCCATCATTATTTTTCTTAACCTCTGCATGAAACCTTAAATTCTCCTCATCTATCACATTGGCAAACAAGTGTTGAAATTGTGGTATTATAGTTGGATACCACTTCACCTTGGCAGGAGAGCCAGTTTTGCACTTCCCCGAAGTTGAAATTTTATACCTTGACGCCCCACATTTTGGACAATCTTTCAAATTCACATAGTCCTTTTGAAATAATACACAATCATTCAGGCATGCATGTACCTTCTTAGCCTTCATTCCCATTGGGCATAATATTTTCTTTAACTCATATTTTGAGCTTGGAAGCTCATTTCCTTTAGGTAGAATTTCTTTCAACAAAGACTACAATGACGTGAAACTTTTGTCACTCCATCTATTGTTAGCCTTCAGATTATACAATCTCAACACAATGCTCAACTTTGTAAACTTAGTACAACATGTGTATAATAGTTTCTCAACATCATGCACAATGTTCCAAACTAGGAAGATGGATCGGTGTGCTCTACCCCACAATTATCCAACATCACATTAATGATGTCTATCGAAATTGGTTCATCCACATATACGTCATCGACGACAATTTCTTATTCAACACAAGCACTACTATTGAGATCTACTGATCACAGGTTTAAAATCTCTCCATGACAATACCATTTTGTGTAGTCTTGTGCAATCCAGTTGCACATGACATGACTTTTGATTTTTCCACCAGTGTTGACTTTAAAGTTGTTACCGCAATGCCTACATGGACAATAGAACCTATATGCATGTATCCTACGTTCCTCTACAAACCTAATAAACTGATCAAGACCAACAATAAACTCTGGGGTGTAGTGCTTTGGAATGTACATCAATGATCTATTCATTCTATGATCAAAGAGAAAACAAGTATCAAGGTTTAGCATTTACATATTAAGTTAAGGATTTGAAGATTAGGGTTTAGTTAAAAGATTAGGGTTTAGGGTTAAAAGATTGGGGTTTAGGGTTAAAATAGTAGGGTTTAGGGTTAAAATATTAGGGTTTAGGGTTTACATATTAAGTTAAAAATTTAAATATTAGGGTTTAGGGTTAAAAGATTAGGGTTTAGGATCTTATAATGAATGTGTGTACCACCTATCCCATTCTTGAACACATAACCTCACTAGAAAGTATATAATGTGTATTTGGTTTTTAAGAAAATTTTGGCAGCATTTTTCCGCAGTTCTCCAAGTAAACCTATGAAGTGGGCAAATGTCCACCAACATATTTACTTAGATAACAGACGGGGAAGTGCTGCCAAATTATCTTGAAAACTAAATATACATTATACACTTACATCCTAAGTGAGATTAAGTGTTCAAGAATAGTCCCAAATTGGGGACTATCTAAGATTTACTCCTAATGAGTAAATCTCAGACAGGTTTCTAGGCCAACGGATAATAGGGAATGCAAGGTTAAGGCTTATCAAGGCATGTTAGATCTTAGAAACATCACATATTTATTGATATCCAACATAGTTAAACACACCAATTATTTATCGATATGACATTCAAATTGATCAATGCACTCAAACATACACACACGTATATTCAAATTGAACAATGCACTCAAATAGTTTCTCTAATTCAAAATTAAAACCCTAGTTACATTTCATCATTCAATTTTAGAAGTATTTTGTCCTCATAAAATTAAGAAGCCTATTGAATCAATGTATCATTAAGAACTAACTGATTCATCATTAGTCATATTTATCATCAATCAAATGTGAAAAATATATTGCAATTATCATTGATAGAGAGAGGGCAGACAATCAACTAAATCTAAGGAGATTAGTAGAGAGACAAGGCTATGAAGAGAGCTCCTCTCCACTGGACTTGGGCGGCGGCATGTCCGTCTAACTTGGGAGGTGGAGGCAGAGCGGCGGCAGTGGAGGTAGAGAGGCAGAGGCGGCCAACTCAACAACTAAAGGTGGTAGAGGTAGAGCAGCGGCGGTGGAGGCCGAGTGGTAGCGGTGGCCAACTCAACAGTTAGAAGATGGATAATGGCAGCATGGGCTCTTGTGTCCTCCCAAGCTTCAGGGTCCTCTCAACCGACCAATGACAATGACGACGGATGGAGGAAGAATAGCAACCGGCGAGCAATGAAGCAGCGGTGGATGGAGGGGCAAATCGTCAAAGAGACCTAGCTAGCTAAATTGTGCAATGAAATAGAGAATGGGCAAGATTCTATTTTGTGTGGGTGCTATCAAGTTACCTATAGTCATCAGTTGGTAAAACAATTGACATCTAACACTTATAGTTGTCAGTCACTTGTGAAAAACTGACAACTAAGTGCAAATCTAAAAAAAATTACACCCGGTTAGGGTTTTAGTTTTTTGTTTCTAGAGATAAAAACCGACATCTATTTACATATTTAAACAAAAAACTTTGATATAGTGTTCTGACCATAATTTTTTGTTGCCCCATACAAACCGACGACGAAGAAGCAAATTGGAGGAAAAATATTTTTACGGGGACAAGGCGCGGAAACACCTAGTCGTCAATTTCTAGTAAAAAACTGACACCACAGACCTATCCCCTTAAAAAAAGTTTGTCTCGTGGAGGGTGATTAGTCTTCAGTTTTTTGGAACAACTGACGACTAATGAGGGGATAAATTTTTTTTGTGGGGACATGGTGTGAAACATGTGTTGTTGGTTAGAGAAAAACTGACAATGTATTGAAAATTTTGGAGGCAAATTTTTTCCCTAGAAAATTGTATTTCATGGGTAATTTTAGACGTTAGTTTCTTTTATAAGAAACCTACATTAAAGTAAAAGAGATACCCGTGTCTTTTCTAAATCGGTTGGACTTCACATATGGTGAATGTTGTCTTATATAACTGACATCATTGTTCTTCGGCGTCGGTTTTTTGTGTGTAATCAGCATCATCAAAGGTGACTTTATATGTCATTTCTATACTAGTTAGGTGACCTCAACATGTCATTTTCTTCCTGATATCTATTAAGCCCATAACCATTTTTGAAGCACTGGATGCATAAACAAGAGGTCTAGATTGTTCTCGATCGTAATTCATCAGAAGGGATCATTGCTCTAAGCACCTAGAATTTATCAAGGCCTTAAAGTCTAGGAGCATAACTAAAACATCATAGAGGGAGTACCCAATATTGATTCCAAATGTAACCAAAAGAAACTAATTATTCTAAAATAAACTTAGCATCTCATGAAAAGACATAAAATAAAAAATATAAAAATTCTTAAACAAATAAAGGAAAATAAATTCATGTAAATCATCTTTAAGGATCTAGGTTACTACAAATTAAGATGCAAGACATTCCAAGTAATCGAGAGGGAAACTAGCCTACAAGTAATAAGTCGCATGTCATCTTCTCCTAGGTTAATGATGCTTTCATGGCCATGCTACGAACCTTTTAGGAATTAGTCAACAACTTCTTAAATAAAGATGGAAGCAATTTCGTCTGGTGTGCACACCGGTGATGGTTGAACTACTTCTGCACCAACCTTGGGTATTATACAATACAACATTCAAAACTAGGAAAGATAACACCAACTAAAATCTTGGCATGGAATCTCTACAATATGATTTGTCAAGATGAAACTCCATCCATCCCCAATATATGATGGTTTTGTTAGACCAGCAAAACATTGAGGCAGATCACAATACAGTTGCAATGGCTCATTGATATTGATATTCTTTGACAAGTACTATTTTGCAATGATGAGGACTCTATAAAGTTATCATGATTGATGTGCATTCCCAGATTATTATGTAGGACCTTAAAGGGTCCCCTCATCTTCCCAATCAACTTTGTTTCATCTAAAACACTCATACAACACATGTTACTTTACCATTAATCCCTCCAAAGAATATCTCAACAAAGATGATCAAGGTATATGTTTGCAAATTGTACACATGTGGAGACTCATCATCACATCATGTTTTTCTCTTGAATGAATCCCACAGGGGGGACATCTGAATAATGTGACCATAAGTGCCCAAGAATAGAGTTTCTCAAGACCTCTTCACACCCATAAGACTATCTAGCTCTGCAACCAAACTCGAGTTCATTGGCACGACAAGCCTACTCATGTAGAGGAAGCTAGGTTATCTAGGCCACATCTTCCAATGTAGGAGTTAGTGCAACGTCCCCAAAATGTAATTAGTGACTAAGAGGATCCTATAATAGGATCACCTTTGACATCAGCTTCCTCATGACAAGGACATAGGTTAGATGATGCAAATGATGAGTCATGTTAAAGCTTTCTAACCCAATGTCCTCCATCTTTGCGAGATCTATAATACAACAATGCACAAGAGACATATTTAGGGGAGGATACCTCACTTAGCACACAAGCTCCCATGGTATCTAATCTTAAAATATACAATATGTAGAAAAGAAAAACCCAATTTTTTTATATATGTGCCTTGACAGGACAGATCATCTTGAGAGCCTCCCTCCAAGGTTGGTAGATGGCATGAAAATATGAGGTTTTGTGGTGGAAACCCTATGAAACTAGGGGTTTGAGGTAGTGGAAGGTGGAATTGGAGTGGGTTATGTATGAGGGTAGGTGAGATATCAAGAAGGCTAAGGAGAGATATAGGAGTGGCTAACCTTCGTGCTACAACCACCACCCTAGTATATATGGGTGGTGGGCAAGCACTGGGTTAAGTAGCGGTAGTAATGGAAATGCAGTGGAAAACTTTGTAGGGTTTGGGTGGCAGCACGACTATGGTGGGTAGGAGGTCGAACAAATATGTTGAGTAGGGATGACCATTCTAATAGGATGGAAAGTCATAGGTTGGATGTGGGAGAATGAAGGCTAATAGAACAGGTGTACTGGGTAGCATAGCTGTGGTGGGGGTTGGGTAGAACGGTTGTGCTGGGTAGCATGATCGTGGTGGGTGAGTTGGGGAGTTGGTCATTTTGCTTAGATTGGTTGTTTTGGGGTTTTCTTGGCATGGCCTTATTGGCTAGATTAACCGTGTTGTTGAGTTTGCTTTAACCTTGATGAACTTGTGATGCTACTGTGATTTTGTCTTGACCATAACAACTGTTCTATGTCACCACGACTGTGATAGTGTCTTCAGCTGCACTTTGAGCTTTTAACTTCATGATCCATGGATTTCTTTGCTTGAGTTGACTCTTGGCCACTGGGGGTAGGTTAAGAGAGATTTGGGGTCTTCTTTAGAACCCTCCAAGGCTGGAGGAATCTTAGAACACCTTCCTTCTCTCTCATCCATCCAAGGTGTGGTCCAAGTACCTAAAAAACATGTAAAGAATGTATACAAGTGCATTTTACATAAAAATGCATATTGAGGGAAATAACCTATAATATAATATGTATAGATTTGATTAAAGTGCAATAAGACACAAGATGAATCCATAAAATAGGGCTGCATCACCTAGATCCTATCATGAAGGGCAAGGCATCAATAATAAAGAATCTAGTAGTAAATGGATTCTATTACCGAGAGTCAAGGCCTTGAGAACTGGTAGCAAGTGGGAGTTCTAGAGATAAAATCTAATGGAGTTGAAACCAAGAACACCACATGTGATAAAATGATACCCCATAGACTTCAACATTTGAGACAGAGAACGATGTCAAGGACTTGGGGTGGAATCACAAAGATGACTTGCAAGGGTGAGGGAATCACAACATGTAGAAAGAAGGAAGAACTTGGGATTAAGGTTTTCTTAGAGATGACATTCTCATTCATGAGCACATATATTTATATTAAAGAAAAGTTACTTAGTCTATTAAGTGGGTTGTGGAGGGAAATAAGGGAGGGAATCCCACTAATCTTGACATGACAAACTATTATAATCTATGGTTTATTTATGAAGGAAAGGGAGCTACAAGGAAGTTGTTATTTTGTTAAGGACATGATTGAGGGACAAAGTCTCATTGGTTAGGGAAGATTCCTAAATAATAGATGTTTATTTTGAAAGTGTCTCATCCCTCACAATTGTCCTTAGCTAAAAGCCTTTTATTTATAGTGTATAAAGAATTTGGGCCTAGAAAAGTCAATTGATATGTAATTCTTAATGTGATTTGACCATGCATCAAATAGTATGTGGTGCGTTGATCCATAAATGTACACACTAGCCAACAAGGGGTGACTAGATGCACTCCACGGGACTCAAACACACGTGATCTCTCAAAATTTATGTTAACCCTAACTAAGTCGATCACAAAACTAAATAGGTCACCCGCGAGCACATGGGGTACTATTTTAGTATAGGTGATAGGCAAGAGAAGGGGTCGATCAGTGGGGAGAAAAGGGGGCACTAGAGCTAGGTTAGTTTGGCTGGGTTCCTACTACGGAGACTAGGGTTAAGGGCTTAAAGGTGATTTGACTGTTAACCTATGTGAGCAAGAAAGCAATTAAAGGCGAGAATGAAACTAAGTTAACACTAGACTAGATTAAGACTAAGTATGTAAGAAAACACTAAGATAGGTATAAAAAGGAAATTTACACTAAGGCAAGAAAAAGAAAAGCACAAGAGCAAGTAAGGAGATAAACTAGCAAGAGCAAGGCAAAAACTGGGCAAGAAGCTAACTAAGAAGGAAAATAGCTAACTAAGCTAACACTAGCTAAGAAAGATGAAAAGTAGGATCTTAAAACAATTAATGAAGGTGTGGGATGTTTAGGGGATGTACTTATCACTTAAGTTGGGAGTGACATATGAACATTATGATTCCATTTAGATTATCCAAACCAAACAATAGGTTAGAGTTTAATGAATTAGCCTAAGCTACTAACTGGCGATGGATATGCTAGGTTGTGTATAGGGGAACTAGTCCCTAACACTCCCTACTACCCTTGCGAGGCTCAATTGGGTTAGGGATTAGGTTCAATTCAATTAGAGTCTAGTCAAGTCTAGGTTTCTATATTAGACAATTCTAGGGCAATTAGGGGCCAAAGGTAGTAATGGGGAGGTGAAATTAGGGCTTTGGACCCCAATTCCCCCACATTCTAGCCTTGAGAAGGTTCAATGCTAATTGCAGTAGAATCATCTAAACTAGCTAGTTAGATCTCTCACTTAGGTTAGGGAGATTGATTAGAATGTAGGAAGAAGGGAGGCAGCCTAGGGATCCAAGAATTGGACCAAGGGGCAAATCCCAAAATTCACATATATAAGCAATTCCCCTAAATTCATAGGTAATTGCACACACATACCAACAAGCAATTCATGGAGAATGGGATGAAAATAGAACATAATCATTGCCAAATGAAATAATAATGATTACATATCATTTTCCCCCAACTTGGTATCAAAGTAATACAATTTCCCCCAAGCAACCCACCAAAAGGTGCCTAGCTACTCATGGAAATGGAAAATACAAAACGAAAGGAGAAAAAGATAGAAGAAGCCATGGAGCTCGGTGTAGATGGAGTAGTCCTCCTCCTCAACTATTGTAGGGCATCCTCCTCTCTCCTCCAAGGTGTAGGGGCATGGAATGATGGTGGAAATGGGTGGAAACAAGAAGAAACTAGGGTTTTGGAGGTGGAAATGGTGAAATGGAGTGAAATGGAGGCGGAAATGAAGTGGAATGGAGAGGGGGAAAAAATGGAGTGGTAGGAGTGATCTAGGGGTCGCCTAAGGATAGCTTCCCTTGACCTACAACCACCACCCCCCTATATATAGATGTGGGGGAAGAAATAGCTCAAGTAGGGGCAAAGTGGGAAATGTAATGGAAAAAGTAGCTAGGTTTTGTGAGTAGCACGGTCGTGGAGTAGTGGTGAGCATGGTCTTGGTGTGGTAGAATGATCATGGGAATTAGAATGGTCAAAAATGTCAGGTTGTTTTGGGGGAGTGTTTGGCTGGTAGCACGGCCGTGTTGGGTTATATGTGGAACACTCATGCTGTGTGGAACGGCCATATTGGGTTAGTGGTAGAACGATCGTGCTATGTGGAACAGCCATGTTGGATGGTTACAACATGGTCGTGCTGCGTAGCACAGCTGTGTTGGAGTATGCTTTGCAGCTGCTTCAAAACTGAGATTTTTCCTGTGATTTCTTCATTTGCAACATGACTATTCTGTGTTACCACAGTCGTGCTGGGGGATTTGCTTGCACTTTGAGCTTCAAACTTCATTATCCATGGATTTCTTTGCTTAATATTGACTCTTGGCCACTAGGGGTAGGTTAGGGGAGCTCTGGGGACTTCTTTGGGCCCCTCCATCTCTCTCATCCATCCAAGTATGGTCCAAGTACCTGAAAAACATGCAAATAATGTCCATCAGTGTATTTTAACAAATATACATATTAAGGGAAATAACATGTAATCTAATAGGTATAGATGTGATTGAAATGCAAAATTACACAAGATGAAGACCTAAAATAGGGTTGAATCACCAACCCAAACTTGAAACATACTTGTCCTCAAGTGTGCTCCAACTCAATCTCTCTACAATTTTTCCACAATCAAGAAATGACAAATGCAATGTAAAAGATTATTATTGCTGAATGGGATCAATAGTGACTAAGTTCATGCATTCCACCTCTCTCCTCTCATGCTTTCACAAACCAATCATGAAAAGAGCACAAAGCATATGAACTTCAAAGATAGTGCATAAAACACACAAGTTATCCATATTTCTCTCATGTGGTTCCGGGTAGACCGTTTCATGATGGCGTTAATCAAGGATGACTAGGAGCAATGTTTCACCTTCATTATTTCAACCTTATGTTTTAAATCACACAAAATGACTCTCATGGCTGTAGAAAGGGGCAAAATGATCTAGGTTTGATGTTTCCTAGCTCAATGGGTATCAAAATGGAAGAAAGGGTTGTAGTAATATTTTGGAGTGATATTACATAGAGCACTTGCCTTTTCATTACTTAGACGCTCTTAAATAGGAGCACCTTTTATTTTCTTTTTCATTTTTTTCTTTTCTTTTTCTTTGCCCTTGGAGTAGGTAGGGCATATGGTGATGAGAGTGAAGCGGTGAGATGTAGATGTGGCCACCCCAAACTTTTGGAGGTAGCCACGGATGATATGTGCACTTTGGCATCCTTTCATGAGGCGGAGGGGTAAGAAGACGACGAGTGAAAAGTCGGGTCAAAGAGGGGTCATTGGCGTGATTCTCAACATAAGGTCTCCTGCATGAAAATTAATCCAACTTTTCATCTGATAATGTCACACCACATGAATGAACAACCTAAAATTGATATTTCAATCAAGTGATTTCATAGGCACTAAATGTTCATAGCTTGTTCAAGTCACAATTCAACCAAATCATTCACAAACATAAGAGAGCTGATACACATGTAAAAAGTCAATAATTGATACCATTTAGCAATAAACAATGATAATTCACTTGCATCTGTGCAAGGTCATCATTTTTAATCCAAAAGGTAGAGATTGGGTTGAAACACACTTTTAGGCAAGAAATCTCAAATTTTGGCAAAATTAGTCAAAATGGTGCCAAGTTGCCTTCAATCACATCCAAGCCTATATTATAGAACTTAAAGCTATAAACAAGCAAATCCTAGCTAAAACATGCAAAAATTACCAAAAATCTACATGATATGCAATGCATGGAAAAAAGAGCAATTTTTTTTTTGAAAATTAGGCAAAAATGCATGAACGTAACTACATGCTATGCAAGAATGCAAGAAGACACACCAGGTCAGGACAGACAAGTATGAAAGTTCGACAAACTGTTTGATCATCTTGCAAAAATTTAGCAACAAGGTACATGGATAAAAATGTGGTGAAAGAAGGGCTTACCGCTCTAAAAGCCCAAAATTTTAAATCATGTTGTCCTCAACATGAAATAGAAGTTCAGAATAGTAGGTTAAGGGGCATGGGGTTGCAGAAGACAACCACCAAGGGCCAGAGTGGTCAATGTAATACTAGGTGAGTAGGATAGGACCACCACGTCTGTGCTGAGCAACACGACCATTCTGGCTTGCCATCCACATGGTCGTGTTGTGTGGTATGGCCGTTCTAGACTTCATCCTGTAGCTTTTCTACTAATTTGCAATCTTTTCTTCAATTATGATCTTCTCCATGGTTGGCTCTTCCATGCATCATTTTTCCTCCATTGTACCTATTCTAAAATTATTCACAAACAACAAAACCATCAAGTGTAGTGTGTGCGTGTTTTTTCTTAGAAAGTGTAGAAACAAAGCAAAAGTATCAAAAAAAGGAGGGTTGGGTGAAAAAATTTCCAAACCTATGTTGGTTGCCTCCTACAAGCATTGAGTTTCATGCCGTTAGCTAGGGTTGTTTTTCTTTCATCATCAACCATTGTCCCTAAAAAAAATTTTGCATCACCGTCATAGGCAATCCTCTCAAATGCTTTCCTTGATTGATCTTCCTCCCAAGGGTCATGTGAGCTTCTCAAGTGTTTTTTAGTAGTTTTCTCTCCTTGGGGATCATCATCATAGATATTAATCATCCTTGTGACCTTCAAAAAATTCATGCCATAGTTTTTCTCCCTCTTGAGGAATGGGTCTTCATAGGCATCAAAGAGAGGGGTATCAATCATACAGGACACTTGCAAACAAGGAGTTTCTAGCAATGGCTCTTCATTAAGATCTTTGTCAACTTGATTCCCTCCCTTGATAAGCTTCTCAACAACCTTGTCACACCCCATGATTGAAACCATATCCATTTACTCATAGGGAGTCAGGGGAGCATGGGATAGTTGTGGTGGTGACACTATTGTTAATGGCCTTTAGAATTGAGGTGGAGGAGGTAATTGAGGTCGGAAGGTGAATTGGTGGAAAGGTTGTGGCGATAGAGGTGGTGGGGGTGTGTAAGGCTTAGGATAGCCTTACAGGTAAGGCGGTGGAGGAAATGGATGGGTTTGTGCATTTTTTCCTTCCATCTTGTCTTCCGTGAGTGGCTTGTCACATGCACAAGTCACAACCAAACAAAAGAAATCAAGTTAGCAAACCAATATGCAAAAAGAATGCAAAGAATAAACAATAAATAATAGCAATGATGGGGATAGTAGGAAAAGTCAAAGCAAAACTAACTAGCTAGGCCGAGCACCTTTCACCCTAGTAATGATGCCAGAAAGCTTGGTGCGTCGAGCCAGAGGTGTACACACTAGCCAACTATATACAAGTAGAAAAGAATCACAAGTACAAACACGATAAAAATTTGGCATACATCAATATCAACAACTCTTGCTTTGGTCCACACAACCATGCCACCTTCTACATCACCTATCATCTTGTGGTTGGGGTGGGCATGAGGAAGTGGTATCTATTTCCAAGCATCATAGATAACTTTGATAGGCACACAAACTGCATTAGTGGGCATTGAAACACCATAAATAATGTCACTTGGAAGAGGTGGGTAAGCCTTTCCTAGTGTAATGACATATTCATCTAGTAAAAGATGGCATGAACTCATCCTTTATAAAGTTGTATATAATGTTAGATATGCCTAGGCACCAACATATTATGAATTCATATGAAAGACAATTATATCACAAAAATACTTACATCGGGCATGCCAACTGGAGGGACCATTGGATTACTCCTAACCACCTCTATTGTGGGGGGAGGGTCCACCTCGTATGAAGAGTAGGGAAAAATAGGTATTGTCTAAGGAGGTTGAGATTAGGAAGTCTGATATTGTCTCTTTGCATTCTCTATTCCCTTTACAATCATGTCTTGTACCTGCTCTTGTGACAATCCTTCTTTCTTGATAGATTTGCACTTCTGTAATGCTCCAAAAAGGGATATTATACTGTCACCAACCCCGGCAGCCCTAACACGGACACGAGGATCTAGAATACCTAGAGAAATTGTCAATTCATCGCTTTGGCCCTCATGGATAATATATCCTTCTTTTCTTTGCTCGTAGAGCTCCCACTTATTGTCATTAATAGTAATTGGTCATTCAAACATAACAATCAAGGTCAAAAATGGACATCCATTCTAAGAGTTTGATTCTACCATTTTTACAGCCACCTCATCGGTTTCAAACATCACCTTTAAATGAACTCATGTACCGTTCAATAGAATACATGTAATGTAAGAAAACCAGACCAAACATTTTCACTTATCTAGTCAAATGGACAACAAGATGTACCATGATATCAACGAATGAAGGAGGAAAATACATCTCAAGATAGCACATGGTAATGACCATTTCTCTTTGCAACTTATCTAGATTCTCAGGATCAATAATTTTGTTCATGGAGTGTTGAAGAAGAAACAAAGCCTAGTGATTGCAAACCTTAAATGCTTCAGAAGTATAGATCAAATAGACATGAACAATACTCGATGCATTACAATGTGACAATCATGGGATTTATGACCTATAAGCTTTAGATCTTTCACTGATACCAATCTATGGATATTGGAAGAGTATCCATGTGGTACATTAACATTAAGTAAGAACTCACAAAAAGTTCTCCTCTCTTTTCTAGATAACATGTAACAATCATGAGGTAAATATGTTCTTTGATCATTTCTACATTCTATTGGTAATTCTTTTCTTATACCCATTTCATGTAGGTCCATTCTTGATGCCATCTTTAATTTTACCTGGTATATTCAACAGAGTACCAATTACACCATCACATACATTTTTCTCAACATGCATGACAATGGTACAATGCCTAACTGCCATAGAACTCCAACAAGGAAGATCCCATAATATTGACCTTTTCTTAATAAAGATTTGTCACTTTGTGTAGGAATAGTACATTGTGATTTCTTACCAAATGCATTGAAAAAGTCTTTTACTCTAAACAACTCCCATTATATAGGTTTAGGGGCACACAATTCCTCATTTAATCCAATAAATGCTTTGTGCAACCTTTGGCAGGGATGCAATTTTTGAAGAAACCTTCGATGACCAAGATATGCAGTCTTGTTGCTATGTTTTAATCATATTAAATAAATGTTCTCCTCAAATATAGGGCATTCTTTAGATCCTTTTATGTTGTATACAGACAAATACTCATATGTTGGAAAGTCATTAATATCGCAAAACAAGATAGCATGCATATGAAATGACTCTCACCACGAAGCATCATATGTTATCATACCTTCTAGAAAAATATCAATATCAATGCCAAGTTGTTTAAGGCCCAATATCAACAAGGACATCATGATATACTTACTTTTTACACACAACCAGGGAGGAAGATTGTATATAACAATCATAACAGGTCAAGTGCTATGTTGGTTGTTCATCCCATCAGTAAAAAGTCCAAGTCTTAGATTCCTGACTTCTTCGCCAAATTCAAGGTACAATAAATCAATTTCCTTCCATTGTGGGGAATCAGAAGCATGAATTAGTATCTCATCATTGTTTTTCTTTGCCTCTTCATTCCAAGATAAATTTTACGCATCCATGGTATTGGAAAAAAAATTACAATTGGGTATTAAAGGTAGATACCACATCACCTTGGTAGGAGAGTCAACTTTGGACTTACGCAAAGTTGTCATTTTGTACCTTGACGCCCCACATTTTGGAGAATCTTTCACATTGATATAGTCTTTTTGAAATAAGAAACAAGCATTTAGGAATGCATGTATGTTCTTGGCCTCCAATCCCATTGGTTACAACCTTTCTTTAATTTGTATGTTGAGTTTGAAAGAGCATTGCCTTTAGGAAGAATTTCTTGGGACAAAGACAAAAGAGACATGAAGCTTTTGTCACTCCATCCATCATTAGCCTTCAGAGTATACAATCTCAACACAACACTCAACTTTGTAAACTTAGTAGAACCTAAGTATAATGATCTCTCAACATCAAGCATAATATTTCTAAATAAGGACGGTGGATCAGTAAGATTTATCCCACAACTACCTAGCATTGCATCAACCATGTCTATTGGAATTGGTTCATTCACATCTACATCATCATTGGCAATTTCTTCTTCAACACAAGTACTGCTATCAACATCTAGTGATATCATAGTGGGAATCTCTCCATGCCAATACCATTTGGTATAGCTCGATACAATCATGTTGCACATGAAATCATTTTTTATTTCGTCAATGTTGTCAACTTTCAAGTTGTTACTATAATTCCTACATGGACAATATAACCTATCTCTAGGTTGTTTCCTATATTCCTTCACAAATCTTATAAACTGAACAAGCAGTTATAAACTCTAGAGTGTAGTTATTTTAATGGATATGCATGATCAATCCATTCTATGATCATAAGGAATATGAGTATTAAACCATGTATTTAGAGATTAGGGTCAAAATATTAGGTATTAGAGACTATGGTTTAGAGATTAGGGTTTATAGTTTAGGGTTTAAAGTTTAGGGTTTATATATTCAAGGATTAAGGTTTAGGGTTCAAAAATTAGGGTTTAGGGTTTAGTAATGAATTTGTATGACCTATCTCATCCTTAGAATGCCTAATCTCACTAGTAACTCTATAATGTGTTCTCTGTTTTCAAGAATATTTCAACAACATTTCCCCACAATTATTCAAGTACATTGATGTAGATGGGTAAATACCCTATGTATATGAACTTAGAGAATGAATAGGGAAGTGCTAATGAAACACCTTGAAAATTGACTGTGAGTTATACACTTACATCCTAATTGAGATTAAGTATTCAAGAATAGTCCCAAACTAGGTGTTATCGAATATTTAATGTAATGAGTAAATCTCAGATGGGTTTCTAGGCCAACACCGTGATTGAGAACATTCATGTAGGGTACAAATCACTGATTAACAACATAGTCAACATTCATGTAGGCTACAATTCACTAAAAAACTTACTTAACATTATGCATGATGTTGGAGTAATTAAGAAATTATTCAACATATTCAACATATGCACTAACAACATATTCAAGTTATTTAACTAATTTCATTAGAAACATATTCAATATACTAAAATTGGTAGCTAGAGCAATTAATCAACTAGGCATTAATAATTAACATCTCCAGACATGAAAAATAGGTGATCTAGATAATATAAACCCTAGTATGGGTTCCCAACAATGAGAATGGAGGGGATGAGACTCGGCTCACTGGAATAGTGACATCTCACCAGTGGTAGTGGCATTGTAGTACTGTCCACTGGTTTAGCAGAGGAAGTGTAGTAAAGAGTAGAAAGAACGATGACAAAGCTCTAGAGAAGGAGGAGAGTAGGCCGCGCAACACAAAAGCTCTGGTCGAGGTGAACTAGCAAAGAGTAGCAACAATAGAGGGAGAGTAGTGGCAGAGAAGGAGAAAAAGATCCACAATGGAGGAGGCAGAGGAGGATGAGTAGTAGTAGTAATGGAGGAGGTTGTAGAGGAGGCAAAAATAGAGAGGGGGGCAGAGGATTCATCATCACTAGAGAAAAATTAGGGATCGAGGGTGCATGCGATGAAATAGACAAACAGGGGAACAACTTTCATGGGTCCTATTAGGTGAAACTTATTTGTCACTTGTTAGAAACAACTGACGAGTAAGACTTTAGTCATCGGTTGTCAAAGAAAAACTGGCATCATAATTTAGTGTATTTCGTTGCTTCTCTTCCAAAAAACTGACATCATATGTATGTATCCCTATTAGAAACTTCAATCACACTAAGACATGTTTCATCGGTTGCCTGGTAAAACTTACACTATATCTCAACCTATGTTGTCAGTTACTCACCAAAAATAGACACCACATGTACTTATCCCTAATAAAAAATACCAGCCTCACTAAGACTTTACTAGTCAGTTTCTAGCAAAAAATGACAATATAGGTCACTCTTTGTTGATAGATGTCCCCAAAAATTAGATGATATATGTACTTATCCTTGTTAAAAACTGCCAACCTCACTAACACCTGGGTTATCGGTTTCCAGAAAAAAAACCAACAACATACTAAATTTGAGGGGAT
Organism: Alisma plantago-aquatica; assembly: GCA_963693085.1. Taxonomy (NCBI): domain Eukaryota; kingdom Viridiplantae; phylum Streptophyta; class Magnoliopsida; order Alismatales; family Alismataceae; genus Alisma; species Alisma plantago-aquatica. The sequence goes on from OY856413.1 coordinate 718,296,678, forward strand.
TTTTTTTGATAGAGCACATGGCACAAATCCTACGTCTTTGGTTCTTTTACAAAAAAACTGACACCAACAAGATTTTGGAGGTAAAAGTTTCTACGATGGGCCTGATTTACAAGTCAGTTTTCTTGGAGTGAAATAAATAACATAGACTTTTTGGAGGTAAAACTTATTTTCCAGAAGGGCTTTGTCATCGATTTTCTAAAACCAACACAATATGCCTATATAAATTTTTCCTCTAAAAAATTCAATATCTTAGACTTTCTAAGATGCCAGTTATTCCCAAAGAAACTGATATTATAATACAAGCAGTACTCGTATTTTTTCATAATCAATAAGACTTTACCAACAATGATGTTTATATTATACCAACGGATGATATAACATGTAGCATCGATTTCCTGTAAAAGCCAACATTAAGGAAAGTAACACCAAAAGTAAAAAATCTATTAGCATTCCTACCTTATAGCATATAAAATCTAGATATAAACTCATCCATTATTTTCATGACAATAAACTATTTTTTGTGGTGTAAGTATGTACATATCAGGAGCATATTCTAGTAATCCTTGTGTCTTTTCCTTCTTTTCAAAACCCTCTGTATTAAAGTGAATGTCTATATATTTTACTATTGGGTAAACCCCACTTTGGGTGAACCAAGTAAACCTTATCTTCTATGTAGTTCGTATTTGTCCTTCTTTCTTACACAATATTATAACCCCACATCTAAACAATACTTTTGCAAAACTTCCTTTAAAATAAATCAAGTTTACACATGATTTTTACAGTGACAGAGCCCTACACCAACTATGCTAATATATCCTTAATGTTATAATTCAAATAACCATTCCCAACATTTTGATCTGACTGGTAGTATCATAAATGTATCTTTTGATAAGTCCTTATTCTTATCATACTAACATAGGATAAAAAGGTAATACATGTTGAGAACAAATTTAACATGTTCAGTACCTATATAGAGTGTTTCTACCTATATATCCTTGAGTTAGGATGTACCCTTGATGCTTATGGACATATATTCTTATGTTCTTTTAATTCTCTGTCACTCTTATATTATACATGGATTTTCAGCCTTTATATGAGTAAATAGTACATTTGTGTACAAATGGTAAATCACTTGTTGACATCACTATTAAGTTGTGATATGATGCTTTCTACCATTGCATATATCAGTGGTGGACCTCTCCTTTTATAGGAAATATCCATAGTTCCTTCGCACAAACTCATGCAACTTGACATATTTTCCTAACATGTGCACATACACTGTGATAACTCAAGAGACATATGTCATTAACACCCATTTGTATAATCATAAAATTGATGTTTTTTATATGAAGATCACATTCACATCTATATTTGAAATGTAAAGAGGTTAAAATTTCATCATAATTCAATCAACTTTTTACGTTGGACTTCATACCATGAACCATTTGGTTTAGCTCTCACCTATTATTGTATTCAATACATGAAAATCCAAACTAAACAAAATACATATACTATAAGAATATTTTAATGTTCATATAAATATGGAAAGACTATAATTTTATATAGATTTAGTAAAATACCTGAAATGATAACATTAGTAAATTATTATGTTTTTTTACAATAAACTCATTTTTCTCAATATTTTCATGTATTTTAATTTAAATATTATAATAGTTGAAGTATTTGATTGGGTTGATGAAATATACTAGGTCATATATATTAGATTTAGAGCAACCTATAGATTGAAAATTTTTTAGTATAATTTAATCTCATTCATACTGACTTGTTTGTCTGCTACTTAGTCGCTACTATGAAACTTGTCTACAAGTATGAGCAATGGGTTTGGTCATCTTAAGTTTACCAAATCCCAAACCCAAACTCAAACTCAAACCCGAACCTAAACCTCAAAGAATTAACTGGGCCTTAGAAACCAAAGCCCCATGAGATGAAGTATAAACTCCACAAGCAGTCCACCTTAGAACTTTTGTGTGTGTTGTCTATGAGCGTAATCAACAATAGATTTTAATAAATACCAAGTGCCTTTATACTCTACAAACATACTAATTGCACTTTTTACAGTCAAATCCATGAAGTTGAAGCATAAAAACATGAAACCATAGATTATCTTAAATATCAAACAATGACTACATGGATAACCAATAAACTTAAAGTTGAAAGAAATTTGGACATTAAAAACTAAAAAGACATACAAATTTATTAAGTATGATAACGGGCATTCTCAATAAGTACCACTATAAATTTATATAGATTACATATTGTATATACAGACTAAGGACACAACAAGAAATAGAATCTAGATTTTAGTAATTCTTATTACAAAAGCTTTATTCAAATTATTGATTTTAAATGTTTGGTCAAGGTCAATAGATTCTCGGGTTAGGGTAAATTAGACCCTAGATCAAACAATGTAAGAATTAGGGTCTAAATTCATAGTTCTAGTTCATGTGTTGAAAAAATGAGTGGCGTACACCAAGCTCAGTTCTGAAGCTTACTTGCATCCAGTAGCGGATTCAAACTAACACAAGAGAATGTGGGTTAAAGGAGCACTAAAGTTGATGCTCAATGACTAAGGTCATTTATTTAATAGAAATGGTTTGTGTGTATTACTAACCACTTAATGTTCACACTCCACACACCCAAAAAAACTAGTAATAATAGAAACATACCATTAACCACAATGAAAAATATAATAAGGCTTAATGTTGAACCTTACTTGCGTTCGATGCGTACAATAAACAAATCTGAGTTGAACAAGAACTAAAGTTGGTGCTCAATGACAAAGGTCATTTTAGTTAATTGAATTGGTATATTAAACAAAAATGAAGCATATTGAAGTGATATATTAGGAATTTTGCGTATATTACTAACCAATTAATGTTCATACTCCACATCTAACAAAAGAAACATACCTAATCGCAATGAAATCATGAAATAATATGGGTTTATATGTATGAATATCAAAGTAACGAAAAATTGCTACTTCACCATCACAACACTATTTCTTAGAAAATGTTTTACTCCAAAGCATAATGCAATGTCAGGGGTCATTGTTCAAGACTCTTGTAGAGTTTTAGGAGTGATGGTTGGCCCCATAGGCCATCATTGTTCCTCACTCACTTACAAGTCACAATCAACTTCCCGCATGGTCACCCCTCCTAGTACTACTCCAAGTTAAGAACGCTTATGTATGGAATTCTTAGTGATGGACTCCCTAAAAAGGAGGTTCACTTTGGTGATATAGGTAGTAGAATCATTCTTTGAAAGATTATTTTATTCAAACTTTAAATCCTGGGACGTTACAATCTCCCCCACTTAGATGCTTGACGCCCTTATTAAGGATCAATTATATAGCCTCATAATATTTTTGTATTTTGACGCTGACACAGAGTGGCCCATGGACACCCGGCTATTGATCACGACTAATAATGTGACGGTGGCTACATCACTATGGATAGCCCTTTCTAACATGTCTGGACCGTACGACTCAAGACTTACATGCCACATGTCTTTGTGGGTCTCACCTATTGGAGGGGTTATGGTCCTAATATCATTTATAATACCCGTGTCCGTTGTCCAATACTCTAAGTAGAGTTTCAGGAATGACGATTGGCCCCAAAGACCACCACTAGGATTAATTGTGCGCTTTGTCCTCACTCACGCACCAGTTCAGATCAACATTCCGACTGGTCACCCATCTTAGTACAACTACAAGTTGAATATATTTAACTATGAAGTTCTTAGTGGTGGACTCCCGGAGAAGGAGTTGCACCTTGGTGACATAGGTTGTCCAATCATTCCTTGTAAGATCATTTTATCTGAGACATCAATCATATGACGTTACAAATAACAACAATACAAAACGTGCAATACACATTGTCTCTATCACCAAATTTTGAATTCTTTTCGCTTACTAACATGTTGAAATGCTCATCACAAACAAAAATCTCCTTATAGTAAACTTTTACATCGCAATCCTTCTTTTTTCAGATAAAATATTAGTTATAAAGAAAATTGAACCTGCATCTATAAATTTTGTAATAGGAACACATGCCATTGGGCCAAAATCATCTTTTTAATAATCATGAAATGAAAGTATATACTCGTTAATATACTGCTTCTAATTCAAAATTTTGAAACAATATGAATTGAATCCGCGCCAAAAGAACTCAAGATAGGGGCACCTGCAACTGGCTCAAGTATCACATACATCCACTGAGTTTAACCGATCTTCTATATATATCATCATACTGTTATTGTGTTTTATTATTAATATATCAGCATTTTATGATTTTTTTAGGAGGGGGCGGTAGAGCTTAGGTAGCCTGGCTCTGGATCCGCCCCTGCTTGTGTCCCCCTATGGCTGTCAATATTGTTGTAATGGCATTGTTTTCATTTTATTTTCTGATTGTACTCTCATTGGAATTTTAGGGGCTGTTCTCTGCACGCCTGCCTTTCTATCTAGGAAGGCCAAGGAGTTCTCTCTCCTCTGACTTTTATAATAAGGAGTTCTCTGTCCTCTACCATTCTCTCCAATCAACTTGAAATGGAGCGGATAAGCCAAACTCCCCCCTACTTGGAGCCCACGTGGCCCATGCCGGATAGGGTAGAACTAGGACAGTTATTGTATGAGGTCTGCCCAATGCTAGTTGGAGAGGCGCATAATAGATCGATATCGCAGAAACAAGTTCTGTGTTATCTTTGCGACACCTACATGCATAGGATTGAAAGCAACAGAAAGAGCTTTCAATTTCTTGATTAAAAAGGGTTGGACTTGATAAACCAGGCCATGTGCACGTCTATGTTCTTTAGTGTCGGCTTAGGGCTAGTATGAGTGCAAGGCAGTTGCTCTGTATATAAAAGGACATTGCAGCAGATTGTTCGAAATCAACAAATCTGGTGTACCATCTTAGGTCAGGACTATCAATGCCTACTCGCAGTTGTCGAGTGCACGCCCTCTAGTGTTCCTCTCAAGCACATCAGGTGAGTGGTAGCTTTTGCTGATCTTGTGAAGTGTATGGGGGAACTCTGGACGGCGGTTCAGCACTTACTCAATTACCTGACCTGAAAAGTCCTCATGTAACGATTGCATAGCAGATCGTTTACTGTATAAAGAAGCTTTCAGTACAAAAAAGTTTTGGCTTTAAATCCGATAGAGACTACATTCAGTCCCTACCAGCTAAGCTTCCGTTGCTTGTCTTGTAATATATTTCATATTTCTCTGCCAAAAAAAAACACTTTTTTCGCGATTAACGATAGATGCACAAACTGCATCATTTTTTATTGCATTGTTTATGTTAGCATTTCATTGTGAATTGGGACCCCTACCCAATCTTGTGGGAAAAGTTGCTTCGAGCAAACCGTCCAAGAGATATCTTTGAGGCACCGGTACATAATGTCCAAGAAAGAGTACATTCAAGTGCAACCCCACAAGATGGAGAATTAGTAGCACGCGCTCGGTGGAAAAGCGCTACGAGACTGATCACGTTGAACAACCACCAATTATGGTTGAGCATTGGGTCGGGTTGTTGCATGTTCATTAAAACCCGGATCTGAACTTAAATTTTACTAGCGGGCCCGGGGCTGTGTCACGGGCTGACAATTTTCACAGTTTATAGGTCTGAATTCGGCCCATGTTGTATATTCGTGTTGTGAGACGGGTTTGTGTCCAATCCATGTTGATATTTATTACCGAATGAAGGTAGTGGCATACTCATCATTCAATTTCTATCAACAAAATCAATTATTTTAGAATGTCTATATTGCAAAATATACATACACATTATTTTTCTATGTTCAAACTTGAAAATTCTTCATAAAAGTTAGAAATTCTGAGTGAATCGTGGAATGAATTTATTGTTAAGTCAATTTAGAATCAGTGTTGGTCCTCAAGGTGATCCAAGAGGGTAGTAAATTGTTGTCTTGTCAATATGGTAATGAATTATTATTGGCATTACTCTGTATCTTAATATATTATTAAGATTTATCAAGTGGTAAAATGATTTACCTACCATTAGAAAATGAAAAGTCTAACTGAATTGTGTGGTTGAGTAAATTGAGGAAAGTGAGAATTTGGAAAGGATAACATCATGATACAAGTGTCGAAATAATTTATATTGTCTAATGAAGAGACAAAATAAATTACGAGGACAATCACCGATTACATATATTTTTGCCTTTAGAAACGACAACCAGATTTTTTGTATATGACTTTTTATTGTAAAATTCTAATAAGGTAAATCACTATATTGTATACAACATTTGGTAAAATTGTTTCCATGGTATAAAACTTAAAATTTTACATAACTATCATGGTTGACCAAAAAGGAAACAACAAATAAATTAGGATCAATAATGGGTATGAACAAAGTTTGAAATAAATGTAGAATGATTAATGAGTGTGAATGAAATGGACAAGGCTCATTACACTTTAAATTGTGGCCTTGTCAATACTGCAATTAGGAGATATGTATAGGGATTTTACTTCTTCTTGTAGCATATAAGTATAGTAAACAATTGTATCATATAATATCTGATAAAATGAAATCATATATGTTTATGTATGTGTATATGTGTGTATATATAAGAGTGTATATATAAATATATATATGAATGTAGTATGAATGTATGTATAGGGTCGGGTCTTTGAGTCCTTGGGTTTGGATTTACCTAGACCCTAAACTGGCCCATATGAAATTGTGGGGCCTAAAGACAAGGCCCTAGTCCACTTGAAGAAAATTATAGGTTGGGTGAGGGTCGGGTTGTGGGTCGGGTCAGGTTGAACCCAACCCAATGCTCAACCCTAGCCACAACCTCTAGCAAACACCAACAACATGCCATATATGATGGTTCTGTTGGAGAACATACAGACAAGACAACAAGAGATGTTGATAGATCGCCAACCAACACATGTACTTTCAGATGAACCATCTTTATAGCTACGACCACACATAGTGGAAGCATGATATGGAGTTGGGCCAAGACTTTTGGACCATTCTTAGCTTCCCCGACTAATATCCACCTCCATGAGGGACAATACTATCAGAATTCGACACACAACACCTAAGGATCTTCCACTTTCTATGATCAACGACCATAAGACCCGCTACAACAACAATGATCATTCTTGTATTATTCTAAGGCAAGTTTCATGTTGAGGACATCATGATTCAAAAAAGTTTGATTTGGTATGGTTGCACGACCTATCCTTTATCTTGTTAGATTATGACTATCATGCCTTGTTTATTGATTTGGTATGGTTGTACAATCTATTTGTTATCTTATTGATTCTTGACTATCATATCTTTTTGTTATCTTGCATGTCATGCATTTAAATCTCGTACAAATTCCTTGTAATTTTTTGTGTAACTTTTAAAAAATTTATTATATTTCCATGCCATCCCAAATGTGGCATAGCATGTAGACTTGAATAGGTTTTTGTGTGTGCTAGTTAGTTTTTTATTTTCTAAAATTTATTGTTTACTAGGTGGTTTTTGATATGATAATGAGTGCCTTGAAGTGATGCTTCCACCATCGCCGTAGACTTGAAATGTTTTTCCCTAAGAGGTGTTGCAAGTAGAACTCTATATTTTGGATTTGAAATGTTAACCTTTGATGGTTTTGTCTAGGATATTTTGAGTTTATTGCTTTTCAAAGGATATCTTGGTTTCATGAGTGCTTAGAAATTCTATTTTGGTTTGGGAATTTATGGATGAGTTCTAATCGTTGCAAGTTTGCAAATGCTAAGCATTTTTGGTCAAAACTTGTGTGGAACATATGGTTTACCATGTTGTTTGCTCATCATTTGTGAAATTAATTGATTATCTTGTTTGCAAGAAGCCCTACATGACAGTCCATGTTACATGGTCTCTCTCTTCACCCACCTCTCTTTCATCATTTGAAATATTTTCACCACGTCAAAAAGTCAAAAAAATATGTCTTGGCCACCCTTCAAAATCTTGGGTTAGCCAACCCTTCCTCCTCTCCACTTCTTCCTACCACCTTATTGCCCTAAAACACAATGGGAAAAGAAAAAGAAGTATCTAACAAGAAAATAATGGTACTCTATGTAATAGTACTAGGAAAAATATAAGAAAAGTAGAAAATTCTCATATGCAATATCTTCCCCTCTCTTTCTGCTAGCTCCTTCATCTATATTTTTATACCCATTTGGCTACATAACATCAAACCTAGCCCTTTGTACCCTTCTACATAGACAAGTAGGACATACAAAGGTGGATTGACATTTTAGGTTGAATGCTTTGAACACAAAAATCTTTCTTAACCACTTTTACTATTCCTACAATTAAATGGTTTACCCAAAGCTCATCAATGCTTTATTGTTTTGAATGAGTTTCGACACCCTATATGGGAAACTTGCAGTTTCCTACTTCAAGTGAAACTAGATTGTTTCATTGGTAAGGAGATAAGATGATTACACAAACTAAACCATTTGATAGCTAATAATCACATTTACATATCAATTCATCATTTCTTTTGTATATGGATCAATCTAGAGATATAATTGGTGTATACCTAAGGAATATATGTTTTGGTATTAGTATGGTGATGGATCCCTAGTTTGGGTATCCATATATCTTAAATATGCTCAATTATCATGTTATGATAATTATAATCCATGCATATTTTAAACAAAGTATCAAATGTACTAAAATCCACTTATGGAGCTTATTTGCATGATTTGTAGGTACTTTTGCTCTAATGATTGAAGAATTTGATACCAACTATCGAGAAGGCCAAAGACTACTCAAACTCATTTCTAACCTACCCCCAAGAATACCAAGGAATAACTCAAAGAAAATAGCTCAAAATATTCAAATTCAAGAAGTCAAAGCGCACAAGAATGCTCTAAAAATGGTCATGGCACCTTGGAACAAATATCCCAAAAGCCCTCAATTGCTAAAGTTGAATAGAGTCAGAAAATAACAAAGTATAGGCACCCTCAGAAAAAGAATGAGTGTAACATACCCAACTCTAGATACATGTCTTATCCCCCCTTCTCTTATAAAATGATACTAGGTTCCTCTTTTTCTAATTTACATTGAATTTGGATAATTTAAGTGAAGAAATATAATGCTCCAATAATAAACCATTTATTAAAATTTGTCATAAGTTATTTAAGTAAGTGTATTATTGATTTAGTTACTAAAATTTATTTATAAATTAGTTATTACCCTAATTGACATTCTACAGAAATTATAAGTCTAGTTGATGAATAGAAATAAATTAAAATGATAATGTAAAAAATTCATTAAAAGAGGAGAATTAAGGTATTAAGTGGGTACTTATCATCTAAATAACTAAATAAATACCAAATATATTATCAAGGTGAAATTAATGTTTAAATTTGATTCCTCACATCTTATTTAGCCAATATGCCATATTTCAGGTCAATTGGGCATGTTTACCCCCCTCATCTAATTAATTGAATTCAAAAACTTTAAAACATATCATTACATTTACTATTTCATTTAAAAGCTAGGTTACTATTTTATTTTTCCCATAACACCTTCAACCCCCAGCTGTGGACGTTCCCATGTCTCCTACTTGCATTTGATATAGATGCAACAACAACTAGCAAGGGCAATTCTCATGCTTCCTTTTCCTCTTCTTCTCCTCTTCCCTGTCACCAATCTCCAAACTCATCCTTCTATGTCTTCTTTCTATTTCCACTCTCCATGCACTACAAATACTAGCTACCTCTACTTGTCCTCTCTTTCTTCCCTTCCTATCATTCTTCTTCTCTTCCTCCACTCTTCATCCTTGTATCCATAGAAAACCCAACCACCATCCTTTTTCTAGGTCTTATACCAATAATTGATAGAGAGAAGTTGTCTCCAATGTTATAATGGATGGTAAGAGCTACTAGTATGATGATACATGTCAATATTGCAAACACCAACGTGCAATCAAATCCTTTGTCAAAATACAGACACAACAACACTATCTACTAACTAGAGATCTGAACACCACCACCACAATTTCCGCAACAACTTTCTTACTCCATCACACCTCCTTAAAGAGAACGTGATCCAAAGCCTTACCTCTAGACACTTCAGACCCTTATTAATATCCAAATGCTAGTTATATGACCTCCACAAACATAAGTCGAACTCGATCGACATTGATGGTCCCCATTATGAATCAACATACTCCTTATGATAGTGGATACAAGTATCTCAGCTAGCTACACAATCCTCCCACGCATATGTGACCAGGAGGCACTACTCCAAAAATTGTGGAAACATACCTATAGAAACCAACCACCGCTACCAATTTCATCTATGCACATACTCAGATTAACCACGAAATGATTGTAATGAGCTTGAGCATCTATGATTGACATCCTTAGTCAAATGTGGGATGTTTTGAGGTTGAATTCAACTCCACCCTAAAAACATAATATATATTATTGGTTAATGTGATAATTTGAAGGTCCATGTTCCTTGTCATATCTCAGATTTCTGAAAATGTCACTAATGTCAATCATATGATAACCTGAATATTATTGACAAAGAACTTAATCACATTAGTAAGGAATACCAATGAATCATGTGCAGTTGTATTAGTATGTAAAAGTTCCCCAGCTCAATAGGTGAGTCTTATCATGTATACTAAATTATATCATATGACAATATAAGTTTAATAACATGTCAATATAGTAAGCTTGTAACTTGTAAATTTCATGGGGACATATATGAAGTACCTACATATTGAACAATACTATGGATCATAACTGAAATATGGTATAGATGAGTATAATGATTCTCTAACCTAGTTGAACTATTGACTTAACTATATGACATATTAGTATTGTATATGAATCAATGGTGAATTTTGGATTTAATAAATTTAGTAGTCCATTAAACAATACCTTATGTAATCTACAATGAGAAGAAAACTAGAATACACAACTTGTAAAAGAAGTATTATTAAATGTTCATATATGAATCCTAGACATATATAGAGTTATGTGACTAAAATATTATCTTATTACTAAAATAGATATGTACATCATATGTTCACTTAATAAGACTAAAAACCCTAATACACCATAAATTGATCAGAACTAGGACATGTTCAATATGTATAATTATAGTGGGAAAGCATACACATTGGTTTTGTTTTAAGTAACATACCTAATAAACTTATAGGTTGTAAACATGTCTCTATGGACCAAATTCCAGTAGAGTTAACCTTCAACCTTGAAGACCATGCATATGCATAATCCCAATTTGATCTCAGCATATAATAATTGAATTCTATTTGTTATATATAAGGATTGTTTTGAGTTATACTCCTCTTTCACAATCTCCTGATTCCTAATTATATACTTTATTTTAGAACTAAGGTTTTAGTCCTCTAGATTTTTTATGTTGTTTTGGTCTTTGTTGTACCCAATACACATTTCCATGCTTTATTATGTTATGGAATTGTTTGAAATGATATGAATGTCTCATTATCTTGGTACTATATTTTATTTGATATTTTATTGAACTTACCCAAGTTTTATTGCCTTCTTTTCACTTAGAACACCCTTTCTTTTGTCCTTACATACTTTTAGTGATACATTATTGTTTATCTCAAATATACTGGTATTTATGATGCTTACCTATTTTCTTCATGTTCTAGGTTTTGTTACCAAACCACTTAAATGTAGGTGTTGTAGAGGATGATGATTGAATATGACCTTCAAAATAGGCTATGAAATTTGAAGTATAGCTTGAGATGGTCAGATTACCCTCTGCCATTTCCCTCTACAACTGATCCATTGTATATGTCTCTGTACCTTTTTCATTGTTATTAATTTTCCCCTCGTGGTGTGGAATTTCATAACCTCTCTGATAATGTAATACTCTAACTTTCCACTACTAATAAATATCTCTTTTTTTATCATATTGTATGAGAGATGAATTCAAATTTCCACCCTTCCTTCATATGTTTGAATATGTTTGGACTAGGTTGGTGTTATGTCTCCAATCAAGTAAAGAGTGGATCTCTTGCCTATGAATATTTATAGTTTGGTATCAGAGATTGAGCAGTCACTTAATTTCACTATATTGAGTTATCCTATAATAGGAAATTTGATTACCTTATATAGGTTGTTGATGTATCTATTCCTTAGTCATGGAATCCCAAATAGGGCTTCATTCCATGTGTAATTTTTTTACTATTATTCCCCAAAGCACATTTTGATTTAGACTTATTTTTTGGCATCCTAACTACCCCTACCTTCTCTATACAACTGAATGTTTCCCTACATAACAAGTAATTTCCTTTTTCCCATCTCTCGCTTTATGGAAAGCTGGTCCAACCATTGTGTGTATAGGCTGCCTTGAACATTCATAAATAGGCTTAACACTAGTTACCACCTTAAATCCATTCATTTGTTTCCTATCAAGCATGCCTTACACAGATCCACTTTGAGCATGCATGGATGGTTCCCTTTGGGTATATGGATACATAATTACTCACCACGACCAAGGGATGTATTCCCATATAGTTCTATTCATCATGAAAACCCTAATATCTCCCTAGGACCGCCTGCTAACCTAAGGAATTGATGATGTCTCATGGTGAGGTTATTTATTCCATGATATGATCAAGTATGTTTAAAATGGAGTGGTAAAAAATGGGTGAAGTAACTAATAAGTATCTAGTGGAAGTTGACATCTTGTATCTATAAACAATATCCTAATTATATAAGTTAAAGATAGTTTTCACATGTCCTCCTAGATGTTTGGTAAGGTAGGCTATCATAGAGGAAATACTTGATCGCCAAATGGTTATTTAGGAACCTAAGTTTGTTGATTTGGTTCATGTATTGAGTTTGGCATTATTTTTAGGGTTACATCACTAAATTTTAATTGTTAAACCTCTTTTGACTATTATGCTATATGTAAAAAAATGCTTGTTAGATTTTATCAGGTTGATCTGAACCAATCTAACAAAATATAACTCATGGTGGGTTGTGATTGCCTACATTGGAGGTGTCTACTTGGTAGCCCCCCCACTAGACTTCAGTCGAGACGTCCCCAGATTTTCAACACCTTGACCACATATGTGACCCCAAAAATGCAGCCCCTCCCTAAGTGAGAATCAAACTTTCAAACTCACACACTAGGCCAAGAGGAAAAAAATTAAAGGTAGTCATAACAAACAAAAGTATCACTTACACATGCAAAAAACCATAGCAAGATCATCCTTCATCATAGAATTTTAAAATGAATTATTACAAATTGAAGTTACACATTGAATAGTGAACTTTTATATATGCATATAATGCATTAACAACAAAATCTTTTAGACAATAGGTCCACTACACATCTTCTTGTCACACAATTGGCATCATCTACTATGTATCACCAACCACATCACCTAAAATTACATATTGGTACACTTGAACACAAATGTGCTGAGTGTGCATCGACTAAAATCGAAACCTCCTTTTGAATATGACTTCATAGCAATATATATAGCAAAAAATTCATAAGAAAATCTTTTTAACAAAACCCATAGCATGTTTTTTATAATATCTTCCACTATATAACCCATACATTTGCCACATGAGGGAATAATGCATCATCCCATCTACTAAAGAGTCTGAGGGAAAGATATTATGATCTGTTACCAAAGACTTAAATGATTTTAGAATGTGATTTGCCACTGAAGAGAATTACCACTTACTAATAGTATGTTACCAAAGAGAACTAGTGCACTCATACAATGGAATAGATATACTATGTTTGATATGTTCAAGACTTCAAATAGACAAAATCAATCAAAGTAACATATATTGGTGCTCATTTCATTCAATGTCATATGCCAAGTCTTTGGTACCCATATAATGTACATCCTTGCCAAATTATAGATAAGCTAAGAGATAAATGGTCCTTGAATAGGGTAAACCTAATCATCACATTCCTCAATCAACTCTAACTTTGGTAAACTCCTAATTGAGACAAGATTACATTTACCATCACATGATTCTCATCACTAGCTCTACTTATTTTCCATTCTAGGACTTGGCCTAGGTCATTGAATCAGCTTCATTATTATTTTTATTAAAACTGATATTTATATTCTAACATTAATATACATCATTCTACAAGAAGGTCCCATTGACACACATAATATGATGACAGAGCAACGCGCAACACAGGGGGGGGGGGGACAAACTGGGAAAACCAGCACCGCTGACCATGGAATCAATATCCACCTAAAGACAAATGATACCTGGAGTATGAAAATCTCTCAACGATCCGTTATGAATCCATCCCCAACTATTGCAGATTATGTCTCAAATGGATGGGTGGTTAGAGTATATAAAGCTCACTAGATTTACTGGTTCGATGCCACTCCAACCAACGAAGATATTTGTAACGTCCCAGGATTTGAGGCCTCAGATAAAATGATCTTAAAGGGAATGATTGCACTTCCCATATCACCAAGGTGCTTCTCCTTTTCAAGAAGCCCATCACTGAATAACTCTATGGTTAAGCATGCTCAACCCAGAGTAGTACAAGGATGGGTGGCCAATCGGGAAGTTTATCCTAACTTGCATGTGAGTGAGGATAGAGCTTGTAGTTGAGTGTGGTGGTGGTATGTGGAGCCAGTCATCATTCCTAAAACTCTACTAGAGCCTTGGGTAGTGGGCTTGGGTGTTACAAATGGTATCATAGCTAATTTCCCTCCTATAGGTGGGGCCTAGATGGGCATGTGGCATGTCGATCTTAAGTCGTACGGTCTAGGAAAGTTGGAAAGGACTATGGATTGAGACGATACGAAGCTGCCCTTACACTGGTAGCCATGGATGGGAGTTGGGTGTCCATGGGCCATTCTGGGTCAATATTGAAGTTGGGGAAGAGATAATGAGGTCATATATTGAGCCTTGATAAGGACGTTAATAGTCTAAGTGGGGGACATTGTAATGTCATAGGATTTGACGCCTTAGATAAAATGATCTTAAAAGAAATAATTCAACTACCCATATCACCAAGGTGAACCTCCTTTTAGGGAGCCCATCACTAAACAACTTTGTGGTTAAGCATGATCAGCCCAGAGTAGTACTAGGATGGGTGACCAGTCAGGAAGTTTATCTTGGCTTGCACATGAGTGAGGACAAAACATGTAGTTGAGGCTAGTGGTGGTATGTGGGGCCAATCGTCATTCCTAAAACTCTATTAGAGCCTTAGGTAGTGGGCCCAAGTGTTACAATTTTATTAGAGGAAGGGAATATTATCTATCCCTAAGATGAGGTGAGGGAGAATCATCTGAAATGGAAGAATTGCTTGATGGGTTACTTCATTGATTTCATTCCACACATTCCTACTATCCTAAACTTCTTTAAATGGGTCTAGAATACCACTAGGAAAATTGATATTATGAGTCAAGGTGAAGGAACATTCCTTATCAGATTTATAAAATCTTCAATTATGGAGCATGTGATGTCTTAGAGTTGGTTTGTTCAAAGTAAACCTCTCTGTCTTTCCATATGGAGTTTCAGTATGTGTTCTCTCAAAAGAAGCTCAAGGAGTTGCCAGTCTGGGTGAGAATCTAGCATTTAACTCTTCAACTCTGGGATTGCAAGATGTTTGAGAGGATACGTACCATTCTAGGAGTTGCTATTTTCTCTGATGAAGCATAAAGACCTATTCTAGAATGGAAATCATGAGAATATAAGTTCTTATATCCTCTGACTCTCTATTTCCAAAACAAGTGACCTTGATGAGTGATGAAGGAGATAGCTAGACAGTCAATATCTCATACGAATGGCAACCTTATAGATGCCAAGCTATGGTTTTTTAGGGCATGATGATTCTCTATGTGCTCCAATTACTGTGGCTCCTCTGAAGCAATCCAAGGAACAACTGAAATGAATGTGGGAAGAAAAGGAATCATTGACTTTAACTATGAATTTTGTTACTATTGTTGTTTCTAATGGTACTATGAAGAAGTATGTTCCAGTTCATAATGTTGTCTAGAGTTTTGAGAAGATGATTGTTAACAATGTTCAAGTTCTAGTTACATCCACAAAGAACCAGAAGGTTGTAATTCTAAAAATGTAGTTCTGTTCATTGTTCCTGTTGAATGCAATGCCAAACAAGCAAAGAAAAATTGGAAGGAAAAGGAATCGATAAGCTCTGATACAAATCTAGTTTCTACAGTTAAAGATAGTGTTTCATTGGAAAATCATTTTGTCGCTCTTAATGTGAATTCTACTCTGGTTATTGGTGATAGCAACTCAGTTCCCTATTCTCCTTTTCTTGTCTTTCCTTTTGAATATTCTAGCTTTGAGGTTCTCAACGAAGATGAGTTTAAAGTAGTGAGCAATAGAAGGAAGAGCAAGTCCTTGCCAAAATGTTATGTAAAAGCTATTCAGAAAAACCCGTATAAAACTACCCCTCAGAATGTAGGGATATACCATCGTGTTTCCAACTCTGTATTTTCACCAATGCACAACAATTTTGGTTGTGTGGAAATCATAAATGAGGAACCAAATGTTGAGGCTGACAACACACTACCCAGGTGGTCATATGAATGCCTCTCTTTCAATCACTTCATGGAACGTCAAAGGAATCAATAATAAAATCAAAGGTGTGTTAGATGAAATTAGAAGTTCTAGAATTGGTATGGTGGTACTGGGAGAATCTAGATTAAGATGTTCTAAAGATACTAAATTCATGGAGAAATATTTCCTCGACTATAGTTGGATATCAAATCATGTCTCCCATGCTCTTGGTAGAATTTTCATTCTTTGGAAAAATTATGATATCTCTTTGATTCAAGAATTAGATCAAATTGTTGTGGTCAATGTTGAAGTTAGTTATTTGAAGTTTTTTCTATCTATTGTCTATGTCCATAATGGGGATAATGATCACATTCATTTATAGAATGATTTTGATAAAGTTCAATAAGCTGGTGAAGGAACCTTGGGTCTTGATAGGTGCGTTTAATATTGTCCGAAGAAAATGTGAAAAGACTGGCAAGAAAACCCCATGAAAAAGTCAAGGGAGGACTTTAATAGGTGTATCCTAGATTGTGGCTTGTTTTAATTAGATATGGTTGGACCCAACTTTACTTGGGATAATCATTAAGGAGAGAAGGATTTCATCACATCCAAAATTGATAAAGTCATTTACAATGTTGACTTTCTTGATATTGTGCCTGAATTTCATGGTGAGGTTACTTCTAATTTAGTCAGTGATCATAGAAGACTCTTACTTTCTATTAAAAACCCAAAAATATCAAGACACCTTTTAGATTTATTTACACTTGGACTGAGCCACCCAATTTCATGTATATAGTGTCTGAAGCTTAGAATGTTAACATTTAAGGTTTTTCTACTTTTTATTTATATAAAAAGCTTAGCTTGAAGTCTAAACTTATATTATGGAATAAGCACTTTGTAGGTGATCTTTCTGATAAAGACAAAATTGATAAAGTTCAAGATTATATTGCTCAGTCATTAGTTGACCTCAATCCTTTAGGTGACATGCTTAGAAATGAAACAAAAAACTCAGGCTTGTTGCTGCAACTAGTTCTAAAGCTAAGAAATCCCTTTTGAGATAGGAGTATTATGTGCAATGGTTAAAGGAAGGTGACTCAAATTCAATTTTTTTCTAGTCTTCTCTAAAAATTAGAAGGCATCAAAACAAGATTGTCATACTTCAAAACAATGATTCAATTAGTCATAATCTTGAAGCTATCAAGAATTTTATTACTGACTTCTACTTTCATTTATTTAATAAACCTAGATCCTCTTCCAATATTTGATTGAGTGAATGTTCAGGTAGTACTCTTTCTAAAGAAAATAAAATCTCTCTTATATCTCTTGTCACGAGATTGGAAGTGAATGAGGTTGTCAAAAACTTAAATCCTGACAAGGCTCCTGGGCCTGATGGATTCAATGGCCACTTCTATAAGTATGCCTGGAATATCATAGGTAATGATGTTTTTATGCTATGAAGGAATTCTTTTCTTCTGGAAATCTTTTAAAAGAAGCAAACAAAACTTTCACTATCTTATTACCCAAAAGTGATAGCACCAACTTGATTTCTAATTGCAGACACATTGCTTTATGCAATGTCTATTATAAGATTATCTGCAAGATTCTCACTAATAGATTGCAACCATTTCTTAGCTCTATTATTGATATCAATCAGTGTGCATTCATCAAGGGTAGGAGCACGAGAGATGCAACCCTTCTTACTAATGTAGTTTTATGTGATTTCATGAAATCATCTGGACCAAAAATGTGCATTAAGGTCGATATCTCAAAATCTTATGATTCAGTGACATGGAAGTTCTTATTTTCTATCATGTATAAGGTGGTCTTTCCTACTATCTATATCATATGTATTGAGAGTATATTTATTGGTACTTCATATCAAATTCTTATAAATGGAGAGACTTCTGAGATGTTTACTCCTTCCAATAGAATAAGACATGAACACTTTATTGCTTCCTACCTATTTGTGATAGTCATGCAAGGGTTCATTGAAATTGTGAAGTTGTCTATATGTGATAAGAGCCTATGTCCTTTAAAAATTTCAAAGGATTTGAGTATATCCCATCTGGCTTTTACAGGTGACTTAATAATTTTCCAGGAAGAAAAGGTTAGTAATGCAACTAAGATCAAGGGTATCTTCAATGTCTATGGGAAGGAATCTGATCTAATTATTAACTATGATAAAATATTGATCATGCTTAATAAGGGAGATGATAAATATGTCTTGAATATTCTTAGTATGAATGAAAGTTCCAATCCTTTGAAATACCTTAGTCTACCTGTGTTTATTGGTAAACTTAAAAAAAAACTTTGTGATGGTCTTGATGATAGAGTGAAGTAGAAGTTGCATTGCTGGAAGACCAAAATACTTTCGCTGGCATGTAGTTGTGAACTTATAAAGTCAACCCTATTGATTATACACATTTACTGAATGTTTTCATTTCCTATTCATGTTGCTACACTGGATGAGATCGATAAGATATGTAGAAATTTTCCTTGGGGTTTCTTGGAGGAAAAAAAGAATCTTCATCTTGTGAAGTGGGAGAATGTCACTATACCTAAAACTGAAGGTGGCCTAGGTTTAAGGAAAAGCAAAGAGGTATCTGAATCATGCCTTATTCTTAATGCTTGGGACATTGTTAATAAAAAAAACACTCTATGGGTTTGTTAGATTAATGTGAAATATCTAAAGAAGCACACATTCTGGTCTATCATTGAGTCGCCAACCTTCTCCATTTGTTTAATAATAATCTTAGAGTGAGGAGTCTTCTCCTCTCTAGAATAGATTTTAAGATTGCAACTGGGAATATGTTTAAGGTTTGGAAGGATCCTATCTTTGATGGAAGTACTCTTCCGGATATCATGGGTAATGACATGATTATACGATGTAGTATCTCTGAGAATGCTTTATGTAGTAGCATTATTGATGGGAGTAGATGGGTTGTTCCTATTAGTAGACGTTCGGAAGTCATATTAAATGTTATTAGATGTAAACAATTGTCAAGAAAATATGCAATAACTATGAAGGGTTTCCATTATATCAATCTGAAGACTCTATGGAATTCTATTAGAAGTGTAGGTATTGAAAACCCTATCTTTAATTGGATTTGGAGGGCTAAGGCTCCAAAATCATGTGCTTCTCACCTTTGGAAAGCTATTTTAAATAGAATCCCAACTATTATTATTCAAGAAGAAGATACATCTCTTTGGACGCAAGATGTTCATTGTGTATGAATGACTATGAAGATTCTGATCACATTTCCTTTCCTGTTAATATGTTAAAGAGATATGGTTATTTGCAGTGAACCTTGGGTTTTGTCCTTCTGTCCCTCAAAGATGGGATGATCTGGAGTCTATGCACAATGTTGTTTCAAAGACTGCCACTGTTATTATTCTTTTCCATTGCTAGATGGAGAGGAAGAGGAGAGTTCACAATGATGAGTTCAATGATGAAAATGTGCTCTGGAAATGTATTTTATCTAAGATCCTTATCTTTCAGGGTGACTAGGTTTTCTTGTTCCTTCTGTAGGTTACTTTCTATAGTCTATTTCCTGGAGGTGTTCTAGTTGTGTTTGGTTCTTTAGATTTGTCATCCTTCTGCTTTGCTTCCTTATTGTGCTTGGTTTTTTAGGTCTTGTCTTCTAGTTATATAGCTAAGATCAACTACAAGTCTTTTGGTCAAAATCCTCTTCACAGTAGCTTTTCCAGTTGTTTTCCCAGCGTATGTCATTTCCCCCATTACAACCATATGTGTATATCCTTCTTTTTTTCTTTTCCTTCTTTTGTAAAGAACACTTTTTTTTAAATACAAATAAGGTGAAGGATTTTAGAGGACCGAAAAAAATATAAGTAGGTCCCATTCCCTTTATTTATATATAAACCCAATAGTAAATAGATGAGTAGAATTTGGGTTTCTAGTCATTATCATGTTAACATGATTTTTATAGATAATATGGGTCTCAAAGTTACAAAATTGGTCAAACATACTCTTATGGATCCACTACATAAATTTTAGGATTTATGGAGCATTAGAATATTTACTTCCTTTTGATTTGGGTATCTATACCTAATTTACTATATATAGTATTTTGTATGATCTCATGCACACATATCATCATTTTAGATCCCATATAGATTACATATGATTTTATTGAGTTAGTGGTGCATTTTCATAAATTTTTCTTCCATTTGTTATTTATTGAATGTGATATAAGCATAATTTTTTACACGATTTCAGCATAGTTATGCATCAAAAATCTAATATAAGGTTTTCATCCTATTCTAATAACTTTTTGGAAAGTTGTACATTTTCTTTATATTTTTTAGATATCAGTCCAAATTTCCACATTATACAAGATCTGGACATTATTGTGAGAACTCCACACATTTAGTTTGGGCTTCTATGAAAGAAATTCTTAAAATATTACATATGTCGATTATAACTACAATTAAGATTTATGTCTTTTTTCCTTTATGTGTATTTAATGTGGATTTCCTAGAGCATTGGATCTGGAGAGAGGGTGGTAGGATTATGTCACATCACCAACAAGGACACGACTACTTGTTGGCTTGTGTGAGACGAATGCTTGTATTGGCTAAAGGGCCCATTCTTCACTCCCCTTTCCTTCTCATATGCATCACTCCTACTGCAATGTCTTTGATCTTCTATAGTGTATTTTATGCTGTAAAAATGGACTTCTGACAAGACATTGGCCATGATCTCCTCCTCATTACAAAATATTTTGTGACCAAAAGACTTGTTTTTGTCCTATGTGTGCTACTATAATGGTGGCTTACTACTGAAGCCTCCCCCTAGCGGTCCTAGTGAGCTTGCCACTACCAATATCCATAGATGCCAAGGGAAAAGGTGAAAACCCCTTGTCACACTATGGTTTGAAGATAAGGCATCCATGGGGTTTGAACTACCTTCAAGAACTAGACAAAATACTTGATTTTCAGTGAGGAATCCCAACAACCTTCCTATGGGATATATCTTCTCCTCCAAAACATGGAGTTTGGAGGCTAACTAAACCACCCTGGAAAAGCAAATGAATTCTTAGGTGGAACTTCCCTATACATAAGCTTGCCTTCGTCCTCCTCAACTTCTTTTACTATCATTTCTACCACTAAGTTTTTCTTCCCACAAGAACTATATTATATAGTGGAAAAGACATGGGAGATGGGTTCTCAGTATCAATGTTCTTAAACAAAATGGAACGAACAATGACTTTGTAGGGAACCCACAAGTGCTCAACTAAGATCCTGAGACAGCTCGTGATCGATTTCCTATTCCATTGTAAATCAGCCACTCATAAACCCTCCATGACTATGTAATTGACACATGTTTAAGATGGTCAATCAAAAATTAAGGCATGCCATCCAAGTGTCCATTTCAGGGCTCCTCAAGGCAATCCTCAACTCATCCAACTAGTGCCCATGTCCATTGGATCTAGGATCCATGAAAACATAAAGGTAATGCATACCAATTATAGACCAAGAATGTATGAAATATTAAATTTGGAAAATAGATTAATTGACCTAGATTTATCTTCATTGATATTCTATAATTTCACCAAGTCTAAACTTGAATAAATTTCTTTAGGAAGATACCAACCTCATAAAAATTAAAAAATATTAGTATTTTCATCATTAATAAATTTATTTAGTTATGGTGTTAAAACTCAACCACGTGATCAGTAAACAATTTAATCCAAAAGGCACATGACTAGGTGCATGAAACATGATATCTACATTGTCTAACATTCAAACTATATGAAACTTGTTGAAAAAATTTGTTATGATCATTATGCACTTTAGATATAATTATTGAATCATATTAAACCTTAACCTCCTCCAATATAATAATTAGCTTCAAGTGTATGAGAAACTAAGCAAGTCAACATCATTACCACATATTTTCATATATATTCAAATGATTATTCCAATCTTAAGTTTATTTTTTCAGTTATCTAATTGGTATACAAGAATATTCACTCCATCACATCCTACACACCTTAAATAAAATTCCATCCTCAAACATTTACCACTCTCTAGTTCATCATATTCAATATCCACATGAGGTTAGTTAGGTTGCAATGGCGTGCGAGCCTACATATGACCAAGGGTTATGTTGTCCTACAAAATGGTGCACATTAGGGATGCACTGCATGGGTTCGATTTGAAGAGATTGTCTTAGGTATCATGGACCAAGTTATGATACTATACTGGGTCACATCATACGTGACAATGTCCAAGCAATGTAGCATGTAGCAGAACATCCTTCAATTGATATTTGTTCCAGTTAGCAACCTTTACACTCATGGGAGTTTGATGTATCAAATTATACAAATATGACGTCTAATCATGAGAGATTTATGATCATTTTTGTAATTCATTTAATGACTTTCATTCGTATTGATAATAAAATTATATTTTGATAATTGATCATAGATCTACTAAGAATTCTCATGGTCAGTTGGATTTGTTGAGTATCAAATCATCTTTACTGTCTATTCATCTCCTCAGAAACTACTTGCATACCTAATATGTTCTTATTTCTTCCTATCATTCCAGGATGACGTTTAGACTTCCCAGTCAGATTTTGGATATTGTGGTTATACCCATATCATGTCGCCAAATATGATCTAATTTTGAAGTTTGTTTGCATAAGATGATTTGATCGTTTATTTTTTTATTGGAAATTCTTGATTTTACTCATTTAGAATCTAGATCGCTCAAAAGTTGAGTGGTAAAATATGTGTAGATGCATAATGACATATATTATCTGAGCCAAAATCCTAATACCGACAATTACAAGTGTTGAGATAGATCAAAAGTGCTAACAAAGGGCTATGCCAACATTAGTTAGACAAGATTTATTGGCTATTGGGATAGTCTACACTAGAATTTATCCTTTTATACCAACATTTAATAGGCCACTATTATAGGACAATGTAGTTGTAGTGTGAAATATGTTTACTAATATTAGGTGATACTAGTGGATATGATTTTTTTAAGTGAATGATAACAATTATAGATATAATGATTTTGATAATAGTAAGAAGAAATGGAATGAATATGACAATCCCAAAATTAACAACTAGTACACTAATACAAAGGACATATGAAAGGATATCAATGAAAAAAGGTTCACTAGAATTGTAGATCACCTAATAGGAAAATGAATTATAGTTGCTATTTTACAAAAAGATTCATCACCTCGACAAACTTAGTTGGCCACATACAATATTAAATAAATGTAATAGTTAATTTTGGATTAGTTTTCTCAAATTACTCCAAACTGAATATATTTATATTATTATGAAAAAAAGTGATGTATAAGTCTTGATGGAAAATTTTGTGCCATTATAGACTATTAATAGTGGCTTTGCACATTTTGAGATACTACCATGTGATATGATATATAAAAATAATCTTAATCATTTTGGTAGATTTGATAATAAAATAATAAGGATATATTATCACATCAAGTTGTTTGTTTTTGCATAGGTAGTAGTGATTAATATAAATGGGCATAAGACCATGGTAATGTAACATAAACTAGTACAATTCTTACCAAATCTTATACATTACCACCTTCCTCCATATTTCTATATGTGATATTACCAAATGGCACATGTTTCTTGGTCATATGAACAATAAGTGGAAGAATGTACTTATCAAGCATGGACATGTAAAAGATTACAAGAATAATGAATTTTATCTCTGTGACCACTACATCTTTGTAAAAGAACATTATGCTCCTTCGGTTGAGGCACTCATACAATCACGGATACTCATGACTACATCCTATATGATAGTTGGTTCCATATTGTTTTCCACCTTTAGTAACCGCTGGTTACGTTCTATGCACGGATGATATTAAAAATAACTTTGGTATTTATGATGAAAAACAATTTCTAGGAATCCAATATGTATAAAAATTGAAACACTATAATGGTAAATCTCACCAAATTAAAACCCAAGATATGCAAACCAATGGTGGCATTAAGTTATGCCTACATAATTTACTAGACAATGTAAAGTATATATGACATATATCACATATATCATAACACTAAGCATTTCTAGTAGCATAATAGTGTAGTAGAGAGAATAATTAGAGTTGTTCTAGAGAGGCTACCATACATGTTGTACGATAGTCTTAGGGACTTTTGGGCCAATTCTATATCTAGTTGTCTACCATATGATATACAATATATATAAGTTCTAAAAATGTCAATACTATAAGAAGCCACAGAGGTCTAGTCTATTACCTCCAAAAAATTTGATAGTTGAATTTGGCTTCCCTTCTTACTATAATCATATTTATAATAAAAAAATCACAATGGAAATGAAAAGGAAACTCATGCGTTGCAATGTTGGGTTTAAAGGATACCAATTTTACGTCATTCTTAACACAAAGATTATATGAATAAAATCTAATGTTTGATATAAATTCCATGGTTTGCTCAAATTTGGTAATTTGACATTATAGAAAAATAGGATGTTTGTGAAATGGTGAAGTGTGCATAACTTCGCACCAATGATATAGAAGATTATACTACAATATCTATGTTAACACTACAGTTTTACTATGAATAGGTGTTGAATATCTTCATGACAATCACGTACAAAGGTTTCAAAATTACCAAATGAGAGATCAATTACAGAATAAACATATATTCACAAAAGAAAACTTGATACTTTATGTTTTGAAGGAGTAGACACCCTATATGATAAAATCCAAAGATACCCATCACAATCCTAGAAACTAATCACAACATCCCAAATTTGACATGATCTTCCAAATGCTTTAGTTTGAATTTGTGGTGGAAATCATGATATGCACCTATATAGCCACAATATAATTTCTATCATGGACACATGCATGTCATATGCCAATAATTTTTTTCAAGTTAATCATTGCACAATGACAATAACTTATATCCATCTTGAATATATCAAGTTCATTCTAATAGATTACCGCACATGTATATGATTTTAACACCCACTAACGTTTGAGACAATCCAACAAACTCCCACACCACCTCAAATTATTATATAAAGACCATTATGGGCACATTTTAGCTTTCCACCAGTTCTAATTGTAGGTTTAACTTTGATTCCATTTCACTTATCCTTCAACACATAATACTCATGGTCTAAATCATGGATCTTTTAAGTATATGTATAAGTAAACATAGTAAATGTTCAGGTCTATAGAATAACACGTATGATGGAGAGGGAGATAATTGTTAAAGACCACAACTATTAACCATAGATGTTTAGGGTGTATTTTTGTAATCATGACAAAGACCATGTAATTTTTCATTGTACATCTTCTTCCTGATCAAACGAGGAAGGACAAATTCCTTTGCATCTTAAAAATAGTTTAATCAAATCTAGATAAACCATATCATTTGAACTAAGTGTTGTATTTGAATGTAAATAATATCTTCAATATAAACATGGTTATTTACATTTATTGTTATAGTTGTGTTATGAATGACTCACCACTATTTTTTGTCAAGAGATATTTGCAAACATCAAAATAGAAATCTTGTATGCCATACATAAATCAATATATCTAGGTTTTTTGTGACTACATACATTTTTATGTCTCCAAGAAGGTAATGCAATTATAATATGTAAGTTTAGAGGTGCCTAACATCCCAACACATTAAATGGGGATTCACCTAGTTTTATCATGTTAACTTGGCTCTTTGTTTGATATATCAGAGTTTTTCTAATGATATCCAAGTGATGAATCATCATGCACATGTTTTTCACTGCTATATGTAAGAAACAAGGCTAGAGATAGTGTTGAATACTAATCTACATGATTTTCTATCCTTAATGTAAGAAACAATCCCCCTCCATCCCCATAACATTTGGTGTATGAAAGTGGGTGTGATATTTAATTCTCATCTAATTACTAGAGAATATAATTAAAAGATGGTTAATATCAAATTGATACCTCATATTCCTTCTTACTCTAGAATCACATCACAACTTGAAAATAAACCATCTCAATGAAAAAATTGCCTTACTACATGAAAAGATAAAGGAGGATATCATTAAAAGACAACATTGATGGAACTTTGATCTTCGTATATGAAGATAACATATACATATAGAGTAAATGTTGTTAAGAATTTTAGGAATATCCCACTTAAGTTGTAAACATATAAAAAATCCATGGTCACATATGGATTCAGTAGAAGCATGTACAACTTATTTGCCAATTAAGTGAAAGTCCAAACATTTGTTACTCTTGTTGTGGTTACGATGATTACAAAATCTCAAGAAAACTAGATCTAACCAATCAAGCTTGTTATTGTTAATAATTTTTTTGGTAATAGATATCTTGAATGGACATATTTGAATGTCAGATTTTAAAAAGATTTTCCTACTAGAAAGAGATATTTATTCAATATGTTTGACATTACTTTGGCATGTATTCTACAAATTTAGTTACTAGTACCAAAATGATTTTTTTTCATCTCCCCAGGCAGTAAAGAAAAAAATTGTTTGATCTCATTCTAGATGTGCAATGACAAATTCTTACTTTAGCAATGATTGAATAGTAGCAAAATAATTTTAGAATATGTCATGTGCACCATATGACAATGTGTGAAGAAGTGTTATGTATGATGTGATGTGCACTACAACTAATATTGAATGGATTTTCATTTCATAAGATAGAATGAGAAAAGTATTTCCATGGAGTACATATTACTTTATATAAAGGTAACACATGATATTTCCCTCATTTAGCTGAGTAATTACTTTGGCCGAGGTAATGTTTTATATTTCAATAGAAACATATCTATGACTGACTTAAAATTTTATATGAGAAATTCTATGTTTTATGAAAGGAAAAACTACCAACTTTTTGTTACATTGTCAACAATAGAGATTAAGTACATGTCATTCGAATAAGCTTCTAATAAGGAGCTAGATAAAGTTACTATTTAAAGAACACCTCATCCAACAAGATAAAGCTATACAATTATGCTAATAATGAGTTCTATGTGTAAGGAAGAAGAGTTATCATGATATCTACAAGTGCATGACACAAATTACCACTTTATTATATCATATTTGAATGCTAATGTGAAGAAACATTCATATTAAAGACACTGCAACTTTTGTGCTCAGCTAACTAATCACCCCATTCAAGTGAAGAATTATATAAACTTTTGAAATGTTGATATTTAGAAGTAGACTCATGGGAAATGGTGATGGTAGAAATAATGCAAAATCTATAGATATTAAAATGAGGTAAGTTTTTAGATATTCCTTAAATAAATTTGTTATTCAATGGAATAAATGGACGTTTTAATGGTATGCAACACAAGGACTTCCTAAGAGGTCACCCATCCTACTACTAGTCTGGCCCAAGCATGAATAACTGTAGAGTTTTGATGGGATATGGTGCATCATCTATTACCATTTTATTGACTCAAAGAAGTTCATCATCTCATGATTGGGGCAAACTACACTATAAGGGAAAGACTTTGTTCTTTCCACTCCTATGCTAAGTCGATCAATGGCTATCAATTAGTCTAGCATGACAATTGGTGGAAGGACAAAAAATGTCCTCCAAGACCATGTTAAGAAGGCCATATCTAAATCCATTAATGATATCCAAGTTAGTAGCCTCATCAACCTAGAAGGAAGATAGGACACAAAGTTCCTTGAAGACTGGCTCCCACTAGACATTGTGTAAGTTACTCTAAAAATTGGTATACCTAAAATAGGGGGGCAAATATGTGATAATATGGTGACACTCTATGGATTATAATTACACTACCAAAATGGTGTGGTCAATTCTAAGGAAGCCTAGGGATATGATGAATCTAATCTGTAAAACTAAAGTTGCGAGCAAGATTTATAGGTTCCTAGGCTAGTAGGACACACGTTCATCATCACCAATACATGAAAGAAAGAAAGGCATTTAAGTGATGATGGATTGTGTGAAAGATGTATGGAACAAAATGAAATGCTTCTTCATGCCCTAAGATTGCAAATGGGTAAAGTGCATTTGAGATGACATCATTCACAGATACAAACTAGTAGAGTTCTTCATCTCAAAAGACATGCAAAGTTCGTCTAACACATAGATACAAGGTAGCACCGAGTGAATTTTTGACTTTGTTGTGGCGAGTTGGTATGTTTGGCCGAGCATAAATATATACATTTTTTAGAACAAACTTAGAACTTTGATACATCAATTATAGTGTATGAGAAAGGAGATTGCCACCAATATCATGGTGTGGTCCTATTTTGATAGCCATGATGCCCATGCTCTGAGGTTTAATGGGAGCTACCATCCCATGGATAGTTGAAGATCAATGCAGATGCGTCAATGGGTAAGAAGGTTGCAACTGTTGATTTTCTTGCTCAAGATAGTAGAGGAGAATGGTTGTAGGTGAAGGAGAGAGTTTCAAAAGGGAATAATGTTATAAAAGATGAGCTTAGAGGTATCCACTTGTCTTTAGTATATGTAGAGAAACAAAGATGGATTGATGTCATTGTAAAATTGGACTGCTTTATGACATTTGAGGTGACTAGAAAACAACATACTTGTTTGCCTAAGTATGCTAACTAGACAGATATAATACAATGTATCATGGAGCCTATACATCACATTGTTCCTATGGGAAGGGAGAAGGATAAGGCTAAAGATATCCTAGACAAAAACCACCTCAAAACTATACCCAGGTTTTATCAGTATTGAGTCCTCATTTTGAGGTCCAAGACCTCTGTTAGGCTGATTTATGTAATGGTAACAGTCCTACCATGTTTACTTCCTCCTATTCTTTTAGTGAATGTAATAACAATATGCTTTTTCCCGCAAGTGGAGGGTGGTATGAATAAAAAATCTCATTTCTTTTTATAAAAGAAAAAATATGTTTCAAACCAAATAAATTTTTCAATGCCATGTTGAGGTGGCAAAACCCCCACATGTTGAACCAGTTAGATCTTTCAACATAAATATCTAGCTCTACTTGTGATTATGTACTTATTTCACTATGTTATCTGATCAGAATGACCATTTTTCTAGACTATAATGGGCATCCACTAAGGTCCTAATGGCGACTTCTAGTCATAATTTCTCTATTGCAACTTGTATCAGTATTATGATACATTCCAAGAAATTGATATTCTTAACCCATTTAAGATTTTCTTTCCTATTGGGACGTAAGGGAATTCCTATTAAGTACTTGTTCCCACTAGTCTGGATCACATCTTTAGTGTCGGTTATAATATCTCTATAATGTCAATTTCATTCTGACACCTAAGTGGAAACAACTACAACTAAGCTTCTTCTGAATTGAATTTGGGGGAAAGGAAAAATTGACAACATTGTTCCATCATTGGTTTCTATAAAAATAGAAGTTGGCAACTCAAAATGAGATCAATGTCATAAAATCACTCTATGTTGTCAGTTTATAACAAGGAACTGACTCTATAGTAAAACCTCTATTGTCGGTTTCCCTAATCAAACATGACATGATATGTACTTTCCTTTTTAAAATTTCCAAAGCTATGTCATCAATTTCCTTAAAAAATCAACACTATAGGCCATCTGGTAGCACGACCTTGCTGGGAAGCACAACCATTTTAGTATAGTTGTGTTGTCAGTTTCTTGTAAAAATCAACATTATAGGCCAACTGGTAGCGGTGTTGGGCAACACTGTCATTTTGGAATAGCTTTGTCCTTGGGTTAGTGACAAAACTGGCACACAACTGGTCTCTAGCATCAATTTTTTACAAAAACTTCCGAAAAAGATCTACACTATTGGTTTTTAGTAACAACCAACATTACATGTATGTTTTTTGTAGTAGGTCTATAGACCTACTATTTAGTTGTTCAGCAGGATTTCAAACCTACAGTTCACTAGAACTTCAGTTTCCATCTTGTGTTCATCTTAACAACATGCCAACACACCAACAAAACCTACAACAACAAACACATACACAACTCATCCACCCACATACACTTTCATTCTTCAATTGCATTCTCTTCAACACATAATTTCATTCTCATAAACATACACAATTCAAAAAACAAATATTTAAGATATATTCTCCAATTCCATTCTCATGAGAATGTACAAATGCAATTCTCATTGTATTCATTCATCTTCACATTCATTCACACACATTCATATCTACGCACATCATTCACATATGCAACAAAATTTCACTTGCATCAAATTTGAAGTTGCAAAAAGTCATGAACACTACATGTATATAGAAATAATGACATCAAGCTTTAGAAAACTCATATTTTATCCCAATCCAATTCAAAGTTGACTTCCTTAACAAATGGGTGTGCTCATTCTTCTCATATCTCATCTATATATTCTTTTGTATAGTACTCTATTGTGTCAAATAGTTACAATGAGAATCACATAATTCAAGAGTTTGATTTGATTTTTTTCATATTATCAAATGAGACTATTTACTAATGATGATCGAGACTACATAGAGTAACTTTTATATACAATGGATGTCTAGTTTCATATGTCCAATAATTAGGTCAATGTACAACATCATGTAGTATATGCATCCCCTACCACTGTCGTTTATATGACACTATTAATTTACAGTTATGTGAAATTTTAATAAATAAAAGCAAGCATAGTTGGCATATATATGCATTGGAGTCAGAAAATTACCTCAACATCCTTCCAACTTAATAATTTCTTTTTCTTATCTACCTTTGCACCGCACTTTTGAATTCTATTATACCCCTATAAATTATAGTAAAACATTTAATTGAACTAGTAAATAGTTATGTAATCAATGGTGCAAGCATTAACATATATTGATATATATTTAAAATTTACCCAAATAATGCATTTTTCATTGTTTGTCCCACAATGTCTACTTTTTCAATTAAAAGATCTATATAATACACATTTAGTGTCTCAGCAAAAATTACCTACAAAAGACAATGATTATTACTGAGTGAAAAGAAGGCAAACAAAAGAAATCTCAAAATACATAATGAAATATAATTCACAAGTCAAAATTATAAGCAAACTGCCTAAAATATAGCTCTATAGTCACACTCTTTCTCGCATTACCAGATAGTTAAGTGTGGTAGAGCAGTAATCACTAATAGATTTTTGGTCTTTAGCTACATGGCTTATCAACGGCGGAAATAAAAATGCACATTGATTAGTATGAACTCTTCATGAACCCTATATAAGTGGTTGCAAAATGTATGCATATGCATTCATATATAAGAAAATAGATCAGAACATATTTTCACAGATATATAATGTGGTATTTAGCCATAAATCTCACCACATCAAAAGTTCTATTATGTTAGTATTCAACCAAGCATAAGTAAACAATTCTACAACATCCTGTAAGAACACACTAGTATAATGATCTTGAACTACATGGTCCTCCATAATGTGGACAATCACACTTGACCCTTCTTCTATGTCGCTTAGCCAAGTGGCAATCCCTTGCACTAGAGAGACAAATAGGTCCTTTTCATTGTAAGTAGGTTATTGAATATTTGGAGGAGAAAGTGCAGGATAAACTACATGGTGTTTCTTATGTGTTGTGATATATATATATATATAATAATAATAATAATAATAATAATAAAGGTAGTTTCCAATTATATATACAGGTAGAAAAGAATCAAGAATACAAACACAATAAAAATATAGCATATATAAATATAGATAACTCTCACTTTGGGCCACACAACCACTCCACCTTCTGCATCACCTATCGTCTCACGGTCAAGGTGGGCATGTGGCAGTGGTGTCTATTTTCAAGCATTGTAGGTAAGCCTTATAGACACACAAAATGCATTAATGGGCATTGAAACACCATGAATCATGTCACCTAGAAGGGGTGGGGAAGCCATACCCTGTGTAATGGCATACTCTTCTAGTAAAAGACAACATGGTCTCAACCATTATAAGAATGTATATAGTATTATATATGCCTAAACACAAACATATTAAAATTTATTTGGAAGACTATTATATCACAAAAAGACTTACATCGAGTGTGCCAAGTGGAAGGAATATGAGATTACTCCTAACCACCTCTATTGTAGGGGGATCCACCTTGTATGAAGGGTGGGGAAAAATAGGCACCGTATGAGGAGGTTGAGACTAGGAAGCATCATATTGTCTCACCGCATTCTCTATTCCCTTTGCAATCATGTCTTACACCTGCTCTTGTGACGATCAACCTTTCTTGACAGATTTTCACTTCTTTAATGCTCCAAAATAGGATATTATACTAACACCATCCCTAGTATCCCTAATACAGCCAGGAGGCTTTGGAGTACCCATAGAAATTGTCAATTCATCCCTTTAGCCCTCATGGATGAAATTTCCTTATTTTTTTTGCTCATAGAGGTCACATTTATAATCATCAATAGTATTTGGTCAGTAAAACATAACAATCAAGATAAACAATGATCATGTACTCTGAGAGATGAATTTTACCATTTTTACAGCCACCCCATCAGTTTCAAACATAACCTTTAGAAACACTCATGCAACTTTCAAAAGGATATATCTAATGCAAAAAAACAAGACCCAACATTTTCACTTTCCCAGTCAAACAAACAACAAGATGTACCATGATATGAATGAATGAAGGAGGAAAATATATCCAAGCTGGCATAAGGTAATGACCACTTCTCTTTGCAACTTATCAAGATTTACTAGACCAATAATTTTGCTACATAGAGTGTTGAAGAAGAAAAAAAATCTTGGTGATTGCAAACCCTCCATGCTTCAAAAGTATAAATCGAATAGCCACTGATAATACTTGCTGCAATAGATTGTGACAATCAATAGATCTAAGATCTATCAGCTTTAGATCCTGCACTGATACCAATCTATGGTTATTGGAAGAGTTTCCATGTGGTCCCTTAATATTAAGCAAGAACTCACAAAAAGTTCTCTTCTCCTGTCTGGACAATGTGTAACAATCATGATGTAAATGTGTTTTTGATCACTCACTGCTAAGTTTGTTAATTATTTCCTTATATCCATTTCACGTAGGTCCATTCTTGTTTGATGCCATATTTAGTCTTACCTGGTATATTCAACAAAGTACCAATTATACCATCACATACATTTTCTCAATATGCATGACATTGATACAATGCTTAACTACCAAAGAACTCCAATAAGGAAGATCTTCGAATATTGACCATTTCTTGAATGATTATTTGTCACTTTGTGTAGGAATAGTATATTGTGATCTCTTACCAAATGAATTGACAGTCTTTGCTCTTTCATAAGCAACCTCCCATGATATAGATTTAGGAGAACTCCATTCTTCATTTTATCCATTGAATTCATTGCACAACCTTTAGTAAGGATGCAATTTTAGAAGAATCCTTCAATGAACAAGATATACAGTCTTGCATCTATGTTTTAATCATATTGAATCAATGTTCTCCTCACATATAGGGAATGGTTTGGATGTTTTACATTGTATCTAGACAATTACCCATATGTTGGAAAGTCATTGATAGTGAAAAACAATATAACATGTGAATGAAATATCTCTCTACACGAATCATCATAGGTCATCACACCTTTAAGAAAAACATCAATATCATTTCTAGGTTGTTTGGGGGCCCATATAAACAAGGACAACATGATGTACTTATGTTTCATACACAACTAGGGAGGAAGATTGTATATAAGAATCATAGCAAGCCAAGTGATATGTTGTCTATTCATCCCATCAGTACAAAGCCCAAGTCTTAGATTCTTGACTTCATCACCAAATTTAGGCTACAATAAATCAATTTTCTTATATTATGGAGAAAAAAATATGTCATAGGATCCCATCATTGGTTTTCTTTTCCTCTACATGGCAAGATAAATTTTGTGCATCCATGGCATTGGAAAAAATGTTAAAATCAAGGTATTATAGGTAGATACAACATCACCTTAGTAGGAGAACCAGTTTTAGACTTACACGAAGTTGTGAATTTGTACCTTGATGCCCAAAATCTATGAACATACTTGAATCTCAGTGTCTAACTCAACCAACCCCCTATTAGGACCACATTAATAATGTAACATTAAATCATTTTTAACATAAATTTGAATAGATAATAGAAATTGGAGTCAAGAAAATATTATATTGCAATGAATAACCTTCTATATAATATTAATAACTAATTCATTATTTAATCAATTCTTCAATCGGAAGTTGAGGACATAAATTAAACAATGTTGACCCTAGGTTGACACTCAAATACCATTCCTAGTCTTTCATAAATGGAAATCAATAATTATGAAATCACATACTAAATAAATTAAGAGGGAGATTAAATGTATTAATTGAACACTTAGCCTACTAGTAAAGAAATATAGTGCTAGATATTTCCAAAAGGCTTAATTAATGTTAAAGTTGAACTCATCACACCTCAAAGAGCCTACTTGTCAAATTTCAGGTCGATCCGACTTGATTTGAGCATTCATTTAATTGATTAAATATCTTGATTTTAATATGTATATAACTACGCAATGATTATATGTGATGCCATTATTTGTCCCTTTATTTCCTTTCTCTCTATAATGTCTCTCCATCACATTCATTACCCTTCTTCCTGAAAACAATGATGTTGACTAATTACTTTGCTTAGGATTGGTGGTCGTTGCCTCCTCTTCTCTTCCCTTGTTCTCATTCTCTCCCATATCTATATCCTTCATTTTTCTCTCCTCGTTCCTCCCCTATATCTTCCTTGATCCCCATAACCCTAGCCATCCAACACCCTACCACCATGGTAGGAGAGACAGTAGGTGAACAATTCAACAACCCACTACAACAACATCACCTACACACAACCACACCTCTACATAGGCATGCCTCCTCCTTACCTCGATGCCCCTTCTCAGACCACTACTATCAGGACCCACTCTTTTGATCAGCATAAATACCAACCATTAGAGATAATCCCAAAACCTAAACCCAGATTATGAAATAAAACAATGAATTCTCAACAAAGACGAATAAACAATATACAAAAAACACAGATAAATTTTTCCTTTATCTTTGTTAACAAACTCATAAATCAATGTCACATGAAGGACATCACATTCAGATATCACAAATCATATTCAACTCCATTAAATCTAGAATCAAATCTTGTTCTCATATGCGGTTCAATTTACATCAGATACATGTACATTGATGAACAAACTTAGCCTACAATCCATCCTGGGAAAGAGAGAGTACAAGGACATTCTAATCTATCTAGATTATGCTATTTATATCTTCTTTGTCATGACCTCTCCGCTGGATAGCATTATACCTAAAAACATTTGAAACAACCTCATAAGACTCATATAGAGCCCCAGTGAGTGTATACCTTCCACTCAAGCTAGGTGCATGCATCAGCATCAGATTAAGTATAATAAACTTAACAGAAACATGCACATATTGAAAAGTCTAACAGATAGTTCTATCATAAGTCATATCTAACTTACAATGGTAATCTAATCCAAGATATAAGGTAATCACTTAAACCAATTATAACTTTGAAACATCTTTTAGAGCATGTCTATAAACAAATCATCAGATACTTCTTAGTTCAAATTAAGAACTCTACTACATGAGAAATAAGTTGAGTTCTAAGCATTTTGAATCAATACATAACAATAGCATTATCTTTGTGACACTCCACCAGTCGGACCAGGAACAAATCCTACAGTCCTAAAGCTGAAGTACACATAATACATATCTACCAAACAATACTATCAAATAGCAAGCAATCCAACTCATATTCATAATGTATATAAATCCCAACATTTATAACTAGTCAACATGACATATGAAAATATGAAAATGTCCATAGCAACATGATTACTTTCTACAACAAGAAGCATAATCAACAATGACAAATCATCAAGTAGATGTACAAGGAATGTAACAACCATTCAAATCATGTTCTACACGACTTATCATCTTTTATTCATTTTCCCTGAAACTACTTGGCATGTACCTCACCATGTAGAAGTTTCCACGCCTAATTCTCGTGTCAACGACTCACCATCACTATCTTAGGGTTTAGCCGGCCACCCTAAGATATCAACAACAGACCCTGGCCACCTCAGGGTTGCCTATTGAGGCTCACGTCCTCATCTCGGGTACACGAGATAGGAACCAACAAAGTAGTATATCACATATCATAGTATTTCACATATTTTTCATTTCACATTTCACATATTTCATTTCAAAAGAGTCTATTCAATCTAGACATAGACTTTCACAGCAAGGATTTAGGGCCAGAGCCACTCCAGATGACTCACTCCTAAATCTTGGTGGTCTAACCCTTAAGGTCTCGATCCACACTCCAGAAATCCTTCTCATAATTCATCAATTACTATAAGGAGATCCTTTTTGTTTCTCTGGTGTGGTCCTCAGGGGAAACTCACGGTGTTCAGGGTACCTAACTAGATGTTCCATCATTTCACTTGTTATTAATCTCTTTTATTCATCTTACAAGAATTCAAAACATCATATATCATATTTATGTATTCTCGCATAACTAGAATAACATGAAATAGATTAAGTTTATCAATAAGGGCAATGATCAAATCAAGAAGCACAATAAGTCTATAGATTGCAACAAATATGATTATTTCTATCTTCTACATCAACTCATAGTAACCATCAACAGTGGGCCTTCAGTCCAAGATAAAATCTTATTGTCCATCATTTACCCCATCAGGGTTTTATCATCATCAGTGGGCTTTCAGCCCTAGACATAAGTTCATTATGCAACATTTACCCTTATCAGGGTTTCTCAAATCTAAGGAGTACATATTAAATTCTATTTCAACATATTCCTTATCAATTCATTGTATATCACAGTTCTTGACAAATATTAGCAGAGGCATTAGAACTAGAAATAGTAAAAGCATATAGACATCATGTATCATTCATCATACGCAGAATAGATTTATCATACAACATATGATTGTTCCATCCAATCTCAATAGATGCAAATAAATATCATGCATATACATGCATAACAGACTAAGTTCTCTTCTTCTTTTATTTCACATTCTTCATATGAGGTTACTAATCAACACATGCTGATTATCATTTGAATTCCATCAAAATAGTTCATTCTTATAGTACAAGTATTCTATCAAACATTCATAATATAAGAACACATTCTTGTAAATCAATTCAAATGCTCAAACATCATCTTTTAATTGAATTAAACTACAATTATTTACATTCCTTAATCCCTCATTTGATATTGTTATTCATTAGCACCATCTAGCTTAACATTTTAGGGTTAGAGTTCATTTCTTAAATTCTTCGACTAATTCTCATCTTTTTCCTTCAATTCATATTCATTAATCTCAACTTCTCTCATGTCATGTTCATTAAATTACTGGAACCAATCATTTTTAACTCTCTTGATATACAATACTTCTCTTTTCATTGATATCCATCAAAGTCTAGTTTTAGTATGTTTCATTCAATTTGGCTTAAGCCACATGTAATTAAAACAAAGGATTAAAGACTTCATCATAATAACTTCATTAGTTTCATCTTTAACTTGCAATCACCATCAATACATTTTTTTTCTTCATATCATTTCTTATATTTAGATAAGTGTACCATGTCATTGACTTCTAATGTCATTCCCATAATCAACAATGATTATTATTTATTATACTAAAAAAATACATTAGACTTAGATGATATTAGTAAGATTCATCATATTCAATTGAAGTATTAATACTTACATTCATTGTTCACATCATATATAAGTTCTAGCTTCATCACTCATAATTGTCTTTATACTAAACATATAGGGTTTTCAAGATGTCATCCTTAGTTTAACACATCATAAGATCCATATCACTTAGTAATTGCATAATGATGTATAGAGGTTCAATAGGGCTATTCACACGCATGGAAACCCTAGTCTCCATTTTCATATATTCCATTCATCAAACATAAGTATACATTGATGTGTTCCACAACACAAACCCTAATTAGGAAGTGGTCACATCATATTGATCTTTAAATGTATATCATATTCAATTCCATTTACATTCAGTAATACACTTGTATAATACATTCTAATACAATTCAAATATGATTCTATATATGTCAATTCAATTCCAAGCATATCGGCCATTGATCTGATTTTTAAGCATGTCAATACAATTCACATGAAATAGCATATTCATCTATTTAGGATTCTCCATGGATCCTCAATAAATATCTCAGGAAATAATCAAGTTCCAATCAAAGAGAAATAATCAAAATCAATAGAATTGGATCCCCCCCAATATCTTTTCCAAATCAATATCCAATCACATACATATACAAACAAGGTTTTTGATTGTTTTAGCTGGATAGAATTAGGATTTGAACATGAATACAAAGCTTAGGAGGGAGAAAAACACTCACCTCAGGTGCCAAGCACAATAAATTCGTAGGTCAAACTCTGAATTTTTGGAAACCCAATCAAACTCTAGCAAATGAATCCAATTCTTTCTCCTCTCAACTCGGAAACCCTAGAAATGGGAATTAGAAGACAAAGAGTGAGAAGAGGGGGAGATTTGAAGTGATTTTAAATCAAATCAGAGGAGGGACAGAATCTTGACATGTGAGAGAAAATTCACCATGAAATGCTATGAAAAGAAGCTAAACTTACTTGATTTCATCATATCTTAGATAGAGAAACCCTAGGTCAACATCTCCACCACTTTCTCTTCTCAAAACCCTAGCTCTCCTCTCTCTCAAGAATTTCATTTCTTTGATAGGAATGATCAGTTATGAGAGATCCTTGTGTGTTAGGTTAGTCAATTGAGGTGCTTAGAACAATTGCAAAGAAGCCCTTCATTATATTTTTATTTTGCTCAGACTGGTTGGTCGGCTGAGTTATAAACTTGACCGACACCATACTTAACAGAACTCAAACCTCGTTCAAAAATTATGAAAATTTAATCCAATGTCTGAAAATTGAGTTTATAAGAAACATTAAAAAATTTAGGTAATTTTTGGTTACCAATAAATAAATAAAAACTAAATATTGCACTTCTATATTGTAGTCTATAGTATGGTCGATTGAGTTTGTCCTTCACAGAACTCGACCGACACCCCTCTTTGTAGAGATCAAACATCATCCAAAAATTACTAAAATTTAACATTATGTCTATAATCGATATTTTCAACTACATTTACAATTTGATATCAATTGGATATACCTATAAAAATATAAAATTGAATTACCATACTGCTATATCAATCTGAAAATATGGTCGGATGAGTTTCAAACTCAACCAATAAATAGGTCAGAACATTCTTAAAAAATTTAGATATTTTTCAATAATGTTCAATTTTAGATATACAAATCATATCTAAATTTGAATTAAATCAGAGTTACACATAAAATACTAAAAATAATTTAGTGAGACACTATAGTTATCAAATTATGTATTCATATGTAATCAAAACCCTAATTTGGGCCGATTAGGGTTCCCGAATCTTAACCCCAATTATGTGAATCAAAGTATGATTAAACCTCCTTGTTGAATTTAAAATATCAAAACTTAACTACCACCATTAATCAAGTTTTAAACAATTATCAACTAAATTAAGCATACAATCATCCAAGTAAACCCTAATTAGATGACAAATTTGAAAACGGTCATTACAACTGCCCTACAACTCTGCTGTCAAAAGGAGGGCCTCTGGCCTTCTCCATTTCAACATCGCCCTACATCTTAGATCTGTGCCCAGTGCCTGTACTAGCCGTCGGATGTTCCAAAGACCAGCAACGTTGTTGTGTAGCCTACAGACTCCCTCATATCCACCTCTATTTGTGACTCAATGCCCTCACATGTTGGGTTCTCCAATGAAGCACACCAATCTCTAGAGAATGATATGGATGCCCTTGCATGTTCCTCTGTTGCACCATCATTCAAGGCTTCAACATTAGTAGATGGTCCCCAGCAAACCATCATGATGATGATACCCCCTTTGTTTGACCTACGAGCATGATCGCCATCTCCAGTCATGATAGTAGATGAACTATGATTGGATATTGATGAGCCCATCTAGGGATCCATCATCATATCTTGAAAACCATTGTTGCCATGATAGAAGCAAGGTGTTGGTAGTGGTTGCCTTCGTCAGCTCTTTATCTTCCATGCTCGACCATCATAGGCCCTTCTGTGGCCATCACCAACTCCCCAAGTACAACATCGATTAACCTCCTCAGATTTCAGAAGACATATGATCAAGGACTTTATTATCTAAATCCTCCTAAACCTTTAAGCATCTAATCAATGCCAGCCATCACCTATTAGGGCATTCAAGACTTTGATCATCAATGTCACCCTCCTCCTGTATTAGCCTTCTTTCTTCTCCTTGCACCAGTCGCCAAAGATGCAACACAACTCTAGATCCTTGCGCAACCAGTAGGCCATGGAATCTACTCCTTCCTTGTGAAGCTTGTCCCTAGAATCCAAGAAATACATCGGTAGGTTTGAAAATCTACATGCCCAACAGAAACCATGGTAGCATGATCAAAAGATAGTGATCAAATTTATTTGTAAGTTTTTTCTCCTTAATTTCTTCTATATAAAATAAACAATATTCTAAGGTATAGGGTGAGGAATGACGATGCGATGAAGGTTGCCGCTACATGGCAAGGAGGAATGGAAGGAACTAGTCAAATTATCTAACATGCTTAAATAGAGTGGCAAGAAGCATCATTCGTCAAACACATGTAGAAAGAGTAAAACACAATAGAAGGTGGGCTAATTGACCCAATACATCATAGTAACAACAATCTAGAAATAGAACAATGTGTTTCAAATGATAAAAGGTGATATTTAAACAGGTGGAGCAAAAAGGGTAAATGCCCCAAGAGATGCCTGATTCTAAGAATATTTAAGCCAAGTTATGCCCAAAATAAAATAAAGAGGAGTACATACATGATCTTAATGACTAACAGTCAACTCAATAAGTATACTTGGTCACTAAAGTTGAGTATTCTTCCTAGCATTAGGTGTAGTATGTTACTTAAAACAAAGAAAACATTTGTGCACATTCCTATCATAGACTTTAATATTGTTCTTACCCCGATTTTGAATACCTAAAGGCATATTAGGGATCTTAGTTTATTTTGTGAACACATGATCCATTAGTTATAAATTTTAGTTCTATGATTCATCTTCAATCATATATGCTTAAATATGAATACGCTACTTATGGAGTAATAGTTTATACACTCTTCCAAATGAGATATTGTAATGTCATTCTTTGTCTTTATAACACATAGCGCAAGTTATTAAACTAGGGTAAATCATATACTTCCCATTAAGTACCTTTACAAATTACTCTTAGTGTGAGAATCATATGTCCCTACATAAATAACCTCTTATATGGGTAGATTGATACTACATCCCGTACATTTTATCAGTATTCATTATGAACTATATTTATCATTCTATTTATTTATCTTTGATGGTCAATCTAGTAGGTTTATTATCCCTCATTTAATTATGCAAATATGTATAAATGCCATGAGTTCAACTTAGATATTAGGATCATATTCTCTTTCCTACAATTTGTCTTAGTTAAATAGTATCTAAGCATGTTGAACTTTACTCATATTTCCAAGTACCTTTGTTTAGGATCGTATGCTTAATACTCAAGTATTTGGAGTTGAATAGTCTAGAAGACAATAGTATGATAATATTTTAGGGACATTTATCAAATGATATAATCATAGTTATATCCTTAGCATAAGGTTTAGCATCATGCAGTCATCAAAGCAACCAGCAGAAGGTTAATTTGGGGTGGATCTATGGAGAAGAAACCAACACATCTAATTGCTTGGAGCAAAGTACTAACATTAGCGCGGGAAGGGGGTGTAGGCCTGAGAAGCACAAGAGAGTTTAATGAAGCACTCCTAATCCCAGCACTCTCATGCATTCATACTACTCCATAAAACTAGATAAATAAGATACTACTCTTTTGAGGTAACAACAATCAAACATCACATGATAGTAGCTAAGCATACAACTGAAGCATTAAGAACAAGTGTATGGAGATAATCTTGATAAGAATATATATATATATATATATATATATATATATATATATATATATATATATATTCAAAGGGAAGCAAGAATGAATGTTGGGAGCGCCTTAGTGGATACTCCCAGCCCAAGTTAAATGTTTAGCCACACATGTTAACAGGCAGCATAACAACGTTACAAAATGATAGATACATCACAACCACGAAGAGGGGGAAGTACAACATAATGGAGATGATAGATCCAGATGGAGAGAGAAGATGGTGATACAAAAATATAGTCCTTCGAATCTAGATCTGGAGTGGGAAATGTCGAGGACTTCTTTTGAAGAAGAGGGCAGTTAGTCTTCTCTCTCATCTAGCTTCTACTTTTAGAGATCCTAGACTGATCATATGAATGTGGTGGCTATCGAATTTGGCAGCACTTCATGGTCCTCGATGATCTGATGATGTGACAAGTCGAGGTGGGTGGCCTATTTATAGGTGATGTCCATTGAATTAACCATCTGAGCCACAGTCATAGTAGGATCTCAGTCGAGGTAGGGCCTCGGTCGTGACTGGAGTGTAAGCCATGGTCGAGGCATGACCTTGGTCGTGGCTTGATCTCAGTCAAAAATCCCATCGCGATTGTAGTGTGTGGGTTGTAGGTAGTGACTAAGGGAAAGCACCACAGTCACGGGGCATAGAGATGGTGATGAGGGGCTTCAACCTCGGTGGGGTTCTTAGTGGTTGATGAAGCCGCAGTCAAGGTACTAGCCATGACCATGTCTTGGCATGACCCTGTAAAGGTGGAAGAGGTGTGCAATTGAGATTTTTGGCATAAAGCACTAAAATAAGTATAAAAAGTCTATAAAAGGTATGTTAGGAGAAGAATAAAATATATACAAAAAGTGCATAAAATGTGATGTTATCAACTCCCACAAACTTAGGATCAAGCATGTCCTCAGGCTAAGGGTAGGCCCAAAATCATAGAGAGATGAGCAAAGTGTGAATTTTTTTGCAAAAAACTTAACAATACTGAGTTATCTCATTCTTACAACAAAACTCTTGTGGTATGTTCATTCAATCCTAAAATCCTATTTCTCCCCCTTCATAATTAGAGTTGCACAACTTTGAATTCTTGCCACTACCTTTTGGTAGTAAAGGTCTTTCTGTCTTAATGACTTACCCCTTTCTACATTAGGTTGCTAACCATACTGGTACAACATCTCCTTGGGGTAGATTTCACACCCTTCCTTTATTTTAGTTGGGCCTATGTTGGTGTGCTCGAGTAGGTTTTAGGCTTTAACTATTTTCCTATTCTCCTAAATTTCCCTCACCCAAAAGTTGTCGTAAGGATAGTGTTGCCCCAAGGGCTCCTAACTTTAAGTCAGGTGGTTGTGTGAGGGTCGTTTAGGATTGTAGTTGGATGAATTTGGCTTCAAGATTCCACTTACATGCACGACATATCTGCATTCATGAGTGTAGCAATACATCAGTCATGTGGGACCCTTCGACATCTTTTGGCTCTCATTATATTTTTTTTCTTTTTGGTTTTTCATATCTCCTCTCAGGTTTGAGTGAGGGAGTTTGTATATGGTCTTCTGGGCGGTCAAGCCGCTTTTCATCCCAAAGCAGGGATAATTAAACTCGAAAGGGTAGTTGTTTC
This sequence comes from Alisma plantago-aquatica, assembly GCA_963693085.1. Taxonomy (NCBI): domain Eukaryota; kingdom Viridiplantae; phylum Streptophyta; class Magnoliopsida; order Alismatales; family Alismataceae; genus Alisma; species Alisma plantago-aquatica. Next base: position 718,340,979 of record OY856413.1, read on the forward strand.
CTTCTCGAGGGAGGTGAGGATTTTCTAGTTAGAACTGTCAGGTTAGGGTGGTTGGTTGGGAGTATGGCTCGGTGAAGTCCTTTAATTTCTAGGGGTTGTATAGGCTTAGGATTGTTACACACACAAAGTTTTACTATAAGAATGAGATAAAACTATATTGTTATGCTTTTCATCTACTGTTATATGTGTTAGCTGCTCATTTATTCCTCTCTAAAAATAGCAGCACTACAACATTTAGCAGGGGAACTAACAAATCCAAGAGGTAGCTAAGCAAAACTGTGACTTATAACAAAAAAATTTAAAGTAAATTTTAGCAAGATCAGCTTGGCGGGAACGAGAATATGTACAGGTAAATTTTTGAAAATTTAAAAATTTATGGGGTAAAATTGTAGATCTTACACCCATTTATGACTTCCTCCCCCAAACTTATCATTCACCCTGACTCTGGGTGTCAAAATAGGATTTAGATGTATAAATGGGATTTTTTTATTTATGCTAATTGGTTTTCGTGGCCCACTTTGACTCGAGGAGCATGATGGCGTACGCTCCACATAGTGTGTGGTATTGTTCATATTGCATACTGTAACACCCCTCCCTAGGGTTACATACATAACCAGCGGAAGCACAGCCTAATCCCCAACATTATCCATAATGTGGGGTACTTGGCATTTTGGGGAGGGTTATCACAAAAAGAGTAATCATTGCAAGTAAACAAATAATTCACCATTTAGATTCATACATTATTATATGAATAGGGAATTACAACAACAAGTATAGAATTCTAATCATTCCTCAACATGGGAAACTAAACATAATAATAAACAACTCTATTTGATTGGATCGCCTAGAATGGATGGCATCCCACCAGAAAGCTCTTTGATGTCTCCTAATCTTGACTTGCTCTTTTTGAGTCCTTACTTGCTCCCAATCCTGGGGACATCACGTCCCCAGCCATGCAAAGGGAAAAACAACACATCAGTAAACGGTACTGGCACTTTATAAGATAAACAAAGTAAATATACTTGACATGTAAGGAAAATTGACATGAATTAACTTTAAGCATTCTTGAATCATCATTATTAACATAAAGAATTGAAAAGAAATCTTATGCATCCCTCTGTGATGCCCCCTTAGGAGCACATGATTGCTAGGAAAGCCCTTGATGCTAGGAAAGCCCTTAATGACCCTTTTGAGGTCCATAATCGGGAGCATAATAAGACTATTTCAATTCCAATTACTTGACCATTAACATGATGTTGACATTAACATAAATCATGATTCTTTAAATCATAACATGAAGGGATCACTCCCCACTGATTACTAACATGATTTTCATGAATCTTTCATGGTAACAATAATCATGATGAATATTATAACATAAGACATAGTATGTGACAAACAACAATCAATGATATGTTGAACATGATTATAACATTAGACTTGAAACAATAATGTCTATTTTATATCTAACATGCAAGCAATCATAAATATTTGTGCTCAGCAGCATGGCCCGTTTACCTTGGAGCAAGGATGATCCTTGAGTCAGATCTAGGTCTAACCTTCCCTTGACTTAGCTCTACAAACCTGTCCATAATCATTAAACATAATTAATCAATACATAGTATTGATCTTAGGTGACTTAGGGCTTGAGTGTATTCGGATCAGTCTCATAAATCATCATTATTATATTTAAGAAAATCTAGGTTGACCAAGGTCACATAAATCAAATTGATGCAGGATTAGTGTTTCAAGAGTCCAAACATGTTTTCTAACAAAACATCAGAACAGGAGATCAAAACATGGTCTGAAAATATTAAAATCGTATTCTACTCGAAAAACCAAATCCAATGACTATTTATTTGAAATTTTCCGACAAATGGTTGAATTACTATGAATTTTCGAAATTCTAACCAATGAGAAAATAGGAAAAAGCCAAGTGGATAAAACTCGACCCAAGCCAGTGGGCCGGGTCTGAGCTGGACCAACCGGGCTCAGCCAACTCAGCTACGAAGATCGCCTTCTGAGGTTCGCGGCTAAACCAGGGGAAAAAGGCGAAATCCCTAAAACACCCTCGATGGTGAAATGCATCAAAATAGGCGGGTAGGGATACCAAGGTCATTTCCTGACCTGGTTTGTTCCTGCCCAAACCATGGCGAGAAAACGACTGACAGGAGCTTGGCAAGCTCCGATCTTGGGCCAACTTCAGTGCTCAACTGAGTGAGTCACCCTGCCCATTGCGTTCCTGAAGGGAAACCGCACCCAACGAGCCAAGGCTCAGGTGCTGGGGGGTAGTGGAGCTCAGGAATCTGCTCCAGCTATGGCGGGCATCGACCAGGGTCGAGCAGCAGGGGAAGGAAGCACACTGCGATGGCAGTGAGGAGGTGAACCAAGATAGTCTGTCATCCACAACTGAATCCAGACGTCCTCTCGCGAAACCAAACGCACCAGTGTTGCACTGGGTTGCGAGAAAACAAAGGAAACAGGGGAAACTCGATCTGAAGGCGAAGCCACCGTAAAAGTCCAAAACGAGGCGATTGGAAGGTCGGGAAACATTCAGTAATGCTAGGCGACTTCGTCCGATGCTTCAGCACGGCAAGACAGCCACTTGCCTGCCATGGCAGAGATTGCCGGTGGAGGCTCACACCGTGGTCTATAGGACCCAACAAATGGGAGGTATTCAGGGCAAACCAACGGGTCGGAATCGAAGTAGAAGAGCCAAGGATGCTCACCACGACCGCAATTGAACCACGGTGGTCGGAGATGTCAGGGCGAGGCCGGGTTTGCTGGAGATCTATCTCGAGTAGGTCGGGGAGGCTCGGGGTCCTACGATTCCAATTGATGGTGGAGGAACGATCGATGGGGGACGACGGTGCTATAGGAGTAGTTATATAGGCATGAGGGTGGCTACCTCAGCCTCTGCACATCTCGGGGTCGTGAGGGGATAAAGCCCTAGTTGGGCGTTTCGTCAATAGAGAGAGATGGAAGGTGAGTAATGGCTCATTAGAAACGGAAGAGAGAGACGAGCAAGGTGGAGGAAGAATCGTGCGATTTGGTGCAGTGACGAGGAAGATCGGGATTGCGAGAGTAACAGCCTGTGAAACGGCAGCTCATCGCGAGAAAATCGGAGGAAGAAGAAGATAGGCGCATCGTTGGATCGTGATCCAACGATGGTTGTGTACCCACGTGAGAAGAAAAGCAAAAGTAGCGCGTGACATTCAATAGAACCAGAAACTTACGGAAAATAAAGACAATTAATGAAATTCTCAATAATTCCTTAGTCAAACAATATACAAATATTTCAAATTCGATTTGGATGGTCAAACAAGGGTCAAATAAGTTCAAATTTGAACCATAGGCCAATAAGAAGCTCTAGAATATTCTTGTGAAGCTATATTTCGTTTTTGTACATATTATAGTCCATAACTCCCATATCTCAATTAAAATTTATTTAAAGGTAATATAATTTGAAAAGACTCCTATTGTTGAATTCTTGAGTCATAACTCCAAGATTAATATTAACTAGTCACATTATAGCCTTTCTCTAAGATTTATGGCTATTTTTTAGGAGAGAGAAAAGGTGAAAAGGAAAACATATATTCAACATTGAAATTCATTTATAGCATGCATATGAGAGAAAATATAGATATGCATAGTCTTTATTTCTCTAAAAGGATATTTTCATGCCCTTTTTGTATCAAACCCCTCAACTAATTATTATTTGGGAAAAGTCCCATTATATCTTTTAAATTATATATGAAAGTTTGGGATGTGACAATTCTACCCACCTTAAAATAAATTTCGTCCTCGAAATTTACTAGGGTGCTACCCACCTTAGAATTCTTGTTACTTCTTCATATAATTAACACATGAATAAAATTCGCATCAAAAGTGAATTCATTTCATAAAAAGGTTCAAATGAACGTAAGCTAATTATTACATCACTCTTCATCTTCCTTCTCTACTTCCATAGAGAAGACCCTAGCTTGTCTTTTGGTAGGTGGAGGGTGGCCCTTGTTCTGGTCATGGTCCTTCTTTGTGAGCTTAGGGCAGTTTGACTTGAGGTGCCCGATTTCTCCACAATAGTAGCATGCACCCGTACCATACCTGCATGGGCCTGCATGGTTTTTCTTGCATGTAGGACATTGGGGCTTTTCAGCTTCAACTGTAGGTTCAGGTACCTTTCTTTTAGGGTTGTTGGGAGGCTGGTATTGGTTGTTCTTTTGGGGAACTTCTTTCTTGTAGGATCGTCCAGGGTGATCTTCAAGCTCTAGGGCTGCATCTAGGGCTGCTTGAAGGGTTCTATGGCCTCTTCCTGACAAAGCAAAACTCAAGTCGGGTTTGAGTCCTCGGATGAATTTCTTTGTTCTACGTGTCTCATCATGATCATGGCCATACTTTTGGAGGACCCTGAACTTCATGGCGTATTGGGTAACAGTCATGTCACCCACTTGAGCTAGATTGGCAAACTCTAGCTCCTTCTTCTCAATCATTGCTTCTGATACATAATGCTCTTGGAAGGCTTCAACGAATCCTTCCCATGTGAGTGGAGGTGCATCACCTGCCCTTGAGTTGAGGAGGTTTTCCCACCATGTGCGGGCTGCCCCTTTGAGCATGTGGGTTGCAAAATGAACCCTAGAGTGTTGAGGGCAGTCCATGTCTCGAAAGCAATGCTCCATGCCTCTTATCCAGTCCTCAGCTTTGGTGACTACATCAATTTCTCCTTCACCCGAGAAAGAGTCGGGCCTTATCTTTAAGAAGTCTACTAGAGTGGGCTCATGATGCCTAGGCTGAGGTTGGCCTTGTGCTAGGACATTGGTGAGTGCTTGGACAAGATCTTCTATAGTTGGCCTATTGTTCTCTCTTAGTCCACTTTCCCCACTAGCAGAGCTAGCACCATCATCATTACCCTTTCCCTTGTCTGCTCTCTTAGGGGCCATCTGGAAAAAGGGTCACATAAACCTAGGGTTAGAACATATGAATCAAATTGTAGCTTTGGTGGCCATCCATTAACTTGGCTCTGATACCATTAATGTAACACCCCTCCCTAGGGTTACATACATAACCAGCGGAAGCACAGCCTAATCCCCAACATTATCCATAATGTGGGGTACTTGGCATTTTGGGGAGGGTTATCACAAAAAGAGTAATCATTGCAAGTAAACAAATAATTCACCATTTAGATTCATACATTATTATATGAATAGGGAATTACAACAACAAGTATAGAATTCTAATCATTCCTCAACATGGGAAACTAAACATAATAATAAACAACTCTATTTGATTGGATCGCCTAGAATGGATGGCACCCCACCAGAAAGCTCTTTGATGTCTCCTAATCTTGACTTGCTCTTTTTGAGTCCTTACTTGCTCCCAATCCTGGGGACATCACGTCCCCAGCCATGCAAAGGGAAAAACAACACATCAGTAAACGGTACTGGCACTTTATAAGATAAACAAAGTAAATATACTTGACATGTAAGGAAAATTGACATGAATTAACTTTAAGCATTCTTGAATCATCATTATTAACATAAAGAATTGAAAAGAAATCTTATGCATCCCTCTGTGACGCCCCCTTAGGAGCACATGATTGCTAGGAAAGCCCTTGATGCTAGGAAAGCCCTTAATGACCCTTTTGAGGTCCATAATCGGGAGCATAATAAGACTATTTCAATTCCAATTACTTGACCATTAACATTATGTTGACATTAACATAAATCATGATTCTTTAAATCATAACATGAAGGGATCACTCCCCACTGATTACTAACATGATTTTCATGAATCTTTCATGGTAACAATAATCATGATGAATATTATAACATAAGACATAGTATGTGACAAACAACAATCAATGATATGTTGAACATGATTATAACATTAGACTTGAAACAATAATGTCTATTTTATATCTAACATGCAAGCAATCATAAATATTTGTGCTCAGCAGCATGGCCCGTTTACCTTGGAGCAAGGATGATCCTTGAGTCAGATCTAGGTCTAACCTTCCCTTGACTTAGCTCTACAAACCTGTCCATAATCATTAAACATAATTAATCAATACATAGTATTGATCTTAGGTGACTTAGGGCTTGAGTGTATTCGGATCAGTCTCATAAATCATCATTATTATATTTAAGAAAATCTAGGTTGACCAAGGTCACATAAATCAAATTGATGCAGGATTAGTGTTTCAAGAGTCCAAACATGTTTTCTAACAAAACATCAGAACAGGAGATCAAAACATGGTCTGAAAATATTAAAATCGTATTCTACTCGAAAAACCAAATCCAATGACTATTTATTTGAAATTTTCCGACAAATGGTTGAATTACTATGAATTTTCGAAATTCTAACCAATGAGAAAATAGGAAAAAGCCAAGTGGATAAAACTCGACCCAAGCCAGTGGGCCGGGTCTGAGCTGGACCAACCGGGCTCAGCCAACTCAGCTACGAAGATCGCCTTCTGAGGTTCGCGGCTAAACCAGGGGAAAAAGGCGAAATCCCTAAAACACCCTCGATGGTGAAATGCATCAAAATAGGCGGGTAGGGATACCAAGGTCATTTCCTGACCTGGTTTGTTCCTGCCCAAACCATGGCGAGAAAACGACTGACAGGAGCTTGGCAAGCTCCGATCTTGGGCCAACTTCAGTGCTCAACTGAGTGAGTCACCCTGCCCATTGCGTTCCTGAAGGGAAACCGCACCCAACGAGCCAAGGCTCAGGTGCTGGGGGGTAGTGGAGCTCAGGAATCTGCTCCAGCTATGGCGGGCATCGACCAGGGTCGAGCAGCAGGGGAAGGAAGCACACTGCGATGGCAGTGAGGAGGTGAACCAAGATAGTCCGTCATCCACAACTGAATCCAGACGTCCTCTCGCGAAACCAAACGCACCAGTGTTGCACTGGGTTGCGAGAAAACAAAGGAAACAGGGGAAACTCGATCTGAAGGCGAAGCCACCGTAAAAGTCCAAAACGAGGCGATTGGAAGGTCGGGAAACATTCAGTAATGCTAGGCGACTTCGTCTGATGCTTCAGCACGGCAAGACAGCCACTTGCCTGCCATGGCAGAGATTGCCGGTGGAGGCTCACACCGTGGTCTATAGGACCCAACAAATGGGAGGTATTCAGGGCAAACCAACGGGTCGGAATCGAAGTAGAAGAGCCAAGGATGCTCACCACGACCGCAATTGAACCACGGTGGTCGGAGATGTCAGGGCGAGGCCGGGTTTGCTGGAGATCTATCTCGAGTAGGTCGGGGAGGCTCGGGGTCCTACGATTCCAATTGATGGTGGAGGAACGATCGATGGGGGACGACGGTGCTATAGGAGTAGTTATATAGGCATGAGGGTGGCTACCTCAGCCTCTGCACATCTCGGGGTCGTGAGGGGATAAAGCCCTAGTTGGGCGTTTCGTCAATAGAGAGAGATGGAAGGTGAGTAATGGCTCATTAGAAACGGGAGAGAGAGACGAGCAAGGTGGAGGAAGAATCGTGCGATTTGGTGCAGTGACGAGGAAGATCGGGATTGCGAGAGTAACAGCCTGTGAAACGGCAGCTCATCGCGAGAAAATCGGAGGAAGAAGAAGATAGGCGCATCGTTGGATCGTGATCCAACGATGGTTGTGTACCCACGTGAGAAGAAAAGCAAAAGTAGCGCGTGACATTCAATAGAACCAGAAACTTACGGAAAATAAAGACAATTAATGAAATTCTCAATAATTCCTTAGTCAAACAATATACAAATATTTCAAATTCGATTTGGATGGTCAAACAAGGGTCAAATAAGTTCAAATTTGAACCATAGGCCAATAAGAAGCTCTAGAATATTCTTGTGAAGCTATATTTCGTTTTTGTACATATTATAGTCCATAACTCCCATATCTCAATTAAAATTTATTTAAAGGTAATATAATTTGAAAAGACTCCTATTGTTGAATTCTTGAGTCATAACTCCAAGATTAATATTAACTAGTCACATTATAGCCTTTCTCTAAGATTTATGGCTATTTTTTTAGGAGAGAGAAAAGGTGAAAAGGAAAACATATATTCAACATTGAAATTCATTTATAGCATGCATATGAGAGAAAATATAGATATGCATAGTCTTTATTTCTCTAAAAGGATATTTTCATGCCCTTTTTGTATCAAACCCCTCAACTAATTATTATTTGGGAAAAGTCCCATTATATCTTTTAAATTATATATGAAAGTTTGGGATGTGACACATACCCTCCTCCTTCGTGTTCATCGTAGCTAGGGCCATCATCTAGGCCAGATAATGGAAGTCGCAGTCATTTGACATAGGAATCTGTTGAGGGCTTCTGTGGCAGAACTGCATCTTCTTGAAGTATCTGCCTTCTTTATGCTTGTACCCTTTTCCATGACTCTTGAGCATCTCTACAATTGCCTCGGCATGTGTGACTTCCTTTTCTTATGTAGGTGTCTTTGTTGTAGTCATGTTCGTTCTTTTGTTGAGTGTGAAGACTACATCTGAGTTGTTGTAAAGTAATGCAGTCCTTGTTACAACACTGACTACTAACAAAGTCAATGAATATCATGTAGAATAGGCAGGAATATGTAATCTAGAAGATTTGTCGCTAGGAATTGTTGCAGGTGTTCCTTTTCCCCCGACCTTTTATGTTTCAAGATGCATCTACCAGAAGGAAGTAGGTCATGTGTACGTTTAGCATGTTGTCACTTAACAGAGCTTGGTAAGACAACATGGTACTGACTGATAGGTACCCTCCTATTTCAAAGTATCCCGAAGGTCATCCTTCAACATGCAGATGCCATCCCTTTCAAAAATTGCCTTTGTCGGTTTGTCATTTTCATTCAAAGATTTCATTATTAAATGTAGAGATTCTAGTGGTAGGCTCTCGTAGCTCCACCTATCGAAATCCTTGAAGGTTGGCACTATTTCCCCAGCCAACCCATCTGGTTTAATCTTCAGCATATCTTCTTCCTCTATTTCTCCTTCTTCTAGCTAGCTCGTTAGAAGTTGTTCATTCTTGTCTTCTTCCACTGGAGGTTTCTGTGGATCATTTTTATGTTTTCGTTCTACTCTATTGGGTGTGCCGCCTGCCCAAACCTCCTTCCATGTGGTCAATATAGCAGGTTCTGCAGGATCGATCCACATGGTCTTAAGTTCCTCTCTCCATATTTTCTTTTTAGGGAAAGGGATGTCTTAGTGAAGCCATGTGGTACTATGTCTGAATGCATCGTCAGGTCGTTAAAGAAGTGGTGATCGTAAATAACCTCCATTGCATAGATACCGCGCAACCCATGTAGATCTTCCATGCAGAGGTCTTCTAACGGGACTCCCTTATTGACAGCTTCAATCATTCAGAGAATTATAATAGCACAATCCCCTATTCCAACCTTTTCTTGGGAGACTTTTTTGTAGATAGAGAATTGATTCCACATTCCCTTATGTCTGTTGTCTGCCATTTGTATAGATCATTTTAGACACAGTGACACCTTTAAGATATTCCTTTCTTCCTTGTTTTTGTAGATCAAGGAGGTGTTATCTAATTCATCTGCACAGTAGTTGAACATTGTTGGTCGTCTCTCGTATAAGTTTATAACAATCAATGCCAAGTGCTTTAAATTCCTTATGGGTAGGACCAAAAATTTCATTTCTTCCCTGCTCACTGCACGTTGTAGCTATATCACATCAGCAACTTTGTCATTGTTATCATACAAAAGCCCTGCTAAATATGTGGTGCCGCTGAATACTAGTTGCACTTTGTTGGGATGTAAGAATTCTTCAAGTAGAGTTGCACACAATATATTGAATAGTTTCTTATGTACTCATGCGCATTTTAGAAAAATCCCTCTAAAGTGATCTTTGTTAAGAGACATGCCCTTGTCGTGACATATAATATTAGTTTCGGGAAGGTTGTCATCCAGTATGTCTATCATGATATGGATGTCTCTGCATTTGATTCTTGGTAATATGGTCATGTCCATACCCACCATCTTGTAGGGTAAAGCAGGAGCCACACATAATTGTACTTAATTGACTGGCTCTGACTGGCTCATTTGTGAAGAAAGAGGCAAGCCCAACTTCTTCATCTTCTAAGGTGTCGTCTCACGTTGCATGCGTTGTTGTGGGTGGTGCTTCTATGGCTGGAGGATAAACCCTTGTTTCCATCGATGTTTGAGTTGTTGCCTTTCCTTCATCTTTTGTGGAAATCTGTACAGTTACATTTATTTATTGGTTGATTCACTGCCATTTTCCCATCATAAAAGGAATCGTCCTATTTGTACTGCTTTGGATCATTTAGGAAATAATTATAGATATCCATCCCAAATGTCAAGTCATATAAGAATTTGTTGTGATCTCTAATTTCTCGTGATGTGAGATCTTCTGTCGTAATGCTTCTGGCTATGGTGATGACGACTTGTTTAGAGTCTTACGATGCAACCTTATCTTCTTCTGGGTTGTTGTTTAAATTGAATGCCCTTGACAACACATTTTATTTCTTTGTTTTGTTGTCCTGATGAGTTTTTGATTGCGGCGGTGTTTCCTTTGCATGTGGTTCTGCCCTTAGGTAGGTCTTCACATTGGCACTTTCATTTTGTGAGGCTGCTCCTGCACCTATTCCTCACATGTCATTATCGTCTTTGTCTAGGATCGAGGGGCTTGAGGAAGCACGAGATGTGGAAGGCTTGTCAAATGCTTTGTCTTCTTTATATACCGCCGACCATCTATTTCCTAGCATTCAACATCCATTTGTTGGCATTTTTCATCTAGGCACTAACATTCCTTCCTTACATCATCTAATGCTTCCTCATACCCCTTCCGAGTTAGCTCTTTGTCTGCTCTCATGGTGTCTCGCTCCTTCCTGAGGTCCGCCATTTCCTCGTCTAGAGTCTTTAGAGCTCCCATTACTGTATTTTGTGTGTTGATTACCCCTTACATAAACTAGGGGAGTGACTCAGTTCTCTAATTTAAACTGTGTACCTACATAGTTAGTGTACACAGGCTAAAGGTAATATTTAAATTAAGTTCATATGATTGTCGCATGTGTTGCCACATGGCATCAAACTTATTTCCTAGTACATCACTGAACGTTTGTGGGCGGTGTTGTTGCTACTCTACTGGTGTTGTGGCGGGTGTTGTGGATGTTATGGGATCCTTCAGTCACGAAGTTGGATTGCTTCTCATTGGGTCACGTGCATCGCTGGAGTGAAAGTGTTCACCTCTGGTTTTCCTGGCACTTGTAGGGTCACTTCTGGTATCACAGAATCGGGTACAACCTCGGGGTCCTTGCATGCTTGGTTAGTTTCTTTCTCAATCTCAACATGTTGTTCCCTCATTGTGGCTTCAAAACATGGTTGGTCACCGCCTTCTGTGATTTGTACTTCAGGCTGGCATCCTTCACTTTCTACCTTCTCAGCTGGAATACGTGGTGAGGGTGGTTTCGGGTGATGGGATTGTCTGATGTTTTTTTTCTTTTTCTTTCTTATTGTCAACTTCTTTCTTTCATTTGTCTTCTTCATCTCTATTTCTAGAGTTTTATCTCTCGCTTCATTCTCTCCAACTATAGACAATTAGTCTGTGGTAGTGCGGATGGCCCCCGAGTACATCTTATCGACATCTTCTTTGGTGATCCGCAGCTTGTGGCCATCATAATATGCCATTTCTGGGAGGGGGAGAAGTGTCTTAGAGTAACTTTGTTTGTAAAAGAGTTTGTTTCCTTTCTGGACCAAGATCCTCGTATTGACGAGGGACTTTATATCAATCTTTTTATGTCCTTTATTTTTTCTTGTTCTTCATCAACAAGTCTGCATCCATGAAGTGGTATGTTATTCTTATAATCTGACTTCCCATTCAGAATTCGTTATTTGTTTTACCTCCCCTCCTACTGCGGCTAATAGTCTTTCAATCATAATCCATCCTATGTTCAAAGGCTTCTTATTTATCATGGAGCATATTATAAATAGGTATCCCTTGGTTACACTATCGGTTTTTGATCTTGTAAAGATAGTGTAGGTTTCTATCTTCTGCACCACTCTGATAAAATAAGAGGTGATGAGAGTCACCTTCATGTTCTTTGAATTGTGCTCTTGTTCTCCGATCAACTTCTCCCACACCCTGTGGTTGATGTACCCATCGGTGTCTTTTTCTCCTGGTGTGGAGGAACAAGCATGTGCTTCTTCAGTTGTTCTAGTGAATATTGTGTTAAGAATAGCCTTGGTGATCATGTGAGACTTTCCTCCTATTCTCACTTCCAGTTTGAATTCGTCGCCTCCCTTCTTGCATTTATTGTCACTGATAGGGAAATTCTTTAATGATGACATTAACTTTGCCATCAACTGTGTTAGGGAGGAGGGTTCTGAGGTACATAGGGTGCACAGATTTGCACCTTATAGGCAATTGATTACCCTATCATAGAACCCCATCTGTTTGAAGTCCTCGATGTCCAAGTATCTTGTCAGCTTGAACCCCTTTATCTACAGTATCCACTCAAATTGTGACTGGTGTGTTGGATCTCTTGGCATGAATGTTGGCCTCTGTTGGTTGAGGGCCATCTACTTTGTCTCTTCGACTTCCTCAGAGACTGCTTCTTTCTCCTACCATTTTAACTTTTCTGTGGTCGTCACCTTCCTCTTTTTGCTGCTTTTCACTTCCTTGGCTTCAGATTTTCTCTTCTCTATCTTTCTTAACTCAGTCTCAAAAGGTTGTTACTCAGAAGTTTCCATCTGTGTTTTCTTCGGGGACTACTTGGACTCTTCTGGCATTTTGTGGGTTAGAATGTAGTCATACTTATTCTTCATTAGTTGTAATTGAAGCATTTTCGTTGGGGAGAGGTTCTAGTTATCCCTCAATGCATTTGTTATCTTCTCTAATATTTCCTCTAATCCCTTCAATGAGGTTGCCTTCTTCATCAACGTATCTTCAGTTGAAGTTGACATTCTAAAAGTTTCAATATTAATTTTGTTGTTATCATAATTGTATTAGCTTTTAATTCATCATCATTTATTTATTTTATTTTTATTTCTTTGCAAGGCTCAAAGTGTCACAACTGCGGCTTTAAACAAAAAGTGGTACCACAATCGAGGAAGGCGTCATGACCGTGACATCATAGAACCTACGTATCTAACAAGAAAAAGGGGTGTGTCGTGACTGCTGCAAAGAAGCATCGTGACCGTGATGGGTGATAAGCAAACAAAAGTTATGTCGTGACCGCTGCAAAGAAACATAGTGACTGCGGCAAGTTCCATGACCACAGTCATCATTCGACCGATCTTCACGCAAAGGAGGTCCATGGCCATGACCAAGGATATGGTGTTGCAACTGTGGCTAGGGAAGTACCTATTCAATTGAAATCACACCAATTGTGGTCTAGGTCCCTACTCGAGGGTTGATCGACTAAAGGCTAAGCCACTGTGATAGCACGAGTAGAATCTCCGTGTTAAACCCAATCCTAGGTTGAAAAAAGTCGGAGAAATCATGACCATGTGGGAAAACACCGACGAGATTCATCAAACCAAGAAGGTAGGGTCGTGGCAGTCTAGGCGGCACTACACGAGCCGAAAGGACGTTGTATTCTCAAAAGAGACGATGAAACTTTAGAAAAATGAGAAGTTGGAATGACAGTAGTTGAGAGAAGGCATCGAACGAATACCTCAGTTAGATTAATGACTCGAAACAACGGTTAAAGAGGCATCCACAGAGGATTGTTGCTGCGGAAAAGGTGTGAATCTGTCAGTGAGGGTCTGAATCAAGCTCGTTCATTGTTTCGTGTGCTCTCCCTTCAAGGATCATTCAATCATTCAGGAATCTCAGAGAGCAAGAAGTAAAAGAGGAACCCTAATGTCAGAGGGTTTTAGCTTATATACCCTTGGGTCACCGTGACTACGGAAGAATGATCACCGTGACTACAGGTGGGTTGTTTCTCACACTCACCGTGACCACGGCCCAAGGTGCTTAAAGAGGGTACCGCAACCACGGCAGATGTCGCAACCACGGTTCAAGCTGTGACTGTGGTTCTTACAAAATTAGGTTAACAAAAATCAACTAAAGTAAGAACTTGTAATTCCCAACAAAGCCTTTTTAGTAGAGAGAGATTAATATACATACTACATTTATAACCCTACTAGGTACGAAAACCTGAAACATTAAAAAATGAGAGGTACATAGCTCATAGACTAAAGTGCGAGATAAGGAAAATATGAATTAAAGAAAGCAGTAGAAACTTGAGTTGTCTCCCAAGAAGAACTTTCTTAAAGTCTTTAGCTTGACTTTCTCTATCATCTTCCTTCATTTTCCTTCAGCTGGTGCCATTACTTCCTCATTCGTTCCACCCGTTACTGGGCTAATTTCCCCCAAACTGAGTTTTGTCCTTCTTACAAAAGCTTTGTCTTCATAATATCTTTTCACCCTCTACCCATTCACCTTGAAGGTGCCTGTCTTGTCTCCATCTATCTCCATCACCCCTGATGGGTATATTTTTATGACAGAAAATTGGTCTGACCACCTTGTTCTCAGCTTTCCAGGAAATAACCGGATACTCGAGTTGAATAAAAGGACCATGTCTCCTTCATGAACATCTTTGTTCTTCAGATGGGTGTCATGCCAGACCTTTGTTCTCTTCTTATAAATCCTTGCATTCTCATAAGTGTGCAGTCTCAACTCTTCAAGTTCCTGGAGTTGAAGAAATCTTTTCTTTCCAGCCTTATCGGGGTCTATATTCAAAAACTTGATAGCCCACAGGGCTTTGTGCTTGAGTTTGATAGGTAGTTGATAGGACTTCCAATAAATTAACATGTAGGGTGTTGTACCTATATGTGTCTTATATGTTGTGTGGTATGCCCAGAGTGCATCGTCAAGTTTAATGGACCATTCCTTCCACATACGACTAACAATTTTTTCTAGTATATGTTTAATATGCATGTTTGATACTTCGACCTGGCCAGACGTTTGGGGGTGATATGGCATTGCAACCTTATGTTTCACCCCATACTTTCTTAACAGAGCTTCAAACTGCTTTTCACCAAAGTGCGACCCTTCGTCGCTTATAATAGTGTGTGGTACTCTGAAGCATGGAAAGATAGTTTTCTCAAAAAGCTTAATGACTGCCTTGGAGTCACAGGTTTGGGTGGAAACAACCTCAACCCATTTAGAGAGGTAGTCGACAACAACCCGTATATATTGATTTCCTTTTAATGACGGAAAAGGTCTTATGTAATTGATCCCCCATGCATCAAAAATTTTAACTTCCACCCAATCGGCCATTGGTATCTCATTCCTTCTACTGATGTTTCATGTAAGCTGAAATTCCTTGCATATTTTACCAAATGACGCAACATCCTTGAAGAGAGTTGGTTAATAAAATCCTAATTACAAAACTTTTGCAGTTGTCATATCTCTGCCGTGGTGCCCCTATAAGGTGAAGAATGGCATTCCTTTAGGATTAAGGGTACTTCTTCTTCTGGTATGCATCAATGATATAAGTTGTTAAAGCACTGTTTGAACAACAGCGGTTCATCCCAATAGTAAATTTTCAGCTTGGAGAATAACTTCTTATTATTATTATATGTGATTTTGGGGGAAGTTGTCCACATGCTAGATAATTACAAATATCCGCAAACCAAGGTAGGATCTGCTCTTCTAATTGAGCAATCAAGAGAGCTTCATCGGTATAGTTATTGTTCACTATAAATTGATTTTCTTCGTCAATAATTATCCTCGACATGTGGTCCGCAAACACATTTTCTTTTCCCTTTTTTTCAATGATCTCATAGTCGAATTTTTATAGTAATAAAGCCCATCGCAAAAGTCTCAGCTTTGTGTCCTTTTTCTGCATAAGGTATTTTATCACCCCATGATCAGCGTACACTTTTACTTTTAATCCTACCAGGTACGATCTGAACTTATCAAAAGCAAACACGATAGCTGACATCTCTTTTTCAGTTGTAGTGTAGTTTACTTGGGCTTTGTCCAAGGTTATGCTTGCATAGTAAATCACATGGTGTCTCTTATCTTTCTTTTGTTCAAGGACTACCCCAATGGAAAAATCACTAGCATCGTGCATGATTTTGAATGGTAGCTCCCAATCTAGTGCTTGTAGGATTGGCGTTGTCATTAATGCCCTTTTAAGGGTATTGAAGGCATCTAGACATTCACTGGTGAATTCAAACTCAGCATCTTTAATCAGGAGATTTAAAAGTGGTTTGGCGATCTTGGAGAAATCTTTTATGAATCTTCTATAATATCATGCATGACCTAAGAAACTTTGTACTCCTATGACCGACTTTGGTGGTCAAAGTTTGGATATGGCTTCAATCTTACTTAAGTCCACTTCAACTCTTTTCTTGGAAATCTTATGGCCTAAGATGATACCATCTTGGACCATAAAATGACATTTCTCGCAGTTCAGGACAATATGTTTTTCTTCACATCATTGCAGCACTAAAGATAGGTTTCTTAGGTATGCTTCCAAATATGTTCTATATATAGAGAATTCGTCCATGAAGACTTGTACTATGTCTTCTAGAAAGCCTGAAAATATAGATATCATATAGTGCTAGAAAGTCATTGGTGTGTTACACAAACCAAATGGCATCCTTCTAAAGGCATAAGTACCATAGATGTAGTTGAAAGTTGTCTTTTCTTGATCATCGGGATGAATCTGTACTTGGTAAAATCTTGAATACCCATCAAAAAAATAGTAGTAGTCATGGTGAGCTAGTCTTTCTAGGACTTGGTCTATAAATGGCAGAGGGAAGTGATCCTTTTCGGTGGCAGTATTTAGCTTGCGATAGTCAATGCACATACGTCAGCCTATTACCATCCCCGTTCCCACTTTGTCTCTGTCTTCTCCCTGTATCATTGTCATTCCACCCTTCTTAGGCACCACATGGATGGGACTAACCCAGTTGATGTCACTTATCAGGTAGATGATCCTAGCATCTCATAGTTTTATAACTTCCTTCTTTATGACTTCCTTTAGCATTTGGTTTAACTTCCTTTGGGGTTGAGCTAAAGGCTTAGTTGTTTCTTCAAGATGAATTATTTGCATGCATAGGGAAGGGTTGCGGTCTTTGATGTCTTATACAGAATACCCTATAGCCTTTCTATGCAACCTGAGCTCCTTTAGCAACCTTTCCAGCTGGTCATCCGTTAAGTTGGCATTAACGATCACTAGATTCCTCTCTTCTTTATCCAGGAATTCATATTTAGCCCCTCCAGAAGTGGTTTGAATTCTGGTTTTGGATTTGGTGCTCTCTTCTCCTCAGGTGTTTGCTCGAGCGAAGCGTACTTCATGGTCTCGAATATCTCTTCATCGTCGTTGAATTCCTCTTCGAGTTGATTCAGATAGTCCAAGATCTCTACAACCTCTCGACCTTCCATTGTAGGGTCCTAACTATTCAGGGCTCACATGAGGGGATCGACAATTTCTTTGTCCTCTTTTGCCTCTTCACAATATTGATTGTAGCTATCCATTAAGTAGAGTAACTTAGAGAGAGAAGGTCCCCTCATGGTGTCTTGTACTCAGAAATCGAGATGATCAACCCCTACTCGCAAGATGATGACTCCTTCTACTAGATCTATTAAGATTCTTTCAGTTGCGAGGAAAGGCCTCCCAAATATCTTCAGGCATTTAGAGTCCTCGACCGTGTCTATCACGACTATATTGCATGGTATGAAGAATCACCTGACTAGTATTGGAACATCTTCAACTATTCCTATAGGTCTTGTAAAGGTGTGGTCGGCCAACTCGATTCTCATCCCTGTCTTCACCATGTCCATCAGCCCAAGCCTTTATTCTAGAGTCAAGGGCATTAGACTAATGCTCACTCCCAAATTAGCTAATCCCTATCTCTCCACATTGTCTCCAATGTAGAAGGGTATATTGATTGCCCCAGGGTCCCTCTTCTTGGTTGGTAACTCAACTTGAACAAAGGTGCTTGACATTTTTGCCAATTGAATAGTCTCGATATGGTCTCCTCTCCTTCTCTTCATGACCAGGCCCTTAAAAAATTTTGCATATGTCGGCATTTCTTTGATTGCATCGATAAATGGTACATCTAAGTGTAGCTTCTTTACGGCTTCCATAAACTTTTTGTATCTCTTCTTCAAGTGTGCCTTGATTAGTTTGTAGGGGAAAGGAACTCTTGGGGCATAGTGGTTTCTCTTTGAAAGGACTTCTCCTATAGGATCCGAGTTATTTTCCTCTTCTTCCTTCTTCTTTTTGTGATTCCCTTCTTCTCTGCCACTTACAACTTGTTCTTTCCCTGTGGATTCTTTCATTGCCTTCTCATTCTCAGATTGTTGATTACTATGACTTCCTCCTTCTTTGGTTTTGTTAGTGTTAGGATCTTCTAACATTCTCCTAGATCAGAGAGTGGCCATTTTTATAGTCTCATTATTTGATGGGATCTTCCCCAAAGGGTTTTTCACTAGTTCAGCTAGTTGTACAAGTTGTTGATCAATCTTCCTTTGGTGAGTTTGTACGTCCTCCATTTGAGTTTGCATGGTAGTTAGCACTCCTAAATTGGTGATAGAACTTTGAGAAAGTTGGTCGTTCACTGAAGCTTGCCTTTTTGTGAAGCCAAATAATTCAACAATCAAGTCAGTTTGGTTGTTGTCCTTGGCTTGGCTCAGTCCTTGGCCTTGACGACTCACATTTGTATTCTGACATTGTTAGATGTTGTTGTTCATTTGATAGTTAGTAGTCCTAGTGTATTGAGTCATCCCTCCTCAAATCTTGGAGGAGGTTTAGATGAATTACTCAGTTGATGTGTGTTTTCTGTAGATTCCTTGTTGTTATAGTTAAATCCAAGATGATCTTGTCATTTAAAATTAACATAAGAGACATTCTCTATTTCTTCTTCACTTTCACTTTCTTTGCTCTCCTCTAGTCGAGTATAGATACATTTGTCAACTCCATGTCCTCCTTCTCCACATGTAACGTATCTCATGTCTTTCTCCGTGTGTTTCTTTCCCTTGCCCCTAGTGTCTTTTAACTATTTGATATTGGTGGTGATTTTTTGAATCTAGGCTATAATAGTTTACGAGGCTTTGGCTTCAATTGATGGTCCTTTAGATCCTACTTTCTTCACTGATCCTCTGTCATTTCTATCATAATCCATGCTCACTTGCAGTGCATCCATGTTATCAATTATCTTCATAGTTTTGCTCAGTTTCTTTCCAAGAAAGTTGCCTCTGACAGCTGCATTCAACAAAGTTCTCTCAGTGGGAGTTAGCCCATTGTAAAAGGTGGTCGCCAGGAGCCCCTTACGGTAGTTTTGATGAGGTAAATATCTCTGACATTCTTGAAAGCATTCCCACACCTCATGAAGGTTCTCTCCCAGTTTTTGCACGAAAAAAGTGATCCTTTGCATATTATAGATAGTTCTCTCAGTAGGATAAAATTTAGTGAGAAAGGCATCTACAAGGGGTCTCCATCCATCTATGGACTGGTGGGGTAGGTTGAGGTACTAAGACAGAGCTTTATCTTCAAGGGATAAATTGAATCCCTTGAAATAAATCACTTCTTGAGGGACCCCCACATCTTAATGGTATCACAGATGTTTTTGAAGGAATCAAGGTGATGGTACGGATTTTCACTCCTTGAATTTCCACGGAGAGGTTTGTTCTGGATCATCGAGATTATGGTTGGTTTCAATTTAAAGTTCACTGCATTGAAGTGTGGGATGACAATTGGGCATCTGGATTCATTGTCTCTAGTTGTGGCCAACTCTCTAAGAGTTTTTCCTTCTTCATCATCTTCACTCTCATTTTTCCAGTCATCACACTCACGTTCAACCTCATGGTGATTGCAAGGGTGCCTTCTATAGCGATGGTGATGTCATTCTTCCTCGCATCATTCTTCCTCACAATGACGACCATCTGAGTGATAGTCATCTCTATCTTCATCTGTCTCATACGGAGGTGGGTCATGTTGAACTCTTGCATTCTGATCGTCCCCAATAAGACTTTCATCCGCATGAGGCGGCAGGTGACTTGAGGTAAAGGTGAAAAATCGAATGGATCTACTTCCGTTCGAGTTCCCTGAATAGACCGCATAGTTGAGTTAGCAAACTGGACGTGTTAAAACAAAATTAAGGTAGCAGATTTAAGGTTTCTATGTAGTCAAACTTATAACTAAGCTTGAGGTAAGGGAGTATAGTGAGTGGACTCAAGTTCTTAACAATGTCATTTTGTCTTGTCCCCAATAATGGTGCTAAAAAGTTGACCGGCCTAAATCTCACGTCCAAAAGGAGCGGATCCAGAGTAGTCGATTTTTTGAGATTATAACCCAACACTCAGGCCCCCACAACTATTATACGGAGTTTGATGTAGTAATCGGGGTAAAACCATAGGGACAAGGTCAGTAGGTGTTAAGCATGCAGGGTCTCACACTCCTACACTCCAGGCGAATAGATAGGTTTAAAAAGGGTTGTTCGCTAAGGGACAACTCTAATCCAGTCAAAACAAAGAAAGTTAAAGGAAAGAAAATAATGACAAGAGAAAAACAATTATGAATGGTAGGAAACAAAGATATGGAAGGAAACTTGGATCGGGTTTCACCTACTAAGGTCTCTCACCAACATGTAAAACTCACAACCCTTCACATACTCCTATCAAGATTACAAGCAGTGATAAAAATGCCTATACCCTCCTCTCTCAAGATAAAGATAGATCTAGGATCTAAGGTAGCCTCTCTCTCAATATAACTACCCTACAACTGCCAGATAAATCATATGACCATAAGATTTAGCATTCTAACATTCTCATGCATTAATAATACTCCATAACACTAGATAAATAAGATACTACTCTTTTGAGGTACCAACAATAAAACATCACAAGATGGTAGCTAAGCATGCAAGTGAAGCATTAAGAACGTGTGTATGGAGATAATCTTGATAAGAATATATATATATTCAAAGGGAAGCAAGAATGTACGTGTTGGGAAAACCTTAGTGGCTACTCCCAATACAAGTTAAATGTTTAGCCACACATTTTCATAGGCAACATAACGGTGTTACAAAATGATAGATGCATCACAACCATAAAAAGGGGGGAAGTACAATGTAATGGAGATGATAGATCCAGATGGAGAGAGAATATGGCAATACACCAAAATACATCTTCGAATCTAGATCTGGAGTGGGCGATGTGGAGGCTTCTCCTTCTTTCAAAGAAGAGGGAAGTCAGGTTTCACTCTCCTCCGGCTTCCACTTTCAAAGATCCTAGAATGATTGTATGTATGTGGTGTCTATGTAATTTGACAACACTTTGTGGTCTTTGATGATCTAATGATGTCACAAGTCGAGGTGGGTAGCCTATTTATAGGTGTTTCCCACTGACTTAACCATTTGGGCCACATTCGTAGTAGGATCTTAGTTGAGGTAGGGCCTTGGTCGCGACTGGGGTGTAAGCCAATGTTGAGGCATGGGTGTAAGCCAGGCATGACCTCGGTCACAGCATGATCTCGGTCGAGACTCCCACCGTGATCATGGTGTGTGCGTTGTGGGCCACGAATGAAGGAAAGCACCACGATCATGGGGCATAGAGATGGTGATGAGGTGCTTTGACTATGGTGGGGTCCTTAGTGGTCGATGAAGCCAAGATCGAGGTGCTAGCCACGATCATGTCTTGGCATGACGCTACAAAGGTGGAAGAGGTGTACAATTGAGATTTTTGGCATAAAGCACTAAATTAAGTAGAAAACGTCTATAAAGGGTATGTTAGGAGAAGCATAAAACATATGCAAAAAGTGCATAAAACGAGATGTTATCAAGATGCAACCTTTTTATTTTATGTACCACCCTAGGGTGAGAAAGTTATGTATATGAAAATATTTGGTCGCTTTGTAAACATTTATGTTTTTCACTGCTTACGTATTTCATGACTCATGTTTATATCATTGAGTGGGCCTATTATCGGGTCCCACTCCTTACATAATGGTATCAGAGCCTAAGTAGTCAGTAACTTGACTACTTCAAGTTATCCTAGATTGTTCCTTAGTAAGTACGTTACCCTTTAGAGGTTGTTGTCATACCTAAAACTAAATGGTGTTTAGCAATTAAGTCTTCACCTCCTATCCAATTTGGTGGTATATATGTATCCCAAACCAAGTATGTGGATGACCTATTTTGGAAAAACTCCTACCAATCTGATCCTCTCTTTATAGGTTTGCTTTATATGAAGGATGACTCTCCTAGGAAGTAGCATCTACCTCCCACCTTAGGGTAGGACAATTCATCTACTATAGAGAGTATGTTGATTTAAACTCACATTATTGTGTGTAAACCTTTCTATCATGTCTATGATAGGCGCATTATGTGGACTAAGCATGCATGGGTATGATATCTAGAATATAGATGTGGATGTTAGATTTTCAGATGATCTATTATAGTACGTGATGATTGAATTAAACCCTTTAAGGTTAGGCTTGTCTTTCTTGAAACATGGAGTTATATCAACATATTTTTGCTTGAGACTCTCCATCTAAGGGTTGGATATTATCCTAGATGAACTTGCACTATCTTGTAAATTAGGGTTTTTTAAAGGAAGATATAGGTTTCAAGTAAATATCCTTGGTATTTCATCCCTCACATACCCATAAGTAGGAACCATTCTTATCTTCCTTGTACTATAAAGGAATGATCACGTAGTTGGATCACATAATAAAATTTTGTGCCATGCTATTTTTTTTCTAAGGACCTATGGAGCACAATCATGTTTGGAAGCTATAGTGGATACCCTTCTTCATAAAACTTCATATGTACACCAACATTGAGGTTATGTCAGGTGGGTACATCTAGGTTTTATGCTTATTTGTGTTGACCACTCTCTCATTTTCACCATGTAACTATTTTACCCGATGTGTGAGATGAGGAGTAGTTTGACTATCTAATTCACCTGGATATGTAATGACACCATGAATGTAAACGAACAACGGAAGTGGAAAACCCTAATTTCTTATTATTATGGTTACACGATCTTATAATTTAATGATGTTTGGGATGTGATGACCTAAGTCATGATTAAGATAATGGTGGAATAATGGAGGTCTTGCCTAGTAGGACCTACTAGAAATTTACTACGTGCTAGAAGAAACATGTATTTACTCATCTAGAACTTGAATATGCTTGTTGTATTCCTTGATGACATGTGTAGATAAGCCTCTATTATGAAGATGAAGTGATATTAGGGTGGTAGTAAATGTTATATATGGTAGAAAGTGGTCGACTAGGTTCTCGAATTGATTTTGGCGCCATTTTGGATTTCCATCATAAGGTTTTTTGTTGTCAAAGTTATTTTTGTTATTAGATTACATTTACAAAAAAAACTTAGATTTCATCGATGGTTTTGGAACCAAGTCACCACGAAAAGGAAGTTGTGGTAGTAGATATGCCCTTTAGTGAAGAAATCTTTGACTTACATGTTCAACCTCTGACCCTAGGTATAATTGTGATATAGGATTTAAGAGTAGGAAGAACAACTATAATAGCTATAAGCTAGTCGTACTCCTCTCGACTCTCTGTATGGTTAGATAGGCCATTTTTTGGGATGGAGTATTGACCCTTTATTCGTTAAGTATATAACTCAACCCATGACTGTCTGAAGTAAATAGTGGTTGTAGTAAGTAATACATGAGTTACATCCGATATGAAGGTCATAAGTAATAATCTAACATCTAACAAGGATAGACGGTTAACCCTTGCAAATTTTATCATCATAAACATTACATACAAAAAATGTTCTAAAATTATCGTCATCTAACTAAAAGGTGAGCATAATCTAGGTGGGTTACTATATTAAAAGGAAACAAATCAAGATAAATTATGGAAGTGGTGAAAATCATGTAGGAGAGTGGTGGAACAACCAAAATATTGTAGGTAATCATTATTAATAGAACCTTGTTAAGATAATCATGGATTTTGATGTAACTTAGTATTATAGTTCCACTTCAAGTATGGACTACATGAGTAATATCAGATGTATGGTATGATCTACGTTATGTATGGATTTTAGGGACGAAATCCTCTTTTAGGGGTGGAATGTTATAACATTCTCAAATCTCAATGTCTAGTTTAACCACCCCCCTATTAGGGCCACTTTAATGATGTAACATTAAATCATTTTTTAAAATAAATTTGATTACATAATAGCAACTAGAGTCAAGAAAAGATAATGTTGCAATGAATAACCTTCTATAATATATTAATGACCAGATCATTATTTAATCAATTCTTGAATCAGGAGTTAAGGACATAAATTAATCAATGTTGACCCTAGGTTGACACTCAGATATCATTCTTAGTCTTTCATAAATGAAAATCAATAATTACGAAATCACATATTAAATCAATTTAGAGGGAGATCAAATGTATTAATTGAACACTTAGCCTACTAGTAAAAATATGTGATGCTAGCCATTTCCAAAAGGCTTAATTAATGTTAAAATAGAACTCATCATGCTTCAAGCAGTGTACTTGTCAAATTTTATGTCAAACTGACTTGATTTGACCATTCATTTAATTGATTAAATATCTTGATTTTAATAGGCATACAACTAAGCAATGATTATATGTGATGCCATTATTTGTCCCTTTTAATTTCTTTCTCCCTGTAATTTTTCTCCATCACATTTGTTTCCCTTATGCCTGAAAATAGCTACGGTGACTGATTCCTTTGCTTAGGATCGGTGGCCTTTGCCTCCTCTTCTCTTCTCTTCTTTTCCTTCTCTCCCATATCTATATCCTTTATTTTTCTCTCATCATTCCTCCCATGTATCTTCCTTGATCCCGAAAACACTAACCATCTAGCACCCAGCCTCCACAATAGGAGGGATAATAGATGAACAATTCAACAACCCACTACAACAACATTGCTTACTCATAGCCATGCCTGCACACCAGCATGCCTCATCCTCACCTCGTTTCCCCTTCTCAGACCACTGCCCAACAACTCTACTACCAAAAGGACTACCTTTGGCCTTCTCCATCTCAGTGCTGCCCCACCTCTCAGATCTCTACCCATTGCCTATACTGACTATTGACCATTCCAAAGACCAGCAATGTTGTTGTGTAGCCTATCGACTCCCTCATCTGCACCTCTATCTACGACTCACTCCCCTCACGTGTTCGGTTCTCCAATGAAGCACACCAATCTCCAAAGAATGGCCTGAATGCCCTTGCATGTTCCTCGATTTCACTATCAGTCATGGTTGTAGAATTAGCAGATGGTCACCAGCAAACCATCATGACACTGATACCTCCTATGCTAGACCTGTGAGCATGATCACCATCTCCAGTCATGAAAGTGGATGAACTATGACTAGATATTGATGAGGCCAATCATGGATCCATTATAATATCTTGACAGCCATCATTTCCATGATAGCAGCAAGGCACCACCAGTGATGGCCTTCATCAGCTCTACATCCACCATGTTCCACCATCATAGGTTCTTCTGTGTCCATCACAAACTCCTCAAGTACAATGCTGGTTAACTTCCTTAGATCTTAGAAGGCATGTGATGAAGGACTTTATTATCTAAATTCTCCAAAAACTTGAAGCATCAAATCAACACTAGCCATCACTAGTTTGGGCATTCAAGACTTTGATCATAAATGTCACCCTCCTTCTATCTTGGTCTTCCTTCTTCTCCTTGCACCAGCCGCCAAAGATGCAACACATCTCTAGATCCTTCGGCAACCAATAGGCAATGGAATCTACTCCTTCCTTGCGAAGCTGCTCCCTAGAATCCTAGAAATGCATTGAAAGGTCTGAAAATCTACATGCCCAATAGAAATCATGGTAGCATGATCAAAAGATAGTGATCATATTGATTTGTAAGTTGTTTTCTCCTTAATTCCTTCTATATAAAATAAACAATATTCTAAGGTATATGGTAGAGTCTAAACCTTATGCTAAGGATATAACAATTATTATATCATTTGATAAATGTCCCTAAAATCTTATCATACTATTGTCTTCTAGACTATTCAACTCCTAATTACTTGAGTATTAAGCATAAGATCCTAAACAAAGGTACTTGGAATTATGAGTAAAGTTCAACATGCTTAGATTATGTTTAACGTAGAAAAATTGTGGGAAGGAGAATATGATCCTAATATCTAAGTTGAACTCGTGGTATTTATACATATTTTAATTATTAAGTGAGTGATAATAAACCCACTACATTGACCATCAATGATAAATAAATAGGATGATACAGATATTTCTTAACCAATACCTACTTTTACTAGATATGATACTGAAAAAATGTATTGGATGTAGTATCAATCTACCCATACAAGAAGTATTTATGTAGTGACATATGATTCTTACAATAAGATTAATTTAATAGAGGTACCTAATGGGAAGTATATGATTTACCCTAGTTGAATAACTTACACTATGTACTATAAAGATAAAGAATGACATTACAATATCTCATTTGGAAGAATGTATAAACTATGACTTCATAAGTAGCATGTTCATATTTAGGCATGTGTGATTGAAGATAAATCTTAGAACTAAATGATAGAAGTAATGGATCATGTGTTCACTTAATAAAATAAGATCCCTAATGTGCCTTCAGGTATCCAAAATTAGGGTAAGAACAACATTAAAGTCTATAATAGGAATGTGCACAAATGTTTGCTTTGGTTTAAATGTCATACTACACATGATATTAGGATTAATAATTGACTTTGGGGACCACATATACTTATTAAGTTGACCTTTAGTCATGAATATCAGCTATGTACTCCTCTTCATTTAATTTTGGGCATAATTTGACTTAAATATTCTTACAATGAGGCATCTCTTGGGATATTTACTCTTTTTGTTCCACTTGTTGAAATATCACCTTCTATCATTTGAAACTTATTGTTCTCTTTTGTGATTGTTGTTACTATGATGTATTGGGTCAATGACCCCACCTGCTATTGTGTTTTACTCTTGCTACATGTGTTTGACGAATGATGCTTATTGCCACTCTATTTAAGTATGTTAGATAATTTCACTAGCTAACTATCATAGATTCTTATGTGTAACCATTAGGTTGTGCTACTTCGACCTAGGGTGTGATACTTCTACCCTTATAAATATAGAGGCATGCTAATTCTACCTATGGGTGTGCCGTTTCTACCCAAAATATATATAGTCCAATGAGGCAAGTGTCTTGGCCCAACTATAGTTATTTTAGTCCAATATATCTACATGTGAATGATTATGATTGTTGTGATATTGTGAATGGTAATGGTAAGATTTGTTATCTCATTTATTTATTTATATGCCTCATTCTTTTGAAATTTATTTTTCTTGATATATCTCTTGTTGGAACTTACCTATCTTTTGATGACTCTCCTTTTTAAGGGGAAATCTCTTTTTCCCTTTTAACCCATTTAAATGCCCAAAATATTGTTAATTGTACATACTCAACTTTTTTTGACTCATACTCTTTTGTTTCCTATTTTTCTAGGTGTTCCCTCCACCCAGATATAGGTGTTTTATAGGGAAGATACTCGAGATGATCGTGACCTCATTGGTGAACTTAAGGACAACTTGAGATAGCCTTATTACCCTCGGCATATGAGCCTATGTGTATGTAGATGTAACCTTTTTATTTGATGTACCACCCTTATGGTGAGAAAGTTATGTACATGGAAACATGTTGTCACTCTATTAATGATTATATTTTCTGTTGCTTAAATATTTCATGGCTCATGTTTATGTCATTGAGTGGGCCCACTATTGGGTCCCACTCCTTTCAATTTTGGATACTCTTTCAAATTGATATAGTCTTTTTGAAATAACACACAATCATTTGGAAATGCATGTAAGTTCCTAGCCTCTAATCCCATTGGGCACAACATTTTCTTTAATTTGTGTGTTGAGATTGAAATTTGGTTGCCTATTGGATGAATTTCTTTCAACAAAGACAACAAAGACATGAATCTTTTGTCTGTCCATCAATTGTTAGCCTTCAGAGCTTATAATCTCAACACATCACTCAACATTGTAAACTTAGTACAACCTAAGGGTAACACTCTCTCAGCATCATGTAAAATGTTTATAAATAAGGAAGGTGGATCAATAAGTTTTACCCCACAACTATCTAGCATCACATCAACCATGTCTAACAGAATTAGCTTGTTTAAATCTACATCATCATAGATAATTTCTTCTGCAACACAAGTACTGTTGTCGACATCTCATGATCTCTTAGTTGGAATATCTCCATGCCAATACCATTATGTATAACCCTATACAATATTGTTGCACATGACATGACTTTTGGTTTTTCCTATAGTGTCAACCTTCAAGTTGTTACTGTAATTCCAACATGGACAATAGAATCCATCTCTAGTTTTTTTTTCTATGTTCCTTTACAAATCTTATAAACTGATAAAGACCAGTTATAAACTCTAGTGTGTAATGACTTGAAATGGAAATCCATGAATGATCCATTCTTTGACCACAAAGAATATGAGTATTGAACCATGTATTTAGATATTAGAGTTTAAATATTGGGATTTAGAGACTAGGGTTTAGATATTACAATTTATTATTTAGGGTTTAGGGTTTTGAATTAAGGTTTAGGGTTTAGGGTTTGCAAACTAGGGTTTACGGTTTAGTAATTTATGTGTACAACCTATCCCATTCTTGAACACCTAATATCACTAGTAAGTGTATAATGTGTGTTCAGTTATCAAGCATATTTCAGTATCATTTCCCACCAATTCTCCCAGTTGACATATATAAATGGGCAAATATCGTCCTACATATGTACTTAGAGCACAAATGGGAAAGTGATAATGAAACATCTTGAAAACTTACTTCACATTATACACTTTCATCCTAATTGAGATCAAGTATTCAAGAATAGTTGCAAACTAGGGACTATCCAAGATTTACTCCTAATGAGTAAATCTCTATTAGGTTTCTAGGTCAATCCCATGATTTAGAACATTCATGTAGGGTGCAATTCACTAGTTGACAAAATAGTTAACATTCATTTAGGGTACATTCACTAACAACATACCTAACACTGTGCATGTTGGTGGAGTAATTCAGAAATTATTCAACATATACACTAACAACATATTCAACCTATTTAACTAAACTCATTATCAACATATTCAACATACTCAACTTGGCAATTAGAGAAATTAAGTAACTAGGCATTAACAATTGAATTCTCCATGGAGGGAGAAATATGTGATCTAGCTAACCTAAACCCTAGTATGGGTACCTAGCAATAAGAAGGAGGGGAAGAGGCTCAACTCACCAGAGTAGTGGTAGTGGTGGTATCGCAGTGGTAGTTGTGGCAAAGTATTGTCCACTGGTACAGCGGAGGCAGACCAGTGGAGAGTAGGGAAAGCGGTAGTAGATCTCTAGTGGAGGAGGAGTGTAGGTCGAGTAGCACAGGAGCTCTGGTAGAGGAAAAGTAATAGAGAGTAGCAACAACAGATGTGGAGCAATGTCAGAGGAGGAGTAAAAGAGCCTCAATGGAGGAAACAAAAGGAGGATGAGCAAAAGTAGCTATGGTGGAGGTGGCAGAGGAGGCAACAACGGAGGGGGGGCGGAAGATTCTTCATCTCTAGAGAAAAGCTAGGGATCAGATAAATGGGGGAAACAAATTTTCTTGGTGCTATTAAGTGGAACTTAGTGGTCAGTTGTTAGCAAAAACTTATGATTAAGACTCTATTCATCGGTTGTCCAAGAAAAACTGACAACACAATTCGGTGTATGTCATAAATTATCTTAAAAAAACCAACATCATATGTATGCATGCCTATTAAAAACTTCAACCTCATCAAGTCCTATGTCATCGGTTGCCCTATTAAACCAATGCTACATCTCAATCTAGGTGATCGGTTAACCAATCAAAATTGATACCACATGTACTTATCCTTAATAAAAAATGCCAGCCTCACTAAGACTTTAGTCGTCAATTTCTAGCAAAAACTAACAACATAGGTCACTCTCCCTTAGTTATCCCCAAAAACTAGACGACATATGCACTTATACCTGCTAAAAAAATCTCAACCTCGCTAAGACCTGTGTCGTCAGTTTCTAGAAAAGAACCAATGACATAACTAAATTTGGGGAGAAATTTTTTTCCAGAGCACATGGCACAAATCCTATGTCTTTGGTTCTTTTGCAAAAAACTTGACACCACAAGTTTTTTGGAGGTAAAAGATTCCACAATGGGCGTGATTTACGGTATCCGTTTTCTTGGAGTGAAATTGATGATAGATCCTTTTTGGATATAGAACTTATTTTGCTGGAAGGCGTTGAAATCTTTTTCTAAGACCAACGCAATATGCCTATATCAAATTTTCCTCCAAAAAATTCAATATCATAGGCTATCTAAGATGGCAGTGATTCACAAAGAAACTAATGTTATAATAAAAGTGGCACTTGTATGTTTCTTAATCCCTAAGACTTTACGAATAGTGACGTTTGTATTATACCAACTAACGCTATAAGCATGTAGCATCGGTTTCCTATAAAAATTGACATTAAGGAAAGTGACACCAGATGTCAAAAATGGTACTAGTGTTCCTATTTTATAAAATATATACAATCTATATAAACTCATCCATTATGTTTTATAACAAGAAATTATTTTTTGTGGTGCAAGAATGTACATATGAGGTGCATATTCTAGTAATCCTTGCATCTTTTCTTTCTTTTCTAAACCCACTATATTAAATAGAATGTCAATATATTTTACTATTGGATGAACCCATTTTTGGTTGAACCAAGTAAACCTTATCTTATATTTGGTTGTTATATGTCCATTTTTTGCACAATATATAACCCCACATCTACAGGATACTTTTAAAACACTTCCTTTAAAATAAATGAAGATTCCACATGATTTTTACAATAACAAAGCCATAAACCAACTATGCTAAAATATTCTTAATGTCATAATTCAAATGATCATTCCCAACAACTTTATCTGACTAGTAGTATCATAAGTGTATATTTTGATAAGTTCTTATTCATATCATACTAATACAGGATAAAATGGTAATAAATGTGGATAATAAATTTAATTTGTTCAGAACCTATATAGATTGTTTTTACCTATATATCATTGCTTTAGGATGTACCCTTGATGCATATGGACATATATGCTTGTATTCCTTTAATTCTTTTCCACTCTTATATTATACATGGCATTTTAGTCTTTATATGAGTTAACAATACATATGTGCATGAATGGTAAATCACTTGTTGACGTCACTATTAAATTGTGATACGAGACTTTCTACCATTACATATATGAGTGGTGGACCTCTTTATAGGAGATATTCGTAGTTACTTTGCAATGAGTCTTGAAGCTTGACATAGTTTCCTGACAAGTGCAGATACACTATAATAACTCAAGAGACGTCTATTATTAGCAGACGTTTGTATAATTATAAATTTGATGTTTTATATACAAAGATCACATTAACATCTACCTTTGAAATGTAAGGAAGTTAAAATTTTGACATTCTTCAATCAACTTTTTACGTCAAACTTCATGCCATGAACCATTTTAGTTATGTCTCACATATTTTTTATTCAACATATGAAATTCCAAATTTCAAGAAAATATACATATACTATGAGAATATTTTAATGTTCATATAAACATGGAAAACCTATAATTTCATATAGATGAAGTAAAATACGTGAAATGATAACATCAGTAGGATATTATGTTTTCTGCAATAAAATAATTTTTCTCAATATTTTCATATATGTTAAATTGAATGTTATAATATTTGAAGTATCTGATTGGGTTGATGACATATGATAGGTCATATCTATTAGATTTAGAGCAACCTATAGATTGGAAATTTTCTAATATAATTTTAAAAAATTCATACTGACTTGTTTGTCTGCTACTTGGTCTCTACTATGAAGCTTGTCTACAGGTATGAGAATTGGGTTTGGTCATCTTTAGTTTACCAAATCAAAAACCCAAACTCAAACTCAAACGTGAACCCAAACCTCAAAGAACTAGTTGGGCCTTGGAAACTCAAGTCCCATGAGATGAAATATAAACTCCACAACTAGTCCACCTTAATTAGAACTTTTGTGTGTGTTGGCTATGAGTTTAATCAACAATAGATTTAAGTAAACATTGTGTGCATTTATACTCCAAAAACATACTGGTTGCACTTGTTGCAGTAAAATCTATGAAGTTGAAGAATAAAAATATGAAAATGTATCTTATCTTAAATATAAAAAATAACCACTTGCATGACTAATAAAACTAAAGTTGAAACAAATGTATACATTAAAAACTAAAAAAATACAAAGTTATTATGATAAAGGACGTTCTCAAGAAGTACCACTACAAATTTATATAGATCACATATTGTATATACAGACTAAAGACATAGAAAGAAGTAGAATCCATATTTTAGTAATTCTTATTACAAAAGCTTTATGTACATTGTTGATTTTACATATTTGGTCAAGGTCCATAGATTCTAGGGTTATGGTAAATTAAACCCTAAACCGACCAATGTAAGATTTAGGGTCTAAATTCAAGGTTCTACTTCATGCATATAAATCATGGGTGGCGTATACCAAGATCGGTTCTAAAGCTTACTTGTGTCCAGTAGAGGATTCATACTAACACAATAAGAGAATATGAGTTGAAGGAGCCCTAAAGTTGATGCTCAATGACTAAGGCCATTTACTTAATTGAAATGGTTTGTGTGTTACTAACCACTTAATGTTCAAACTCCATGCCCAAAAAACTAGAAATAAAAGAAATACCCCATTAACCACAATGAAAAATACTATAAGGTTCAGTGTTTAACCTTACTTGTGTTTGATGCATACAATAAAAAATTGAGTAGAACAAGAACTAAATTTGATGCTGAATGACAAAGGTCATTTAATTTTATTCAATTGTCTTATTAAACAAAAGTGAAACATATTGAAGTGATATATTAGGAATTTGTGTATATTACTAACTAAATAATGTTCATACTCCGCACACAAAACTATAACCAATAACAAAAGAAACATACTTAGTTGTAGTAAAACCATGAAATACTATGGTTTTAAAACTATGAATATCAAAGTAACGAGAAATAGCTACTCCACATCACAACATTACTTCTTTTTACTCCAAAGCATAATGTTATGCCTGAACCCACTGTTCAAGGCTCTAGTAGAGTTTTGATAGGACGAATGGCCCCACAGACTTCTACTCTTCCTCACTCATGCACAAGCCACGATCAACTTCTCAAATGGTCACCAATTTTAATACTACTCCAAACTAAGAATGCTTAAGTATGGAATTCTTAGTGATGGCGTATCAACCTAATTTTTTGGAAACCACCAATTCATGAAGGCCTTAATGTTGAGACCCATTACATAATATTTCCCAAGGATCTAGATTTAACCAAACAATAAATAACAACAAATAATTTTCATTAAATCAAATTTGCTAACAAAATACTTCCCAAAAGAGTTACATGAATTTCTATCAAAAAAACTATACATAGGAGAAGAAGTATCTATCTCATCCTCCTTACAAGTTAAATTTAACACCTTCAAGTAATTTCATTTTTCCATCATATCTTCATATCATCTTATCTAGCATGTACCTAAAATGTTGTGAAATAAAAGCATGAATCAACATGTCAAAATATAATATATACGTGGGATGCATGCAAAAGTGTGCAAGTAAATTAACAACATGTATTTCATCAAATAATTGCAAATAAAAACTAGAATTTCCTTCAAATATTCTCATTGTTATGTGATACTCATAGTGGCTTTATAATTGAATAGAATGTAAATAAACATCCAACAGATTAGTTGTTCAATCCTCAAGAAACACTTGACAAACACTGGTAAACTAATGTGGATAGTCATAAACATAACCATGTACATCATGTAGAACCATGCAGATTATCAAATCATACTTTACAAATAACATCCAATCAATCAAGTAAAGAGAAATCAAATCGTTGAATCAAATGTATGTAAATCTTAAAGTGTCACCATCACATCAAACAAATTAAACCCCTACTTGGGTCCTAATCTAGTGTTTTAGGGTTTGGATGAGGAATAAGGGTATAAAACATATTCCATTGCATATTAACCATTAGGTGAAACCCTAATTACAATATCCAACATATACTTTGATTATGATTACTTGAATTAGTCTGAATTCATTAAACTTATAATCTTTAACTTCAAAATCCCAATTCTACATCATTATGATCATGGGCATGTTAAATTACCACTTTTTTCAATAATGTCAGATTACATCTCAAGAAAGTGTATTTAACATGGTTAACAACCTATTCATTGAAAACTAGGATTGTTATGCTTTAAACACCACTTTAACAAATACTATCAGTTATCCACTTTAGGAACCCTAACTTTTAGCAAGATATGAAGTTTTAACCCAAATTAGGTCCAGTATGCTCTTTTTATCCAATAAGGTTCAATTTTATCCATTAATATCATTTAAACAAGTGATGATCATTAAAATAAAAGATTTACTCTTTATGCATTTTTGAAATAGGAAGCATAATTAGAGTATGCAAATATTTTATTTGTGTTTCTCTCTTTTTTTGATCAATTTGCATATATAACTTTTCATGATAGGAGTTATCAATTAATTATTATAACTATTCTAATTTTAGTAGCTTTGGACCAATGGGGTATAGTCATGTCACCAATAAGAGAGTCACTATCTTATTTTCCACATGTTCAGGCGTAGACAATGGGTCATAGATATCTCAGCGTATGGCACACCCATGTTGAACACTAAGCCCGGTGGTGCAAGGTCAGTTTTTCCTCTATGCCTTCGAGTTTGGGATCTTTCACCTCTGGGGTAGGAGGGTACTTATCCCCTTCCTCTTCTCCTACCTCTTCTATCACACATGCTCGGGAACCAAGTCCTGGGTGAGTCAAGTTGTCTATTGATTTTGCATTTCCAACCATTGAAGGTCTTCGTGGTGACACACTCATGTTTGTGGCTTCCTCCCGGTCGTGATGCGTCCTTTTGATCAGATGAGAGAGAGTGAGAACTAGGAGGTGGCAGATCTGGTTCAATGGTGGCTCACATGGATCAAGAGAGAACAAGGCATGGGTCACAGGGAGATAACTTTCTCCTTGGAACTAGTGAATGTTTCCATTGATCTCGTGTTAGTGGTTATGAGCCTTATCAGGGAAGAGTATGGAAAGGATAAGTGCCCACCGGTTTACATGGAGTCCTGAATCCAACTCGGATTTGGGGAAAATCCCAATTATAACCCAGAACTAGAACATCCATACATGTATAGGTCAGTTGTGATCTCCCAAATACAATGGGAGGAATCCCAAGTGTGAACATTTTTCATAGAAGGAGAGAAAGGGATCAGAGACCAGGGGGCTACTATAGCCATTTTCCGATTTGGATGGGAGGTTAGGGACAATTCACAGGTTATCAATCAATGATCCAAGGGCCAGAAGGCCGCATGACATATACGGGAACCGGGTCTAGATTCTCAATAGAATAATGTGACAATTATTTTTATTTTGATTGACCCTTCCATTTTAGGGAAATATTATTAATTTCATAAATCTCTCCTCCTTCACCCAATTAATCTCAAATGTAAAAAAAAGGTCTTTTAAAGATTAATCTCAGTTTGGGAAATATTTGGTGGAAAAAGACTATTTCTAGATGCCCCTTTTCCTTGCTCCTCTATAATGAAACTAAATTCATTTATTTCAAGTAGATCCCTCTATCTTTTTTAATTTCTCCAGGCCACTAGAAGCATCCTTTTTCTACAAAACTTGGAGGATAACTCATTAAAGTCATTCCCAACCTTAATCAATTTTGTGTAATATATTGGAATAACATTTATGCATGAAACTTGCTTCTTTAGTAAATTATTAATTTATTTACCCACTCTACATGGAGGTCGTTTATCCTAAAATTCTAGAATTCTCTTCTTTTAATTATTATGTTTAGGTATCCCAAAATGTAAATTGAGATAACACTATATGTTGCCTTAAATCTCGTGTTTCCATATATGGCTTGATAAATACTCTTTTAATTATCTAGACCACCATATATATTATATTCCTTTGGAAACTTGCATATTATCTTATAATTCAGTTACCTAATAATTATCACCATATTTTATTTGTGGAATATGTCTCATATTTTTTGTGCCACAAGGAACTATTTACAAAGCAAATAGTCTCATGGGCCATTATATGGGCCATGGGTTGCACTCATGCCACAAAGGTGATTTTATTATTCCATTAATAATTACATCGGTGAATTCACTTATCAATTCAAGTCTTATCTTTATATAATTCAATTTTATCAAAATTGAGGATGTTACATCCAACCCTTCTTAAAAGGAATTTTGTCCCCAAAATTCAAACCTAGTCAGGTTAAGTGAATGATAATTCAACTCAATTTCAAACCTTAGGTTTAGCAATACCACTTAGATATGTTAACAACTTTTATTGGTATGAAAATCCTCATATTATTAATAACAAGTCAGGGTATATCCATATCATTAGTGTTTGCATCATCTATCGGTGTTTACATTTTTCATTGTGATTTCAATTTCAGTTGGTGACTACCTTTTCACCTAGTTTCCAACTAATTGCTCATTTATCATCACATAAGGGTGAGGTAGTACATCAAATCCTAGGTCATGTCATTAACCTCAACTTAGGGTATTCATTCCCATATGTCAATTTTAAGCATAACATATGTCTACCCAAATCTCTCTCTCATAATGAGATGAAATAAGTGTTTGACTACAGTCCAAAAATAAATTTCATCTCATTCCAAGAGTAGAGATGGTGTACACACATTATTATAAAATTCATAGTCTAGGTTGAATCATTCTCAGCATGACTTTAAACCATACATGCCTTTTAATTCCATAACTTACTTATATTTCATGAAGTCAGGTGTTTTTCTCACTCTTATGTTCGTACACAACTCTTTTCATTATTACATGACTCCTTGTATCTCTTATATATATATCATGTATTATGAGCCTTACCCACTTCCTCGAGCTCTCTAGGTGTTCACGTACTTTTGGAGTGATCTCATCCTTATGCATCTAGGGAGTGCCTCTCACATTCACCCCTTGGACTCATGAACACATGAATGTGT
The DNA here is from genome assembly GCA_963693085.1 of Alisma plantago-aquatica. NCBI lineage: Eukaryota > Viridiplantae > Streptophyta > Magnoliopsida > Alismatales > Alismataceae > Alisma > Alisma plantago-aquatica. Next base: position 718,378,123 of record OY856413.1, read on the forward strand.
CCAATCTCCTGAGACATGGGCCACATGCAAACATAGATGGTACCTTCTAACTAGATGGTCTCGTGCATCCAGGGAATAATCAACTCTGAATCTTATCGGTCCCATGTGCCTTTAATACTCCCTACTTGACCTTAAGATTGACTTAGGGCTCCACTCTTCCCAATGGTTTATCGAGAGAATAATATTTAAATATGTTATTTTTTAAATTGGATTTCCTCCATCTCTTATGATGCTCATTATTCAGTTCATGTCCCCTCATTCCGGATCATGGCGACTTTCTCTTCCAGGCCCGACCTCATACTATCATCCACTTCCATAGTGACTTTTCCTCATGTTCCTTAGACATCACATACTTGGGTTACAAGACTTATACTTGACATATGTGGTCTAATATTTTGTACACTTAATTCTTCACACTTTAGGTGACATTTAAGGTTACCTCAATCATTAAATTAATATACCATCTCACCCTTCTAGGGAAGGTCATAACCTAGGGTGCCTTCTTGTCTCATAGGGGAGGTTAGGCTCTCTAGCCACAACCTGACCCAAGGTCTTAGGGTTTAACCCCTCCTTAGGTCCTTTTCCCACTCTGGGATTGGCCCATCTCAAGTAGGGACACTCATCCTAACAATTGAATTAAGGGTTTTATATTTTTGAATGCACTTTTTTGGTTATAATGTTTCCACTTTTATTCTTTGTCTCTCATGGTGAGCCATCTATTTAGGGGATCCTCTTTACGGGGAACCCTCTCTAACGGTTTTAGTTCTTATAGTGGACTCTCAAAACCTTCCCTCACTCGATCTTGGTTTTATTCATAGGCCTTCTATTTTGGGCTTGGTCTGAGGTGACCTTCTGTTCTGGGCTTGCTTACCAGTCATCCCCATGATGACTATATTCAAGCCATGCTCTTTACCTCACCAGAGGTATTTCATTTAATGTTCGAGCAAGTTATAGCCATAAAATGCATTGTTCATAAGTTGCTTATGTTTCTTAAAAGTTTTTCCTATTAATTCCTTGTTCCACATGCACATATGCACGAGAGACTTAGTCACCTAACTCAATTTTATGTCTCTTAACCCTAATTAGGGTTCATATGGGTAGGTTTTTCTATTTCCCACATTACTCCCATTTCCTATAATTAGGGTTTAGCATATAGTAAACGCTGCTTCTTAGGATTTCCATGTTCCTTGACCCACTAGGGTTTTACATAACTGACCCTAGTCCCATCTAGGGTTACACTCATAAGGAAAAACCCATAAATTTTTTTTCTTTTCATTATCATCTTTTCCAAGTTACATATACATTATTATTTCAACATGACATATACATTAATTATTTCTATATTACATGTATATTATTTTTCCACATTGCATGTACATTAATTGGTAGAGGATGCCTTAATCCTACTTCTTGAAAACCCTAACTTTAGATGGAGAGGGGAGTTCCTTTTAAGATTTCTTAATCAAAGAGGATGAGAAGTGGATGAATCATGATGAGAAGGAAACCTATAAGAATTTTAATCCAAGCAAAATCTTATGACTTTTGTCAGACAGGATGCACGGGCCCAAGAGTCTCATAAGCTGACTAGTGGTATAGAGGAAACTTTTTCCATCCCCTGCATTGTGACCCTTCTAGACACCATGTCCTTTTAGAAAATGCCCTAATAATTCCCGCATATTTCTACATATTACTTGAAATTATAAACTATTAAATATTATTTGAAAAATCTAGGGGTCTAATACCAAATGTAACAAACTCTCTTTTTGGCAACCCTCGATTAAGGAAGGCCTTAAAGTTGATAGTCATTACCAAAAATTCCAAAGGATCTAGTTTAAGCAAACAATAAATAATAGCAAATACTTTCCATTAAATCAAATATTGTTTAAAAAATGCTCCTCAAAAGAGTTACATGAATTTCTATCATCAAAATTGTACATATGATAAGAAGTATCTATCTAATCCTCCTTAAAAGTTAACTAAAATGTCTTCAAGTACATTTCATCTATCAATCATATATTGATATCATCTTATCTAGCATGTACCTAAACTGTCGTGAAATAAAAGCACATATCAAGATATTTTGTGTACATGAGTCATGCAAAAGTGTGTAAGTAATTTAACAACATATATTCCATTTAATACTTGCAAATAAGAATTTGAACTTTCTTCACATATTCTTATCCTTATGTGATTCTCATAGTGGCATTGTAATTAACTAGGATGTAAATAAACATCCAACAGTCTAGTTGTTCAATCCTCGAGAAACACTCGACAAACACCGACAGACTAATGTAGGTTGTCATAAGTGTAACCATGTACCTCCGGTAGAACCATGCAAATTATCAAATCATACTTTAAGCATATCATCCAATCAAGCAAGAAAAGCAGAATCCAATCATTTAATCTACATGTATGTAAATCGTAAAGTGTCATCATCACATTAAACAAATTAAACCCTACTCAGGTTATAATCTAGGTTTTCAGGGTTTGAATGAGTAATAAGGGTATAAACCCTATTTCCACCACATGTTAACCATTAGGTGAAACCCTAATTACTATATCCAACATATCCTTTGATTATGATTACTTGAATTAGTTTGAGTTCATTAAAGTTATCATCTTTAACTTCAAAACCCTAATTCTACGTCATTATGATCATGGACATTTAAATTACCAATATGTCCAACAATGTCAGGTTACATCTTAACAAAGTGCATTTAACATGATTAACAACCTATTCATCAAAAACTAGGGTTGTTATGCATTAAATGCCACTTTAACACATATTACTAATTATCCACTTTAGAAACCTTAATTTTAGCAAAATATGAACTTTTAACCCAAATTAAGTCCAAGATGCTCTTTTTATCCAAAAAGGTTAAGCTCTATTCATTAATATCATTTAAACAAGTGAAGATCATTAAAATTGTGAAACTAGGAACTCTATGCATATTTTCCATGAAAGATTGCATCTTTATGCATTTTTGGAATAAGAAGCATACTTAGTGTTTGTAAACATTATATTTATGTTCCCCTCATTATTTTCATCGATTTGCATATATAACTTGTCATGATCAAAGCTAATAATTAATTTATTATAATTATTCTAAGTTAAATATATTTGAACCAATGGAGTAAAGTCTTGCCAGCAATAAGCAAGTCATCACATTATTTTCCATGTGGTCGGGCATATCTAATGGGTCGCATCCATCTTAGCACGCAGCACACCCGGGTTGCACACTAAGACAAGGGGTTCGAGGTCACTTTTGCCCATATGCCTTAGGGTTTGGGATCTTGCACCTCTAGAGCAGGAGTGTATTTCTTGCATTCCTCTTCTTCTACCTCTGCTTGCCCCTAGCTTGCAAACCAAGTCCCTGGTGGAGTCAACATAGTTGTTGACTTCACATTTCCAGCCACAGAAGGTCTTCGCAGTGACACAGTCATGTTCATAGTCTCCTCCCAATCGTGATGGCGCCTTTAGATCAGTTGAGAGATGGAGAGAATAGGGAGGTGGTAGATCGAGTTCAACAACAGCTCACAGGGATCCAGAGAGAAGAAGTCATGGGTCGCGCAAGATAACTTGCTCCCTGGAACTTGCAAATGTTTCCCACGATTTCATGTGAGGGGTTATGAGCCTTATATAGGAGTATGGCAAGGGTAAGTGCCCACCGGTTCTCATGGAGTCCTGAGTCCAACTCATATTTGGGGAAAATCCCAATTATCTACCAAAACAAGAGAATCCATGGATGGATAGGTCCTCTTTGATCTCTTAAATACAATTGGAGGACTCTCGAGTGTGAACATGGTTCAGAGAAGGAGAGAGAGGGATTAGAGACCAGGGGGCTATTGTAGCCATTTTCCTATTTGGATGGGAGGTTAGGGATGATCCGCTGATCGTCGATCAACAATTCAAGCCACATGACATATAAGGGAACTGGGTCTACATTCTCAATTGAATAATGTGAAAACTATATTTATTTTGATTTACCCTTCCACATTAGAGAAAACCTATTAATTTCATAACTCTCTCCTCCTTCACCCACTTAATCTCAAATTTTAAAGGAAAGCTTTTAAAAACTAAATTTCAGTTTGGTAACGATTTGGTGGCAAAAGGATAATTCTAGATGTCCATTTTCCTCTCTCCTAAAAAAGGAAACTATTTCATCTATTTTAAGTAGATCCCTCTATCCTTATGGTCACTAGAAACATCCTTTTTCTATGAAAGTTAGAGGGTAACTCAGTAAAGTATTTCTCAACCTTAATCAATTTTGTGAGATTTATTGGAATACCGTTTATGAATGAAACTTGCTTCTTTAGTAAATTCTTAATTTATTTATCCACTCTACATGGAGAGACCTTTTTCCCTCAAATTCTAGAATTCTCTTTTTTTCATTATTATTTTTAAGTATCCCTAAAGGAAAACCGCGATAACACTATTTGATGTCTTAAATCTCATGTTGCCATTCATGGCTATACAACTACTCTTTTAATTATCTAGACCACCATGTATTTTATTTCCCTTTGGAGACTTGTATATTATCTTATAATTCAATTACCTAATAATTAACAAAGTTATCATCTTTTATTTGTGTAAAAATCTCTTATTTCTTTATTTTATGCCACAAGGAACTATTTACAAAGTAAATAGTCTCATGGGCCTTTATATGGGGCATGGGTTGCACCCATGCCACAAATGAGACTTTATTATTTCCTTAATTATACCATTGATAAATTCATTTACCAATTCATGTCTTACCTTTATATAATTTTATTTTATTAAAATTGAGGATATTACATATAGGCTTCCTAAAAATGAGGTGTGCATTTGTGATATGGGTAGTCATATCATTCTTTTAAACATTACTTTATCCGAATGTCAAATCCTGAGACATAACAATCTCCTCCACTTAGATACTTGACGTCCTTGTTAAGGCTCAACTATATAACTTTATAATATTTCCACATTCAATGCAGACCTAGAATGACTCATGGACATCCAACTCCTGATCATGACTACTAGTGTAGCTTTGGCTACATCTCCATGGATAGCCCTTTCCATCATGTCTGGACCACATGACTCAAGACTTACAAGCCATATGTCCATGTGGTTCGGACCTACTAGAGGGGCTATGGTTCTGATACCATTTGTAATACCCGGGCCCACTGCCCAATACTCTACTAAAATTTTAGGAATGACAACTCACCCCAAAGACGACCACTGACCTTAACTGTAAACATTGTCCTCACTCACACACAAGATGGGATCAACATCCTGACTGATCACACATCCAAGTACTACTACAAGCTGAGCACAGTTAACTATGAAGTTCTTAGTGATGAACTGTTTGAAAAAGAGGTGTACCTTGGTGACATGTGCAGTCTAATCATTCTTTTTAAGACCATTTTATCTGAGGCCTCAAATCCTGTAGCGTTACAGATAACAACAATACAAAATCTGCAATTAAAACACATTATCGCTATCACCAGATTATTGAATTTTTTTCACTTACTAACATGATGAAATGCTCACTATAAACAAAAATCTCCATTTTATAGTAAATTTTTACATTGCAATCCTTGTTTTTTCAGATAAAAAAATTAGTTACAAGGGATATTGAATCTACATCTATAAATTTCAGTATAGGATCACATACCATTGGACCAAAATCATCTATTTAAAAATCATGAAATGAAAGTATATTCTAGTTCAAAAATTTGAAGCAATATGAATTGAATCAGCGCCAAAAGAACTCAAGAAAGGGGCGCCTGCAATTGGCTCACGTATCATATACATCCACTAAGGGTAAATTTGCTTACCTGGATTTGGACGGATTGGGTTGCATTTTGTGATGCAGTTGTAAGAAAATTATGTTTGATTTTGGATTGGACAAAAAGACATTCTCCTGCATTTTCAGCCATTAAAGGAATGCGGGATGAGGCTATACATCTCAAAAGTGTTGGGCACCGAGATCTAGCTGGCCGCTCCTCACTTTTAACTGTCCTTCCGTACGAAATATCAGCTTGCTACCTGCTCTCAATCAACAAGTGCTACCCTGAGCCAAAAATAAAGTTCCGATCTGCAGAATTTTGTAAAATCTGAAATTAGTTCTATAGGGACTCTGATAATGCTGCATTCATTGGAAGGATACGACGAACCAAACGACGCCCTAAGTTGAACCGATCTTATATACATCTTCATATTGTTATTGTCTTTTATCATTAATATATAAGTATATTATAATTTTTTTGGGGAGGGAGCGATAGAGCTTAATCCGCCCCTGTTTGTCTCCCCCTATGGGCTGTCAATATCGTTGCTAGCAGGTATTGCTTTGTTTTCATTCTATTTTCTGATTGTACTCTCATTGGAATTTTAAGAGCTGTTTTCTTCACGTCTAGTTGTCCCCGCCCAGTTTTAATTTCACCTAATGTTTTGATTGGTTTATTATAACTGGTCCGGAAAACTTTTGAGCTGCAGTTCCTAAATCAGTTTTTCATGATTGGTTTAAAATAAATGTAACTTCCGGTGAGTTACAGGGTTATATACAAAACAGAGTTTCTGAGTTCCCTCTTAAAAAGAGCGGAAAACGTGTTCCGGAACAATTGACAACATTTCCTATATAATTATATTTTTCATTCTTCATAAATGACACATTTAAATATTTATGACTAGGATTGCTAGTGTGTGGATATGTTTATTATCAAAATGATAAAATAATATGACAAAACATTGTACATTATAAATGACACCATATAAAATATTTTACACTACAACTACCATTATCACTGTCTACAAAATAAAAAATATAAAAATACTATAAAAAATAACCAGACCACACCATGTGACAAAAAATGATTTATCTAGCAATTTTTTAATATTCATATTTAAATAAAATAATGTGAAAATGATAATAAACTATAATTGTACGCGAAGAATATAGTAAAAATTGATGTTGTACATATTGTTAAATAATTTTAAACTAAAACTTATATTTATATGCGTACAAAATACACATATCATTATAATAGTTTATACATATAAAGTGAAATAAAAATATTATAATGTAATTTGAACCACAATATAACATATTAAAATATTTTTAAAGGATCAACATCCGCATCATGACCGTTTGTTGAGATTATTATGTTAAAAATATATTAATTAATAGTCACAGATATGATTCTTTTTTTATTTTTTTCGTCCTCTATTTTTAAAAGAGCAACATCCGCATTATGACCGCTTACTGAGATTATTATGTCAAAAATATATTAATTAGTAGTCATAGATATGTTTTTTTTATTTCTTTGTCGTCCTTATTTTTTATATATCATATATTAAAACTAACAATTTTTTAATTGATTTCTATATTTACACTAACGACAAAACAATCAGATGGAAGTTAATGGAACTTAAGTTCCAGAAACGGAACTAGAGTTTCCAGAAAATGAGTTTCACAAAACTTATGACTTCCACCGTACCAATTGGAGCCTAAGTTTGCATATTTAGGTTCAATCTCGCTGGAAAGGGCTCAATGAATCGTGTTGTCTGAATCTGCCCGCCTTTTTATCCAGGATTAATTAGAGTATCAGAGAATAAAAGCCCAACGAGTTCTCTCTCCACAGACTAATAATAAAGAGTTCTCTCTCCTCTACTATTCTTTCGAATCAACTTGAAATGGAGCGGAAAAGCTCACCCCCCCACCCCCCCCCCCCAAACCCCCCCCCACACACACACATCACATCATATTGCCGCAACAAGTTCTGTGTATCTTTGCGACACCTACATGCATAGGATTGAAAGCAACATAATTTCTTGATTCTCATTCCATCGTGGGTTCAATCCTAGGACAAGTAAAAAGGATTGGACTTGATGAACGAGGCCATGAGCACGTCTAGGTTCTATTGTGTCCGCTTAGGGCTAGGATGAGTGCAAGGCAGTTGCTCTGTGTGATATATAAGGACATTGCAGCAGATTGTTTGTATCAACAAATCTGGTGTGCCATCTTAGATCAGGACTGCCAATGCCTACACGCAGTTGTCGAGTGCACGCCCTCTAGTGTTCCTCTCAAGCACTTCAGGTGAGTGGTAGCTTCTGCTGGTCTCGTGAAGTGTTTGGGGGAACTCTGGACGGCGTTCAGCACTTATTCAATTACCTGATCTGAAAAGTCCTCATGTAACGATTGCATAGCAGATCGTTTACTGTATAAAGAAGCTTTCAGTACAATTTTTTTTTGGCTTGAAATCCTTAGAGACTACATTGAGCCCCTACCAGCTAAGCTTCCGTTGCTTGTCTTGCAATATATTTCATATATCTCTGCCAAAAAAGCACTTTTCTCACGATTAACAATAGATGCACAAGTTGCATCATTTTTATTGCATTGTTTATGCTAGCATTTCATTGTGAATTGGGACCCTTACCCAATCCTATGGAAAAAGTTGCTGCGAGCAAACCGTGCAAGAGATATCTTTGAGGCACCGGTACATAGTTCATTCAAGTGCAACCCTACAAGATGAAGAATTAGTAGCACGACACTGGGTGAAAAAGCGCTATGAGACTGATCATGTTGAACATGCACCAATTAGGGTTGAGCATCAGGTCGGATTGTTGCGGGTTTATTAAAACATGGACCCGAACTTGGATTTTACTCACGGTTCGTGGGCGGGGTCACGGCCTGACAATTTTCACATTTAACAAGTCTGAATCCGGCTCATATTGTATACCCGGGTTGTGAGTCGGGTTTGGGTCCAACCCGTATTGATATTTTTTACCGAATGAAGGTAGTGGCGTAGGCATGTTTTCAATTTCTTTCAACAAAATCATTTTATTTTAGAATGTCTATAGTGCAAAATATACATACATGTTATTAATCTATGTTCAAATTTGAAAATTCTTCACGAAGGTTAGAAATTCTGACTAAATTGTGGAATGAATTTATTGTTAAGTCAATTTAGAATTAACGTTGGACATCAAAGTTATTCAAGAGGGTAGTGAATTGTTATCTTGTCAATACAGTAATGAATTATTATAAGCATCACTTTGTATCTCAACATATTATTAGATTTATCAAGTGGAAAATTCATTTACCTACCATTGGAAAATGAAAAGCCTAACTGAGTTGTGTGGCTGAGTAAATTGGAGAAAGTGAGAATTTGGAAAGGATAACATCATGGAACTAGTGTCAAAATAATGTATAATATTTAATGAAGAGACAAAATAATTTATCAGGATAATCACCTATTATATATATTTTTGCCTTTCAAAACAACAATCAATATTTGTGTATATGACTTTTTATTGTAAAATACTAGTAAGGTATCACTATATTGTATACAACATTTAATAAAATAGTCTCTAGGGTCTAAAAATAAAAAGTTTACATAAGTATTATAGTTGACTAAAAAGAAAACAACAAATAAATTAGGATTAATAATGGGCATGGACATAGTTTAAAATAAATGTAGAATGATTATTGAGTGTCAAAGAAATGGACAAGGCTCGTTATCCATTGAATCCTAGCCTTGTCAATACTGCAATCAAGAGTTATGCATATACATTTTTTTAGTTTTTCTTGTAGCATATGAGTATAATAAATAATTATGATATATAATATCTGATGAAATAAAATCATATATGTATATATGTATATGTGTGTATATAAGAGTGTATATATATGTATGTAGTATGTATGTATGTATATATGTATGTATGTATGTATGTATCAAAATCAGGTAAATATGTTCTAAATTCCTCCTAAAATATAGGAGGTCAAGAGTTACATATAGACTTACGTTATGGCACATAACATCGTACAAGTCACACACCTATCTGATACATAGCTTACGTTTTACACGTTAATAAATTTTTACAGCAATAGTCTTTGCACAAGTGGTTGTACCACTATGTTTTCTAGCATTCATCTCACTCCACAAGTGGTAGCACACCACAACAAACAACAACTTAACCTTGTATTCATTGCCAGTCCTCATAAGCATTCTTCTTGGATTATCTTCAAACTTTGTTTGCAATCTGAATTTCTTACAAAATAGCTCTTAAATCTCTTTTGTAAATTTGCATCCCCCTACCAGATGGTTATGGGACTCCTCTACTTCTTTGCACAACAAGCATGGCGTGGAAACCGCTTGATTCCACCTATGTATCTTGCCCAACGTAGCTAAAGCACTATGTAGAATTTTGTAGACACACATGCTCCATTTAGGAACATGTTTACCCATCCATATATGTTCCATGGCTTATCTTTTAGAGCTCTTGTTCTGGTTATGTCACACCCTAATTTTTAGAACTTAACAACTACATAATAAATGTATTCATAAAATAGTATAGATTGATTTATGGTTATAATAATGTTTCATCCAATTTTCATTATATTTGGATATAAGGGGAAAATCATGTAGAAGGGATGTTTTGTAATGTGCTTCAACATAGGGGATTTTAGATTTCATTTGCTAATATGAGGTGACAACAAAAGTAGAATGGCGAATGAAGTATTATGACTCTAGTTCATGAATTGGATCCCTAGACCAACTTCGGTCTCCTTATTAAGAAAGTAAAGTAATGTTGACCAAAGCTATTGTAAAAAAGCTTCAATTATGAAATTATAATGGTTGAACCTTTAATTTCATAATTGAGAAAACGATTAAGTTATGGATCTTTTGGAAGACTAGGGAATGGGCCATGGTCCCTAGAACTCAATTCAAGTCCAATTGGGCCAAATATGATTTACACATGGGTCCTTGTGATATAAAATTGGGAATAAAGTATTTATTGCTCATAATAAATACAGAATATATTTTAGTAGATGGAGAACTAAAATATAAATTTATATAAGAAATTTGGATAAATTTAATTTATGTTGTGGCCTAGGTAATTAATTTAGTAATTACCAAGTTATAACTTAAAAAGCAAAGTTTGAGTGGTTATCAGATTAGTGTTAATCTAATATTTTACCCAAGGAAGGATAATAGAAAGACAATATTAATTATAAAATTTGGGATTTAACAATATTAAGACATGACCTAGATAATTATTTATATGAATTGGACTTCTATCAAATGAAAATAAATAAAATATCAAGCAGGCGACTCCAGTGCGGACTGGAGAGTTGCCACCCATATTTTACAAAATGTGAACAGAGTGTGCAAGATGCAAGGATCTCGTGGGAATCTAGAGAAAGAATATGCTATAAAAGTATTTTGAAGATGTAAGGATCTCGTTTCTAGGATTTTTACTCAAAATAGATATATAGAGAGCAAACAAGAGCGCTACAAAGGGCAGCGGTGGAAAAAGAGGCGTGGAGTTAGGGATTCTTGATATAGACCTCTCTTTGCACCAAGATGGCACTGCCCATGGCATGGAGGCCCAACCGAAGATATTGTTGGCCTCATCTTATAGAACGACAACCTCCACACTGAGGTCGGGGTCACCAAACTGCATTCTCATGGTGGCTAGGAGATGGCATCAGGAAGATAGGAGAGGTGAGTCTCTCCGGGCTATCAGATGATGAAGGAAGCAGGTTGCAAGGTGGATCTGTGACCAAAAGAAGAGAAGGAGAATAGGGGTGCTGCTGATGAGACCCCTTGGATCTCAAATCACTAACAAGGATCAATTGAGATTAAGGTAATTTCAAAAATCATATCTCAGGATAGAGAGTTCAATTTTTAGCAAACAATACGTCTATGGAAAACTAGTGATGTCCAATATTTTATAAAAATGGATTGAAAAGGTGTTTTAGATGTCCAATATTTATGACATTTTGATCACTAGAAGATATAAGATTTTAATCTTTTGAACATAAAAAATACCAAGTGACTTTATAAATTCGTGAATATTTTACAAATAGTGTGTTTTGATATGTTAAACACAAAGCTTGATCTTTCCTAATTGATGTTTTACCTCAGTATTTGATACTAACCTAATAAGAGAATTATGAAGATTTCACCCAAGGATTCACAATGAACCGATCAGAGATTTCTACCTAAACTTTAATAGTTCTTACAATTTCTAATGTTTTTCTAGTTTCATATATAATTGTATGAGTATATTATTTTTGGTCCTAAGTGGCCATTATGTGAGATGACTTACGATTATTTATGAGACAACATGTATTTTATGTGCCAATTTGGTTTGGAAAATGATTTCAATTATATTCCTATTACGACCCCTCCCCCTGTTATCCCCATAAAAAGGAAGATCGAGAGGACAAGGGCCATAAACATAATTCCAACATCAGTATTAGCAAGTAGCCAATAATTATAAATAAATTTAATTATATAGAAAACAGTTTGATACAAAGATAACCTCTCCTCCAGGGAATTACATGGAATGTAAAACTAATATCTGCAATAGAAATAAATCCTACCTATCTATATCCACCAGAACTATAGTAAATCTTTTCTTTTGGTGCCTTCTTTCCAGATGTCCGTCTTTCATCATTATTTGTAGGTAACTAGCAATTTAACCTAAAACACCGTGAAACGAAACACGGTAGTATAACAGATTATACTAGTATATGTGGGAAACAAAATCTGTGCATGTATGAGTAACAACATAATCAATCATATTTGCAATTATCAAATAGTCAGAACACATTTTATTTTCTTAACTTCTCTACCCTTAATATCTATGGCATACCCACTCACTGGGGGTACCCAATTCTACCATACTCACTCTATGGGAGTATTTCTTTAATCTACCTACTCATTGGGGGTGATTTCATCCATACTCACTCTCTGGGGGTGTTCATGATATCATACCCACTCTCTGGAAGTATTCATCAGTCAACCCACTCTCTGGGAGTGCTTTCCATATTTTCCTTGCATGCATTTAATTAGAGATAATATCATGGTCTTGAGAAAGTTATTTTCATATATTGTGATACTCATATGGGCTTTATAGATTGTAGGAAATAAATAAACAAGCAAGTAATTAATTTGCAATTCATTAAGGGAAAACCTCAAGAAAGCTCGAATGTTTGTTATGTCAGGTAGTCATAGGAATAACCACATACCTCTTGTAGAACCATGAAGGTATCATGCAGTCATACTTTAAGTGTATCATCCAATCAAGCAAGCAACAAGGAACCTAAGCAATTCAACATTAAATATGCATATATGTAAATCCTAAAGTGTCACCATCACATTATTCAGATCAAACCCTACTCGACTCCTATCAAGAGTTTAGTGTGGTCTCATATTTGGATAAGGAATAAGGGAATCAAACCCTAACTACCATGTATCACTATCATCAAAGTTATTAACCCTTATCTGAGATTTGGTGAAACCCTAATCATCAAGTTAAACCTTTTAGACCATTTTGAGCAACTAAATTACATTATGCAATTTAAGATTATAATAACCAAAGTAGACCAGTTTCAAATTCCAATTATCATGTTTATTACTCAAATCCTTTAATGGTGATTATTGTTACTCAAAACACATCAAGGATTAGATTTTCATCAACTTAAAGACATTAGGTTATCGATGATATTTAGGTCAGATCTTGTGCATTTATGTTCACAACAAGATATAACTGGGTTTCATAATCCTAGTTATGCATGTAGGTGACTATCTACTTTAGAATCTATATGCATCATCCTTAACATTGTTATCTTGGATTATGATTATTTTTAGTAACATTAGGTTATATCTCAAAATAAAAATATTTATAAATCTAAGCATCATATTTATCAACTCTAGGATTTTCATGTATAAACCATTGTTTAATCATATATCTTTATATTTTTGAACTACAATGATAATCATGTTTCCATTGTATTTTATTCAGATTCTTCATAATTTTCTAAGAAAAAGCATATATAATTTGATATGTTCTGACTTACATATTATTTTCTAGATTTATTTTAGGTTATAGATCATCCAAGCAATCAAAACAGGACATGTCACCCATTAACCATTGCATTACTAATACCTATTATTCTATGATCCGTGGACCATTTCTAGGGTCTTGTTCCTACTAGATCTACACACCTGATTGTTCCTCTCGCAAGCGTCTTCGTCACGTGTCTGCTCCACAAATAGGTCACAAACAGGGCACAACCTTAGATTAGATCTTTGGTGAGCCCTTGCCCAGAAATATGACCACCAGGGTCTCCACTGAGATGCTCAGATCCCTCACGGTCTCATTCCAGTTCTTCACGCTACTCTGAGCTCTACCTAAGAGGGCTATCCTCAGGGTCTGTCAAGGAGGATGAGAGCTTGGCGGCAGAAGAAGGGAGTTCTCTCCTAATTACCCCCATGCTTCATTACACTACTCACGAGAGCTTTGTTACCTTCTTCAGATCTTCCTCCAGAGTCACGCCTTCCTCGATCCCCAATAGAGGCCTATTGACACAAATGGAATCTCCCGCCTAGGCAGCAGCAAGTATAGGTGAGAGGAAGAAGATGATAAAACAAACGGGGTCTTCTATGTCCCCGAGAAGGGTGTGGTTTCATAGTGTGGAGAAGAAGTCAAAGGGGAAAGGACTTATATAGGCAGAAGTAGTAGGGGTTACATCCCTACAATTCATCAAAGGCTGAGAAGGAAGCATGATCCTGAATGCCTTGTTTGATGGAAAGGAAAGTCCCTTTCACCAAAAAGGCAACTTTCTTTTAATAAAAACCCATATTTGAGAAAATTATTCCTCTCTCTTCATGACTCACCTTATGATCAAAAATTTGGAAAACCTTCCCTTTCACATTATCCTTCTCTTAGCACAACATTGGACGCAAAATAAATGGTTACTAATTTTAAACTTCCCTTTTTAGGAAAATCTAGATAATTACATATTTAATTTTCCTAGATCACAAGACATCTTTGAATTCTCTGATTTTTCTTCAATAGTCTTATATTGGGATTATTTAACATTTAAAATGATATTGGATATTTATCATGAGCACAAAAAATCTCCTTTTTCCTACTTTGTATCCCAGGGGCCCACATGCACATCTTGATTAAGAAAATTCATACCTATCTCTCATTTTTATCCAATTATCCCCAAATATAAAAGGAATTTTTTTGATACTAAGTCATGGTTTGGAAAGGTTTGGTGCCACAATACAAAGAGTAGATATCCCTTTTCTTGCTTCTTAAGCACAAGATTTATTTGATTTATTTTTGGCATCAATTAGTCCCTTTTTCCATCCAACTAGGCAAGCTATCCTATTTAATGTATTTTCTCATTGTGTTCACTATTATGCCGAACCAAATTGTTAAGTTATCATTAACGCCTCTTTCCTAAAATACTCAACATAATTCCATAATTATAGTGTCAAGGCAATTCCTTTGTTTATTGGATTTTTCCTCTCTTTCTTTATCCAATTTCTATTAATGGATTATTAAAAACAATAAAGCCATGAAATCCATTGCAAAGAAAGATTTGCAATTAAAACCATACTCTTAAAACAAGGCACGCCAAGTTTCTAATATATTCTTATTATTCAAATATTTGCATTTCAAATATGTAATTACTTGGACAAAAACCATGTTATAACATCTTTTCCTTCTGATATGAATTTTGTCCTCAAAATTCAGCCAATCATATTGAAGGTTCAGGATGAGAATCATTTCTCATATATTGGATATCTAATATCTCATAAAATGAACATCTTTCATTTATGTGCTAATTCCTTCTATTTCGTTACATTGTTCCACAATCACCAATGCCACAATGGTGATTAACATTATTATATCACCAATAATACCATTGGTGGGAATATTATTATCAAAACATGCTTTATATTTAATAAATTCAATTTTACCAAATTGATGATATTACATTCACTCCTACTTAAAAGGAATTTTTTAACCCAAAAATCAAACTTAGTAAGGTTAAGGTCATGATAACTCATCTTAGTTTCAATCCTTCTTATATATCTTTCACAACTTTTATTGATATACAAAACTCCTCACATTATTATAAGATTGGTACATGAATTCAATTCAAGGTAAATCCAGATCCTTAATATTTACATGATATCATTTCTTGGTGATTACATTTTCATGTGTGATTTCAATTTCACTTGGTGAATACATTTTCACCTAGGTTTCCAACCTATATTTACTATTTAAAGGTGAGGTAACACATCCAACCCTAGGTTATTTCATTAATTTTCAACTTAGGTATTCATTCTCATTTATCTTTTTTATTTATGATAGCATGTGTCTACCCACTCTCTCACATACATAACAAGATGAAATGAACATTTGACTGCAGTCCAAATACAAAGTTCATCCCATTCTAAGAGAAGAGACGGTGTAACCTCACGTTATCTTCTAATATATAAATTTTAGTTGAGTCACTCTCAATAATGACCCCATACCATGAATACCTTTTAGTTTCACAAATCTCTTTCTATTTCATACACTCACATGGAATGTGATTCTCTTTTTAAGATTCATATTCAAACATCATTTTGTGTCTTCTATTGTTATTTTCATCTACATCTCATGTTCATTAGCCTCAATCATCTCCTAAGATCTCTAGGGCATAGGTACTTCTGGAATGATCTAATCTTAACCCCAAGGGGATTATTTACTTAGCACATGATCATTTCCCATCCTCATAAATCTTATGTAAATTTAATCATCCTACAAGATCTTAGGTTTAACTTATGGCCCTACCCTTCCCAAGGGTTTTATTAAGATGTCATAACTTTATTTTATTTCATCACACATTTTGCTTGAGGTTTCTCTGATAATATCCAAGCACATTATATCCTTTATACTTCTTTCACCCGAATTTCCTTCATCTCTTAGGGAACCCATAGTTTTCTTTATGTCCCTTTACCGGGCTCATGGCGACCTACCCAACTGGTCCTGGTCCCATTTTATCGGTCACTTTCACAATGATTTTTCCTCATGTCCCTTACGGATGGTCATACATGGGTCCAAAGAGTCGTACTCAATATATGTGGTTTTGTTCTCCATGCGCTTAATATCTTAAACTTTAAGTGACTTTTAAGGTGATTACATTTCTTAAACTGATTTGTTGATTCACCCTATCTAATGAAGGTCTTATCTCAGGACAAGATAAAACTAATATTTATTAGAAACCAATAGAAACGATCATGTACTAAGATTTATATTACCACAAAGGAACAAGTATGTTAGGAATATTTTCCATTATATCATCCATGCATTTTCTACCTGATAGTTATATGATTATATCCCATGATTTACCACTCAAGAGTTGGATCACTATTGGTACCTTACTTCCACAAATTGAAGCATTTGGATATAATGAGTTCAATGTATTATGTATCTTATGTCCATGTCTTTAGGATCACTATCTAATGTTATATGTCTTGTACATTATTTGATCTGTACCATATAGTAAGCCGAAATAGATAAATCATACTCTGAAGAAATCAAATTTATTTACCACATATCTGTCATGTCAACTACAACCATGTTCAATATTTTCATGGTCATTATCCCATTTTTACTTTCTCATATCAGGAAGTGATCCTTATTTCATTCTGAGGTTAGCTAGTCACTTTACTTTATCTGTTTCATGCATGTGGCTAACCAATAGCAACTAGAGAACTTATAAAACCATTCCTAATTTTTCCATTATGTCATACCCATTCATCACCTCTCAAGGTTGGACTAGTTTCATACACATATATGGTATTGTGGTGGTGCTAAACCAACTTATATGAGTGGTTTGTCAAACATCTATCATAAGTCCAAATTGGGTTTCCCTTAACCCCTCACCCAAGGAAGGCGTCATGCTCAAACTCTTATGAGCGCACTCAACTTTATGAGAATTGTATGCACTAGATCCATTTTTCCTCTTCAGTCTACGGTTCTTGGGTCTACCTCTGTAGTATCAATCCTCAACCCCACATGATCCAGCCACTCAAGCACATACCAAACCAAGACGTGACATTGGGTTTTCTTCCACTCATGAATTATCCTTACCTCACTCTCTCTTTCTCATAATCTACCACTAGAGTCATAGCAAGGAACCACCCACCCAAGCATAAGGATTTACATCTTACCATCTTTCCTTACCTCTTTTTGATCTTGAGACTCTCTCTTCCTCACCTAGATGGAAGGTACTCATCTCATATACTCATATATGTAAGCATGCTATCCTCTTTCTTTGTTTCTAGGGTTTGGTCCTTCCAAGGGCATCTAGGTTCAACAAAACTTCAGGTGTCATGCATCTAGCAACTCAACTCATTTACTCAGGGGTAATCTAGTATAGGACATTGAATATTTTTCATAATTCCTCATATCCAGAGTCTGGGTTTCTGGCCTTCTCTCTCTGGGTCCCACTCTTTGGAGTTAACCTTATACTTGGTTCTATCACTAGGGGTCCCTCTTTGTAGAAGAAATTGAGGCTTTTGTAGATTCTCATCTTATCTTCAATTAATCTTGTATTATCTCGGAGAAGCATACACACACTTGTAACTTTTTTTGTTAGAATACACACACTTGTATCATCAAATCTTATATCAAAACCTCAAGACTAAAGCTAAATCCAATTGAGGTCATTATAATCTATATATCTCATCATGTAAAACTTAGATTATATCATCTAAATTTGTAGCACGTACTCTATTCAAGGCTCTAGGAACATTGTCTGAACCAATTCTCCTCTAGCATGATTTCACCCACCTCCATTTAGGTTCTTGACTAACTTTTACTAGTACATGTGAGGAGACATGTTTTCTATTAGGGTGCCTAGCAGAAGGAGGTTAGGTCTTCCAGATACCACCTGACCTTGTGTGTTAGGGTTCATTCTTCCTCTTAGGTCTTTACCTTGGGGTTGACCTCTCCTAGGTCGGGACACCAACTCTAGAGGTTGTAGTTAGGGTTTTCATATGTAACCATACACTCTTTCTCTCTCTCTCCTATATTTTCTCATTTTTAGTGGTATTCCTACTCACTAGAGGTATCCATAATATCAATACTCACTCACTGGGACTATTTGGTAGCATACCCACTTGGTGGGGGTAGCATACTTATTCTTTGGAGGTAATTTCAATAACATACCCACTCACTAGGGGTAGTCTCGATATCTTACCCACTCATAGGAAGTAGCATACCCACTCTAGGGGTATTCTTTATTCATCCATTCCTCTAGAGATAGATTTAGGATGATGAGCAAGTTATTATTTTTTTCACATTTTAATTTCCATGTACAACCATTGGTTACTTATATTCCTAATGTATATTAAAGTTCTTTCACATTGCTCATCCTCGAGCAACAAAACTTTAGAATAGAATTGTGAGAGTCAACTAAAGAACAGATTGTCACAACAAACATCACCACATGATCCCCTCCGGACATTCACATTCCGACCCTCACTAACCACGAAATGACAATTACCCTAAAGGCGACAGTAATCATCCATAAAAGATATCTACCTCAAAATTGATGAACACTATCACATAAGGCAGTTAACATAATAAAATTCTCCGGTCCAGACTCGGTGCATCTTGTGATCTTCTATTCTACGTTGCTCGCCCTAACTACCATCTACATGGAAGCATCTCTCCTGGTATTAACGAGTGAGGAGAAAATCACGGTGGCCTACCAATTCGAGCAACGGGTGGATGGAATGGGTGGATCATGGAAGAAATGGAAGCATTATACGATTTTAACATGCAAAAAACATTAATGACCTAAATGATGCATATGCAAGTGAAAATGCCCTAATGCCTACATTTGGGTGGAATGATGCATGCACTTTCATTCCATCTCAAGGTGAGATAGAATATCTAAGAGAACTACATCATGTACTTATTCTTCTTAGTATGTAGTGAGAACATGTTCCTTTCTCCCTCTCATTACTACTTACTTCTCAATTCTCTTTTTTTCTTCTTTTTTTTCAAAACTTTTTTTTCAAGTCCTTATTTTCATAGCTGACAACGAATTGTTGTTTTTCGGGCTCACTCAATTCTGCATAACTTATACATTTGAACACTCAAAAGGTATGGAACAAGTTCATCACCTTTTATGTTACAGAAGACATAAGATGCATGATGTACTATATACACAAAAATGTGAATGCAGTTACAAAATGATAATTATGCAACTAAATGACACACACCTAAGGATAATGTGCATGTATAGCTATTCTATTGTTTTCTTTTCATGCAAAAATATGGGAAAATAGTTGTAATGCAAGACCTATCTACATGGAATGAAATCAAAGATATTAAAACCGTAATGTACTTTCATTTCTTAAAGTAGAGTATGAAAACAATGGGGTGGATAGATCATAAGACTAATTGACTGAACCTTTGAAAATTATTATGTGTCCCTCCTTACTGACCTGTGTAGTAATTAAGAGTTTTTCTCTCTTATTTCAAATTAAAGTCTCATTATCATTTGGTCAGTTTAGGCTCAAACAACCAATTCTGTCCACTTTTCATGAATCATAGGAATGAACAGTTGTGATTTCCTGTTTTAGAGTTGACAAACCCAATTATCTCCTTAAGTGATGTGATCAAAGTTAAACAACACAAGCTTGCAAAAACACTAAAAAAATTAAATTTGCCCCCTAATTCCCATGTACAAACAACAAGATGACACATACATCCACAATTATACTAGATAGAGTGTGGATCCTACAAACAAACTAAGAACTACAAGAAATAAATGACAAAAGACAAAACAATAAAAACAAAAACTGAGAAAACTAAAGGATAGAGTTGTTCCAACTCCCCCCCCCAAGCTCGAATTCGACTATGGCCTCATAGTCAAAAACAACCTTAAAAGGTGGAACAGTGATATCGATCATTCTTCAGGAGGAGGTGGGTACTGCGGAGCCGTGGGGTCCCAAGATGGAACTACCCCTGAAAGCTCGGATCATACTGGGGCATTGGCGGAGGTTGTGGATACCCCCCAAAATAATTCTAGCTCCTGTAATGATCATAGAAGGGCTGCTGCATCTCCATCCTATGCAACATGTCGTGGATGTGCTGTTGGTCGAAAATGGCCCTCTGATTGTCTAACAGCCCGTTTGTTGTATCCTGAATACCGGCGTATGAAGTTGTATGTTGTTGCGTCTGATGAATCTCCTGCAACATTGTATACATCCCCTGCATGGAGTAGGCATCCTCTCATTGATAAGAGGGTTGTGGTGGCGTAGGCTGTGAAGATGAAGATGCACCTGGATGCATGCGGGGGCGCTTCTGGGGTGCTACTTGTGCGCCAAGAGGGGTGAAAGCATCCTCTTCCTCTTCAGGCTCGTCGCCGTCATTGTCATTGTTGTCATTGCCTCCATCTTCATCCGAGTCTTCAATGGCTATGACAGGCCATCTGAAATGCTGGGCATCCTCGATGTGGAAGACGGGGTCTGGGAGTGAACACTCTTGATATGCGTGATTAACATGGCAATGTGCATATGCCAGGCCATCACGAAGCAGGTTGAGGTTGGAGCGATGCAGATGCTGCAGGTTGACCTTGCTCCTGTTGGAGAGGGGAGTAAGCTGGGAGAAATTTAACCCAAGATAGTGGGCCAGTGGTGTGATGAGCCCTCCAAAGTGGATAGGAGCCTTTCGCGTACTCCTCTTTATAGCCAACACACGCGTCAAGAAAAACGCACCCCAATTGCACTCCTCACGATTCAGCAATTTGTTCAGGAAGAATAAGTCTGTCTCTTGAAACTTGCTGAGAGATAGGTCACCATGAGCGAATAGGGTGGTGCAGAGCATGCGGTGAAGAATTCGCACAAACGGATGCTCGAAATCCGCAACTGCCTCATTGTGGTAGCTGACGGATTTTCCCGGGGGCTCCGTCACGAGCTGGGCGAAGATATCATCGTAGTTCGTCCTGTTATCTGGTCGCCGGTGCTGGTAGTCATTATGAAACCATTTATAAATTGAATTGAACTGGGAGAGAGTGAGGGTGTAATCATTATTGTAGAGTCTGAACGACACCCGTCCTTTTCTCCACTCTCTGTCGGTGGCGATCATATCATTGGGCACCACATTGATGTCCAATGATGCCATGAACTCCGCCACAAGTTCCTTGTACGTCGGCCACTCGCCGAAGAAAGGTTGGCCATCAGTGTGGTATTGCACCTCGTCGGGCCTCCAGGATGTGTGTCTCGCCTGCCCCTTCAAGACGTAGGCGAGGTTGGCCTCGAACCCCAGCTCACAGACCATTGCTCGATCGACATAGCGTGTGGGCTCAATCTTTCTCTTCATAAGTTCCTCGTAGACCTTCCAGACCTCCGTGGAAGGATGGACAATCTGCGGGCATGGAATATATGCAGTGGGTGGAGGAATGAACTTGGGGATCTCCATAGAATCCGCCCGTGAAGAAGAAGCACCGGATGTACGCACCATCGTCATCGAGAAAGAAGGAATAGAAGATGGAGCTCGATGAAGATCAGAGAAGACAATCTCTGCTCAATGAAGGCTCAGGGAAGAACTAGCACCTCGGATGCTCGTAGTCGGGCTCCGGTCGCACATCAATACGCACGACACAAGTGGAGGGCTAAAGCTCTGAAGGTGTGACGTCATATGACAACAATCCCTCCCTTTTATAGCTGAGGCCGTCGCTGTTGTGCACCTGTCGATACCATCGACGTGTGTCCATGGCATCGACACCTGTAGCACAATCCGATCTTTCGCTAGTATCGACGGCTGTCGATAGCTCGATGTGGGGGGGCCCAGATCGATGACGCATCGATACCATTGATGTGGGTTGATGGTATCGACCCATCCCACGGATCGACTCTCTTGATGTAGCGATCACCGTTGATTTCCTCTCATAGATTGGTGACATGTCGTGTCGATACTATCGACGCAAGTCAATAGTATCGACTTCTGCTTAGGGCAAACACCCTCACGAGGCCCGGCCGCCGCTTCCTACCTGTAACTGGGTCGATACCATTGACAGGCCCGTCGATGGTATCTACTTCACTAAGACACATTTCGTCTAAATATCTCCAGAGATCTCGTGAGTATCGACATCCATGTCGATACTATCGACCTCATTCTGGCAAGCAACATGATGGTGGGTCGATACCATCGACGAGGCCGTCTATAGTATCGACTCAGAGAAATTTTTGCAGCCGCCTAACTATACCTATCTCGATACCATCGACACAAGGGTCGATAGTATCGACCCTGCCTCAGTCTTGCACATTGAACAAACGATCAAGGTACGTTGTTTACACTAAAAACAAAATTGAATCAAACTAACTTACAAATGTAAAAGAAACTAAACAAAACTACCAATGGCTGGGTTGCCTCTCAACAAGCGCCCTTATTTAACGTCTTAGGCTAGACGAAATCAAGCTCCTCATGCATCCGGAAGCACAATGAGTTTGAACGCATTCACTTTCCTTGTGTAATCCTCACCGAAATACAACTTCAATCGCTGCCCATTTACCAGGAATGTTGTCTCGCCATCACGCACCATGATTGCGCTATGTGGCCTGACCTCCTCTACAGTGAAAGGTCCACTCCATCGGGATTTCAATTTCCTGGGATGCATCTTCAACCTGGAGTAAGAGTACACGATCTCCCTTCTTGAAGACACGCATCTGAATATGTCGATCGTGAATCAACTTTGTTCGCTCCTTGTAGATCCGTGAGCTTTCATATGCATTCATCCTCAGCTCATCAAGTTCATTTAGCTCTAACATACGTTTCTTTTCAGCTTCATCATAGCTCAAATTCAACTTCCTCAGCGTCCAGTGCACCTTATGCTCCAACTCCACCGGCAAATGGCAGGCCCGACCGTAAGCCAACCTAAAAGACGTAGTGCCTATAGGTGTCTTAAACGCCGTCATGTACGCCCACAAAGCGTCCGGAAGCAAGGTGCTCCAGTTTTTTCTCGTCGAAGCCACAGTGCGCTCCAAGATCTTCTTAATTTCCCTATTAGAAACTTCCACTTGCCCCTATGTCTGCGGGTGGTAAGGGGTACCAATGTTGTGCTTTACCCCGTACTTTTTCAACAATGTCGTGAACTTCTTATTCCGGAAATGTGTAACTCCATCACTAATAATCATTCTTGGTACACCAAACCTGCAGAAAATGTATTCTTTGACAAACCTACACACTACGGCAGCATCATTAGTCCTAGTGGGTATTGCCTCTACCCACTTCGATACATAGTCAACAGCTAATAGAATGTACAAGTTAGAATTGGAGGACACAAAGGGTCCCATAAAATCAATACCCCACATATCGAATACCTCAACCTCTTAAAATATATTGAGGGGCATCTCCTGTATTTTTGAAATGTTACCTGCCCATTGGTAGGAATCGCATTGCCGCACATAGTCATATACGTCCCTGAACAAAGTAGGCCAGTAAAGGCCACTCTCAAGTACCTGTTAGTAGAGTATGGCAATGACGAAGGACACTTTCATATTCCACTTCTGATACACACCTGCGAAACACACCATCCCTGCACTGCTTCAACAGAATAGGGTCATCCCAGAAATAATAACGCAAAGAATGGAAAATTTTCTTTTTCTCCTGGTATGTCCAATCATCTGGGATAATTTTGTAGGAAAGATAATTAACAATGTAAGAAAACCAAGGATCTTTTGATTTCACAGATAGAAGTTGTTCATCAGGAAACGTCTCGGTAATGGGTATATGCACGTCCTTCTCATCTACCCTTTCCAACCTAGAAAGATGGTCCGCCACCACATTTTCTATTCCCACCTTATCTTTGATTTCAATGTCAAATTCTTGTAACAGTAGGATCCACCTAATCAGTCTAGGTTTGGCGTCCTTTTTCTCCATCAAGTACTTAATGGCGGCGTGGTCCGTCCATACCACGACTTTAGATCCTACAAGATATTGCCGGAATTTTCCAAAAGCAAAAATAACGGCGAGAAGTTCTTTTTCGGTTGTCGTGTAATTCAGTTGTGCTTAATTTAAGGTTTTGGACGCATAGAAAATCACAACAGGTTTATTGTCCACACATTGTCCAAAAATGCCCCCACTGCAAAATCTGATGCATCACACATCAGTTCGAACGGCTTTGTCCAATCCGACATTTGTACAACTGGAGCAGAAATCAATTTTTCGTTAAGCACATTAAACGCATTTGAACACTTTTCATTAAAATCAAACACTGCATCCTTCTCCAGCATCTCAGATAATGGTTTGGCGATTTTTGAGAAATCTTTTATAAATCGGCGATAAAACCCAGCGTGACCTAGAAAACTCCTTACCCCTTTTACCGAATTCAGTGGGGGCAATTTGAAAATAACTTCAATCTTCACCGGATCTACCTCCAACCCCTTGCTAGACATTATATGTCCAAGCACGATCCCTTCGCTAACCATCATATGACATTTTTCCCAATTGAGAACCAAATGTGTGTCCTCACATCGTTGCAAACTTTGTCCAAATTGTATAAACATTCGTCAAAAGACGCACCATAGACGGAGAAATCGTCCATAAAGACTTCCAAACTTTGTTCAACCATATCAGAAAAAATGGCTAGCATGCAACGTTGAAAGGTTTCCTGTGAGTTACACAAACCGAAGGGTATATGGCGGTATGCAAAGGTTCCATAAGGACAGGTGAAGGTGGACTTCTCTTGGTCCTTAGGATCAATGGAAATCTGATTGCAGCCCGAATAACCATCGAGAAAACAAAAATGAGATCGACCTACTAATCGCTCTAAAATCTGATCAATGAATGGGAGAGGAAAATGATCCTTAAGCGTAGCAGCATTCAATCTACGGTAGTCTATACATACACGCTACCCGGTTACTAGACGGGTCGTGACTGGCTCATTCAACAAGTTATGTGTAACAGTAATTCCCCCCTTTTTAGGGACTACCTGTGTAGGACTCACCCACGTCGAGTCAGATATAGCATAGATGATACCTACTGAAAGGAGCTTGATCACCTCCTTCTTAACGACCTCCATCATGCTAGGATTTAATCTGTGTTGTGTCTGAATTACATGTTTGGCTCCATCCTCGAGCCGGATCTTGTGCTGGCACAGTGTAGGGGAGATCCCCTTGATGTCCGTGACCGACCACCCGAATGCACCTCGGTGGTTCTTCAGCACGATCAGTAGTAGATCCTCCTCTTCGGAACTCAGATATGCCGAAATAATCACTGGCAGCTTTTCACCTTCAGCTAGAAATGCATATTTCAAGTGTGGTGGCAATTGCTTCAATTCTAATTCTGGCGGGCTGATTAAGGATGACTGAAGCGGTGGTGGGAGTTCTCCAAGGTCTTCATAGTACCTAGCGTAGAAACACGACAACACCTAAAGCATCTTGGCACACTCTTGTAGTGACTTGCTTCTCATCCAATCATGTGTTATGTTAACCAGGAAGGCTTCAAGAGGCAGTTCTAGATATGCATTAAAGATAGAACTTACTGTGGCATCATCTTCAGTAGAAGGCGGAATGTCCTCCTCTTCATCATTGGGAAAACCCACAGCCTTGCTAAGAGACACCACCTTGGTCTGCTCCATGATGTCTACAGCCAGTGTCCCTTTTTCTACTTTAGTCATTACATGAGTCATATCTAGAAATGGCTTCTCTAGACAAATAGAAAAATTTTGATCAAAGTGATTCATCATGCGGCATTGCTCCTTTACTTTAGATTGCATAGTGCTTGAGGGCATGACCATTTCAAACCGATCATCAGTGATACCCAAGGTCAAACGACCTCTCCCCATCTCCAGTATCATGTCAGCAATGGCTTGGAAGGGTCGTCCAAGGAGTAGCTCATTACCCTATTCATCTTGCATTTCCATTACAACAAAGTCTACTGGAAATACAAACTGATCGACTTTCACCAACACATCTTCGCAAATACCATACGGTTTTATCACAGAATTATCCGCCAACTGTATTATCATATTGCTCGGCCTTGATTCTTTCCATCCCAATTTCTTGAATGTAGAGAGAGGCATCAGATTTATGCTTGCCCCGGAATCACACAGTGCTTCGCCGAATTTCACCTTACCAATATAACATGAAATATTGAAGCAGCCCGGATCTTGCCTTTTAGGTGGTAATGTGCCCATGATGAAGGCACTCATCTACTCCTTGAGAACCACAACCTCAGTATCAGGGATTTTCCTTTTCTTTGTGATGATGTCTTTCAAAAACTTCCCGTAAGAGAGGATTTGCTCTATTTCTTCTAAAAGTAAAATGTTGACAGACAGCTTTCTAAAGCTATCTAGAAACTTCTTGAACTGAGCGTCCACTTTCTAGGCCTTCACACTATTGGGATATGGGACCAGGACAGTCTGTGCCCTTTGATGTCGCGGCACATATGGCATCCTCTTATGTGTCTCCTCCTCAACAATGGCGGGTTCTGTTGCAACAACCTCTACCACATCATCTACCGGCTCGGTGATTGGGATCGGAACCTCCTCTGTGGCCTCACCTATATTTTCTGACTGGGGTTTGCTTGGTTCATCGGCCCTGGGGTTTAAAATGTTCTTACCGCTCCTTAGCAAGATTGCCTTAGCCTATTGGTTTCCTCCTGGAATGTTTGTATTACCCGGAAAGCCTTGTTGCGCTGGCTTCTTCAGATTTGCTATCTCAGCTGCCATCTGCGCTAAGGATGTTTCTATAGTCCTCATCTGAGCCATGTGACTTTGTAAGGTCTTCCCAAGCTGATTCATGAATTCACCTTGTTGCTTGATCTGCTGGCCAAAAGTGTTCATTATTTCTTGATTCTGCTTTATTACTTGATTGAGCAACTCTGTTATAACCTCAATTTCTCCAAGTTATGTAATAAAATTATAAAGAATTCTTTTTAAAGAAAATGAAATTGTTGGTTGATGAATTGTTTGATTGGATTGAGTGGATTGTGTGTTTGATAACTTGTATGTCCTCTTATTGGGCCTTTGAGGCCGTGAAGCCCAATGGAGAGATTAAAAGAAAAATAAAAAGAAATGGAAAAGGGAATTTCATTTAAGATATGTGAGAAATAAAAAGAAAATGATTTAAAGGCTAAAAGATATTTTCCCAAAAATGAGTTTTCGATATAAAAGGGTTCCTTGGGGTTTAAGGAACTCAGGGTAATTAGATAATGACAAAAGAAATAAGGAATATGTGGAAAATACATTTAAATTAGAGTTAACTTGAAACTGAAGTAAAGGGCTCGTTTCCTTTGGATAATAACCCCAATGTTTGTACAATGGAAGATAAAAATATAAACGAGTTTTCCTCAAAATTTGAGGAAAAACGGAGTTATGGATTGGGAGTTATTGAATTTTCAAATTATCATCAAAATGGTATTTTCCTTGGATTTTTGGGAAATGATTTTCCTTTTTCGTTTAAGCGCGGATGACGCTGACCGTTGGATCTTAATCCAACGGATCGCGGTCATCGTCTAGAGTCCCAGAAGGACTCGGACACTGGCGCGGACAGGGGATTTTCCCCTCGCTTTCCCGATCGATCCAGTGCATGTGCACTTGAGTTAGGTGTTCCTTTGAGTCCGGGAGACCAAGGTGAACAACCTAGACCTAGGTTTTGCCGACTTTCGGGGTATGTTCTAGAAACGCCCAATTGGGCTGGAAC
This sequence comes from Alisma plantago-aquatica, assembly GCA_963693085.1. Classification (NCBI taxonomy): domain Eukaryota; kingdom Viridiplantae; phylum Streptophyta; class Magnoliopsida; order Alismatales; family Alismataceae; genus Alisma; species Alisma plantago-aquatica. The sequence goes on from OY856413.1 coordinate 718,406,626, forward strand.
CAGAGTTGGCGGCGGGTTTGGAAACCCTAATGGGGACCTCCCACTGCCTATATATAGGGCACCCCTCAGTTCCTCACCTCGTTGCGATCTCGACCGGCTAATTCCTTTTCCTATCCACGCACTAGCCTGCCCGATTGATTTCCCTCCGACGAGAACGCCGCCGCGACATAGTTGCTGGGATCGAAGGAAGACGACGCCTGACGATCGTTCGATCCTGATCCGACGGTGCCAGGGAAGGAGGCTCGACCGCGTTAAGCAGATCCATCGCGGGCCGCTAGATCAGGAGTCTATCGTGGACTCGGGCGATCCCACGGACTGGAACGGGAGGCGCGCGCGCGGGGGAGCCGACTGACGAGGAGCGTCAGATCAGAAGGAGGATCAGCGGCGCACCGATCCAACGGACGCGGTTTTTCCGGTAATTCGCCTCTCTGATGAAAATTATAGGAAAATGCTTTATCTTGCAAAATTAATAGAATTTGCTAGGAAACTCGTATGAGGAAACTTAATATATGAAAATTGTATAGAAAAATACGAGGAATCCAATAAAAATGAATTGAGAACCTAGTTCTGTATGTTTTGCAAAAAGTACCTTAATTGGTTAATTAAGTGTATTAAGAATTGGTGAGAAACCCTAATTGCATGATTAAAGTGTATTTTGATAAATCAATAGATCAAACTGATAAGTTTAAATTTACTAATGATAAAAGTGATATGTTTATCAGTTTGAATGCAAAAGTATGAGATTTAGAGTTATAATGCTTAAAAAGGAAATTAATTTACATAGAAACCCTAATTTGGGATAAAAGGGGATAAAAAGCATGTTTTTGCGGAATAAGATAATTGGATACTTAATAAAGGAAATTTACTGAGGAATTAGGGGTTTTATGTAGTTTAATGAATTAAGGATGGTAATGATGAAAGAGGATGTAAAACCCTAATTTCTAGAAGAAACCCTAATTATGGAATTAGAATCCTAGTTGAATAATGAAGGCGAATAAATATTAATAAAAGGAAATTGTTCTTTTATTTCAGGTGTTGATTGTTAATAGAGTTTCTCTTTCTATATTGAAAAGTGCAATTAAAAGGTATGTGGTTACTTATGGTTAATCGTTTAGGTTTCCCGGCATTTTCCGAACGTTTTATCGCTTGGATGCAACTAAAACTGCTTGGATGTTCATATTGCAAATATAATGTGGCTATGACTATCACTTAATGTATATACCTATAAACTCAGATCCTGGTTCTCTCTGTGGCCAAGTAGCTAATCTAGTACATGGCTACCTATGGTAGGTCATCAGGTTAGAGAAGACCTAGTACATGGCTACCTATTGGGTAGGTCCATCAGGTCTATGGATGACCTAGTACATGGCTACCCATTGGGTAGGTCCATCAGGTCAATGATTGACTTAGTACATGGCTACCATGGAGGTAGGACCATCAAGTCATAAAGAGTTAGATATTGGGCTATCCTCGGATAGTGCCATGCGACTCTATACCTAAATATAGGTGATATACATGTCCACTGCAGGGACAGCCCAGAGTTATGAATATGTATGGATTGAGTTATATGGTTTAAAACGTAATCTTGCCTGTTAAATCATTAATTGAATGATTATGTGGTTAACTTAGTTGAACAATTATCTGCTCCCCACATACCAGCTTCGGCTGATCGTTGTTTTTGTTTGTCGGCGTTTTAGGTAAATCCTCAAAAGCACAAACAGTAAAGCGACATAATGTGAATTCAAGAATTAAAGAACAAGGAGGAATTAAATAGAGTGGATAAGTTGTGGTTAGAAGATAGTATCCCACTTTTCAAGGTATGCAAAAAGGAAAATTTTTATTACCACTTTTCATATAGTCTGTTAGAATTTAATAATTATTTATAGTTATATGTTGAACCTTTGATCCGGAATTATGAGTGCGGCTTTATCCTCTAAGTCTCCCTTAATTGGGGGTTACTGAAAGGTGAGGTCGTAACATTTGGTAACATTTGGTTACGACAACGAAGATGGATGGAATACATGAAAGATTACGATTTCACCATTGCCTATCATCCCGGGAAGGCAAATGTTGTGGCAGATGCTTTGAGTCGGAAACAGCTTCGGTGTGCAGCTGTTCTGTCTAGTCAGTGGAAGAGTCTAGAAGAGCTGGTGAAATGGTCTCCTCAACCATTAGGTGATCGAATTCGATTGGCCAACATTCAGATACAGTCTGATTTGTTGAATGAAATTGTGGCAGCACAGATGATCAGTAGTGGACTTGACAAAATGAGAGGCTTAATGAAGAAGCCTCAGACCCGCCTTTCCTTGGGAGTAGATGGAGGAATCAGATTCGAGAATCGCATATGGATTCCTGAAGATTCATCACTGAAGGAACGTATCCTAAAAGAAGCTCATGGTTCTAAGTACACAGTGCACCCATGGACTACTAAGATGTTTAAGGACATGCAGAGGTTTTTCTGGTGGTCAGGGATGAAGAGAGACATTGCAGCTTATGTGGCCAGTTGTCTTACCTGCCAGATGGTGAAGGCTGAACACCAACGACCTGGTGGACTTTTACAGTCTATAGAGATTCCGGAATGGAAATGGGATCAGATCACCATGGATTTTGTGGTGGGTTTACCAAGGACCAAGAGAGGTCATGATGCAATATGGGTTGTGGTGGATCGCCTTACCAAGTCAGCACATTTCCTTGCACTGAAAACCACTGCCAAAGTGACAGACTTAGCTGAGTTGTACATTCGGGAAATAGTGCGTTTGCATGGTGTGCCTAGTTCCATCATATCTGATAGAGATCCAAAGTTTACTTCCAAACTGTGGAAGCAGGTTCAAGAGGAACTTGGTACGAGGTTAAAATTCAGTACCGCTTATCACCCCCAGACGGATGGACAGTCAGAAAGGACAATCCAGACTTTAGAGGATCTTTTGAGAGCTTGTGTGCTCGGTTGGGGTGGATCATGGGAGCAGTACTTACCTCTAGCAGAGTTTGCATACAACAATAGTTACCAAGCCAGTATCGGGATGCCTCCATATGAAGCTCTATATGGGAGACCGTGTCGGTCACCACTTCACTGGGATGATGTTGGTGAGAGGACCTTGCTGAGGTCAGATGAACTCCAAGTGTATGCTGATAAAGTCGCTTTGATCAGGCAAAGGCTAAAGAGAGCCCAGGATCGACAGAAGTCGTATGCTGATGCAAAAAGGACTGATGTGCATTTCACTGTGGGCGAGCATGTTTTTCTGAAAATCCGACCGCTCCGAGCTATAGCTAAAAATAGAGGAAAATTGAGTCCCCGATATGTGGGTCCGTTTGAAGTTCTAGAACGGATTGATGAGGTGGCTTATCGTTTGGCGTTACCCCCTCAATATAGTATGATGCATGATGTGTTTCACGTGTCCAATCTGAAGCGTTATGTGCAAGACCCGAGCCATGTGTTGAGCATTGAACCTATTGAGCTTCAAGGAAAGCTGTCTTATCCTGAGTTACCTTTGCGTATTATAGATACTAAGGTAAAAGAGCTCAGAAATAAGAATATAGAGATGGTGAAGGTTCTTTGGAAACACCATGGGGAGGATGAGGCTACATGGGAGCTGAAGACGGACATGGAGAAAGCATATCCTGATTTGTTTGTTTGATTATTGAATTTTGAGGGAAAAATTCCTATAAGGAGGGGAGGATGTTATAACCTCAATTTCTCCAAGTTATGTAATAAAATTATAAAGAATTCTTTTTAAAGAAAATGAAATTGTTGGTTGATGAATTGTTTGATTGGATTGAGTGGATTGTGTGTTTGATAACTTGTATGTCCTCTTATTGGGCCTTTGAGGCTGTGAAGCCCAATGGAGAGATTAAAAGAAAAACAAAAAGAAATGGAAAAGGGAATTTCATTTAAGATATGTGAGAAATAAAAAGAAAATGATTTAAAGTCTAAAAGATATTTTCCCAAAAATGAGTTTTCGATATAAAAGGGTTCCTTGGGGTTTAAGGAACTCAGGGTAATTAGATAATGACAAAAGAAATAAGGAATATGTGGAAAATACATTTAAATTAGAGTTAACTTGAAACTAAAGTAAAGGGCTCGTTTCCTTTGGATAATAACCCCAATCTTTGTACAATGGAAGATAAAAATATAAACGAGTTTTCCTCAAAATTTGAGGAAAAACGGAGTTATGGATTGGGATTTATTGAATTTTTAAATTATCATCAAAATGGTATTTTCCTTGGATTTTTGGGAAATGATTTTCCTTTTTCGTTTAAGCGCAGATGACGCTGACCGTGGATCTTAATCCAACGGATCGCGGTCATCGTCTAGAGTCCCAGAAGGACTCGGACACTGGCGCGGACAGGGGATTTTCCCCTCGCTTTCCCGATCGATCCAGTGCATGTGCACTTGAGTTAGGTGTTCCTTTGAGTCCGGGAGACCAAGGCGAACAACCTAGACCTAGGTTTTGCCGACTTTCGGGGTATGTTCTAGAAACGCCAAATTGGGCTGGAACCAGAGTTGGCGGCGGGTTTGGAAATCCTAATGGGGACCTCCCACTGCCTATATATAGGGCACCCCTCAGTTCCTCACCTCGTTGCGATCTCGACCGGCTAATTCCTTTTCCTCTCCACGCACTAGCCTGCCCGATTGATTTCCCTCCGACGAGAACGCCGCCGTGACATAGTTGCTGGGATCGAAGGAAGACGACGCCTGACGGTCGTTCGATCCTGATCCGACGGTGCCAGGGAAGGAGGCTCGACCGCGTTAAGCAGATCCATCGCGGGCCGCTAGATCAGGAGTCTATCGTGGACTCGGGCGATCCCACGGACTGGAACAGGAGGCGTGGGGGAGCCGACTGACGAGGAGCGTCAGATCAGAAGGAGGATCAGCGGCGCACCGATCCAACGGACGCGGTTTTTCCGGTAATTCGCCTCTCTGATGGAAATTATAGGAAAATGCTTTATCTTGCAAAATTAATAGAATTTGCTAGGAAACTCGTATGAGGAAACTTAATATATGAAAATTGTATAGAAAAATACGAGGAATCCAATAAAAATGAATTGAGAACCTAGTTCTGTATGTTTTGCAAAAAGTACCTTAATTGGTTAATTAAGTGTATTAAGAATTGGTGAGAAACCCTAATTGCATGATTAAAGTGTATTTTGATAAATCAATAGATCAAACTGATAAGTTTAAATTTACTAATGATAAAAGTGATATTTTTATCAGTTTGAATGCAAAAGTATGAGATTTAGAGTTATAATGCTTAAAAAGGAAATTAATTTACATAGAAACCCTAATTTGGGATAAAAGGGGATAAAAAGCATGTTTTTGCGGAATAAGATAATTGGATACTTAATAAAGGAAATTTACTGAGGAATTAGGGGTTTTATGTAGTTTAATGAATTAAGGATGGTAATGATGAAAGAGGATGTAAAACCCTAATTTCTAGAAGAAACCCTAATTATGGAATTAGAATCCTAGTTGAATAATGAAGGCGAATAAATATTAATAAAAGGAAATTGTTCTTTTATTTCAGGTGTTGATTGTTAATAGAGTTTCTCTTTCTATATTGAAAAGTGCAATTAAAAGGTATGTGGTTACTTATGGTTAATCGTTTAGGTTTCCCGGCGTTTTCCGAACGTTTTATCGCTTGGATGCAACTAAAACTGCTTGGATGTTCATATTGCAAATATAATGTGGCTATGACTATCACTTAATGTATATACCTATAAACTCAGATCCTGGTTCTCTCTGTGGCCAAATAGCTAATCTAGTACATGGCTACCTATGGTAGGTCATCAGGTTAGAGAAGACCTAGTACATGGCTACCTATTGGGTAGGTCCATCAGGTCTATGGATGACCTAGTACATGGCTACCCATTGGGTAGGTCCATCAGGTCAATGATTGACTTAGTACATGGCTACCATGGAGGTAGGACCATCAAGTCATAAAGAGTTAGATATTGGGCTATCCTCGGATAGTGCCATGCGACTCTATACCTAAATAGAGGTGATATACATGTCCACTGCAGGGACAGCCCAGAGTTATGAATATGTATGGATTGAGTTATATGGTTTAAAACGTAATCTTGCCTGTTAAATCATTAATTGAATGATTATGTGGTTAACTTAGTTGAACAATTATCTGCTCCCCACATACCAGCTTCGGCTGATCGTTGTTTTTGTTTGTCGGCGTTTTAGGTAAATCCTCAAAAGCACAAACAGTAAAGCGACATAATGTGAATTCAAGAATTAAAGAACAAGGAGGAATTAAATAGAGTGGATAAGTTGTGGTTAGAAGATAGTATCCCACTTTTCAAGGTATGCAAAAAGGAAAATTTTTATTACCACTTTTCATATAGTCTGTTAGAATTTAATAATTATTTATAGTTATATGTTGAACCTTTGATCCGGAATTATGAGTGCGGCTTTATCCTCTAAGTCTCCCTTAATTGGGGGTTACTGAAAGGTGAGGTCGTAACAAACTCATTGCTCTTATCCTCTGGTGACAATTGGGGTTTTGCGTCTGGGTCCTGCAAGAAATTATTTGGGTCCTTCCAGGAAAATTTCTTGTCTTTCCTCCATGAGTAATCATTGTTTCTGTACCCCTGCTGCTGGCGCATGAATTTTACTTGAGCCTCGTCATCTGATTCTACGTCTTCTTTTGCAAGTAGTTTCTTTACTAGAAGGTCCATCTTCTCATTTAGTTCTTTGATGGCCTTTGACTCCTCCGCAGCCCGAACATGCTCTATGGCGTCTCTGTCACCCCATAATTGCTTCTTATCCATGTTCTTCAAAATTTCCCAACACCTCGTGTCTGTGTTGTTTAAGAAGAACCCTGAACCTGCGGAATCTTGGTTACTTCTATCATGCTCGGAAAGAGCAAAATAAAAGATTTTGACCTGCGTATCCTTGTCAAGTCCATGATGCGGGCACCTCCTTAGCATGATCTGGAACCGTTCCCAGGTCTCGGAGTAAGTCTCTCCCGCCTTCTGACTAAAATTATGAATTTTTCTGATCATATCATTTGTCTTCTCGGGCGGAAAGAACCTTTCAAAGAACACTTCCACCATGTGGTTCTATGATTCTACATACTCATCATCAAGATTATGTAGCCATTCTCGTGCATTTCCCGCCAGAGAGCTGGGAATAACTTCAAGTACAATGTATCTTGTGGAAACATGTCTATCTTGATCATGTCGCAGTTCTCCACGAACTAGCTAATGTGAGTCACCGGGTCTTCATTTTTTAGCCCATGAAATGCATTTAATTTGACTAGATTTATTAATGCAGTATCAATCGTATAAGTCAGAATGTTGATCGCTTGCTTCTTTATTGGCCCCTTTGAAGCGGATGAGAAAGAAGTCTTTATCTTCTCCCATATCGTCTGCTCTTTTGCCATGGCTTCTGGTTCTGAATCAGAATCTATTTCATCTGGTTGGTCTTGAATAGAGTTCTGCTCGTCGTCTGGTCTCGGTAGTGGAACCTCTGGTGATTGCTGCGTGTAGTCGGTGCTACGCGTCTTCACCATGCACCAGTACCTGTAAGAGGAAAATCTCAGTTCAGTACCTTTGGTAGACGATTTCTAAATATGAATGATAAACTATGAATTTTAAAAAATGAGAATAAAATAATAAAATAAAAATGTGGCCTAGAATGGTCGCTTGCAACACTCGTAGTGCCGAAAACTGCCGTGTCCCCCGGCAACAGCGCCAAAAACTTGACACAATTTTACCGTGCGTCGAACGCAAGTGCACACGTCAATGTAGTATAGGCCCTTGTGAGGCCCGAGTCGAACTCAGGGACACTGAATTATCGGTAGACTACTACTAACTACTCACAATCAACCAGACCAATTAAAAGGTTCTGAGAGTTGTTTTAAAAATAAAAGAAAATAAAATAAAACAAAGCAATCGATTAAAGGTTTAGTTTAATCAATTCAAGTGGAGATCTTTAGGATTGTAGTTTCACCGCGGGTTTTCATTGTATGAATTTCCATGTAGTAATTTAGGTTCATCGCTCATTCCGGGTAGTGTCCTGTAATCAGAACTGCCCACTATCGTGGTACAATTCACTACCTATGTCTAGGTCGGTTCCACTGTCGTAGTAACATATACCCTAAACTAGGTGCTTTAGAAACGACCTCTGGGTTTCCACCATTAACCTTACATCACCTTGTTCAAGGGATTTGTTAATTAATGTGAACTTCGTCTCTTTTCAACCGTTAATTCTTTTTTTAAAGTAATTAAGGCATTAGATTATCATTATGGTGATCAAGCATAACAATATAATTGAGAAAATGAAGTCATACCACAGATTTAAGAGATAAATTATGAATTACTATGATAAAAATATCATACAATGCTTCCCCGGGCTACTCCCGGTCATAAAGATAAAAGGGATTAGCCCCGCATGTTCATCTCAGAGAAAAACATGGTTGAGAAAAGGGGAAACATGGAGAAAAATGTGAAAAAGTAATGGAACCCATGAACGGAGAAGATCCAAGCATTCCTCGGTGTAGAATACGCGATCTACAGCCTTTCGGCGGTAGAAAACGTCTTCTTCGGCTTCCAGAACGGTCGGGGCATGCTTCTGGGCTCCGTTCTTCTCTCCACACCTTCTCGGGACGTGTGCAGCAGCTAATGACGTGATACCCTGCTCTTGGCCACCGTCATTAGGTACAATCACCGAGTTAGGTTGCAAAAATATCACAGTCGTCGGATTTGGGTCGATTTGAAACAAACTCTAATCTAACGGTATTGATACCATCGACGTGGGTCGATGGTATCGACTCTGCACGATATCGGCAAGCCTTCTTTTCTTTTCTTCGTTGCGCCTGATGCTGACTCAATACCATCGACGTGGGTTGATGGTATCGACACCCTTAGGCGTCAGTTTTATCCCTTTTCCGTCGCTGAATCTTCTTGTGTCGATAGTATCGACTTTAGGGTCGATAGTATCGACAGACTGGTCGCCAGAAACCTGATGAAATGTCTCTACCATCGACTCCAAAGTCGATGGTATCGACTCTGTGCTGCTCCTTACGGCTGGCAACTTGTGGTTGTGTCGATGGTATCGACAGCCGTCGATGGTATCGACAGCTGTAGATATGTGTTTTTCCTGAAATTGCAACACAAAACCACATAAGCCGAAATAAAACATATTATTGTAATCATTTATGCGTAAAACAATAAAATAAGAGAGATTTGATACTGAGAAGGATCATAGACTAAAGTAAGTGAATTATGCAATATTAACCACCAAAATGACCAATAAATGCATAAAACGCGAGTAAAACAAGTCTATAAATGCGACTCAAAATCATCGCATCAATGAGTAAGTTATTATTTTTTTCACATTTTAATTTCCATGTACAACCATTGGTTACTTATATTCCTTATGTATATTAAAATTCTTTCACATGCATCATGCATGAGTTTCTCCACATTCATGAATGGCTGACTGGGTCACCCAAACTCATTTATATTTTTTTTCTTTACTCTTACCCTAGTTTGGGTTCATATGGGTAGGGTTACACCCACACCACTCCCATTTCCTAGGATTAGGGTTTGTGTTAGGGACTACACAATGTACACTCATCATCTTAGAGTTTCTATGTCCCTTGACACACAAGAGTTCTTCTAGACCAACCTTAAATTCATTTAGAGTTTACCTTTTTTTTCATCAATTTAGAGTTTACCCTTACAACTCATAAAACATTTTTCTTCACTACATTATTTCCACAGTTCATTATTATTTCCTCATCACATGTATGTTATTATTTCCATATCATTTTCATGTACGTTATAATTTTGCGGAGGATGTCTTAACCCTAATAACCATAACCCTAAATTCTCATAAGGAGATAGAGGAAACAACCTTTACTTGCCTAGGGTTTTGTGACTGAAGTAATGGGGTAGAGAAGGGATGAAATTAGATGAGAAGGAATCCTGGAGGTATTTTATTTCAAGTAAAATTCTCTAACTTTGGTCAGGGAGGATGCATAGGTCTGGGAGTCCTTGTAAGCCAACAAGCGATGTAGAGGAAAAATTTTCCAGCCCCCAGATTGTGATCCCTTCTAGACACCATCATCTTTAGAAAGTACTCTTAATAATTCCTTTGGGATCTATAGAGTTTTATGAAATTAATTAACTATTAAAGGTCAAATGGTAATCCTATATTCTGATACCAAATGTTATGACCCCCTCCCCTATTATCCCCCTAAAAAGGAAGATCAAGAGGGAAAGGGCCATAAACATAATTCTAGGATCAGGATTAGCAAGTAACCAATACTAATCAATAAGCTTTATTATATGGAAAAGAGTTTGATACAAAGATAACCTCTCCTCAAGGGAGTTACATGGAATGTAAACTAATGTTTGCAATAGAAAATAAATTGTTTCTATCTATATCTTCCACAATTACATTAAATCTTTTCTTTTGGTTCCTTCTTTCCATATGTCCATCTCTCACCATTAGTAGCAGGTTACTAGCAGTTTAACCTAAAACACCATGAAACAAAACACACTCCATATAACAAGTTATACTGGTATGTGGGGGGGATATGCTCATGTATGAGTAACGCGATAATCAACCATATTTGTAATTATCAAATATCATAACACATTTTGTTTTTTTAACTTCTCAACCGTTAATCTCTATGGAATACCCACTCACTTGGGGTACCCAATTCTACCATACTCACTCTCTGGGAGTATTTCTTTAATATACCCACTCACTGGGGGTGATTTTCATCCATACCCACTCTCAAGGAGTGTTCATGATATCATACTCACTCTTTGGGAGTATTTATTAGCCAACCTACTCTTTAGGGGTGCTTTCCATAATTTGGTTGCATGCATTTAATCACAGATAATATCATGGGTTGGGGAAAGCTATTTCCATATATTGTGACATTCATATGAGCTGTATAGATTGTAGGAAATAAATAACAAGCAAGCAGTGAAGGTATCGTGCAATCATACTTTAAGCATATCATCCATTCAAGCAAACAACGAGGAACCCAAGCAATTCAACATTAATCTACATATATGTAAATCCTAAAGTATCACCATCACATTATTCAAATCAAACCCAAATTGGCTCCTAATAGAGAGTTTAGGGTGGTTTCAAATTTTGATAAGGAATAAGGGCATCAAACAATCATCAAAGTTATTAACTTGTATCTGAGATTGGATGAAACCCTAATCATCAAGATAAACCTATTAGACCATTTTGAGCAACTAAATTATAGTATGCAACTTAAGATTATAATAACCAAAGCAGACTAGTTTCAAACTCCAATTATCATGTTTATGCCTCAAAACCTTTAGTGGCGATTATTATTACTCAGAACACATCAAGGATAAGGATTCTCATCAACTTAAAGACATTATGTTGTCAAGGACATTTCGGTCAGAGCATGTGCATTTAAGATCACAACAAAATATACCTTGATTTCATAATCATAATTATGCATGTAGGTGATTATCTACTTTAGAATCCCTAAATATTTATCATCCTTAACATTGTTATCTAAGATTCTCATTTTCTTAGTAACATCTGGTTATATCTCAAAATAAAAAGATTTATTAATCTAAGAATCATATTTATCAACTCTAGGATTTTTATATATAAACTATTGTTTAACCATATATTCCTTACATTTTTTAACTACAACGAGAATCGGGCTTCTATTGTATTTTATTTAGATTCTTCATGATTTTTTTAGCAAAACCATATATAATTCTGTTATGTTCTGGCTTACGGATTATTTTCTAGATTTATTTTAGACTATGGATCATCCCACCAATCACAACAGGGCACATCACCCATTATTAACCATTGCATTACTATTACGTCTTGTTCTCTGATCCGGGAATCATTTCCTGGGTCCAGTTCCTCGTAGATCGGCAAACTCGTCAAGCGCCTTCGTCGCGCGTCCGCTCCGCGAAAAGGGCATGAACAAGACGTCGTCACCTTGGATCAGATCTCCGACGAGCCATATGCCCAGAAATCTGACCACCAGGGCCGCTGCTGAGATGCTCGGATCCCTCAGGGTCTCGTTCTAGTCCTTCACGACACTCTTGAGCTCTGCCGAACAGGCTAGCTATCCTCAGAATCCTTCAAGGATGCGGAGAGCTTGGCGGCGGAAGAAGGAAATTTTCTCCTCCCGGTTTCCTTCACGCTTCACCAGAGTACTCACGAGGGCTCGATCCTTCATGAGATCTTCCACTGGCGTCATGCCTTCCTTGCTCCCCAACAGAGACCAATGGTCTCTCCCCCTAGGCCGAAGCAAGTACATGTGAGAGGAAGAATATGATAAAGGGAACTGGGGTCTTCTATGTCCCCGAGAAGGGTGTGGTTGCTTAGTAGTGTAGAGGAAAAGTCGAAAGGGAAAGGACTTATATAGGCATAAGTATTAGGGGTTACATCCCTGCAACTTATCAGAGGCCTGAGAAGGAAACAGGATCCTCGACGCATGGTTTGTGAAGGAAAATCAGTCAACTTTCTTTTAATAAAAGCCCATATTTGAGAAATATTTATTCCTCACTCATCATAACTCACCTTCTTATGAAAACTTAGTAAAACCTTAATTTCACATTATCCTTCTCTTAGCAAAACATTGGATCCAAAATAAATGGTTACTAATTTTAAACTTGCCTTTTTAGGTAAATCTAGATAATTACATATTTAATTTTCCTAGATCACAAGACATCGTGGAATGCTCTGATTTTTCTTCCATCGTCTTATATTAGGATCATTTACCATTTAAAATAATATTAGATATTAATCTTGAGCACAAAAAAGCTCCTTTTTCCTACTTTGTATCCCAGGGACCTACATGCCCATCTTGATTAAGAAAAGTCATACCTCTCTCTCATCTTTTCTCCAATTTGACCCAATGATAAAAAAAAACCTTTTTGATACTAAGTCTTGACATGGAAAGGTTTGGTGGCACAATAAAAAGATTAAATATCTTTTTTCTTATTCTTAAGCACAAGCTTTATTTTATTTATTGTAGGCATCAATTAATCCATTTTTCCATCAAAACTAGGCAAATTATCCTATTTAATGTATTTTCTCATTGTGTGCACTATTAGGCTGAACCAAAACTATTAAGTTATGATTAACACCTCTTTTCTAGAACACTCCACATAATTCCATAATTATAGTGTCTATTGTCCACTACTTTTGGTAATTCCTTTATTTATTAGATTTTTCCTTTTTTCCAATTTCTGTTAATGGATTATTAAAAATAATAAATCCATGAAATCCATTGCAAAGGAGTATTTGCAATTAAATACATACTTTTATAAGAAGGCACACCAATTTTCTAATATATTCTTATTATTCAAATATGTAATTACATGAGAAAAACCATGTTATAACGATTCCCATCTGATTTTTATAAGTAATTCAGTTAGAGAAGTATATGTGAGTATGTTTCGAGTTACTCTTGGTATATGAGGTATATACTTATATACTAGGGCATATGATTCTTTTGGTTATATAGATATACTAGTATATGTATGCTATATGATGTGGGAGTTGAATTTAATTTAATGTGTAAACATTAAATGTGTGCTTTAAAATCGAGTTAGTTTCAGATAAATAATAACACTAATTTAATCTAGGAGGTTAGAGTGATATGGTATGAGATTTAGAAATAGAAAGAGGGAACATACACATGGACTTATACAATTTTGTTAATGTCTAGCTAAATATGTTGTGAACCAAGAAATCCATACTACATTATTGATCTCCTCAACCAGGGTAAGTGGGCCATGTCCATTGAATTTCATTATTAATATGATTTTGCCTATACATTCCAAGAAGTAAGTCATAGATTTAGTTACTTTCAAACAATCAATATTTCATGCTTAGTTCATATCTAATGATGCTTTGAGCAATGAGACTTTATAAGGATTGAATTATCTTGTTAGAACATCATTTTCAGATATTTGGTACTTAATCTACCTTCAAATACTTAGTATTTCTATACTCAGTTCATTTTATTTTCTCAAGCCTTTAGATTTAGATTTCACATATCCTACATTTGAATGAAAGATCATGTTAAGTCACATTATAAAATTTTAGTATAATAAGAACTTCTAAACAAGATGAATTCAGTTATAAGTATATCAGATCTTAGATTCACATTTAGATTCAATTTAGAATTTAAGAACAAAGATTCATTTTTGGATTCAAAATTCAGTGCATGTTCAGTTAGTGGTATTCAATTGCAATATAAGATAAGTCCATATTTAGAATTAAGTTCAGATTTAAGATAATTAGTTTTGTACTTCACATAATATATTATATGATAAGTTTTTAGTTAAACCTGTGATGATTCAGAGGCATCTGTTGCCAACTCAGAGAAATGTTTACTCCAATTTAGAGGTACTTCAGTACCAATTCATAGACACCTCAGTGTCATTCAGAGGCAGTAGTGCTAATTCAGAGGCACTTTGGTACCAATTTAAGGCATAGATATGCCGATCCACGAGGACTTATCGTATAATGGTGTCCACAGATCATATTAGAAGTTCAATGCCACCTACACTAACATTAGTTCTTCCTATCTGTGCTTGGCTGGGGATGAGATGTCTGTAGGTACATAACTTCAGGTTATAGGAAAGACAAGATGATGCAGTGAAAATTCTAGGAGATTCACTTGGTGGGGCATCATCTACACGATCTGACACATTAAGACAGAGTACACGTTCTGGCACCATGTATATAGACTTTTTATACATTTTGATGTAACATGTTTCTTTTCTTGAGAGTTTATGAGAATTTATTTCATACATAGTCTGTAATGGTTTATATCTATCATTATTGTGATGAATATCATGTTAGTAACACTCTCTAATTAAAAACAATATTTGTCTTCTGCTCATGTGATAAAAATTAAGGTGTTACAATATGGTATCAGAGCAATAATGTAGATGGCTATCAGGAAAATTCTCAGATTCTTAGTATAGACTACTCAGTCATCCCTAGAGTGACCAGAATATATTAATATATATTTTCTATTAGTGAACTTTATTACATGAGAAATTAAACAAAGATAATAGAGTTTGAGCTAGAGGCCTAGTGAGATATGCATCAGAGTTAATTACATGTTGTCCTTGGATTTTAGGTGTTACTCTACATATGCCTATAGCATGACCTCTCAATCCCCACTAGTGTGTGGTCCTAAACAAATATCATTTAGAATTGTAGAGGGAATGGTATGAGCTTTTAAACTCCTCACATTGTTTGTTCCATCCCTTTCAAGTGCATGTGGTATGGGACATGTGCACTGGTGAGGTGTTGAGATAAATATAATAAGATAGGTTATCTTTAGGTATATATGCGGTCGATATATATCAAAAGGTGCCTCAAGACATAGTTAATTCTAAGAACCCAAAATGTATCGTTACTTGACATGTGATAAAAAAGTAGAGTCCTCATTGTATACTATAATTATATGTTGTACTAGTAACATCATAATGATGACTTTTATAGATTTGTTTCAAGATGTGATGTACGGACTAGGTCAACAAGTGTTTCCATAGAAATACATCATGCATTATAATAATGAAAAATATTTATATCTAGGATTACAATTTGTGTAATTTAGAATTATAAACATATTATGATAGGGTTATACAAGACACTTACAACCTCATAAGACAATGCAAATATAGAATTTGAAAACTTCACGTCCGACATAGGACAATTGCTAGAACTAATCCCTTTTAGTGGATTAATGATTGGAGTGAGAGATGAGGTCTTTTTCCTACTATACCTTATGAGAATTAGAGAAATCTTGATATCCTTATGACCTTCATTCCAAGGAGGAATTCTAGTCACAAGTCAAATCATGATGGTTGTTAAGGAAACTATTTGAGGATAACATAAATTTTATGAACCGAGTTTAAGTTTAAGGTATGAGTATTGTTGAGTGATTGGAAGTCTTTAAGGTTATACATGAGGATGATTTAAGTATATGGTGAAACGAAACATATGATAACATGGATCCATGATTTAGGATCACTGTAATATTAGGATGTAGATGATTTGCACATGAGATAGAACTAAGAGATGTTGCTCGACTAAGGTTTGATTCAATATTCTGAGGATAGGAACAATTTCATGTAATAGTAGTGACTCTTAGTACCTTGTTTTTACTTGGCATAGAAAACCATGATTATATGAACAAAGTCATTAAGAACAATATTGTGAAAGTAATGTAATTTTTGATTCCCCAAGTTAAGTGGACATTGTTGTAAAATGTGCACGTTAATATAATAAGCACTATGATGTAAAGTTTTATGAAGAATTCATACACCATAGACAACTCACTAATTGTGAGTAGAAGATAATGATAACAATGAAGAACACTGAAACAAAATTTAATGCTTCATCCTCTACATCATTAAATCTAGCTTGGTTTCTTAAGAGCAAGGATAAACTACATTTTGACCATAGAGTTTTGAGGGTTGGTAATCCATAACAAGATGGTTAATGTCTCTTATCATCCAAGAAGATAACGATGACTGAGAGATTCATACCCCTTAGAAAGGTCATTGTGACATAACAATGTAGTATATAATCAGAGGAGAAGGGAATCTAAATGTTTTTAGTGTGGGATTCTACAATCCATAGAATGTGGTCTATCCAAATGAGCATTCACTTATTAAGCTCAGTATATTTACATGTTTTTTAATTAAGACTTATTATTATTTGTGTGGTCCAATGTTCTAAGATATTAAAATCAGACATTTAAATAAGATTTTATACTTTCATGGCTATATCCTTACCGTGCCTAAGATGTCAAGTAGAGACACGTTGGTGAGATTTCTTAGAATGATTAATATCTAAGAATTAAGTACACAATAGGAATATAAGTATTTTATAAATTAAGTGATGATCATGTTTCCATAATATCCATGTATCAATATATAAGATCATGGTAAGACCATAATGTCACGATGCATTGACGTTCATATAAGATAAAATTTAATGAGATGAAATGAGATTATGGAATGAAGCCCTTTCCCTTAGTGTAGACCGATTCAGATCCATCACTCATGCCTTATGTGTAAGTTATGTGACCCATGCACTTTAGTGTAGGTCATGAGACCCAAGTACAAGAGTGCAGTGTAAAAAGAAATAATTAAGAATAAAGAAAGAATAGCCATTTATTCTTAAGATTCTCCTACAAATTTCTATGTTGGTTGTACATGATAGTTTGATAAGGTTGTTAGACATGGTTAGTTATCCATGAGTATGTCATACTTTACAAGATGCCTACAAGAGACCTTTAGACAATCATCAATATTTAGTAAGGTATGTGAAACCCTAAGTTGGTAGCCTCCTATAGTGTAGTCAAATTTTGAGGACAAAATTCCCTAAAAGAATGGTAGTATTATCACACCCTAATTTTTAGAACTTAACCATTTATGCTTAAGAATAAAGAAAGAATAACCATTTATGCTTAAGATTTTCCTACAAATTTATGTGTTGGTTGTACATGATAGTTTGATAAGGTTGTTAGACATGGTTAGCTATCCATGAGTATGTCATACTTTACAAGATGCCTACAAGAGACCTTTTGACAATCATCAGGATTTATTAAGGTATGTGAAACCCTAAGTTGGTAGCCTCCTATAGTGTAGTCAAATTTTCAGGACAAAATTCCCTAAAAGGATTGTAGTATTATCACATCCTAATTTTTAGAACTTAACAAGTACATGATAAAATTATTCATACAATCAACACAAGATTGATTTATGGTTATAATAAGGTTTCATCCAATTTTTATTATATTTGGATATAAGAGAAAAAAATATATAGAAGGGATGTTTTGTTATGTCCTCCAACATTTGGGAATTCAGATTTAATTTGATGATACGAGGTGACAACCAAAGCAGAACACTAAATGAAGTATTATGACTCCAGTTAATGAATTTGAGACCTAGACCAACTTAGGTCTCCTTATTAAGAAAGTAAAGTAATGTTGACCAAATGTACCGTAAGAAAGCTTCAATTGAGAAATTATAATGACTCAAGATTTAATTTCATGATTGAGAATATGATTAAGCGTATGGATCCTTTAGAAGCCTAGGGAATGGGTCGTGGTCCCTAGAACCCAATTCAAGCCCAATTGGGCCAATAGGGTTTACACATGGGTCCTTGCGATACAAAATTTGGAATAAAGTATTTCATGCTCATAATAAATGCACAATATATTTATAGTATATGAAGAACTAAAATGTAAAATTATAGAAGAAATTTAGGATAATTTTGTTTTATCTTGTGGCCTAGGTAATTAATTTAGTAATTACTAAGTTATAACTTGAAAAGAAAATTTTGAATGGTAATCTAATTAGTCATAATCTGATCTCTTTCCCAAGGAAAGATAATAGGAAGACAACATTAACTATAAAATTTGGGATTTAACTGCATTAAGACATGACCTAGATAATTATTTATATGAAATGGATTTTTATCAAATGAAAAGAAATAAAAAGAACGGGGCGAATCCAACCAGACTGGAGAGCCGCCACTCCTTCTTTACAAAACCCGAAAAGAGTCCACAAGAGGCAAGGATCATGCGGATTATCGGAGGAAGCCTAGGCTATAAAAGCCTCATTTTGTAGAACTAGAGGGGTCCATGGTTTCATTTCTAGGGGTTTTACTTGAAATTGATTGATAGAGAACAAAGAAGAGGGGTACGAAGGGAAGTGGAAACAATAGTGTTATGGAGTTAGGGATTCTTGATCTCAACCTCCCTTTGCATCAAGACGGTGCTTCCCATGGCATCGACCCCAGCCGAAGCCATTGGAGGCCTCAACTTGCAAAATGACGACCTCCACACTGAGGTCGGGGTCTCCAAAGAGCATTCGTGCGGTAGCTGGGAGATGTTATCACACGAACATGAGAGGTGAGCCTCTCTACGCTATTAGGTGATGAAGGAAATGGGTCACATGGTGGATCCATGACTAAGGGAAGAGAAGGAGAGGAGGGGCACCACTGACGAGACCCCATGGATCTCAAATAAATGGCGGGGATCAATCGAGTTTAAGGTAATTTTAAAAATCATATCTTGGGATAAGAAGCATAGTTTTCAGCAAATAATTTGTCTATGGATATCAAGTGATATCCCTTATTTTATAAAAATGTATGGAAAAGGTGTTTTAGATGTCTGATATATATTACATTCTAATTACTAAAAGATATGAGATTTTAATCTTTCAAACATTATAAGTAGAAAATGACTTTATAAATTCTTGAATATTTTATAGTAAGTGTGTTTTGATATGTTTAACACAAAGCCTTATCTGTCCTATTTGATATTTTACCTCTGTTTTTGTTACTAACCTAATAAGGAAACTATGGGGGTTTCACCCAAGGATTCATAATGAACTGATTAGAGATTTCTATTTAAATTTGAATACACATGGTTCTTACTATTTCTAATGTTTTTGTGGAATTTCATATATAATTGTATGAGTATATAATTTTTGGGCCTAAGTGGCCGTTATGGAAGACAATTTATGATTATTTATGTGACAACATGTATTCTACGTTCCTATTTAGTCTAGAGTATGTTTGGAGTTACTCTTGGTATATGAGGTATATACTTATATATTAGGTCATATGATTCTTTTTGTTTATATGGATATACCATTATATGTATGCTATATGATGCTGGAATTGAGTTTAATTTAATGTTTAGACATTGAA
Organism: Alisma plantago-aquatica; assembly: GCA_963693085.1. Taxonomy (NCBI): domain Eukaryota; kingdom Viridiplantae; phylum Streptophyta; class Magnoliopsida; order Alismatales; family Alismataceae; genus Alisma; species Alisma plantago-aquatica. The sequence goes on from OY856413.1 coordinate 718,426,352, forward strand.
TGTGCTTTAAATTAGAGTTAGTTTGAATTAAATAATAATGTTAATTTAGTTTAGGAGGCTAGAGTGATAGGGTTTGAGATTTAGAAATAGAAAGAGGGAACTTACACATGGACTTATAGAATTTTGTTAATGTCCATGTATATATATTGTAAACCAAGAAATCCAAACTACATTAAGGATCTCCTCAACCAAGATAAGTGGGCAATGCCCATTGAATTTCATTAGTATTATGATTTGTCCTACACATTCGTATAAGTAACTTAGAGATTTACTTTCAGACATTCAATATTTCATGATTCGTTCATATCTAATGACATTTTTTTTGGTCGGTAAATATCTAATGACATTTTGAGCAATGAAACTTTATAACGGTTGAATTATCTTGTCAGGACAACATATTTTATAAAATTGTTACTTAAGATACCTTCATATACTTAGTATTTCTACGTTCAGTTCATTTTATTTTCTCAAGCCTTTAGATTCTGATTCAATATCCTATATTTAAAAGAAAGATCATATTAAGTCATGTTCTAAGATTTCACTACAATAACAGCTTATAAATAAAGTGAGTTCAGTTATAAGTATGTTAGATATCAAATTTTGATTGAGACTCAATTCAAAAATTAAGAACAAAGATTCATATTTAGATTTAGAATATAGTCCATGTTAGCCGGGAGTAGAATATAGTCCATGTTCAATTAGCAGTATTCAGTTTTAGTATAAGATAAGTTTAGATTCAAAATTTAGTAAGTTTAAATTTATGATAATTATTTTAGGACCTTCACATAATAAATTATACAATAAGTCCTCATTTAGTTAGAATCAGGACGATTCATAGGCATCTGCTGCCAATTCAAAGGAGTGTTTACTCCAATTCAGAGGTACTTTGGTACCAATTCAGAGGCACCTCAGTGTCATTCATTGTCATGTAGTGCCAATTCAGAGATACTTAGGTACCAATTCCGCGGATACATACACCAATTGAGGATGACTTATCGTATAATGTTGTCCACAAAATTGATAAAAGACATAAATCAAAGACACATCAATTTCGTATAAGTTTATAGCTTCAAAATATTGTTCAACTTCCATATTTTAATTCAACTTTCAATTAAAGTAAATTTATGTTTATCATATTAGAAGTTCAATGTCGCTTATGCTAGCAGTAGTTCTTCCTATCTGTGCATGGTTGGGGACAAGATGTTTGTAGGTATTGAACTTCATGATATAGTCATGACAAGATGATGCAACAACAATTCTAGGAGATTAGCTTGGTGGGGTGCCACCTAAACAATCTGAGACATTAAGACAAAGTACATGTTTTAGCACCATGCATATAGGATTTTTATACAGTTTGACATAACATGTAACATCCCCGGATTTTCACTTTCTCAAAACCCCATGGAGATGAGACAAAAAAATCCAAAAACGTTATCAATTATATTAGAGAGCGATGCAGAAGCATAATACACATACATGAACATTCAAATATAACATACCCCATGACATTCTCAACATTCAACATGTATATTTATACAACATGACTTATTACACAATGATTTACAATTACATATTGAATGAAGATTCTACAATCTATGAACATGTATTCTAACATGATCTTAGACGATAGGTACAACTTGTACAACTTGCTCACATCCTATTCTTTTATCCCATTCTAGCTTTGGACCTAGAAAATATGAGAAACAAAAATCATCAAAAAAAGTTGGTACGTGGTAAAAGATACACTAGTAAGGTTGCATAAAGGAAAATACTTGAAGAAGGAAGAAAGAGAGAAAAACCATTTCTTAAGGTGAAAATCAGGTAAACATCCTTTTTATTACATTTATTTGATGTGGTTGTACTACACTTATCTGCACTTGACTTACATCCAGTATGGGAAAAAATTATATCATCATACATCTAACATGGGCCCAAGTATCATACATCCATGTTGGGCAACATACATCCATATCGAGCTAGGTGCACTAGTAGCTACAACCCATCCATATCTTTTTATGTTATATTAGATTTTGGCGAAGTATAACTCATAACAGTTCAACCAAGCAATGAATATCCAAATAATAGCATTCATAATATTACATATCATAAGCAACCAAGAAATCTAGTCTTGTACTTATAAGACCACGTACCTGAGTTCAGAGATTCCTAATAATCCTCGATCATCTAGATATCTGGTCATCACCTGATTAATAACAAATATTCATCATTAATACAAGGTTCACCATTATTAATGGTATTTAGGTCCAGATTAGGTTTTTGTCAAACCTAGGTCCAAGTAATCCAAAACATGTTTCTGTTACTTTTCTACTTATCAGGAGATCATAATAAGGGTCTAATATGATTCTCATTATATTATGATGCTTATTCTATTTTCTATAATTAATATGAGGCCAAAAGCATCTAATTATTCAGTAATAGAAAAAGACCCATTATTTAGGTATATTACTCAGATCAGAGTTCAAAGTTGGACATAAATCATTATTAGGGTTCTAGGAGAATTTTTTGAGAATTTATTTTGATTCGATAAATTTATTATATTTAATGGACCCTAAAAAGGAGCATTATCATCTATATTATAAATAATCATTATTTGTTCTTCAAACGCCTAATCTATGTGTTCAATTTTAAAGATGGCATGTTTTTGAGTCTGGGGGTATTTTCTATGCATTATTTGGCCATGGGAGCTATTTTTAGTGATATTTCTAAGTTTTGGTCCAAATCTGAGAAATGGAAAGAAATTTACCTTGCCCAGTGGGTCCCACTGCATGAGTTGGCACTCTTTGATTGGCCCCTACTGTCCAGTAGATGGAGCATAGCACAAAAACTTAATCTAGCCTGGGTCGGACGATTCTTGGGTTTACCACCTACTGGACCAGTCAAAATATCATTAAGCCGCCCAGTCTTGTGCTCCCTCACCTTCCGCTCACGTTCTCAGGTCTGATGATCATCTCCTTCACAGGAACAATCCCAGGTCTCAGCCACCATGAAAAGGGGATCGTCAGTCAGAAGAATAGGGGCTCCTATATCTCTCACGCATGTGATTTGTATCGTGTATAGGAGTTTGAAACTACATCCTTTGGAGCAGACGCCGAATGTGCTACCTCTTTAGCCGGTGAGGATCGGCGTCGCGAGAGATGAAGGAACTTATCAGCTATCAATGATCAGCACTTCGAATCGGAAACCAGAGGCCACAGGACATGGATCCCGATGGTTTGCAGATAAACAACAAGGTCTCCTCATGTTCCAGCTGCTGCAATCGACAGCCTTGAGTTCGTAGTTGTTGTGGTCGGCGACCATGGCTCCACTACGGATAATCTGGTCCATCGAAAATGTCTTAGTCAATGATAGTGATTAACTGCACTATTGTTTGCTATGTCATCGTGATCGATGCACTGTGACATCAAATCTAGTGGAGCAAGCCATTCTCGCCATCTGGTCATGCTTCCATCATCAGGCTCAAGGAGCTTCTGGGACTTGGGGCAAACAGGAAGCACAAAATGACTTTACCAGGTTGGTTCATTGAGGTGGGGTGCCGAGCAGTAGATGAAATATTGGGGGTCTCCAAGCTTCAATACTGAATGTTCCTGGATCCCTGGTTTTTGATGATGCAAACCAGATGCAACCTTCAAGGAATAGCGGTGAAGGTTGAGCAGTGAGCACTACCTCTAGATTTCGTCCCACGATCAAGCTAGAGTTTGACAATGGAGATCTAGCTACCCATCCTCTGATCCCAAATCTGTGGGTTGGGTTTTCAGTGGTGATTCCCATTCCTTGTGGAGGCAGGGAGGAAGCGATCATTCATCCTTGATGTGGTACCATTCTCGAAGAATGAGGGATCAGTATTCTCAGGTTGTTGTGTAGATCACCACTCTACGTGATATCTTCACTTACATCGGATCTCGCTAAGTCCTCAAGGATTTATGTTCCTCTATTCTCAGAGGTGAAGATTGGCCTCATCCTAGATCATTAACTGCTTAGGGGCCACACATCCCCACACTATAAAAGACTGTGTGACAAAATACGGGAGCCTGACTTTGCTTCAAAATCAGTGAAACCTTAATCATTTGATCAAAATATCCCATACTTCCTCTCTTGCACAACTTTGTGTTGGAACCTTATTCATTCATGAAAGTCTAGAAATATATTCATTTAGTCAAAATATAAACATGAATGGCTCCCAAAAGCAGCCCCTAAATAGGAAACATTTTTTTATATATCTCTATCATAGGAAATTCTAGTATTTAACCAAAAATGAGCTTAGGATACATGTGTTTGACTAGTCACATAAATTCCTTGACAAGGCTCAATCCTACAAACATATAATACATACACTTATGAATATATCTCATCCATTTCTTATCAAATCAAGTTAGTTGTGAATACTCAACACAAACCTCAATACATTGTTCGGTGACCCATATACGCATCATGATACATAATTAGACTGTTTTGCTCCATGTTTGTCATCAACTAGTATATTGGGTATCAAACTCCCTCAAATTCTGGGTCATCTCATAACATGTTTCTTTTCTTGAGAGTTTATGAGAATTTATTTCATACAGTACTCTATAATGATTTATATCTATCATTATTGTAATGTATATCATGCTAGTAACACTCCCTAGTTAAAAATAATATAAATATATGGCTTCAACTCATGTGATAGAAATTGGGGTGTTACAAGTTGTTTCCCATAAGTTCATCTCAGTTCGTTAAGATGCCAACCACCTTCTTTAAAGGGGTCAAAGGGATGATTTTCTTACTACCACACATCAATCATTACATTGATTGTGCATGAGTATCCTTCACTGGTCTTTAGCTTAAAATCCAATCCTCTTGGACATCCCTCCCTCATCCATCTCCCCCATGTGGAAGTGCCTTCATGATAGATTATAATTTTTTCTCAGTATACCCCACTTAGAAATGTCTCTAGGAATTTTCAAATTCATCCACCTTCCTCTATGGGGAGTTTCATTCTTGATTATTTCATCAGATAATACTCACTTGCCCATGGGAAATTAGCCATATTTATTTCCCTCCTATCAAGCACATAACTAGGGATCTCACCTTATTGTACCTCGAAGATAAGGAGACCATCAATAGAATCCCTAATAAGGGTAGTTCTTCCCTCCATAGATGTCTTCTGCATGAGCCACCTATTGATCATTTCATCAAACTTTCCAATGCATTCAACAAAGTGTTTCACCTATAAGTTGCCTCCAACTATGGGGAACCCCAAATATTTGATGGGAAACTTACACATCTCCACACCCATAGATTTCTTTGATCTATCTTTAATCTGATGGAATTTCTTGGAAAAAAAGATGTGTCTTACTTGCATTCACACACGACCCCATCTTCTCACCAAATTTTCTAAGAAGGCCTTGTAGACTCCCTAGCGTGTTGGGTCTGGCTTCAACAAAAACAAGCACATCATCTATAAAAATCAAATTACTCATCACCTTAGTCCCATGCATCCTGTAAGGTTTGATCTCTTTTTTCCTTTCCATAGCTTGCATCATTTCTGTAAAGTATTCCAGGACAATCACAAAGAGAAGAGGTGATAATGAATCTCCTTGCCACATCCCATTTCCTTCTTTAAACATCCCAATATAAGTGATGTTGACTAGAATGGAGAAGCTAGTAGTACTCATACACTATTTCATCCAACTAATCTATTGATCATTGAACTTTGTAGTATCCACCATAGTTTGTCTCCCCTCATGCTATCATAAGCTTTTGATATGTCCAATTTCAAGAATGCCTTGCTACCCCCTCTCATGACATTGTAATCTAATAAGAACTCTTTTGCAAGAAGAGAACAATCACTAATATTCCTCCCTATCATAAATGTTCCTTGTTTTTGTATATGAGATATGGAAGAACTAGCTTGAGTTTCTCCTCTAGAATCTTTTCTATGATTTCATATTGCACAGAACAACAAGAAATAGGTCTAAAATCAACAAGAGAAGTTGTCAATTTTCTTTCGAATGAGCACTAAAAAGGAATGATTGACATGGTTAACCATGTTTCCTCCTTCCAAGACCCAGTTAACATAAGAAATTAAATCCTCTTTGATGATCTCCCATGTTTTCTTATATAAGAATGCATTAAACCCATAACATCCTTATGATTTATTGCTTCCAATACTCCATAGTGCTTTTTTGACTTCCTGCTCATTGATCTTCCTTGTCAGGATATTGTTATTTGTTCTCTCCAGTTTGAACTTCCACTCCACCTCTTCCTCCTCTATTTTAGTTTGGAAATGTTTATTGTATATAGAGGTATAAAGTTATATGTTTTGTTCCTCTAGGTCCTACTATTTTTTCACCACTCTTCCTTTTGCATCAATTAATTTAGAGATGATATTAGCTACTTCCCTTCTTTTGACGGCTATGTGGTATAGTTTATTGCTTATGTATCCACATTCTAACTACTTCTCTCTATCCTCAACTTTCTTTGAGTCCTCCAAAATCATTATTAGTTCCTCATCCTTCCTTCTAACCCTTCATTGAGTGGATCAGAAGTTATCTTTTCTCTGACTTTTTTGCATTCTTTCTCAGTCTCAACAAGTAAGTTTGGGATGTTAACTTCAACTTTGGCCCACTTCTTTAATGCTTGTTATGTGTTTGTCAACTTCTTTACAAAGATATACATTAGGTTGCCTTTTACCTACATACTCCAACTCTCTATAACGACATCATTAAGTTCTTTCCAGCCAACCCATAAATTCATAAATCTAAAGTGTTTCCTCTTCTACTTCTTTTGTGAAATTTGCACTGTGATGGGAGCATGATCACTCAATTTAGATCCCCATGCCTTAACCTACACACTAGGAAACATCTGTAGCCACACCTTAGTGACCAATGCCTAGTCCAACTTGCTTGCAATCATATCTTCTGGATTTCTTTCATTTTTCATGTGAAAATATCACCTCCTTTCATGGGTAGTTCAAACAACTCCACCTTATCGACAACCTAGTTAAAAGCTTCAATTATAGAGTTAAGCACCAACATTCTTCCCTTCTTTTCAGCCTATAACCTTACATTATTGAAGTCTCCTATCACCAACCAAGACATTGCTATTTGACTTTTTTTTAGAGCAACTATTTCGATTCATTACTTGTTGGCCATACGACATCTACAATTGGGGAGAAAGATACAACCAGAACAAACAAACATCAAATCCAGTAAACCAAAATCACTACAACTCATATTGGAACGAGAGTGGAACATTTCTTCCTTGATTCTTCTTCCCTGAGGCTGACTTAAGCAGCTTTCCTTGAAGAACTCCTTCAACTTGAGCATTGAGTAGTGGTAGAGGGGCTGAACTAAGATGGTGTTCTCATTGTATATCAACACAAACAATGCCATAAAACCAAGTAATAAGATCAAACCAGAGCAAAAAGGAGTCCTAGCCATGGCTAGAGAACTCAACGCTCTCCCAAAGAGAGGTCTTAGCATAAGCACAGACAGATAAATGCCGACAAGCGGCGAGAAACAAAGGCAGATAAACTGCCACCACCAACTAAAACCTATGAACACTGAATAGAAAGAAATAAAGACTGATAAAGAACGAAAAGGAAGAAGACGGGGGAAGCTTGGGTTGCGAGAGACCAGAAGGTAGAAAGACTATGAATGAACGGTCGATAGCAGAAGCAAAGGGGGGAGTCGAGGGGCACCTCAGCGTCCCCTGTGCCACAACCGCCTCCCCTTCCGTGCAGCACCGTCGAGAATCAGGCCTTCGGGACCAAAAGCTGACACCGCTGGAGCAAAAGGAGAGAGAGTCGAGCCGACCACAGCTTACCACCTGACCACGGATCCACGCAACCCATGTGAAGAGAAATCTCGGGGGGAGCGGTAGGCACATAAAGGCAGCCATAACCCCTCCCCCAAGCTAGCGGCCATGCTCTAGAAATATTAATCATGTCATGCCAAAGCTCCTACCTCCTTTTTGCATCATTAATTTCATACACTGCTATCATGCACATGTGTAGACCAATTGTGTTCCTACAATCCACTATTATGTACTGACCTGACATTCCCTATATTTTGAGTTTCCATGCAGTTGGTTTCCATGAAACACACACCCTTGACAATTCAGAATACTCCAGATTAGACACATGTCCCCACCCCTGGGGAAACATGTATCCTATACTTGGTTTATTCTGCTTCTTTATATTTGTTTAAACTAGAGGCACAAGTGATGACCCATTTGCAGAAATCTAATTACGTATCTCTCTCTTCTTCTCTGAATCACAACCCCCTTAATACCCCCTAGTATAATGGACATATCAGTGATTTTTTTGTTCTAATGTGCACCTAATTGGCATCCCCTTGTTGTCTTTCTTTCTCTTCTTGGTCTTTTCTTGGTCAACCTGCTCTTCTTTTTCCTTGTTTGAATCACTCAATGCTTTGAAACTATTTCATCTATAAAGAATAGAACCCACTCCTCAGTTTCTAGGGATCTCTATCTTCTCCATACTCCCTCTCTTTGTGGATGGGATAGACTCCCCTTCTTCCCGCTTCTCAACTATCTTGCTTCTTTACCTTGTAGTTTTGCTCCCTGTAGTAGTTGCACCCCTAGTATGTGAAATCACAACGTTCGTGCCTCCTTCATCGTTCTATACAACCAACTCTCCTTGTTCTTTATCATTGTTTTTTGTATCAATCTCTTTCCTCTTCTATGTGGATGATGAATCTTGCTTCTTCTCACACCAGATCTTCTCTGGCATTGCATGTTCTGTTGTTGGTTCATCTTTGCAATCAGCGTGCCTAATGGTCTTACATCTGCTACACCTTGAGGGCACATAGTCATACTCTGGTAAAATTGGAATAGCTTCCCTCCTCTTCATGTTAAACTAGATAGTCATCAACGTGGCTCCCTTTGATTCCAATTCCATGAGAACCCATGCAACGTCTCCCTCCAGATCCCTTTTGTCTATGTGTAATACTTTTCCAACTCCATCTACTATGGTCCTTGTTGCCTTCTTAATCCATGATCTCCCAAAATATTTAAGTGTGATACAAGTCAGGATCATGGTAAAATGATCCTTCTGCATCTCTTCACCATAGTTATAGTCATCTGTCACCACTAATTGAAGGTTAAACCACCTCAGGCTAAGGTTGAGCATGACTTCTTCATTAGTTGCATTGGAGAAATAGGATAAGAACATTCCATTCTCTCACGAAAGTTGCTCCAAGGATCCCTTCGGTCTCCAAGTTGGTTTCTTCTAAGCCAGTAGATGTAGATAAAAGGGTCATTTCCCCAGAAAATATATCAGACCAGTATACTCCAAAACATTTTTCATACATTCAAACTCCTCCTTGGCAAGTTGAATGTGGATTTCTCCCTCCTTAACCAGATGATTAGGGTATGTTAGCTCCCCTTCCTTTCTCTCTGATGGTTGCTTAAGCACATGACTCCATCCTTTCCTATTCCTCTTCTTCCCTACGTCGTCATCAGCAAGAACCCTAGTCTCCTGATTAGGTTTGAGTTTCCTACCATTGTGTTTGCTCTCTTAACTTTGGGACTGATGAATCTCTATTCATCATGATTTTCAGTCGCCCTTTTTGGGACCAATTCGATTCAATACTTTTGATTTCATCTCCTAAATCTCACAAAATGCAAGAGTTCTTAACTGATTCAATTATCAAGATTATTAACTAGATTTATATTGATTTTATGCAGGTCATGATGAGGATCAACAATCAACTAGAACTCAACAAAGATCCTCTCAATCTTGGTCTTGACCAATCGTTCTTGACCAAATGGTTTTGCCTATTCGGTCTTGTTCAATCGTTCTTTACCAAATGGTTTGACCTAGCGATCTACCCATTCAGTTTTGACCTCTCGATCTTAGCCATTCACTCACACGGTCCTCCATCTGCCACCTACCCAAACGGTCCCCAAGACCGTTTGGATGACGAAGACTGTTTGGACCCAAGACCATTTGGAAGTGAAGACTGATTGAAGCCAAGACCGTTTGGACCCAAGATCATTTGGATGCCAAAGCATTCAAGACCATTTAGAGCCAAGACCGTTTGGAGTAGAAACCATTTGGAAGTGAAGACCGATGGGTTGTAGACCATTTACCTAAGAACGTGAGAGCTCAAAACCATTTGGCGGCACACAATCCCAAGACTGTTTGGATCTGTTTGGTCTTCAACACCGTTTGGTCAACGAATACTCTCAACACCGATGATTGTTTGCTGAAGACTATATGGTCATAGATTTGCAAGACCGTTTGGACAGAGACTCAAGATCGATCAGAGAGAGAGAGACCGTTAAAGCCAAAACTGTTTGAAGGAAAATTAATACAAAACTATTTGGCCATCAAATGGTCTCTATGACCGTTTGCTCCAAACCATTCAAGCAAGACCGGTTGCTCCAAACCATTTGGAGCAGACTCACGCTGAAAACGTGAGGACCTGACTAGTGCCTATAAATAGAACCACGAGGGTCCTCATTTGGGTATCGATCTGGGATGCTGCCAGGCTGCCCAAACGCAAGGTTCAATCCAGATACATCCACGTCCACACCATTTCCACTCCACTTGTTGCTCCTTTTGCTTCAAGCAAGAAGGTCAAGATGAGGAAAGAAGGAGGAGAAGAAGGGTTGCCCGATCTGCCTTGGTGGTTCGTCCTTCTCGTCCAAAATAGCTCTGACACAACGTAGAAGATTGTATCATCTTCACTGAGATGTGACTACCTTCTGCATCATGCTCATGGTTGAATCTTCCCTCTCTCTTATCTTTCTTGTTTCTCGCATCATGAGCGAGTAGTTCCTTTTTGCTGGAGTGCGAGGACTAGCCCTGTTGATTATGCAAGCATGTTCTCTTGTTAAACATTCCATGGCAATGAATATAACTTTTCATTTCATTGTTAATCGTTAATGTTTGTAGGTTGATTATCTGCTTGCTTCTATCTTATTCTTCCCTATGTTGTGAGAACTTCTATATGTAGGGTAGGATGTCGATTAACGAGGTTGACTCCCAAACTAGAAATAGAATGGGATTCCTTGAGGTAGCAAGTGTATGATCCGTGAGGGGACGAGCCATCTAGCCTATGGTGACACTTCTGTGGCCTAAACATCCCTCAAAGAGGGCCACAACTTCAGTTGGATATATGTATTGTCGTCATTAATCGTTGATGTTTTCTTGTAGATTAATCACCTTCTTGCTTGTCGATTAGCATGGTTGACTCTCTAACTAGAAATAGAAAAGGATTCTTTGAGGTCGTAAGTGTATGATCCGTGAGGGGACGAGCCATCTAGCCTACAATGACGCTTATGTGGCCTAAACATCCCTCAGGGAGGGCCACACCTTCAATTAGATTTATGTATCTTTCGAGCCATAAGTGAGTGATCTGGATGGTGACGAGACATATGATGCCTAAGGTGATGGTTACACAAGCCTAATGCCCATATGGGGGTTTTGCAGTAGCTCCATTTGGATGGTTATCTCTTGCCTGGATGTTTGATGTTTGGGTGTGTTTGCATGGGCAGTAGTGGTGAAACCTGGGACCATCCCAGTGATTCCATATCATTAATCTAGATCAACTTTAATTCTGCTCTTCACTTTCTTGCAATTAGTTTAATTAACATCAAATCAACCAATCATTCTAAATATTAGTCTTGCTTGAGCTAGATTCGACTAACAACAATTCTTAAAAATGTTGTCTCTTGGGATTCGATCCTCAACTATACTGCGATAAGACCTGTCTTCTTGCGGGTGGTATTATTGCACAAGGTTTTGGTAAAAGCTCAATGATTTCAGCCCTGGGTGAATTTTTTAGTACGATAATATTCCACGTCAAATTCTAGAGCCGTTATCGGGGACAACAGAATCATTTTGTCAAATCTAGTTCTTGTGAGGCTAATCTAGGATTTTGCTTTTTCTTTTGATACAATTGATCATTTACTTGAATTCAGTACTACTCTGTCAATCTCACTTTTGAAAAATCTTTCCATCCCAGGTACCAACAAAGACTAGTGCATGCACCACTCAAACAGTCTCAGTCTCACTGCTAGATTTGATCCTAAGATAGACAGAACTTTTCGTCGTCAGAACAGAGAGAACCAAGTAAGGATGGCTCAAGAGGAGAAAATAGCCCGAAGGGTATCTCAGGCCCTTACTGCATAAAGAGATAGGCTTATGCTAGAAGCCAGAGCTGCAGTTGAAATAGAGATCCGAGCAGCTCAAGCAGCAGTACAAGTAGCAAAACTGTAGAAGGACCTTAGAGAGTTCTCCATCCCTAAAGCTACTGACTTTCACCACCCTGTACAACCTCCACCCATCAACGCTCCCAATTTTGAGATCTGAGCACATTGGGTCACCTTGCTTCAGAACATCCCATTCTATCGTATGCAAGGAGAAGATAGTCAGGAGCACCTTCTGAGGTTCATTGATCTATGTGCTATGACAAAGCAAAATGGATTCACAGATGATTCCATCCGACTCTGTCTCTTCAAGTATTCTCTTACTGATAGAGCTATAAGTTGGTACAATTCCTTGCAATGTGAACCCATCACCACTTGGGAGCAACCTCAAAATGTTTTTTCTGGAAAATTTTTATCCTCCTTCTCTCACCTATGAAATTAGGGGTCGAATAACAATGTTCACTCAGGTCCCTGGAGAAACCCTAGATGAAGCATGGGAAAGATACAAGGAGCTTTTATACAAATGTCCACACCACAGAATTCCTAAGAATAAACTCATCGAGATCTTCTATAGGGGTGTGTATGACGATATCAAGAGGTTCTTAGACTCCTCGTCTAGAGGAAACTTCATGTGTCAAAGTTATGATAGCGCATGGAAGGTTGTCACCCTTGGAGCTAAAAACCAAGCTAATTGGGGTAGGTCAGTAGGAAAAGGAGTATTGAAGGTGGCTATGGTTGAAGCCATTCCTGAATACAAGTCTATCGTTGAGACCCCCAAACTCTTAGTTTCCGAGCAAGACCATATCAAATCATCTCTTGCTGCATTTGGTAGAGGACATTCACCCCCTCAACAACAAGAACAGATCAAGTCAGCTTCACTATTTTGTGAAGAATGAAATAGTACTAATCATTCTACGCTAGCCTGCAACGTTCACTATGATGTTGTTCTAAGCAACGTTTATGGCCAAGGAGATAATGGTCAAATGGAAAATCTTAATTCTGTCAACACCATCCCTGGTCAAGGATATTACAATCCGAATCAGAATAGGAACCATCCTGGTTTTCAATGCAGAAACCCTTTAGGAGTGGAAAACTCACGACAACTTGGTTCAAATAATCAACAACGAGGCCCACCAAACCCCTTATTCCTTAGGACCTGGGAGTAACCTGGTTATGCATTATAATTGACTTTTATGCAGTAATATATCATTTTTTCTTAACTTCTGGATTTATTTCTAGGAGATTGTCCTGAACTATACATGCTTGATCACCATAGGTAGTTAATTAGTCTGTTACTTGTTTTGAAAAAGAAAATTAATGGTTGGAAAATTCATAGAAATACATATTTTATATCACCCTTTGAGAAAGGTGGCTTATGAATGTGAATAGATTATCCAAAGTTTTTGATAAAGAACCTAACTAATAACACAATCAATATGAGATTGGAATTGATATTAGATTAGGTAGTGAATTATGCCATGAGAGAGGGTAATTTTTGCTATAGGCTCTTAGTCCATAGTTATGAGAGATATTTATTAATGTCATACTATTAATTACAATATTAATCGAGGTAAAACTGTAATCCTAGGAAATTTACTTTAACTAAGATTAGAAAACCAGTAATCCTAGATTCACTTTCTATATTTTATTTAGTTAAACCCTCATTCAAGTTTTCTTTAGTTTAGTTGATCGCATTACTGTTAGTAGTAGTTTCTGGACTACATTTCCCCGAGTTTGACATTTGGGCTTCTTAAAGCCTATTTTTCACAGATACGTACACTTGCATTTATTGTGAAGTTTTCACGTATCAGCTACTAAATCAGATATAATTATTGTCATTAGATATGGTCTTCTTAACATGGTCTTGGAGCACATTTTCATCCTTCCACCTATTGTCATGCCAGACTAATTGACTCACCATTGACTGGCTTAGCACAGGAGTGTTAAGCATGAAGTATTTCACTTCCAGTGTAGCTTTCCCTAATCATGTGATGGTGACCTGCTTTGAGATAGTATAATGGTAACAGATGATACACCAGATCCCATCAAAACTCTATAGTTAAGTGTGCTTGGGATAGACTACTTCTAGAATGGGTGACCTCTTGGGAAGTCCTTGTATTACACACCTTTCAAACATCCATTTATTCCATTGAATAACAAGTTTGTTCAAGGAATATCTAAAACTTACCTCATTTGAATATCTATCGATCTTACATTGTTTCTACCATCACCATTCCCCATGAGTCTACTACTAAATAACAACATTTCAAAAGTTTATGGAATCCTTCACTTAAATAGGGTAACTAGTCAGGTGAGCGTAATAGTTACAATAATTTTTAGTATCAATGCTTCTTCGCATTAGCATTCTAATTTGTTATAACTAAGTGGTAATTTATGTCATGTACTAGTACTTATCATGATAACTCTTCTTCCCAACGCATAGAACTCATTATTAGCTTAATAGTACAACTTGATCTTATTGAAGGAGGTGTTCATTGAATGGTAACTTTGTCCAATTCCTTATCAGTAGCTTATCCAAATAACATGTACTTAATCTCTATTGTTGACAATGTAACAAAAAGTTGGTAGTTTGTCCTTTCACAGAACATATAATTTCTCATATAAAATATTAAGTCAGTCATAGATATGCTTCTATCTAAATCTAAAACATAACCTCAGTCAAAGTAGTTACTTAGACAACCTCATAGATGAAGGAAATATCATGTGTTCCCTTGATATAAAGGAATATGTACTTCATGGAAAGAATTTTCTTATTCCATCCTATGAAAAAAATGCCATCTAATATTCATTCTAGTGCACATAACATCATACAAAACATTATTACACACATTGCCATATGGTACACATGACATATTCCAAAATTATTTTTCTACTATTCAATCATAGTTAAAGTAAGACTTTGTCATTGCACATCTAGAATGAGATCAAACAAATTATTTTCTTTACCTCCGGTGCAGATGAAAAAAAATCATGGTAGTAATACTTACTAATTTTTTGTAGAATACATGACAAAGTAATGCTGAACCTATTGAATAAATGTCTCATCATGGTAGGAAAATCCTTTCAAAATATGAAATTGAAATATGTCCAGCCAAGATACCTATTTCTGAAAAATTTATTAAAAAAAAACAAGCTTGCTTTTTTAGATCTAGTTTTCTTGAGATTTTGTAATCCTTCTAGCCACAAACAAGAGTAACAAATGTTGGGACTTCCATTTAATTTGCAAATAAATTGTACATGATTCTAATGAACCCATAGGTGACCATGGATTTCTTATATTATTTTCATAAATAAATGGGATACTCCTATATTCTTTACAACATTTACTCTATATGTATATGTTATCTTTATATGCCAAGATGAAAGTTTCATCAGGTTGTCTTTTAAAGATCTCCTCCTTTATCTCTTCATGTACAAAGGCAATTTTCACTTGAAGATGATTTATTTTCAATTTGTGATGTGATGCTACAATAAGAAGGACTATGAGATATCAATTTAATATTAACCTTCTTTTAGTTATATTATCTAGTAACTACATGAGCATTAAATCTCACACTCACTTTTATACAACAAAGGTAATGGGGCTGGAGGGGACTTATTTCTTAATTAAGGAGTCAAATTCATGTAAATTAGAATTTAACACTACTCTAGCCTTGTTTATTACAAATATGATAGAAAAACATGTTCATTAAGATGCACCACTAGGATATCATTAGAAAAATCTAATATATCAAACGAAGAGCTAGGTTAACATGATAAAACTAGGTAAGTCTCTATTTTATGTGTAGAGTTGTTAGGCACCTCTGAACTTACATATTATCATTGCATTGCCTTTTTGGAGACATAAAAATATATATAGACACAAAAACCTACACATATTCATTTATGTATTGGCATATAAGATTTCTATTTATATGTTTGAAAATAACTTTTGACAAAAAATAGTGGTGGAGTCATTCATAATACAACTATAGGCAACAAATGTAAATAAACATGTCTATATTGAAGACATTATTAAAATTAGAATGCAACACTTCAAATGATATGGTTTAAATAGATTTTATTAAATGCTTTTTAATATGCAAAAAACTCATCCTTCCACGTTTGACCAAGAAGAAGATGAATAATGAAAAATTACATGGTCTTTGTCACTATTACTGGAATCCACCCTAAATGGATAAGGTTAATGGTTGTGGGATTTAATAGTTATCTCTTACTCCAGCGTACTTGTGATTCTATAGAGTGGAACATTTACTATGTTTACTTATATGTATACTTATAGGACCCACGATTTAGACCAGATTATCATGTCTTGTTGAAGATAATTGGAATGGAATCCAAGTTTTTTTAATGGAATCTAAGTTGATCCTAGAATTTGAACTGGTGTGATGCTGAAATGTGCCCATTATGGTCTTTCAAGAATAACTTGATGTGGTGTGGGTTTTATAAAGTGTTTTTTGAATTGTCGTAAAAGTTAGTGGGAGTTAAAATCACAGACATGTGTGGTGGTATGTTAGAATTAAATTGATATAGTTAGTGTGGAGATAAGTTATTGTCATTGTGGAATAATTAACTTGAAGGAAAAAAATCTTGGGCATATCACATGCATGTGTCCATAACAGAAATTATGTTGTGGTTATATATGTGCATAACATAATCTCCACCACTAATTCAAATTGAAACATGTGGAAGATTATGTCAAATTCAAGGTGTTGTGATTAATTTATAGGATTATGATGGGTATCTTTAGATTTTAGGATATAGGGTGTGTACACCTTCAAAGTGTAAAGTAATAAGTTTTCTTTAGTGAATCTGTGTAAATTCAATAATTGACCTCTCATTTGGTAATTTTGCAACCTCGTGTATAGGATTCTCATGAAGACATTCAACACCTCTTCATAGTATCAAACTATACTATGAACATAAATTTTGTAGTGTACTCACTATACAAAGAGAGTTGTAGGCTTCTATTCTTCTACTTAATGCACTAAATTATATGTTGTGTCCCCTATCCCATATCAACTAGTGGAGTTAACTTTATGTTAGAAAGGTTGACAACACCACTACAATTGTTTCTTAGCTTCATTTTAGTCTATTCTTCACCTTGATCAAATAATGTTGGATGATCTTCTAGACCATTGGTGGGAAGTTTTGCTCACTTCACCATTTTACAAGCATCCTACTTTTCTACAGTGTCAAATTACCAAATTTGAGAAAGCCATGGAATTTATATCAAACATTAAATTTTATTTATATTAACTTTGTGTTAAGATGGACATAAAATTGGTATCCTTTAAACCCAAAATTGTATGCATGAATTTCCTTTTGGTTTCCATTGTGATTTATTTACCATAAATACAATGATAGTAAGAAGGGAAGCTAAAATTATACTATTAATTTTTTTGGAGGTTATAGACCAGGCTTCTGTGATTTTTTATAGCCATTGAAATTTTTAGTACTCATATCTATTAGATACCATATGGTAGAGATCTAAAGGTAGCCTTGGCCCAAAAGGCCCTACCTAGATTGTCATCATTGAGCATGTATGCTAGCCTCTCTAGAACAACCCTATTTATTCTCTCTATTATACTAGTATGCTACTAGAAATGCTTAGTGTTGTGATATATTTGATATATACTTTACATTATCTAGTAAATCATATAAGCATAACTTAATGCCATTATTAGTTTGAACACCTTGGGTTTTAATTTTGTGAGATTTAGCATTATAGTGTTTTGTTTTTTTTATGATATTGGAATCCAAGAACTTATGGTTCATCATAAATACCAAAGTTATCTTTGAATGCCATCCATGTATATAAAGTAACCAGTAGTTACTAAAGATGGAAAACAATATGGAATCAACTATCAATAGGATGCAGTCAAGAGTCTCCTTGATTGTATGCAGGCCTCGAACGAAGGAGCATAATGTTGTTGTACAAAGATGTAGTGGTCACAAAGATAAAATTCATTCTTCTTGTGATCTTATACATGACCATGCTTGATAAGTACATTCTTCCAATTATTTTTCATATGACCGAGAAACATATGCCATTTCTTGGTAATATCAAATACAAAAATATGGAGTAAGGTGGTAATGTATAAGAGTCAGTATGATTTTAGCCATTTATGTTACATTACCATGCTCTTATGTCCATTTATATCAATCACTACTATCGCTAGAAAAAGAAGCAGCTTGATGTGATATTATATCCTTATTATCTTACCATCAAATATAAAAAAATGATAAAGATTATTTTTATATATATCATATCCCATGGTTGTACCTCAGAATATGCAAATTCAGTGTTGAAAGTCTATAATGACACAAAATTTCCCATCAAGACTTATACATCACTTTTTTCATAATTATAGAACTATATTCAGTTTGGTGTAATGCGGGAAAACTAATCCATAATCCACTATTCCATTTATTAAATATTGTATGTGGCCAACTAAGTTTGTCTAGGTGATGAATCTTTTTGTAAAATAGTACCTATGAATCATTTTCTTGTTAGGTGATTTACAATCCCAGTGAACCTTTTTTCATTGATATCCTTCCATATGTCCTTTGTATTAGTGTACTCATTGTTGATTTTGGGATTGTAATACTCATTTCATTTATTCTTACTAGTATCAAAATGATTACTTCTATAATTGTTATACTTTACCTAAAAAAACTGTATCCACTGGTATCACCAAATATCTGTAAACTAAGACCACACACAACCATATTGTCCTATACCAGTAGCCTATGAAATGTTGGTATAAGATGATACATTCTAGTGTAGACCATACCAATAGCCAATAAATATTGGCTAACTGATGTTGGCATAGCCCTTTATTAGCACTTTTGGTCAACCTCAACACTTGTAAATGTTGGTATTAGTGTTTTGGCTCATATAATATATGTCTTTATGCCTCTATGACATTTTTGACACTCTATTTTTCAGTGGTATGGATTCTGAATGAGTAAAATCATGAAAACTTCCAATCAGAATAATAAAATGATCAAATCATGTTATGAAAACAAACTTCAAAATTAGACGGCGACAAGTTATGGGCATAACCACAATATCCAAAATCTGATTGGGAAGTCTACGTCATCTTGGAATGATAGGAAGAAATAAGAACATATTAGGTATGCAAGTAATGTCCCTAGGGATTTCAAGATAGTAAAGATGATTTGATACTCAACAAAGTCAACTGAGCATGATTATTCTTAGTAGATCTATGATCAATTATCAATATACAATTTTATTATAAATATGAATGAAAGTCATTAAATGAATTGAAAAATGATCCTAAATGTCTCATGATTAGACATCATGTTTGTATAATTTGATACATCAAACTCCCATGAGTACAAAGGCTTCTGACCAAAACAGATATCCATTGAAGGATGTTCTGCTATGTGCTACATTGCTTGGACATTGTCACCTATCACGTGACCCAAGATAGTTCAATAACTTGGTCGATGACACCTAGAACGATCTCTTAAACTTGAACGCATGTAGTGCATCCCTAATGTGCACCATTATGTGGGACAACATAACCCTTGGTCATATCCAGGCTCACATGAAATCACAAACTAACTAACCTCCTACGGAGATTGAATATGATATACTGGAGAATGGTTAAAGTTTTATGATGAAGTTTTTCTTAATGTGTCTAGAATGAGATGGAGAAAATATTTGAGTTTCTTGTATACCAATTAGATAACTGAAATAGAAAACTTATGATTGAAATGATCATTTGAATTTATATGAAAATACGTGGTGATGATATCAACTTGCTTTGTTTCTCATACTTCTAAAGCTAATTATCAAATTGATGGAGGTTAAGGTTTAAGATGATTCAATAATTATAAACAAAGTGCATAATTATAATACCAAAATTTCTCAACAAGTTTCATACAGTTTGAATGTTAGCCAATGTAGAAATCATGTTTAATGAACCTAGTCATGTGCGTTTTGGAGTAAGTGGTATACTGATCACGTGGTCAAGTTTTGGCACCATAATCGGATGAAATTTATTAATGATGGAAATATTGATATTTTGAATTTTATGAGGTTTGTATCTTCCTAAAGAAATTTATTCAAGTTTAGAGTTGGTGAAATAGTAGCATGTCAATGAAGATAAAGCTAGGTTAAATAAACTATTTTCCTAATTTAATATTTCATGTGTTCTTGGGTATAATTGGTCTGTGCAACCTTTACGTTTCCATGGATCACAGATCCAATGGACATGGGCTCTAGTTGGCTGAGTTGAGGGTTGCCTTGAGGAGCCCTAAACTGGACACTTGGATGGCCTTCCTCAATTTTGGATTGAGCATCTTATACCTATGTCAATTACATAGTCATGGAGATTTTTTTAGTGGTTGATTAACAATGGAATAGAAGATCGATCATGGGTTGTCTCATGATCTTAGTTGAGAAGTTTCCTTATACTAATTGTGGCCTCCCTACAAAGATATTGCTCATTCCATTTTATTTTAAGAACATTGAGAACAAGAACCCTTCTCCCATGGATTTTCCACTATGTTGTATAGTTCTTGTGGGAAGAAAAACTCAATGGTAGAAATGATAGTAAAATAAGTTGAGGGGGATAAAGGAAAGCTTGAGTGCAAAAAAAGTTCCTTGCATTTTCATGGTGATTTAGTTGTCCTCCAAAATCCGTGTTTTTGGAGGAGAAGATGTATCTCATAGGTAGGTTGTTGGGCTTCCTCACTGAAAAATGTGTATTTTGCTTAGTTCTTTAAGGTAGTTCAAACCCCAGGGATGCCTATCTTCCAACCATAGTGCTACAAGGGGTTTTCACCTTTTCTCTTGGCATCTATAAATTTTGGTAGTGGCAAGCTCGCAAGGACTTCCAGGGGGAGGCTCCACTAGTAACCCATCATTCCAATGGAACATAGAAGAAACAAACAAGTCTTTTGGTCATAGAATATTCTTGCAAGGAGGAGGAGATCATGACCAATCTCTTGTTAGAGGTACAATCTTATGGTGAAACCCACACTACGAAAGATCAAAGGTATTGCACTAAGAGTGATGCATATGAGAAGGAAAGGGAGAGGGAAGAATGGGCCATGTACCCAATACAACTAGTCATCTCACACGAGCCGACTAGTAGTTGCATCCTTGTAGATGTCGTGACATAATCCTACCACCCTCGCTTCGGATTCAATGCTCTACGGAATCCACGATAAATACACATAAAGGAAAAATGCATAAATCCAAATTGTATTTATATTTACCATATGCATTATTTTAAGAAATTCCTTCATAGATCCCAAGCTAATGTGTGGAAATCTCACAATAATATCCAGATCTTATATAATATGGGGAAAACTGGTTTGAGCTCTAAAAAATATAAAGAAAGCATGTAACTTCCCAAACAATGAGTAGAACCTGATGAAAACCTCATATTAGAGTTTTATGCATAAATATGGTGCTATCATGTAAGATAAATATTTCTCATATCACATAAAATAAATAACAAATGGAAATTAAAAATTGTGAAAATGCACCAATAACTCAATAATATCATATGGGATCTAAAGTGATGATATTTGTGCATGAGATCATACAAAATACGATATATAATAAATTAGGGATAAACACCCAAATCAAATGGTATTAAATACTCTAATGGTCCATAAATCCTAAAATTTGGATCCATAAGAGTTTGTCTGACATAGTTTGGAACTTTGAGATCTATATTTTGTATAAAAATCATGTTAACATGATAATGACTCCAAATGGATATGAAATACAAATTCTACTCATGTATTTACTATTGGGTTTATAAATAAATAAAATTAATGGAACCTTCTTATTAGGATCATGTATAGTAATGTGAGAATATATATATAAATTTTAATAAAAACTAATACTAAAGTTAACTCAATGACCTAGGTCAAGTCCTAGAATGGAACACTAGTGTTAGTGATGAGAAACATGTAATGGTAAATGTAATATTGTCTCAATTAGTAATTAATCAAAGTGAGAGTTGACTCAGGAATGTGATGATTTGGTTTCCTCTATTCAAGGTACCATTTATATCTTAATTTACCTTAATATTGTATGGATGTACATTATATGGGCACCAAAGAGTTGGAATATGACTTTGAATGAAATGGGTGTTGATATATGTTGCATTGATTGATTTTGTTTATTTAAAGTCTTGAACATATGAAACATAGTATATCTATTCCATTGTATGAATACCAAATTTCTCTTTGGTAGCATACTATTAGTAAGTGGTCATTCATTTTGGTAGAAAATCACGTTATACAATCATCTAACTGTTTGGTAATAGATCAAAAGGCCTTGCTCTTAAACGCCTTAGTAGATGGGATGACATGTTATTCCCTCATGTGCAAAATGTATGGATTATATAGTGGAAGATATTATAAAAACATGTGTTTTGTTTTGTTAACAAAGTTTCTTTTGTGAGTTTTTTTTTTCTATAGATATTGCTATGAAGTGATATTCAAAAGGAGGTTTCAATTTTATTCGATGCGCGCTCACCACATTTCTGTTGAAGAGCACCAATCTAAAATTTTAGGTTACGTGGTTGATGCTACTTAATATATGATGCCAATTGTGTGAAAGATGATGTACAATGGACCTATTGTCTAAAAGATCTTTTTGTTAATGTAGTAAGTGCATATGTAAAGGTTCATTATTCAATGTATAATTTAAATTTGTAATAATTCATCTTAATTCTATGTAGAATGGTGATCATGTTGTGGTTTTTTTCATGTGCATGTGCTACTTTTATTAGTTATGACTACCTTTGATTTTCATCCTCTTGGCCTAGTATGTGAGTTTGAAATTGTAATTCTCACTTAGGTAGGGGCTATATTTTAGGGGTCACATATGTGCTCAAGGTGTGGAAAATATGGGGACGTCTCAAATGAAGTCTAGTGGGGTTCCTACCAAGTATATGCGGTGAATGTAGGTAATAACAACCCACCATGAGTTATAATTTTGATAGACATTTTCAAATCAACCTAATAAAATCTAACAAATGTTGTCTTTGTACAAGTACCATAATAGTCAAAAGATGTTTAACAATTAAAATTGCATGATGTCAATCTAAAAAGAATTCCAAACTCAATACATGAACCAAGTAAACAACCTTAGGCCCCTAAATAACAATTTGACCATCAAGTATGTAATGACCCTGCCTTCTGGTAACCCCCAACTAAGGGAGACCAAGAGGTCAGAGTCGTTATCCCATTTTCTGGATCAAAGGTTCGACAAATAATCAATAATATTTATCAAATTCTACCAGACTATACTAAAAAGCTATACTAAAATAAAATTTTGCATATCTTTTTCAAAAACTTGGATATATAACTTCTATCCACATCTGGACTCTATTATAACTAATCCTCCTTGCACTTTATATCTTAATTTCACAATATGCCACTTTACTGTTTTTCCTTTTCAATTTGTACCGAAAATGCTAACAAACAAAACGTCGGTCAACATAAATGAATATGATGGTATGTGGGGGAAACAAAAATTGTACAACTAGGGTAACAATGTAATCAAGCAATTATCATTTAACTACCAAGATTACGTCTTAATAAATACTACTCAATCCTTACCTATTCCCTATCTCTGTGTTGTCCCTGCAGCGGACTTGAATACTACCTCTCTCATATGGTAGATCCTTACCCCCATGGACCTACCTCACAGGTAGCCAATACTTAGGGTTGCGGAGTCGCATGACCCTACCCAAAGGTATCCCAATCCCTGACTCATGGTGACTTGATGGACCTACCCCATTGGTAGCCAAGTACTAAGTCACCCAATGACCTGATGGACCTACCCCATAGTATCCATGTACTAGATCAATCTATCAAGCTATACTAGATCAATCTATCAAGCTACAGAGGGGACTAGGATCTGAGCTAGTAGGAATTTATCTTAGGTGATAGTCATATCCACATTATATTTGCATGAATTAAATTCATCCAATAGTTTAATTCAAGCCACCGATGAAAACTTTGGAAATCCTCAAAAAACTAATTCGGGATATTCATAAGCGTAACCACATACCTATGATTGCATATTTTGAGACAAAATCAACTAAGTAGAGAACACCCAACCAAGCAAGCAAAAATGCACAGAAATCCTAAAATAAATATACAAACTTCCTTTTATCAAGATTTATCCAAACTCATCATGCTTCTTAGGATTTCTATTCCAATTTTAGGGTTTCCTTTGAAATTAGGGTTTTGCCTCTACTTTTAATATCATGAACCCTAATTCAACGAATCTACATAAAACCTTAAATTTCTCATTTTAATACTCCTAGCAGACTTAGCATCATTATTTAGTAACTTATTCCCTTAATCCAAAATAAACCAAGTTTTTCTCTTCTTTTACCCAAAATTTGGCTTTCTATATGTATAATCCTACATACATAGGTTAAAACCCTAAAATTAATCAACTTTTCATGTAAAATGGACTGAAACTCTACTTTACTATTCCATAGGTTAATACTTCCCAAATTAACCCAATAAACCACAAAGATTCACCCTTTATACTCAATTAGGGTTTCTAATTACCTTTTAATACCTTTTTCTATCAAATTAAGGTACTTTTGCAACACAAGACAAAATTAGGTTACACAACTATTTTTATCTTATTCCTCGTATTTTCCTGATCAACTTTCATGTATAAAGTTTGTTAATCCGAGATTCCTAGCTATTTCTATGAATTTCGCAAGAAAAAGCCTTTTTTGAATTATTCGATTAGAGATAGAAAATACCTAAAAAACGGCGGCAGCTCGATCAGTGATATGGTGGTCCGCCTTCAAATCTAATGCCCCATGTCATGTGCGGATAAGTTAAGTCACCTTAACCTTAGATCGTTAGATTGGCGCGGGGGATCATAGTGGTCCGCTATCCGACGCCTGCTGTGTGTCATCCTCGTCTTCCTCCTCGCACGAAGCTGTGGCAGCGCCGTGGCGATTCTCTCACCGGAGAGATATCAATCAAGTGAGAGAGAGAGAGTGTTGGGCCTCGGAAGGTAGCTGTCTGGGTTCGTGAGGGTGTGAGGAAGCGAGTAGGGGTCTTTATATAGGGCTAAGAGGGATCCCCTTTAGGGTTTCCCGACCCTACCGCCACCGGCTCCTCAACCCAATTGGGTGTTTCCTCTAGACGTGACTAGAGTTTGGCAACCTAGGGTCGAGAAGGTTCAGTTCCCTCTCCCGGATTCAATGGAGCTATTTCCATGGGTACACATGCACTAGATCAAGAGAAAATTGAGGGGATAGTCCCTTTGTACCCGACCAGAGTCCCAGTTCCTATGTAACTTGACGATGAGTGGCACTCGTTGGATCAAGATCCAACAGCCCTCATTTCACGCAATCAACCAAAAAAAGAAAAACATATTCCTTTTTCAAGATAAATCATATTTTTGAGGATTATTTGAAAAAGCCATAACTCTTAATTCGTAACTCCTTTTTATCTCAAATTTTAAGGGAATCTCCTTAATGATTTAATCTTTCATCGTGCTAAATTTGAGCTTATTATTTAAAGAAACTGGGTCCGTTTCTTTATTTGCAAGTTATCACTTAAATATATATATTTTCCACATAGTTTCTCTTTCCCTAGCCCTTATATTATTATCCTGAGTTCCTTGAACCTCAAGGAACCTTAATGGTTCAAAATTCCATCTTGGGAATATTCTTTAGCACCTTTATTCTTCTTTTATCTATTTTCTTATTTATTCCTTTATCCAATTGAATTTCTTTTTTTTCTTTTCTCTTTCTTTTTCTCCATTGGGGCTCCTTGGACCCCATGAAACTCTAATATTTCGAAATCCTTTTTAGTGGATACTCATTATTCCTCTAGATGCATCTATATCCATGATTTCTCATTATCTTACTATTTCTTTATTAAAATATCTCTTTTTGAGGATTTCTCTTTATCTCTCTTTTTATTTTCCTTATTGGAATTCTTTCTAACATTAGAAACCTTATGGATACAAAAATCCACCAAAGATGACTCAATCATACCTCTTTCTTCTTATTTCCCACATTTTATCATTGTCTCCAATTTATTTCTTATTAAAGAAATATTTAATTGATCCTTTCTTTTCTTATTGCATTATCTTTGCAACTTTGCACTCCTTGGGACCCAAGGAACCCAAGAGGCATGAAATCCTCCTTTGGATAATATTCCCTTACCTTCTAGAGGTTTCTACATCTTTCTTTTCTCCATTTCTTATTTACTCATTTAATAATGGAGTTTTCTTTGTCTTTTCCTTGTTATTGGGCCCAATGGCCAATAAAGGCCACAAAACAACCAACAAGGCTATTCTAAACGAAATCCTTTTATTCAAAACAAATCATATCATTATTTTTTCAAATATCTTTAATAGGAGAAATTACATTTCTCACCAAAAGAACCCAAAAATTGGGGTTGTAACATCCTTCCCCTCTTATAGGAATTTTGCCCCCAAAATTCCACCAGGCACACAAACATACAGGATAAGCCTTCCTTATGTCCATCATGGCTCCCATGTGGCCTCACCCTTTCCATGGTGCTTCCCAAGAACCCTCATCATCTTATTTTCTTCCATCTGAGTTCTCTCTCACCTTGGTATATCATACCCTCACAGGTGACTCAGGACATTTCAACCTTTCCTAATGCTGAAGAGGTTCATGGCTAAGCTCATGGCTTGGGTACCTCACATAGTGCTCTAGATCATACTCGTGTAACACATCACGTTATCCTGAGGGGTAGACTAAACATAACCATCTCCACCAATCCATCTCAAATGGACCCATATATCAGGGACTCAACTTTCTCAGTTGTAGCTTAGAGGGGTCAGATTTTCACATCACATACTATCCCACAGTGAATTGCATGTCAGTCTGCTTTGCATCAGCTCACGACTCATGTCGCCCCTGGGCTATCTTTTAGCCATTGCACGATCAAAGTGACTTCATCTGCACACACTGTGGTCCTTTTCTGACCTTCGTGAGGTCCATTCACCAACATCATCTTAATGAAGTGGTGACCGACACAACCTCCCTTACAGAGCTTCTTTACATCCCGATACTGGCTATGGTGGTTATCATCACATCTTACAGGGGACAAGAACTATCTCCATGTATCACCCTGAATGAGCACACATGCTCTCATCAGACCCTCTAGTCTGGATCATACTAACCATTGGTTAGGGGTGATAAACTATACTAACATTGAGTTCTTCAAGTACCTACTTCCACCGCATGGAAGTAAACCTTTAGGTCACACTCAAGAACTTTTGAACTCGCATCATGGTGTAGTTGAACCATCTCTTGCTCTTACATGTAGTTCAATTGGATCTGTCCCTTGACAATACTATCTCTTTTCTCTTAGATCATGTCATCTAGGTAAGGTGATCTACCATAATCCATATTGCATCTTCACCTTCCTTGGTCCACGGGAGACTTACCAGGACATCCATAGTGATGAACTCCCATTCCCTCTCAGGGAATTTATATCCTTTGTATCAACCTACTGGGTTACTAGCGTTCGTCCTTCACCTCTTGACATGCATGGCAACAAGCAACATGCAACTTCATCTTAGGAACCCAAAATACTACTGAAACTTACCATCTTAGTAGTACCATGGTGTAAGGTGAATCTTAAAATCATGATCTCCTATATGTCATGATTCCTCAAGATCGATTACTCAGAATCCCTAAACCACTCTAATCAGGGTTTCATCACCTTCTTTCCAGAGAAGTGCATCTGAGGCTCTACAACCATCATTTTATTGCATAAAGGCCTAGACTGGCTAACCAAACAACCACTATCTTGATCAACATATATCGTTACATCTGAGTGTTAGACAAACTTATCTCTTTTTCAAACTTAGGGCTAACCTAACAACCTCTTCTAGCCTCTAGCTAAACTAGACAATAACATCTCAACCCGAGCATCCATTACCACCTTACATCCTTATGTGTACGGTAAAGTTGAAGACATACACCTCCATGTATTCCACTTATCATCTCATCTCAGACTTTAGGTCTATCTTGAACAAGAAAATTTATAGCTCATCTTCTTGGTTATCAAACTCAACCTTGTATATCTTATTTATTCCCCATAGCTCATGATAAAACATCCTCAAAAGATGACTACCTTTGTTCTCTTGATGTTTGTAAACCATCCACATATCGTTCACCCCACAAGGGTAAGTTATCATCTCTATCCTCATACCTCATGGAAATGTTCCAACTCACATCATCTTTATCCTTGGTGTATGGCATGCGTATTGTCCTATCTCTCACTCCCATAACAAGAGGAAATAAGCATTTGGATGCAGTCCAAATACAGAGTTCTTCCCATTCTAAGAGTAGAGATGGTACATCCCACCTTTCCAGTACACCTTCAAATCTAAGTTGAAACGTGCAACATATGTCTCTACATCACGATCATCTCGATATCAAAGTTACTTCCATGGAAAACGGGTCTCGAACCTACTTGGGTCCACACACAATCCTTGGTCATCTCCTTCTAGGTCTGTAGGGTGCCGACACTTTTGGGGTCATCCCTCTTCCCTTATGCATCTAGAGAGTGCCCTCCTCATCTACCCTTGGGGTCCCACATGAGTTCATGAAGGTGATCAACCTCCTAACCCATGGCCCTAAGACAATGATAGATGTTACCTCCCGACCCTATGGTCATGTGCAACTAGGGAATTAGGCAACTCCAACTTCCATCGGCCTTATCCCTACCTGACCCTAGGATAGACTTAAGATTCTAACATAGTACATGTCCAACTTAGAACCTTACCCAAGTCTCGAACATCTCTCTCTGCATTCATGGTCTGACTTTCATCATTTCATAGGGGTCATGGCGACCTGCCTATCTTGGTCAGGCCCCAAACTGATTACCTCCATGGTAACACATCCACATGCATTTCGAGATGGTTATCTATGGGTCTACAGGTTCATTCTCATACTATGTACTTTTTACTTAGCTTCTAAGATCCTATGAGACCTCTTTAGGTTACATCTAAACCAACAAAAACTTGTATACACCCTACAAAAGGGTCCCTCTCCCAGGATGGGAGGAAACTAAATCTTGATAACAAATGTCACAAACGTCCTTATGCCTAGGGTTTACATCAACATGAGCATGCTTAACCCAGCAAGCTACTAAGGCACAAGCATACCACCTACTAAACCATGCTACGTCATACTTGTTCTCATTCCTCAACATTTGATCAAGATCATACTTTTCCCTGTCACCAACTTAGTTGTGAGGGGTTCCTCAAACATACCTAAGACTTAAGGGGTTTCCCTTTCCTCTAAACATGAGGGGTTCCATGCTCGAATCTATAGAAACTCAAATCTTGTCATGAGCATTAGGTACACCACTTCCCCTCTTAGGCCTAGGAACCCTAGGTTCACTTTTTGGATGTCTAGTTGTGTGCTCAACCTTTTAACCACGAACCAAGCATGTACAAGGTATGACATGCACTTCCCATTATCCTTTTATTCGAGCAACACCTCAGATTTGAATCCTCCTCAAGGACAACCAACTAGGTGTAAGGCTAAACAACTTGTTACTAAACCTCTTCATGGTCTAAGGAAATCTTCTTCTTAACTCAGAAGGTAAACACCTATACCATAGGCACACAGGTACCAGTAGCCTCATCCTCTCTCCAGGGTTTGGTTCCTCTAAAGGCAGCCAAGATACCATCATCCTCCAGGTATCATACATGAGGCAACCGTAACCATCCACTTAGGTCACATCATCCTCAACTCCCTACTATTCCTCATATCTCGAAGTCTAAGCTTCCAACCTTCTTGCTTGGGTCCTACTCTCTCTCTCTCTCTAGAGCTATCCCTACAAATGACCTTACTACTAGAGGTCATCACTCCATGAAGGTGGATCACGCTCACAAGCATAACCCTACATGGGTGAAGCCCATGTCCAAACTTATGTTTGCTCAAGATTATCTATAGCTCTATGCTCATCTCATAAGCTATCCATCATACTCTCCTAGCCAGGGTTTCAACCTACTTCCCGCACTACAGACGTACTCTAGGTGCATTCTACACCATGCTCAAATAAGCCCATAGGGTTTCTATATGGTCATCACTAACCTCATCAATGAAGGAGTTATCCTTCACCCTAACATGTACGACCCTTCCCAGGGTTGGGTCACCATGGGTACTAGGGCACCCAACCTCTCATGGCTCATATCATCATGGGCATCCAAAAGCATGTCCACCCACACACCTTGTCTATCATGACATCTAACTCATCATGTCATCTCTCGCTAACCACCCTTAGGGTTAGGGTTAGCATCATCCTCAGAGGATGTACCAGGACTCTACTTATAATGGAGGTCTCTACCTCCAAGACTACCTCTCTCTACTCATCCTCTTGACAAGAAGGTCTAGCCTCATGTCTCTCCTGAGGGCATGACAACATATGTCATATGACCTACGCATGCAACTATTCTTTAGTTTACGCTTAAACTTTTAAGCTTATATCCATGACATCTTATTTAGATGCTTTTCATTAATTTGGTGGAGGATTCCTTAAACCTTATCAACTTTACCCATACTTCAAGAGGGTGAGGAAGAGAGAGAAAACCCTAAACCTTATAATCCTAACAGAATTAGGGTTGAGAAGGGATGAATATAGATGAGAGAGACCTAAAGGTAGCTTACTTCGAGTCAGATCCTAAGACATTGGCCAGGCAGTCACACGGATCCGGGAGTCCTCGTATTCTGACTAGTGGTGTAGAGGAAAATCTTGCCAGCCCCCAGGCATGATCCTTTTCTAGACACCTCTGTCTTTCGGAAAATCCTCTAATAACTCCCTTGGGTTCTATAGAGTTTGTAAAATTTAATAATTATTAAAGATTAAGTGAGGAACCTATTCTTTGATGCCAAATGTAACGACCCCCCTTCCAATAACCCCCATCTAAAGGAGACCAAGAGGTCAGAGTTGTTATCCCAATTTCCGGATCAAAGGTTCGACAAATAATTATTAATAATTATCAAATTCTACCAGACAATACTAAAAAGTTGTACTAAAGTAAAATTTTGCATACCTTTTTCAAAAACTTGGATATCTAACTTCTATCCACATCTGGACTCTATTATAACTAATCCTCCTTGCACTTTATTTCTTAATTTCACAATATGACACTTTACTGTTTGTCCTTTTCAATTTGTACCTAAAACACCAACAAACAAAACGTCGGTCAGCATAAATGAATATGTCAGTATGTGGGGGAAACAAAAATTGTACAACTAGGGTAACAACGTAATCAAGCAATTATCATTTAACAACCAAGATTACGTCTTAAACAATACTACTTGATCCTTACCTATCCCCTATCTCTGTGTTGTCCCTGCAGCGGACTTGGATACTACATCTCTCATATGGTAGATCCTTACCCCCATGGCCCTACCTCACAGGTAGCCAATACTTAGGGTTGTGGAGTCACATGGCCCTACCCAAAGGTATCCCAATCCCTGACTCATGGTGACTTGATTGACCTACCCCATTGGTATCCAAGTACTAAGTCACCCAATGACCTGATGGACCTACCCCATAGGTAACCATGTACTAGGTCAATCTATCAAGCTACATAGGGGACTAGGATCTGAGCTTGTAGGCATGTATCTTAGGTGATAGTCATATCCACATTATAGTTTGCATGAATTAAATCCATCCAACAGTTTAATTCAAGTCACTGATGAAAACTTTGGAAATCCTCAGAAAACTAATTCGGGATATTAAGAAGCGTAACCACATACCTGTGATTGCAGATTTTGAGACAAAATCAACTAAGTAGAGAAAACCCAACCAAGAAAGAAAAAATGCACATAAATCCTAAAATAAATATACAAACTTCCTTTTATCAAGATTTATCCAAACTCATCTTGCTTCTTAGGACTTCTATTCCAATTTTAGGGTTTCCTTTAAAATTAGGATTTTGCCTCTACTTTTAATATCATGAACCCTAATTCAACAAAACTACATAAAACCTTAAATTTCTCATTTTAATACTCCTAACAGACTTAGGATCATTATTTAGTAACTTATTCCCTTAATATGAAATAAACCAAGTTTTTCTATTCTTTTACCCTAAATTAGGGTTTCTATATGTATAATCCTACATACATAGATTAAAACCTTAAAATTAATCATCTTTTCATGTAAAACAGATTGCAACCCTACTTTACTATTGCATAGGTTAATACTTCCCAAATTAACCCATTAAACCACCAAGATTCACCCTTTATACTCAATTAGGGTTTCTAATTACCTTTTAATACCTTATTCTATCAAATTAAGGTACTTTAGCAAAACGAGATAGAATTATGTTACCAAACTATTTTTATCTTATTCCTCGTATTTTCCTGATCAACTTTCATGTATAAAGTTTGTTAATCCGAGATTCCTAGCTATTTCTATATATTTCGCAAGAAAAAGCCTTTTTCTACATTATTCGATTAGAGATAGAAAATACCTGAAAAATGGCGGCCACTGGATCACTTCAAATCTAACGCCCCACGTTGCGCGTGGCTAAGTTAAGTCACCTTAGCCTTGGATCGTTGGATTGGTGCGCGGGATCACAATGATCCGCTATCCGACGGCTACTGAGTGTCGTCCTTGTCTTCCTCCTCGCACAAAGCTGCGGCGGCGCCGCGACGATTCTCTTGCTGGAGAGATATCAATCAAGTGAGAGAGAGTGTGTTGGGCCTCAGGACGTAGCCGTCTGGGTTCGCGACGGTGTGAGGAAGCGAGTGGGGGTCTTTATATAGGGCTAAGAGGGATCCCCTTTTGGGTTTCTCAACCCCGTCGCCACCTGCTCCTCAACCCAATTGAGCGTTTCCTCTAGACACGACCAGAGCTCACCAACCTAGGGTTGAGAAGGTTTGGTTCCCTCTCTCAGATTCAATGGAGCTATTTTCATGGGTGCACATGCACTGGATCAAGAGAAAATTGAGGGGAAAATCCCTCTGTACCCAGTAAGAGTCCCAGTTCCTCTGGAACTCAACGATGAGAGTCGCTCGTTGGATCAAGATCCAACGACCCTCATTTCACGCGATCAACCAAAAAAAGAAAAACATATTCCTTTTTCAAGATAAATCATATTTTTGAGGATAATTAGAAAAGCCATAACTCTTAATTCGTAACTCCTTTTTATCTCAAATTTTAAGGGAATCTCCTTAATGATTTAATATTTCATCATGCCAAGTTTGAGCTTATTATCTAAATAAATAGGGTCCTTTTCTTTAGTTGCAAGTTATCACTTAAATATATATATTTTCCACATATTTTCTCTTTCACTTGCCCTTGTATTATTATCCTGAGTTCCTTGAACCTCAAGCAGCCTTAATGGTTCGAAATTCCATCTTGGAATATTCTTTAGCACCTTTATTCTTCTTTTATCTATTTGCTTATTTATTCCTTAATCCAATTGAATTTCTTTTTTTCTTTTTTCTTTCTATTTCTCCATTGGGGCTCCTCAGACCCCACAAAACTCTAATATTTCAAAATCCTTTTTAGTGGATACTCATTATCCTTCTAGATGCATCTATATCCATGATTTCTCATTATCTTACTATGTCTTTATTAAAATATCTCTTTTTGAGGATTTCTCTTTATCTCTCTTTTTATTTTCCTTATTGGAATTCTTTCTAACATTAGAAACCTTATGGATACGAAAATCCACCAAAGATGACTCAATCATACCTCTTTCCACTTATTTCCCACATTTTATCATTATCTTCAATTTCTTTCTTATTAAAGAAATATTTAATTGATCCTTTCTTTTCTTATTGCATCATCTTTGCAAATTTGGACTCCTTGGGACCCAAGGAACCCAAGAGGCACGAAATCCTCCTTTGGATAATATTCCCTTACCTTCTAAAGGTTTCTACATCTTTCTTTTCTCCATTTCTTATTTACTCATTTAATAATGGAGTTTCCTTTGTCTTTTCCTTTTTATTGGGCCCAATTGCCAATAAAGCCCACAAAACAACCAACAAGGCTATTGTAAACGAAATTCTTTTATTCAAAACAAATCATATCATTATTTTTTCAAATATCTTTAATAGGAGAAATTACATTTCTCACCAAAAGAACCCAAAAATGGGGTTGTAACAAAGTATTTCCACTACAACGGCTTACCTTTCTAGAAATCTAGGAGGACACATGAAAACCAACTTCAACTTATATCATGAGGATATTGTTTATGGGAACATGATGTCAACGTCCACTTGAACCTTATTGGTTACTTCACCCATTGTTTACTTCTCCATTTTATATCAGGGAATACATAACCTCATCATGGGACATCGTGAATTCCTTAGGTCAATAGACAGGCCTAGGGAGATATTAGGCTTTTCATGACAGAAAAAACTATATGGGAATACATTACTTGGTCATGTCAAGTAAATATGTATCCATATGACCTAGGAAAATGATCGTTGTATTATCAAAGTCGATCAATATAAGGCTTGCTTGATAGGAAACAATTGAATGGATTTAAGGTGGTAACTAGGCATGAACCTAATTATGAATGTTCAAAGCAACCTATACACACAACTATTGGACTAGCTTGCCATAAAGCAAGAGATGAAAAAAAACAATTACTTATGATGTATGGAAATGTTTACTTCTATAGAGAAGTTAGGGGTAGTTAGGATACCCACGAATGAGTCTAAACCAAAATGTGTTTTGAGGAATCATAGTAAGAAAAT
This sequence comes from Alisma plantago-aquatica, assembly GCA_963693085.1. Lineage (NCBI taxonomy): Eukaryota > Viridiplantae > Streptophyta > Magnoliopsida > Alismatales > Alismataceae > Alisma > Alisma plantago-aquatica. Next base: position 718,461,310 of record OY856413.1, read on the forward strand.
TAGACATGGAATGAAGCCCTATTTGGTATTCCATGACTAATGAATAGATACACAAACAACCTATATAAGATAATAAAATTTACTAATATAGGATAACTCAAAATAGTGAAATTAAGTAACTACTCAAGCTCTGATACCAAACTATAAAGATTCATAGGCGAGAGAGATCCACTCTTTAATTTATTGGAGATATAACACCAACCTAGTCTAAACATAATGGAACATATGAAGGAAGGGTGGAAATTTCAATTCATCTCTTGAGTAATATGGTACACAAAGACATATTGATCACTAGTGAAAAGTTAAATATTACATTATCAAAAAGATTATAAAATTCCACAAACAGGGGACAAAATAATAATAATGAAAAAGGTAAAAAAACATATACTGAAGATCAGTTGTAGAGGGCAATATGGCCATATCAAGCTATAATGCAAAGTCCATAGCCTATATTGACGGACATCTTCAATCATTATCCTCTATAACAATTACATCTAAGTGGTTTTCTAACAACACCTAGAACATGAATTAAATAGGTATGCATCATAAATACCAGTTTATTTGTGCTAAACAAAAATGGAGCATTAAAAGGATGTAAGGACAAAAGAAAGGGTTTTTGAAGTGAAAAAGGGCAATTTAATTTGGGTAAGTTCAATAAAATATCAAAAAAAACATAGTACCAAGATAATGAGGCATTTATATCATTTTTAAAAACTCTACAAACATAATAAAATAAGAAGATGTGTGTTGAGTACAGCAAACACAAACACAATATAAAAAATCTAGGGGACTAAAAGCTCAATGATAAAATAAAATATATAATTAGGATTTAAGATATTGTGAAACAGGAATATAACTCAAAACATGGCTCATACAAAAAAAAAGATTCAATCATTATATTATGAAATAAAATTGGGAATATGCAGATGCATGGTCTTCAAGGTTAAAGGTTAATTCTACTGGCATTTGTCCCAAAAATACATGTTTACATCGTATAAGTTCATTAGGTATGTTAGCTAAAACAACGAGAATTTGTATACTTTCCTGTTATAGTTATACATATTGAACCTATCATAGTTTTGATCAATTGAAGGTGTATTAGGGCTTTTACTCTTATTAAGTGGACATATCATCTACATATTTATTTTAGTTACAACATCATATTTTAGTCACATAACTCTATTTATGTATAAGTTTCATATATATGCAGTTATAATACATTTTTTTATAGGTTTCATATTCTAGTGCTCTCCTCATTTCGATAACATAAGGTATTGTTTAATGGACTACTATATTTATTGAATCCCAACTTCACCATTGCTTCATACATAGATTTAATACTAATATGTGATATTCTTAATTCAATATATCAACTAGGTCAGATAATTGTTACACTCATCAATACCATATTTTCACAGAAACTGTTCAATATGTAGGTATTTCATATATTTCCCTAAGGAATTTATGAGTTACATGCTTACTATATTAACATGTTATTATACTTATATTGTCATATGATATAGTTTAGTATACATGATAAGACTCGTCTATTGAGCTAGGGAATTTTTACATAATAATAAAACTGCAAATTATTGAATTGTATTCTTTACTAAGGTCATTAAGTGCTTTATCAATAATATTCAGGTTATGATATGATTGGCATTAGTTAGCTTTACAAAATTTGAGATACGATAAGGAACATAGACCTACAAATGATCACATCCACCAATCATATATAACGTGTTTGTAGGGTGGGGTTGAATTCAACCTCAATGCATCCCACATTTTACTAAGGATGTAAATCATAGATGCTAAAGTTCACTATAATTATCGCTTGGTTACTGTGAGTCTATGCATAGATGAAACTGGCACTGGTGGTTGGTTTCCATAGGTATGTTTCTGCAATTTTTGGAGTAGCACCTCCTAGTTACATACGCATGAGAGGAGCATACAACTAACTGAGATACTTGTATCCACTATTATAAGGAGTTTGACGATTCATAATGGGGATTGTCAACGTTGATCAGGGTCGACTTTTATTTGTGGAGGTCATATACCTTGGATTTGGGTATTAATCAAGGTATGAAGTGTCTAAAGATGAGGTTTCAGATCACTTTTTTTTTCGAAGAGGTGTCATGGAGTTAGAAAGTTACCGTGGGAAATGTGGTGGTCTTCATATTGCTAATTAGTTGATAGTATTGTTGTGTCTCCATTTTGACATTGAATTTGATTGCAGTCGGTGTTTGATATATTGATAGGAATCATCAAACTATTAGCTCTCACCATCCACTACAAAATTGGAGACAAATTCTCTCTATCAATAGTTGGCACAACACCAAGAAACATGATGGTGGTTGGGTTTTCTATGGATACAAGGATGAAGAGGGGAGAAAGAGAAGAAGAATGAGAGGAAGGGAAGAAAGAGAGGATAAGTAGAGGTGGCTCGGATTTGCAGTGCATGGAGAGTGGAAACAGAAGGAAGATACATAAGGATGAGTTTGGAGAGTGGTGTCAGGGAAGAGGAGAAGAAGAGGAAAAGGAAGCATAAGAATTGCCCTTGTTAGTTGTTGTTTCATCCATACATAATGCAAGGAACACACGAGTGAAGCACCACATCTGGGGATTGAAGGTGTTATGGGGAGAAATAAAAATAGTAACCTAGGTTGTAGATGAAATAGTAAATGTAATGATATATTTTAAAGTTTGTGAATTCATTTAATTAGATGAGGGGGTAAACATGCCCAATTGACCTAAAATATGGCATGTTGGCTAAGTCAGATGTGAGGAACCAAATCTTAATATTAATTTAACATTTATAATATGTTTGGCATTTTAATTAGTTATTTTTCTGATAACTACCCATTTAATACCTTTATTCTCCTTTTTTATGAATTTCCTACATTTGTACATTTTAATTTATTTCTATTCCTCAAAGACTTAGAATTACTCTAGAATGTCAAATAATGTAAAAAGTAATATATAAATAAATTTTAGTAACTAAATCTATGAGATTCTTACTTAAATAACTTACTACAACTTTTTCTAAATGTTTTATTATTGGAGCAATATATTTCTTCACTTCAAGTATCCAAATTCAATCTAAATTAGAATAAGAGGAACCTAGTATCATTTTAATGATAATTCATAAGAGAAGGGGAGAGATAAGATATGTACCTTGTTTTTGGTATGTTACACTCATTCTTCATCTAATGGTGTTTATGCTTTGCTATTTTCTGACTCTGTTCAACTTTAGCATTTGAGGGCTTGTAGGATAGTTGCTCCAAGGTGCCAAGACCATTTTTAGAGCATTCTTATGCTCTTTGACTTCTTCAATTTTAATATTTTGAGAAATTCTCTTTGAGTTTTTCCTTGGGATTCTTGGGGTAGGCTAAAGATGACTTTGGGTATAGTCTTTGGCCTTCTCCATAGCTAGTATCAACCCCTTCAATCATTAGAACATAAGTACATGCAAATAATCTCCATAAGTGGATTTCAGTATATTTGATACTTGTTTAGAATAAGCATAGATTCTAATTATCTTAACATGATAATTAAGCATATTTAAGATACATGGATACCTAAACTAGGGATCCATCACCATACCAAGATTAAAACATATATTCCTTAAGTGTACACCTACTAGATCTCTAGATTGATCCATTTACAAAAGAAATAATGAATTTATATGTAAATGTGATTATTAGATATTCAAGTTCAAAAGTGGTTGAATTTTGTATAATCTTATTATCTCCTTAACAATCAAACAATCCAATTTTACTTGAAGCAGGAAACTACAAGTTTACCATATAGGGTGTCAAAACCTACTTCAGAATTATAAGGCATTGATAACCTTTGGGTAAATGATCTCATTATAGGAATAGTAAACACGGTTATGGAAGTGCCACGTGTGGGATGGCATGAAAATATAACAATAAAATTTAAAAGTTCCACAAAATTATAAGGAATTTGTGTGAGATGCAAATGCATAACATGCAAGATAACAAACAAGACAGGATAGTCAAGAATCAATAAGATAACAGATAGGTTGTACAACCATACCAAATCAATAAACAAGACATGATAGTCATAATCTAACAAGACAAAGGATAAAGTGCACAACCATACCTAATCAAAGTTTTGACTCATGATGTCTTTGGCATGAAACCTTCCTTAAAATGATAGAAGAATGGTCATTGTTGTTGTACCCTGGTCTTGTAGTTGTTGATCATAGAAAGTGGAAGATCCTTAGGTGTTGTGTGTTGGCTTCTGATAGTATTGTCCCTAATGGAGGTGGATATGAGTCGGGAATGTTAATAATGGTCCAAAAGGCTTGGTCCAACTCCATATCATGCTGCCATTGAGTGTGGTCGTAGCTATGAAGATGGTTCTTCTGAAAGTATATGCGTTGGTGATCTGTCCACATCTCTTGTTGTCTTATCTATATGCTCTCCAACAACGCCATTATAGATGACATGTTGTAGGTGTTTGCTAGAGGTGGTGGCTAGGGTTGAGCATTAGAACCTGACCCGACCCACCGTCGGACCCGCACCCAACCCACAATTTTCTTTAGGTGGGCTAGGGCCTTGTCTTTACGCCCCACAATTTGATATGGGCCGGATTATAGTCTACCTAAATCCGAACCAGAGGACTCAAAGACCTGACCCTATACCCGAGGACTCGAAGACCAAATGTTGTATACAATATAGACATTTATTTTATTAGTATTTTACAATGAAAAGTCATATACACAAATATTGATTGTTGTTCCTAAATAAAAAAATATATGTAATGCGCAATTGTCCTCATAAATTATTTTGTCTCTTCATTAGATAATATACATTATTTTGACACTAGGTCTATGATGTTATCCTTTCCAAATTCATACTCTCCCCAATTTACTCAACCACACAACTTAATTAGACTTTTCATTTTCCAATGGTAGGTAAATGATTTTACCACTTGTTAAATCTTCATGATACGTTAATACACAAAGTGATGCCTATAATAATTCATTACCATATAGACAAGATAACAATTCACTGCCCTCTTGAATCACTTTGATGTCCAATGCCAATTCTAAATTGACTTAACAATAAATTCAATCCACGATACACTCAGAATTTCTAACTTTCATGAAGAATTTTCAAGTTTGAACATAGAAAAATAATGTGTATGTATATTTTGTAATATATACATTCCAAAATAAATTGACTTTGTTGAAAGAAATTGAAAACACTAGCACGTCACTACCTTCATTCGGTAAAAATTATCAACACAGATTGGACTCGAACCCTGCCCACAATCCGAGTATACAACATAGGACGAGTTCAGGTCTATAAAGTGTAAAATTGTCGGGTCGTGACACAGTCTACGGCCCGCTAGTAAAATCCAAGTCCAGGTCTGGATTTTAATGGACGCGCCACAACCTGATCCGATGCTCAACCCTAATTGGTGGTTGTTCAATGTGATCGGTCTCATAGCGCTTTTTCACACAGCGAGTGTTATTACTTTCTTCATCTTGTGGGGTTGCACTTGAATGTACTCCTTCTTGGACATTATGTACCGGTGCCTCAAAGATATCTCTTGGACGGTTGCTCGAAGCAACATTTTCCATAAGATTGGGTAAGGGTCCCAATTCACAATGAAATGCTAGCAAAAACAATGCAATAAAAAATGATCCAACTTGTGCATCTATCGTTAATCGTGAGAAAAGTGTTTTTTTGGCAGAGAAATATGAAATATATTACAAGACAAGCAACGGAAGCTTAGCCGGTAGGGGCTCAATGTAATAATCCCTACCGGATTTAAAGCCAAAAAAATTGTACTGAAAGCTTCTTTATACAGCAAACGATCTGCTATGTAGTCGTTACATGAGGACTTTTCAGATCTGGTAATTGAATAAGTGCTGAACCGCCGTCCAGTGTTCCCCCAAACACTTCACCTTGTGGGGTTGCACTTAGAATGTACTCCATCTCGAACATTATGTACCGGTGCCTCAAAGATATCTCTTGGACGGTTTGCTCGAAGCAACTTTTTCCATAAGATTGGGTAAGGATCCCAATTCACAATGAAATGCTAGCATAAACAATGCAATAAAAAATGATGCAACTTGTGCATCTATCATTAATCGTGAGAAAAGTGTTTTTTTGGCAGAGAAATTTGAAATATATAGCAAGACAAGCAACGGAAGCTTAGCTGGTAGGGGCTCAATGTAGTCTCTACCGGATTTAAGGCTCAGGTAATTGAATAAGTGCTGAACCGCCGTCCAGAGTTCCCCCAAACACTTCACGAGATCAGCAGAAGCTACCACTCACCTGAAGTGCTTGAGAGGAACACTAGAGGGCGTGCACTCGACAACTGCGTGTAGGCATTGGCAGTCCTGACCTAAGATGGTACACCATACAATCTGTTGCAATGTCCTTATATATCACAGAGCAACTGCCTTGCACTCATACTAGCCCTAAGCCGACACAAAAGAACCTAGACGTGCACATGGCCTCATTCATCAAGTCCAATCCTTTTTACTTGTCCTAGGATTGAACCCACGATGGAATGAGAATCAAGACAATATGCTGCGATATGGGGAGCGTGCCTTTTCCGCTACATTTCAAGTTCATTCAAGAGAATTGTCGAGGAGAGAGAAATCTTTATTTTGGAAGTCAGAGGAGAGAGAACTCGTTGGCCTTTTATTCCTTGATTGATACTCTAATTAATCCTGGAAAGAAAGGCGGACAAATTCAGACCACGCCATTCATTGAGCCCTTTCTAGCGAAATGGAACCTAAATATGTACACTTACGTGAAGATAAAATTCACAACCATAAAAACGGGGACAATTAGATATGAAGAAAACAGCTAAAATTTGGACAATCAGAAAATAAAATGAAAACAAAGCAATACGTTCTGGCAACGATATAGACAGCAATAGGGGGCCACTAACAGAGGCAGATCTAAATGGAGGCTGCCTGAGCTCTATCGCCCTGCTCCCTAAAAAAAGTATAATATACATATATATTAACAATAAAACACAATAGCAATATGATGATACATATAAGACGGTTCAATCTAAAAGATGTATATGATACTTAGGCAGTTGCAGGCGCCCTTTCTTGAGTTCTTTTGGCACGGATTCAATTCCCTGTTGCTTCAAATTTTTGGATTAGAAACAAATATATACATTCATTTGAAGATTTTTTTTAGAAAGATTCATTTGGGCCAATGGCAATGACATGTGCTCCTATAATGAAATTTTTGGGTGCAGGTTTAATTCCTCTTGTAACTGATTCCCTATTTGAAAAAAGAAGGATTGAGATGTAGAAGTCTACTATAAAGTGGAGGTATTTTTTAATAAGCATTTTAATATGTTAGTATGCCATAAAAATTTCAAAATCTAATGATAGAGACAAAGTGTAACAATTTTACTTTTTGTATCGTTCACTGTTGTTATACTTCGGAGTAATGTGTTTTCCAAGAAGTTATGTCGTGATGGTGAAGTAGCAATTTATTGTTACTTTGATATTCATACATATAAAGCCATAGTATTTCATACTTTCATGGCGGTTAGGTATATTTCTTTTGTGATTGATTGTTATCTTGAGTGTGGAATATGAACATTAATTAGTTAGCAATGCACACAAAATTCCTAATTTATCACTTCAATATCTTACATATTTGTTTAATATACCAATTCAATCAAGTAAAATGACCTTGGTCATTGAGCATCAACTTTGGTGGTTGTTCAACTCACCTTCACTTATTGTATCTTTCTAAATATGACATTGGAAAAAAGTAAGGTTCAACACTGAGCCTTGTTTTTTATTTTATATATATATATATATATATATATATATATATATATATATATATATACATATAATATGCTGCAATGTCCTTATATATCACAGAACAACTGCCTTGCACTCATACTAGCCCTAAGCCGACACAAAAGAACCTAGACGTGCACATGGCCTCATTCATCAAGTCCAATCCTTTTTACTTGTCCTAGGATTGAACCCACGATGGAATGAGAATCAAGACAATATGCTGCGATATGGGGAGAGTGCCTTTTCCGCTACATTTTAAGTTGATTCAAGAGAATTGTCGAGGAGAGAGAAATCTTTATTTTGGTAGTCAGAGGAGAGAGAACTCGTTGGCCTTTTATTCCTTGATACTCTTATTAATCCTGGACAGAAAGGCGGACAAATTCAGACCACGCCATTCATTGAGCCCTTTCTAGCGAAATGGAACCTAAATATGTACACTTACGTGAAGATAAAATTGGAGCTCACAACCATAAAAACGGGGACAACTAGATATGAAGAGAACAGCTCCTAAAAATTCGACGAGAGTTCAATCAGAAAATAAAATGAAAACAAAGCAATACGTGCTGGCAACGATATAGACAGCAATAGGGGACCACTAACAGAGGCAGATCTAAAGGGAGGCTGCCTGAGCTCTATCGCCCTGCTCCCTAAAAAATGTATAATATACATATATATTAACAATAAAACACAGTAGCAATATGATGATACATATAAGACGGTTCAATCTAAAAGATGTATATGATACTTAGGCAGTTGCAGGCGCCCTTTCTTGAGTTCTTTTGGCACGGATTCAATTTCCTGTTGCTTCAAATTTTTGGATTAGAAACAAATATATACATTCATTTGAAGATTTTTTTTTAGAAAGATTCATTTGGGCCAATGGCAATGACATGTGCTCCTATAATGAAATTTTTGGGTGCAGGTTTAATTCCTCTTGTAACTGATTTCCTATTTGAAAAAAGAAGGATTGAGATGTAGAAGTCTACTTTAAAGTGGAGGTATTTTTTAATAAGCATTTTAATATGTTAGTATGCCATAAATTTTCAAGATCTAATGATAGAGACAAAGTGTAAGAATTTCACTTTTTGTATCGTTCACTGTTGTTATGCTTCGGAGTAATGTGTTTTCCAGGAAGTTATGCCGTGATGGTGAAGTAGCAATTTATTGTTACTTTGATATTCATACATATAAACCCATAGTATTTCATACTTTCGTGGCAGTTAGGTATGTTTCTTTTGTTATTGATTGTTATTTTGACTGTGGAATATGAGCATTAATTAGTTAGTAATGCACACAAAATTCCTAATTTATCCTTCAATATCTTACACATTTGTTTAATATACCAATTCAATCAAGTAAAATGACCTTGGTCATTGAGCATCAACTTTGGTGGTTGTTCAACTCAACTTCGCTTATTATATCTTTCTAAATCTAACATTGGAAAAAAGTAAGGTTCAACACTGAGCTTGTTATATTTTTCATTGTGGTGAATGATATGTTTTTTTGTTACTAAATTTTTTTTGGGTATGGAGCACGAACATTAATTGTTAGTAATACACAAAATCTATTTCAATTAAGTAAAATGACCATAGTCATTGAGCATGATCTTTAGTGCATATGGTTTTCATTATCAAAAACATAAGAGAGAATAAGAACCCCTAAAGAAGATGGTCCAAATGACCCCCTCTCGCACACGTGCCAATTTTCTACCTTCCGACTACAAATCTATCAACAAGAGGTGCCCAGATCATCCAGAACATATTCTTATTCTTTTCTTTCTCCTATCCTTGCTCTTGGATGTCATCCAATGGAATAGAAGGATACTGTATGGATCAAGAACTTCATATGGGTGAACTTATGTGAGGTTCCAACTACTAATGACATAGTAGAAATGTTGATGACAACAATGGAGCTACTAGTTAGGTTGGGAATCTCAGATAGCATACTACGACACTTCCATCTCATACGAGTAGTCGTACAATAAAGAGATATGAAAATTGTGAAATACTAACTTGAAGCAAATGTTTCTAAACCATCTACTAAAGCACTTTCACAATAGAAGCATGATGGTCATGTTAGGTCACTTGGAATGCAATCCGTGGGTGATTGGCTCTAAATGCAAGTGGGAGTATGTTGGTATGTATGCCTAGAGAGTCAATCATATGATGATTGTTATGGCATAACTTATAAATGATTTGATTATTAATAAAGGCAATCTTCCAATTTATTCTATTTATTCAGTTTTGAGATAATGAAATAACATAATAAATGTCTACATAATGATATTACTCGATAACATATGTCTTTAGGTTGAGGACCTAAACAATGAGATCATATAGATGTTAAGAGTATATACATTCTCGTTGTGTCCATGATCAGTTGTTATTGTAGAAGGTAAATAGATAGAAATGACACATAAGATCTGAGTGTGAGTTGGTTGATGATAGAATCTCATTACTCGTGATATGGTGATATCAAATCAAGCACATAGATACATGTTAGAGAACAATGTATCAGACAGGCCCACCATGAGATAGATACATGGAAACCATTACCATGGTAGTCATAGTCAACTCTCATAGTGATGGTAGTGTTTGTGGTTCTTCGGCCTAAAATAATTGCACTCATCATGTGTCATTCGATATGATTTGACATCATCAAACACAATCATGAAACATGGGTTGTTATAAAGGTGATGATTGGGTGACTGCGACACATGGGGATTGGTTGTGAGTGATATAGATGGGATTTGTCACTCCTAAGGGAGTATGATATTTAAGGCCTCTTGATTAGTGAGAATGAGAAATGTATGGCCCCACACATTTTAGTCAATATGTGATATTGAGCTTACATATATCTTAGACATTCTACTCTGGTTCAAGAAACAAGATTGAATAATAATGAGGATAACTATTTTATGCCTCTAGTTCAATCTAGATATTAGTGAAAAAGGAACTATACAAAAATTGTAACACCATACGTAGATTGTAGGTTGAAGTTGTTCCAACTTTCCATTTACTTAGGTAGTAATGATGTGTGACTAGACACCTCTCATTGCTTGTGATGTCATAAGTTGTTATGGACATTCACTGCCAACGTTATATGGGATCTATAGGGTCACACACATAGGAACTCATCTATAAGAGGATTTTAATATTGAATTATGAATGGATTGATTACTTAAGTGTTTAGGTATTGAATTCACGCAACAAATCAGCTGACGGGACTGCCAAACAATCAGCTCAAGTGTTGAGACAGTCGTTTGGAGTGTCATGATGATGACATTGTGCATTGGCTGGAATTTAGCCCGACCTGGCCTTCAATATGCCCATCTCGAGTGATGTGAGACGCTCATCTTGTCTACACCAAATAGCCATTTTGAGGGTGCAATTCGGTTGCATCTAGGATTGGTGATGACGTCATGACGTGGACTAATTGGAATTGAATTGTCGACTTATGTACAAAACTGGGAAACTATGAAGCGACCGTATCACAGTGTGAGATGACCATCTCGTGTGCCAAATGACTGTATGGGTTGGTAGACAACCATTTTAGTTTTAGTAGGCTGCGAAGTTTACAAAATTGTTGTGAAAATTCGAGATCTTATGGTCCCTTCCACTCACGGACAGACTGGAAACCCAGAACATGGCCTCTACTATAAATAGAGGGGTACTGGGGGCTTTCTAGAGCACAATACAGACAATTGAGAATCAATTACTCTGATAATTGTTTCTCTCTCTAGTTTTGGTAACCAAGAGAGCCCAAGCAAGTCCTACCCGACTAGGGAGGGATAGCTATGGGAGAGAAACAACTGAGGATCATCATTGTGGGAGAGTAGGTTGGTGATTAGTACACCAACAGGAGGGACAACTCCTTCATGTCCATTCTAGCAGGATGAAATGAGTTCTAGTTGGTCCGTGTGGACTTCTCTAGAGGCGAAGTGACCTTTTCCCGTCACTAAGGAGGACGACGTCAGCCAGCAGTCTGTGATGAGAGGAGCTACTGCAGATGACGATGTTCGAGTCTGTTATCTAGTGGAGTAGCAGTCAGACGAGTCTCAGTGCAACTAGGAGCTGCACAGACACCGTCTAAGATAGAGTGTGCATCTACATCGACAATGATCTTCGTTGGGCTTTCTCCAGGAGGCATATCTTTGTGAAACCATCCTTCCCATTACATAGTTATTGATGCGATCCGCTGATTAATGGGAAATATGTTAGTAACAATTTTGTTTCTGCTGCCTATATGATGTCATATTTCCCTACAAATCATTCTCACATAAGAGTGAAATCTATATGTCCTGGAGATACTAGAACTAGATGAACCCCTTCAGACTGCACCTAGGGTTGATAGGGATGCTTACAAAAAGCATATTGAAGATGTCATGGATGTCAAGTGTCTGATGCTATGCTCAATGAACTACGATTGTAGAGGCAGCATGAGAACATAGATGTGATTGAGATGGTCACACATCTCAAGAACATGTTCCAATATCAGGCAAGACAAGAGAGATATGATGTCTCCAAGGCACTGTTCAAATGTAACATGGCAGAAGGAGATCTAGTAGGTCCTCATGTGCTCAAGATAATTGGGTATGTGGAGAACGTAGCTAGATTGGGTTTCCCTTGGGTCAAGAGTTGGCCACTGATGTGATTCTACAGGCTCTTCCCAAATCATACAGTCAGTTTGTCATGAACTACAACATGAATAACTTTGACAAGTCATTGACAGAGTTGTTGGGCATGTTGAGAACAATTGAGGGACAAATGAAGAAAGACAAGCCTGAGTCTATGATGGTGATCAGCAAGACAAAGGGGAAGTTCTAAAGTTGGCTAGAATCCCAACTCTTCAGATCTCAAAGCAAATGGAGGAGTGAGTAAAAGAGGCAAATGTCACCATTATCACCAGCCTAGACATTGGAAAAGAAATTGCCCACTCTAGTTAGAGGAATTTAAGAAGAAGAAGGAAGGAAGGTACTGAGGCCTCCACTTTAGGTATAACTGTTATAAGATAAATTTGATTACTTCTTTGTTTTGGTATGTGATACCAAACAAAGATCTGACATACTTGATGTACATGATCTGACAAGAAGTAAAAGCCCCCATGGAGGAAAAAGATGGACAAGGCAAAGCAAGAGTTGCAGAAGCCTTGGTGTACATTTAAATTTATCTTAGCCCAATGGGCATGTAATAGAGTTAGTTGAACTGTTATTCATTATGCCAATAAATAGAAACATTAACTTTAAGCATCTTGTATGACAAGAATGATGAATCAATAAAGTAAGATATTAATGTTTCAGTTTCAAAAGATATGATCTTGCATGGCAATACCCAAATATATAATGATCTTTGCTTTGAAATAATCTTGGATAAATTTTTCAAGGTTTATACCAAAGGATTGTAATTGATAACTCAAGATTATCATTAGTAATAGTCACCTTGGATGTACATATAAGAAATGCATGTCTAGAAAACATATTGATGTTAATCTAGATTCCCTTGGTTATCAAACATAAGGAAACATGCAATGCCTTATTTACACACAATATGAAATGACATTCTTCACTAGATGTAGTGGGAGGATAAGCCTTCCATCAAACCTCATACATATGAATCTTGAATATCTCATGGAAAGAATTTTATAGATAATCTTTTTTACTTTGTTTCAATTATTGGTAATATGATGATATGCACTCAGTAAAATGGAAACAAAAAATCTCTTGAAATGTTCAAGGAGATTATGACTGAAGTATGACTTTGATGAAAGTATTAAGAAACTTTGATGAGATCAAATGTTGAAGTACTTTACATCAATACCTTGAGAACCTTCAAAGAAAGAACCATGATAATGTATCACAAGTCAAATCCAACTGAACATAATGATGTGTCAGAATGAAGGAATTATACCATGACAAGTCATGATATAATTATCAATTAATCCAATCCTCTTGTATCCTCATAAATATATACCTATCATTAAATCATGTACCATCTGAATGGTTTGTTAGACATCATATGTGATATAGTTTGGAAATGTCCCAATATGTCTAAAGAATTAAAACCTACATTGTGTTGAAGGAGCCAAATGGGTATACAAAGTAGATGACGGAGCTAGCAAAAAGAGAGGGGAGGAAACTGCATACGAGAACATTTTATTTTTCATATATTTTTCCCAGTACTATTACATAAAGTACCATTATTTTCGTTTTGGATATTCTTTTTGTTGACCCATTGTGTTGTAGGGCTATATGATGGCAGGAAGCAGTGTAGAGGAGGAAGAATTGGCCAACCCAAGATTTTGAAGGGTGGCCAAGACATACTCTTTTTGACTTTTTGATGTGGTGAAAATATATGAAATGATGAAAGAAAGGTGGGTGAATAGAGAGACCAAGTAATATGGATCATCATGTACGGCTTCTTGCAAATGAGGTAATCAACTAATTTCACTAAAATTTTAATTAAGCTATTATGAGGAAACAATATGGTAAACCATATGTTTCATACAAGTTTGACCTAAAATGTTTAGCATTTGCAATTTACAATGATTACGACTTATCCATAAATCCCAAACCAAAATAGAATTGGTAAGCAATAATGAAACCAAGTATCTTTTGAAAGAAATAAACTCAAGATATCATGGACAAATCCATCTAAGGTTAACATGCTGAATCCAAAATATGGAGTTCTAGTTGCAACACCTTTTAGGGAAAAAAATCATGTATGGGGCGATGGTGGAAGCATCGCTTCAAGCCACCCATTATCATATCAAGAAACACCTAGTATACAGTAAACTATAGAAAATGTATAACTAAATAGAACACACAACAACATATTCAAGTCAACATGCAATGCCACGTGTGGGATGGCATGGAAATAAAACAAAAAAATTTAAAAGTTCCACAAAATTACATGGAATTTGTGTGAGATGTGAATGCATAACATGCAAGATAACAAACAAGACAAGATAGTCAAGAATCAATAAGATAAAAAGTAGGTTGTACAATCATACCAAATCAATAAACAAGACATGATAGTCATAATCTTATAAGACAAAGGATAGGGTGCACAGCCATACCAAATCAAACTTTTGAATCATGATGTCTTTGACATGAAACTTTCCTTAAAATGATAGAAGAATGGTCATTGTTGTTGTACCCGGTCTTGTGGTTGTTGATCATAGAAAGTGGAAGATCCTTAGGTGTTTTGCATTGGCTTCTGATAGTATTATCCCTAAAGGAGGTGAAAATGAGTCGGGGATGCTAAGAATGGTCCAGAATGCTTGGCCCAACTCCATATCATGTTGCCATTCAGTATGGTCGTAGCAATGAAGATGGTTCATATGAATGTACATGTGTTGGTGATCTGTCCACATCTCTTGTTGTCTTGTATATATGCTCTCCAACAAATCCATCATAGATGACATGTTGTAGTTGTTTGCTAGAGGTGGTGGCTACGGTTAAGCATTAGAACCCGACCCAACCCACCACCAGACCCGCACCCAACCCGCAATTTTCTTTAGGTGGGCTAGGGCCTTGTCTTTACGCCCCACAATTTGATATGGGTCGGATTATAGTCTAGATAAATCCAAACCCGAGGACTCGAAGACCCGACCCTATACCCGAGGACTCAAAGACCAAATGTTGTATACAATATAGTCATTTATCTTATTAGTATTTTACAATGAAAAGTCATATACACAAACATTGATTGTTGTTTCTAAAGGAAAAAATATACGTATTGGATGATTGTCCTCATAAATTATTTTGTCTCTTCATTAGACAATATACATTATTTTGACACCAAGTCTATGAAGTTATCCTTTCCAAATTCATACTTTCCCCAATTTACTCAACCACACAACTCAATTAGACTTTTCATTTTCTAATGGTAGGTAAATGATTTTACCACTTGTTAAATGTTAATGATACGTTAATACACAAAGTGATGCCTATAATAATTCATCACCATATTGACAAGACAACAATTCACTTCCCTCTTGAGTGATTGATGTCCAATGCCAATTCTAAATTGACTTAACAATAAATTCATTCCACGATTCACTCAGAATTTCTAACCTTCATGAAGAATTTTCAAGTTTGAACATAGAAAAATAATGTGTATGTATATTTTGCAATATAGACATTCCAAAATAAGTTGACTTTGTTGAAAAAAATTGAAAACACCAGCATGCCACTGCCTTCATTCGGTAAAAATTATCAACACGGATTGGACTCGAACCCAGACCACAATCCGAGTATACAACATAGGCCGAGTTTGGGCCTATAAAGTGTAAAAATTGTCGGGTCGTGACACAGTTTGCGGCCCGCTAGTAAAATCCAAGTCCGGGTCCGGATTTTAATAGACCCGCCATAACCTGATCCGATGCTCAACCCTAATTGGTGGTTGTTCAATGTGATCGGTCTCATAGCGCTTTTTCACTCAGCGCGTGTTAATACTTTCTTCACCTTGTGGGGTTGCACTTAGAATGTACTCCATCTCGAACATTATGTACCGGTGCCTCAAAGATATCTCTTGGACGGTTTGCTCGAAGCAACTTTTTCCATAAGATTGGGTAAGGATCCCAATTCACAATGAAATGCTAGCATAAACAATGCAATAAAAAATGATGCAACTTGTGCATCTATCATTAATCGTGAGAAAAGTGTTTTTTTGGCAGAGAAATTTGAAATATATAGCAAGACAAGCAACGGAAGCTTAGCTGGTAGGGGCTCAATGTAGTCTCTACCGGATTTAAGGCTCAGGTAATTGAATAAGTGCTGAACCGCCGTCCAGAGTTCCCCCAAACACTTCACGAGATCAGCAGAAGCTACCACTCACCTGAAGTGCTTGAGAGGAACACTAGAGGGCGTGCACTCGACAACTGCGTGTAGGCATTGGCAGTCCTGACCTAAGATGGTACACCATACAATCTGTTGCAATGTCCTTATATATCACAGAGCAACTGCCTTGCACTCATACTAGCCCTAAGCCGACACAAAAGAACCTAGACGTGCACATGGCCTCATTCATCAAGTCCAATCCTTTTTACTTGTCCTAGGATTGAACCCACGATGGAATGAGAATCAAGACAATATGCTGCGATATGGGGAGCGTGCCTTTTCCGCTACATTTCAAGTTGACAGAAGAGAATTGTCGAGGAGAGAGAAATCTTTATTTTGGAAATCAGAGGAGAGAGAACTCGTTGGCCTTTTATTCCTTGATACTCTAATTAATCCTGGACAGAAAGGTGGACAAATTCAGACCACGCCATTCATTGAGCCCTTTCTAGCGAAATGGAACTTAAATATGTACACTTACGTGAAGATAAAATTGGAGCACAACCATAAAAACGGGGACAACTAGATATGAAGAGAACAGCTAAAATTTCGACGAGAGTCCAACCAGAAAATAAAATGAAAACAAAGCAATACGTGCTGGCAACGACATCGACAGCAATAGGAGGCCACTAACAGAAGCAGATCTAAAGGCAGGCTGCCTGAGCTCTATCGCCCTGCTCCCTAAAAAATGTATAATATACATATATATTAACAATAAAACACAATAGATATTTGTTTTGGTGTGGTAGGCTCACTGGACGGCGCTCCTAGGGTTTTCCCTCTGGGCGAATTTTGATAACCACATGTTGGTGGTGAAGGATATTAGGCCGGACGACATCCCGACGGAGATGATACTGAATCTTAGCTACTTCTGGATTCGGCTTTACAACCTTCCCCTAGGGTTCGGATCGGAGGAGGCCATCAAGGTTGTGGCGTCCAAAATTGGCAGAGTGACGGCGGTGGATTTACGAGACTTGGGTTGGGGGCGTTGTGTAGAGCAAGAGTTGAAATCGATGTTTCAAAACCCATCCGGCAAAAACAGAAGATCGGAGATAGTGAGGGTCGAATCGTAGATGTGGAGATCCGCTATGAAAGGATGTCGAACTTCTGCTACTTGTACAGCTTGATCGGACATATGGAAAAGGATTGCAGGGAGGATGTTGAAGACGATGAAGAGGGGTCGCCGTCGAGGCTATGGGGGCCCTGGATCAAGGCATCGCCAACAAAACGCTGGGCAACATCGAGGAAGGAGGAGCTTCTGGGCAGGGACAATGCCAAGAAAGAATTGTGGTTCGTTTCAAAACCCAAACCTGGGAGTCGGACGACGGGGGTCAGTGACGCTAGCGGCACATGCAACGCCAGGGGTCGGGAGGAGGACTTGATGGAGGAGGTGAGGGACACGGCGAAGTCTGTTTCGTTGGAGGATCTTGATGTCGTCTTCATCAAACGGACGTATGGGGACGAAGGCCATAGACAAGAGTCCTTGGGTATCCAGGACACCTACCTCAACAAGAGGGCAGTGGGAGACACTGGGTGCAGGAAGGAGACGGCTAGTGTCTGTGGAAAGGAGGACGTTGCCACGCATACAGCTATGGGCACGGAGACGCAGGTTACTGGACAGGAGTCCATGGACACACAGAATATTGGCCCCAGCAGGATGACACCACGAGGCATCGGTCGCGTGCAGGAGTCGTGTGAGGCGTATGTAGGCGAGGACACCGTCTTGTCTGACGAGGGCTCTCAAGGCAACAATGGCCATGCGGCGTTGCGGGATGTCGGACTCGAAGGCAAGCAGGGAGACAGGGAGGGACGCAGTGTTCAAGTCGACACAAGGAGTCGGCCGTAGACGAGGGTGGAAGATCCCGGAGACACACGCCTGAGGGGTGTCAAGGTAGCGGCTACTCAGTTCGAAGACAGGAGCAATGGGCCTCGGTCCAATGGTGAGCCGGCACAGTTCAAGACATCTGCCTTTCTGTCTACGTATGCTAGCAGCTATGGAGGAGGTGTCAGGGATGGGATGGGGGTCCATGCGAAGGGGATCAGGGAGGAAGGGGGACGCCTTGTGCTTGGAGCAGTAGGGAAGGGGTGAGAAGACAGACATACTAGGGGGGGTGCAAGGTGGAAGCAAGAAGGTTGGGAAGGGAAGGGGGAGAAGAGTGGGAAGAGTTACTAGGTTGTTCCAACTTTCCATTTACTTAGGTAGTAATGATGTGTGACTAGACACCTCTCATTGCTTGTGATGTCATAAGTTATTATGGACATTCACTGCCAACGTTATATGGGATCTATAGGGTCACACACATAGGAACTCATCTATAAGAGGATTTTAATATTGAATTATGAATGGATTGATTACTTAAGTGTTTAGGTATTGAATTCACGCAACAAATCAGCTGACGGGACTGCCAAACAATCAGCTCAAGTGTTGAGACAGTTGTTTGGAGTGTCATGATGATGACATTGTGCATTGGCTGGAATTTAGCCCGACCTGGCCTTCAATATGCCCATCTCGAGTGATGTGAGATGCTCATCTTGTCTACACCAAATAGCCATTTTGAGGGTGCAATTCGGTTGCATCTAGGATTGGTGATGACGTCATGACGTGGACTAATTGGAATTGAATTGTCGACTTATGTACAAAACTGGGAAACTATGAAGCGACCGTATCACAGTGTGAGATGACCATCTCGTGTGCCAAATGACTGTATGGGTTGGTAGACAACCATTTTAGTTTTAGTAGGCTGTGAAGTTTACAAAATTGCTGTGAAAATTCGAGATCTTATGGTCCCTTCCACTCACGGACAGACTGGAAACCCAGAACATGGCCTCTACTATAAATAGAGGGGTACTGGGGGCTTTCTAGAGCACAATACAGACAATTGAGAATCAATTACTCTGAGAATTGTTGCTCTCTCTAGTTTTGGTAACCAAGAGAGCCCAAGCAAGTCCTACCCGACTAGGGAGGGATAGCTATGGGAGAGAAACAACTGAGGATCATCATTGTGGGAGAGTAGGTTGGTGATTAGTACACCAACAGGAGGGACAACTCCTTCATGTCCATTCTAGCAGGATGAAATGAGTTCTAGTTGGTCCGTGTGGACTTCTCTAGAGGCGAAGTGACCTTTTCCCGTCACTAAGGAGGACGACGTCAGCCAGCAGTCTGTGATGAGAGGAGCTACTGCAGATGACGATGTTCGAGTCTGTTATCTAGTGGAGTAGCAGTCAGACGAGTCTCAGTGCAACTAGGAGCTGCACAGACACCGTCTAAGATAGAGTGTGCATCTACATCGATAATGATCTTCGTTGGACTTTCTCCAGGAGGCATATCTTTGTGAAACCATCCTTCCCATTACATAGTTATTGATGCGATCCGCTGATTAATGGGAAATATGTTAGTAACAATTTTGTTTCTGCTGCCTATATGATGTCATATTTCCCTACAAATCATTCTCACATAAGAGTGAAATCTATATGTCCTGGAGATACTAGAACTAGATGAACCCCTTCAGACTGCACCTAGGGTTGATAGGGATGCTTACAAAAAGCATATTGAAGATGTCATGGATGTCAAGTGTCTGATGCTATGCTCAATGAACTACGATTGTAGAGGCAGCATGAGAACATAGATGTGATTGAGATGGTCACACATCTCAAGAACATGTTCCAATATCAGGCAAGACAAGAGAGATATGATGTCTCCAAGGCACTGTTCAAATGTAACATGGCAGAAGGAGATCTAGTAGGTCCTCATGTGCTCAAGATAATTGGGTATGTGGAGAACGTAGCTAGATTGGGTTTCCCTTGGGTCAAGAGTTGGCCACTGATGTGATTCTACAGGCTCTTCCCAAATCATACAGTCAGTTTGTCATGAACTACAACATGAATAACTTTGACAAGTCATTGACAGAGTTGTTGGGCATGTTGAGAACAATTGAGGGACAAATGAAGAAAGACAAGCCTGAGTCTATGATGGTGATCAGCAAGACAAAGGGGAAGTTCTAAAGTTGGCTAGAATCCCAACTCTTCAGATCTCAAAGCAAATGGAGGAGTGAGTAAAAGAGGCAAATGTCACCATTATCACCAGCCTAGACATTGGAAAAGAAATTGCCCACTCTAGTTAGAGGAATTTAAGAAGAAGAAGGAAGGAAGGTACTGAGGCCTCCACTTTAGGTATAACTGTTATAAGATAAATTTGATTACTTCTTTGTTTTGGTATGTGATACCAAACAAAGATCTGACATACTTGATGTACATGATCTGACAAGAAGTAAAAGCCCCCATGGAGGAAAAAGATGGACAAGGCAAAGCAAGAGTTGCAGAAGCCTTGGTGTACATTTAAATTTATCTTAGCCCAATGGGCATGTAATAGAGTTAGTTGAACTGTTATTCATTATGCCAATAAATAGAAACATTAACTTTAAGCATCTTGTATGACAAGAATGATGAATCAATAAAGTAAGATATTAATGTTTCAGTTTCAAAAGATATGATCTTGCATGGCAATACCCAAATATATAATGATCTTTGCTTTGAAATAATCTTGGATAAATTTTTCAAGGTTTATACCAAAGGATTGTAATTGATAACTCAAGATTATCATTAGTAATAGTCACCTTGGATGTACATATAAGAAATGCATGTCTAGAAAACATATTGATGTTAATCTAGATTCCCTTGGTTATCAAACATAAGGAAACATGCAATGCCTTATTTACACACAATATGAAATGACATTCTTCACTAGATGTAGTGGGAGGATAAGCCTTCCATCAAACCTCATACATATGAATCTTGAATATCTCATGGAAAGAATTTTATAGATAATCTTTTTTACTTTGTTTCAATTATTGGTAATATGATGATATGCACTCAGTAAAATGGAAACAAAAAATCTCTTGAAATGTTCAAGGAGATTATGACTGAAGTATGACTTTGATGAAAGTATTAAGAAACTTTGATGAGATCAAATGTTGAAGTACTTTACATCAATACCTTGAGAACCTTCAAAGAAAGAACCATGATAATGTATCACAAGTCAAATCCAACTGAACATAATGATGTGTCAGAATGAAGGAATTATACCATGACAAGTCATGATATAATTATCAATTAATCCAATCCTCTTGTATCCTCATAAATATATACCTATCATTAAATCATGTACCATCTGAATGGTTTGTTAGACATCATATGTGATATAGTTTGGAAATGTCCCAATATGTCTAAAGAATTAAAACCTACATTGTGTTGAAGGAGCCAAATGGGTATAAAAAGTAGATGACGGAGCTAGCAAAAAGAGAGGGGAGGAAACTGCATACGAGAACATTTTATTTTTCATATATTTTTCCCAGTACTATTACATAAAGTACCATTATTTTCGTTTTGGATATTCTTTTTGTTGACCCATTGTGTTGTAGGGCTATATGATGGCAGGAAGCAGTGTAGAGGAGAAAGAATTGGCCAACCCAAGATTTTGAAGGGTGGCCAAGACATACTCTTTTTGACTTTTTGATGTGGTGAAAATATATGAAATGATGAAAGAAAGGTGGGTGAATAGAGAGACCAAGTAATATGGATCATCATGTACGGCTTCTTGCAAATGAGGTAATCAACTAATTTCACTAAAATTTTAATTAAGCTATTATGAGGAAACAATATGGTAAACCATATGTTTCATACAAGTTTGACCTAAAATGTTTAGCATTTGCAATTTACAAAGATTACGACTTATCCATAAATCCCAAACCAAAATAGAATTGGTAAGCAATAATGAAACCAAGTATCTTTTGAAATAAATAAAATCAAGATATCATGGACAAATCCATCTAAGGTTAACATGCTGAATCCAAAATATGGAGTTTTAGTTGCAACACCTTTTAGGGAAAAAAATCATGTATGGGGCGATGGTGGAAGCATCGCTTCAAGCCACCCATTATCATATCAAGAAACACCTAGTATACAATAAACTATAGAAAATGTATAACTAACTAGAACACACAACAACATATTCAAGTCAACATGCAATGCCACGTGTGGGATGGCATGGAAATAAAACAAAAAAATTTAAAAGTTCCACAAAATTACATGGAATTTGTGTGAGATGTGAATGCATAACATGCAATTATTTTGTCTCTTCATTAGACAATATACATTATTTTGACACCAAGTCTATGAAGTTATCCTTTCCAAATTCATACTTTTCCCAATTTACTCAACCACACAACTCAATTAGACTTTTCATTTTCTAATGGTAGGTAAATGATTTTACCACTTGTTAAATGTTAATGATACGTTAATACACAAAGTGATGCCTATAATAATTCATCACCATATTGACAAGACAACAATTCACTTCCCTCTTGAGTGATTGATGTCCAATGCCAATTCTAAATTGACTTAACAATAAATTCATTCCACGATTCACTCAGAATTTCTAACCTTCATGAAGAATTTTCAAGTTTGAACATAGAAAAATAATGTGTATGTATATTTTGCAATATAGACATTCCAAAATAAGTTGACTTTGTTGAAAAAAATTGAAAACACCAGCATGCCACTGCCTTCATTCGGTAAAAATTATCAACACGGATTGGACTCGAACCCAGACCACAATCCGAGTATACAACATAGGCCGAGTTTGGGCCTATAAAGTGTAAAAATTGTCGGGTCGTGACACAGTTTGCGGCCCGCTAGTAAAATCCAAGTCCGGGTCCGGATTTTAATAGACCCGCCACAACCTGATCCGATGCT
This sequence comes from Alisma plantago-aquatica, assembly GCA_963693085.1. NCBI lineage: Eukaryota > Viridiplantae > Streptophyta > Magnoliopsida > Alismatales > Alismataceae > Alisma > Alisma plantago-aquatica. Next base: position 718,484,718 of record OY856413.1, read on the forward strand.
CAACCCTAATTGGTGGTTGTTCAATGTGATCGGTCTCATAGCGCTTTTTCACTCAGCGCGTGTTAATACTTTCTTCACCTTGTGGGGTTGCACTTAGAATGTACTCCATCTCGAACATTATGTACCGGTGCCTCAAAGATATCTCTTGGACGGTTTGCTCGAAGCAACTTTTTCCATAAGATTGGGTAAGGATCCCAATTCACAATGAAATGCTAGCATAAACAATGCAATAAAAAATGATGCAACTTGTGCATCTATCATTAATCGTGAGAAAAGTGTTTTTTTGGCAGAGAAATTTGAAATATATAGCAAGACAAGCAACGGAAGCTTAGCTGGTAGGGGCTCAATGTAGTCTCTACCGGATTTAAGGCTCAGGTAATTGAATAAGTGCTGAACCGCCGTCCAGAGTTCCCCCAAACACTTCACGAGATCAGCAGAAGCTACCACTCACCTGAAGTGCTTGAGAGGAACACTAGAGGGCGTGCACTCGACAACTGCGTGTAGGCATTGGCAGTCCTGACCTAAGATGGTACACCATACAATCTGTTGCAATGTCCTTATATATCACAGAGCAACTGCCTTGCACTCATACTAGCCCTAAGCCGACACAAAAGAACCTAGACGTGCACATGGCCTCATTCATCAAGTCCAATCCTTTTTACTTGTCCTAGGATTGAACCCACGATGGAATGAGAATCAAGACAATATGCTGCGATATGGGGAGCGTGCCTTTTCCGCTACATTTCAAGTTCATTCAAGAGAATTGTCGAGGAGAGAGAAATCTTTATTTTGGAAGTCAGAGGAGAGAGAACTCGTTGGCCTTTTATTCCTTGATTGATACTCTAATTAATCCTGGAAAGAAAGGCGGACAAATTCAGACCACGCCATTCATTGAGCCCTTTCTAGCGAAATGGAACCTAAATATGTACACTTACGTGAAGATAAAATTCACAACCATAAAAACGGGGACAATTAGATATGAAGAAAACAGCTAAAATTTGGACAATCAGAAAATAAAATGAAAACAAAGCAATACGTTCTGGCAACGATATAGACAGCAATAGGGGGCCACTAACAGAGGCAGATCTAAATGGAGGCTGCCTGAGCTCTATCGCCCTGCTCCCTAAAAAAAGTATAATATACATATATATTAACAATAAAACACAATAGCAATATGATGATACATATAAGACGGTTCAATCTAAAAGATGTATATGATACTTAGGCAGTTGCAGGCGCCCTTTCTTGAGTTCTTTTGGCACGGATTCAATTCCCTGTTGCTTCAAATTTTTGGATTAGAAACAAATATATACATTCATTTGAAGATTTTTTTTAGAAAGATTCATTTGGGCCAATGGCAATGACATGTGCTCCTATAATGAAATTTTTGGGTGCAGGTTTAATTCCTCTTGTAACTGATTCCCTATTTGAAAAAAGAAGGATTGAGATGTAGAAGTCTACTATAAAGTGGAGGTATTTTTTAATAAGCATTTTAATATGTTAGTATGCCATAAAAATTTCAAAATCTAATGATAGAGACAAAGTGTAACAATTTTACTTTTTGTATCGTTCACTGTTGTTATACTTCGGAGTAATGTGTTTTCCAAGAAGTTATGTCGTGATGGTGAAGTAGCAATTTATTGTTACTTTGATATTCATACATATAAAGCCATAGTATTTCATACTTTCATGGCGGTTAGGTATATTTCTTTTGTGATTGATTGTTATCTTGAGTGTGGAATATGAACATTAATTAGTTAGCAATGCACACAAAATTCCTAATTTATCACTTCAATATCTTACATATTTGTTTAATATACCAATTCAATCAAGTAAAATGACCTTGGTCATTGAGCATCAACTTTGGTGGTTGTTCAACTCACCTTCACTTATTGTATCTTTCTAAATATGACATTGGAAAAAAGTAAGGTTCAACACTGAGCCTTGTTTTTTATTTATATATATATATATATATATATATATATATATATATATATATATATATATATATATACATATAATATGCTGCAATGTCCTTATATATCACAGAACAACTGCCTTGCACTCATACTAGCCCTAAGCCGACACAAAAGAACCTAGACGTGCACATGGCCTCATTCATCAAGTCCAATCCTTTTTACTTGTCCTAGGATTGAACCCACGATGGAATGAGAATCAAGACAATATGCTGCGATATGGGGAGAGTGCCTTTTCCGCTACATTTTAAGTTGATTCAAGAGAATTGTCGAGGAGAGAGAAATCTTTATTTTGGTAGTCAGAGGAGAGAGAACTCGTTGGCCTTTTATTCCTTGATACTCTTATTAATCCTGGACAGAAAGGCGGACAAATTCAGACCACGCCATTCATTGAGCCCTTTCTAGCGAAATGGAACCTAAATATGTACACTTACGTGAAGATAAAATTGGAGCTCACAACCATAAAAACGGGGACAACTAGATATGAAGAGAACAGCTCCTAAAAATTCGACGAGAGTTCAATCAGAAAATAAAATGAAAACAAAGCAATACGTGCTGGCAACGATATAGACAGCAATAGGGGACCACTAACAGAGGCAGATCTAAAGGGAGGCTGCCTGAGCTCTATCGCCCTGCTCCCTAAAAAATGTATAATATACATATATATTAACAATAAAACACAGTAGCAATATGATGATACATATAAGACGGTTCAATCTAAAAGATGTATATGATACTTAGGCAGTTGCAGGCGCCCTTTCTTGAGTTCTTTTGGCACGGATTCAATTTCCTGTTGCTTCAAATTTTTGGATTAGAAACAAATATATACATTCATTTGAAGATTTTTTTTTAGAAAGATTCATTTGGGCCAATGGCAATGACATGTGCTCCTATAATGAAATTTTTGGGTGCAGGTTTAATTCCTCTTGTAACTGATTCCCTATTTGAAAAAAGAAGGATTGAGATGTAGAAGTCTACTTTAAAGTGGAGGTATTTTTTAATAAGCATTTTAATATGTTAGTATGCCATAAATTTTCAAGATCTAATGATAGAGACAAAGTGTAAGAATTTCACTTTTTGTATCGTTCACTGTTGTTATGCTTCGGAGTAATGTGTTTTCCAGGAAGTTATGCCGTGATGGTGAAGTAGCAATTTATTGTTACTTTGATATTCATACATATAAACCCATAGTATTTCATACTTTCGTGGCAGTTAGGTATGTTTCTTTTGTTATTGATTGTTATTTTGACTGTGGAATATGAGCATTAATTAGTTAGTAATGCACACAAAATTCCTAATTTATCCTTCAATATCTTACACATTTGTTTAATATACCAATTCAATCAAGTAAAATGACCTTGGTCATTGAGCATCAACTTTGGTGGTTGTTCAACTCAACTTCGCTTATTATATCTTTCTAAATCTAACATTGGAAAAAAGTAAGGTTCAACACTGAGCTTGTTATATTTTTCATTGTGGTGAATGATATGTTTTTTTGTTACTAAATTTTTTTTGGGTATGGAGCACGAACATTAATTGTTAGTAATACACAAAATCTATTTCAATTAAGTAAAATGACCATAGTCATTGAGCATGATCTTTAGTGCATATGGTTTTCATTATCAAAAACATAAGAGAGAATAAGAACCCCTAAAGAAGATGGTCCAAATGACCCCCTCTCGCACACGTGCCAATTTTCTACCTTCCGACTACAAATCTATCAACAAGAGGTGCCCAGATCATCCAGAACATATTCTTATTCTTTTCTTTCTCCTATCCTTGCTCTTGGATGTCATCCAATGGAATAGAATGAGATTGATAGGGTTGGCCGAATTCCCCCTAAGTCATAGAAGTGACTTAGGGCGTAATTAGTTATCAATCGTTAGATTATACTTGATTTTCAAATCTGCCTGATCTCGCTGTGTCAGTACTACTGACTCGATGTCATTACTACCCACTAGGTGTTGGTACAAATGACACCTTCAATAGTTGCAGCTGCCTGGGCATCCATAAGTACTACCAAGTTGATGTTGGTAGTACCCAGTTTTCTCGATTAATTTTGAACCATCGTTGTGATGTTTTCGGTAGTATCGACTTCTGGGTCGGTACTACTGAGTATTCTTGATTTCTTTATGTTCCAAATTGAGCATGTGTTGGTAGTATAGGCAAGAAAGTCGATAGTACCAAGCTGTGTAGATTTGTGTAGATTCACCTGAAATACATAGATACCAAACATAAGCTCTTGAAATATATTAAATCATTTATAAATATGAAAATTATATTTACTTGATGCAATTAAGTATCTTAGTATAATAAGAGTAAATAATGCATAATTTAATATGAAAACAAACAAATAGTGCACAAAAATCCATAATAAATAGCGTGTAAAAATGACAATTATACGGTTCATCAAACTCCCCTAAGCTTAAATGTTGCTCATCCTCGAGCAACCCATCCCTAGATCTATTTGAGACAAATCAGGAAAAGGACATAAAATATGAATTTCATTTGTTAACCATCTCCACCTAGCGGTCCCAAACTGGTCTTCATTGACCACTGAACAATCAACTTCTGTTACGTGACCAAAATTTTCCATAAAATATGTCCATAATTAGGTCAATGAACACTATCAAGAGAGTAGTTAATCTCATAATCAATTAGGAATCCACTTGGTACATCATGTGGTTCCCTATTCTACATTTCACTTTTCCTAACTATCAACTACTTGAAAGTAGTTCTACTTATAAGAATGAATGAGGAGAATAATCATTTAAGTGGCCAACCAATAGGAGAAATGGATGGAACGAAATAGGTGGCCATGATGATGCACATGTAACATACAAATCATTTATGAAAAATAAAACATGATGAACCTATATGAAAAAAATTATCAAAAATGCATGAATCCTAATGCCTAATATTATTGGGTTGAATTGATATGCATGTATAAAAAATATCATCAAATGAATGAGAATGAATTAAAGAAGAGACTACATCATATGAATGCTTCCATCTCTTGTGAGAAGTTTAGGGCACCCTTTTTCCCTCTTTTCTTCAAGATGTTAATAACTTTTTCTTTTCCCTTTTTTTCATTGGCACACTATTTTATCATGATGGAAAATTATGCTTGGGCTTCATTAACATTCACCATTCATTTTTTATTTTCTTACTTTTTTCCCTAAGGGTATGAATGTGTACCCCTGCACTCTTATTTGAATAAAACAATATATTCACATGATATAAAAATGAATGATATAAGATGCATGTAATCTACATGTGATTGTTATGCAACTAGCATGATATGCACAAAAATTGTTTATGCATTTTTTCATTTTTAGAACTAATGTAACCAAAGAGGAACTAACTATCATGTTACCTATTATATCATGCAATGTAAACAAGAGGAAATAATTCAGACTACAAATCAAACACTACATCAGGGAGCTCCCTCTCTTTGTACTGGTCATCCACCGCACAACATGCGTACGGTTTCTCTCGACGCACATCGAGGAGGTTGGATCTCTTGAAATGCTTGAGGTCTAACTTTGGAGTATCCTTCAAGGATCTAGAATTAGAGAGGTTGAGGTTCAAATGGAGTGCTAATGGAGTGATGAATCCTCCAAACTAGATAGGAGGAGTCCTTTGCACCAGTCTCCTCACCCAAATCATACGCTGAATGAAGAAAGAACCAAAGTCCATATTCTTTCCTCCTAACTCTAACAACTTGTATAGGAAGTAGAAGTCGACCCGCTAAGTCTTCCCTTGCCCCTGGATTGATTTGGCAAAGAGGGTGTTGGTAAGGAAGCGATGAAGAATGTGAGAAAATGGATGCTCAATGTCAGTGATGGAGTTTGTATTCCAGATGATATGATAGCCCTCTCGAACCTCTACAAGCAATGACCATGCCGCCTTGAAATAAAGTTGTTGGGGACGTAGTGGTCCTCCCCCATTGGCCACCCATAGATGACATTGAACTGCCACAATGTCAGGTGAAAGTCGGTGTTGAAAAGGAAAAAGTTCACGTGGTCCTCCATCCGTCGATCTCCATGCTCAGGGATGATGCAAATCTCAACCGATGTCAGGAACTCATAGAAAAGGTCCAAGAAAGTGTGCCAATCATCGAGGAATGAGTGATCACCCATTATCCCTTGACGGTCGCAAACTTGGCGCATATTCTCGGGGAATCCCAAAGAGGAAATGAAGCAACGGTCACCATACGGTGTCGCAACAATGTTCCTATTCATCAGATCTTCATATTTCTTCCATACATTAGCATTGGGATGGGCAATGTAGCTCGGATTTAGAATCATCTGAATCTACCCCACTAATGAAGAAGCATTCCTCCTAGATTACATCGTTGTGGTACAAGAAGGGGATTGAGAGAAAAGATGCTCAGGTTAGACTCTGGATGCCTGGGGATGCTTGCTCGCACTTTCTCAGAGGAGATGTGAAGAAGGTGTGAGGAAAATATGAAAACAACTCTTCCTTATATAGGCCCTGGTCAGCCTGCTGCTACTGCGTCGATACTACTGACTGAGACTTTTCCTCTGAAATCTGTGTGACTCAATACCAGCTGTCGGTAACGAATGTCATTTGTGGAAGTTGGTATACGCAGATCGCCATGTGTTGGTAGTACTGACTTGAAGCCGGTAGTACCGAATTGTGCCATTGATCAGTAGTATCGATCATTAGATGTGAACATTTCTGATCGTGAATGTCGCTCCCATGAATTTTGTGTCCCCTAGTGTCGGTACTACCGACTTTTGTGTCGATAGTACCGAGTCGTTCAAAACTCTCAGTTCTTCCAATTTAGAACTCAGTGTTTCAAAACTGGAGCTTTCATTTTTGTCGGTACTACTGACATTTTGTCAGTAGTACCAAGTCCTCATCAGCAAACTCAAAACCCTTTCTACAAAAAGTCGGTGCTACCAGACGGTGGTCGATAGTATCGATTTTCTTGAAATTTTTACTCTACCTCCCGGTGATGTCATTAATACTATTGACTGGGTTGTCAGTAGTATCGAGTTGTTCATTCAAATTAAATCCTTATCCCCATGACTCCTTCGATAGTACTGACATTAGGGTCGGTAGTACTGACTGGTACTCAACCAGCACACCACACAAAATTGATCAAGGTACCTTTTTTACATAAAAATGAATCAAGTGCAAACTAAAGTAATGAAAATTACAAACTAACATTGAAAGAACAAAAATGATGGTTGGGTTGCCTCCCAACAAGCACCCTTATTTTACATCCTAGGCTCGACGATCAGAGCACAAAGATCATTGAAGATCAATGAGCTTCACCTCCTCTTCCTTCCTAACTACATATCCCCCAAAGTAGTGTTTAAGCCGTTGGGCATTGAAAAGGAATGGCTTCACCCCATTGATTATGTCTACTGACCCATGGAGGAAAGACTTGACCACCTCAAAATGTCCACTTAATCTAGACCTCAACTTATGAGGATGTAATTTCAACCTAGAATTCAACGGAAGAACCTTCTGTCCTTGAGTGAAAACTCTATGTAGGATATGGCGATCATGGATTTATTTGGTTTTTTTCCTTGTAGATCTGTGAGCTTTCATAAGCATCAAACCTCTACTCATCTAACTCATTCAGTTCTAACATTCTCTTTTTCCCTGCATTATCCAAATTGTAGTTCAATTTTCACAAGGCCCATTTAGCCTTTTGCTCTAACTCCACGGGTAAGGGACAAGCTTGCCCATAAACCAAACTAAAGGGAGTGGTTCCTATAGGTTTCTTATAGGCTATCCTATATGCTCAAAGAGCATCATTGATTAACATGCTCCAGTTAGTTCTATGGGTCGAGACTATTTTTTTTTATATTTTCTTGATCTCTATATTAGACACCTCAACTTGACCTTGGGTTTGGGTGATATGGAGTACCTACCCCGTGCCTCACTCCATATCTGCTTAAAAGTGCCCCAAATTTCTCATTGGTGAAATGAGATCCACCATCACTAATGATCAATCTAGGCACCCCAAACCTATAAAAGATGTGTTCCTTCACAAAGCTGCATACAACTTGGACATCATTGGTGTCGGTTGGAATTGCTTTGACCGACTTAGACACATAGTCAACAATAAGTAATATGTATAAATTAGAATTTGAAGACACAAAAGGTCCCATGAAATCAATTTCCCATAAGTCAAACACTTCAATTTCTTGAAAAACAATAAAGGGCATTTCATGTCTTTTCAAAATGTTACCTACACACTAACAAGCATCACAATGAAGTACAAAGTTATATGCATCCTTAAAAAGTGTAGACCATTAGAAACCACATTCTAAAACCTTGGTGGAAGTCCTAGAACAAGCATGATGATCCCCAGTAGGTAGAGAATGACAGTGTGCCAAGATGCTCTCAAACTCACAATCTTGAACACATTTTCTCAAAATCCCATCCCTGCACTAATTAAGCAAGATGTGATCATCCCAAATGTAATACCTCAATGAAAGGAAGAATTTATTCTTCTCTTGATACTCCTAATATCTTCTAGAATCTCTCCATAAACCAAGTAGCTTACAATATTTGCAAACCATGGATCTTTGCTTTTCATAGCAAAGAGCTGCTCATTTGGGAATTCTTCCACAATGGGTATATTTATGTCCTTTATATCCACCCTTTCAAGCCTAGAAAAGTGATTTGCCACTACATTATCAGTACCTCCTTTGTCTTTGATTTCAATATCAAATTTCTGTAGCAACAAGATACATCTAATTAACCTAAGCTTTGCATCCTTCATTTGCAGTAAATATTTAATTGCCACATGATCAGTCCAAATAACAACCTTAGCCCCTATTAAATATTGGAAAATTTTCTCAAAAGTGAAAACAAATACCAATAATTCTTTTTATGTTGTGATGTAATTTAATTGGGCATCATTAGGAGTTTTAGATGCTTAATAGATGACAACAGGAACCTTGTCTCATCGTTGGCCTAGAATATCCCCTACTGTGTAATCTGATGCATCACACATCAGCTTAAAGGGTTGGCTCCAATTTAGAGCCTTGAAAATAGGTGCAGATATAAGTTTCTCTTTCAATACCTCAAATGCCTTCAAACATCACTTGTCAAAATTAAAATTGGTGTCCTTTTCCAACAATTTGGAGAGCGGTTCGATGATCTTTGAAAAAACTTTTATAAATCGTCAATAAAATCTAACATGTCCTAAAAGATCCTCGCTCCCTTAACCTATGATGGTGAATGTAGCTTGGAGATGACTTCAAATTTTATCGGGTCAACCTCCATTCCTTTTCTGTACACCATGTATCCCAAAACAATCCCCTCACTCACCATCATGTGACATTTTTATCAGTTCAAAACTAGGTGAATGTCCTCGCATCTTTGAAAAACCTTACAAGATTGTCAAGGAAATCATCAAACAATGCACCATACAACAAAGAATCATCCATGAATACCTCTAGACATCGCTCCACCATATACGAAAATATGGTGAGCATGCATTGCTAAAATTTATTCGGTGCATGGCAAATACAAAATGACATCTGACGATACACAAACGTGCCATAAGGGCAAGCAAAGGTTGACTTATCTTGATTTTGAGGCTCGATAGAAATCTGGTTGTATCCAGAATAACCATCAAGAAAACAAAAGTGAGAGTGGCTAGTGAGCTGCTCAAGAATCTGATTGAAAAAGGGAAGAAGGAAATGATCCTTTAAAGTGGCAGAATTCAAACATTGGTAACCGATACAAACTTGACACCCAGTCACCAACCTAGTAGAAATTAATTCAACATTTGAATTAGTTGTGACTATTATCCCCCTGTCTTAGGAACCACCTGGGTTTGACTAACCCAGTTAGAGTTCGAGATAACATTTATTATACCTATATATAAAAGTTTTACTACCTCCTTCTTTACTACCTCAGTCAAGATGGGGTTGAATCGCCATTGGGGTTGTACGATCGGCTTAGCTCCTTCTTCTAGCCTAATTTTGTGCTGGAAGAAACTAGGGGAGATCTCCTTATGTCTGCAATAGACCAACCAAATGTTGAACGGTAGTTTTGCAAAATCTCAAGTACTTGCTCCTCTTCTCATATGCTCAATGAAGATGAGGTCATGACCAAAAGCTTCTCTTCTTCTGCCAAGATAATTTACTTCAAGTACGATGGCAATGGATTCAACTCTAAATCCAATGGGCTCTAGAGAGATGGGATCAATGGAGGCAGAGGTGGTCCTAGATCCTCAAAGTGTCTGGTGTAGTAACATGGTAGTGCCTTGAGAAACAAGTCACACTCCTCCAAGGAATGAGATCAAATGTAGTCATCCATCAGATTCATTAGACACGCCTCCAAAGGCAACTATGTATATTCCTAAACAAGGGTGGAAGAAGTTGCCTCATCAATTTTTGCTGGGAAATAATCCTCCACTTCATCATATGGATATTGAACTGCCTTAGCCAATGAAATATCCTTTTTGTTCTTCATGATGTCCACTACAAGTGTGCCCTTATGAAATTGTGTCATCACATGAGCTATATCTAAAAATGTCCTCCCAAGGAATAAAGACATCTATCTTGGGACCTACTATAACATTTGACATTGTGCATTATTCTTAGTTGATTTTGTAGACTCGAGCATCTTGATTTCAAATCCATCTTCTTTGATCCCCAATGTCAATCTTCCTCTGCCCATTTCAAGATCATATCCGTTGTGGCTTGGAATGACCTCCTGAGTAATAATTCATTGTCGTGATCATCCTGCATCGCCATTACCATAAAGTCTGTTCGAAATACAAATATGTTCACCTTGACAAGAACATCCTTGCAGATGCCATATGACTTCACCACTAAGTTATCCACAAGTTGTATGGTCATATTTCCCCTTCTAGATTCTCTAAGACCCAACTTCTTGAAAGTACTCAAGGGCATAAGATTGATACTTGCCCCTGAATCACATAGAGCTTCTCCAAGCCTTGTTTTCTCAATGTAACATGATATGTTAAAGAAGCCCAGATCTTGCCTTTTTGGTGGCAAAGTTCCTAAGATAAAATCACATACCTTATCCTTCAATACCACTACATCATTGTTAGATATTCTCCTCTTTTTATCTATTACATCCTTCAAAAAATTTCTGTAAGAAGGAATTTGTTCAATTGCATCAATGAAGGGAATGTTGACATGGAGCTTCCTAAAACTATCTAAATTAAATTTCTAAAATTTTCAGTCCACTTTGTTTGCCTTCAAGATGTTTGGGAAGGGCACTGGTGTCACCTACTTCCTATGATGAGGTGGGACATATGCCTCCTTCCTTGTCTCCTCTGTCTCATGAGTTTTATCTTCAACTATCTTGTCCTCTGGTGTAGTATTTGCCTCAGTTGTATCAGTAGTCACTATCAGTCATGTGTCACCTGTGGCATCCTTTGCATATGGGACAGTTTGTTTGTCATTAAGCACCTTCTTTCTAATGCAATTAAAGTAACACCTCATTGACCTATTGGTTTCTGTATTGTACATAAGTATTTCCTAGGAATCCCTACTGACCAGTTTTCTTCAAAGAAGCTACCTCCACTGTAATCTGAGAGATCTGAGTCTTTGTACTATGAATCTATGCTCCTTGATTTTGTAGTTCCCTCTAAGTCTTGCCAACGAGCACTTCATTCTAGCTAACCATCTTGCCAAGCATATCCTCTATGCGATCAATCTTGCTAGGGACCATTTCATGAAGTTGTGGATTTCCTTGATGTTGTGCTTGTGCTTGGTCCTGTTGAAAATTATTTGGGTCCTTCCATGAGAACTTTGGGTCATTCCTCCAAGAATAGTCATTACCCATATAGTTTTGTTGTCATGCAAACATGCAGTCCTCTTCCTAGCCTCTAGAAGAGCCTCCATCCTTCTAACATAACTTCCTGAAGATGAGGTCAAGCTTCTCATTCAATGTGCACTGATGACCCTTGATTCTCCAACACTTTTAAGGGTTGTTGGATGATATCTTTCTTCTCCCCAGGACTGATTCTTGGCCATGTTCTTTAGAATCTCATGGCATCTAGATGGCTTATTGTTGACAAAAAATCTTGAGCTGACACTATCAAGCGTAGTTCTTTCTCCCTTGTGTAGTCTATAGTATAAAATCTTTGCCTGGCCATATAGATCTATTCTATGATGTTGGACATTCCTAAGCATGTTCTACAACCTCTCCCATGCTTTACAGTAGGATTATTCAGCCTGTTGTTTGAATTTGTATATTTTCCTGACTAACTCATTATCTTCTGGGGAAGGAAGTAACACTCAAAGAAAACATCTATCATCTCGTCCCATTATTCTATTGACTTTGGTGGTAAGTCAAGAAACCAAGACTTTGCATTGTCCACTTGAGATGAAGGAAACAACTTCAAATATATAAATGTAGCTAGAACCCTATCAATTTTAACTATATCACAAAATTTGACAAAATTGTTGATGTGTTCCATTGGATCCTCCATGTTGTGTCCATGAAATTGTTGTGACTTGACTAATTCCACCAGGCTTGAATCAATCTTGTAGCTTCCTACATTTCTTGCCTATCTCTTAATTGGGCCCAACTGTGCTGTTGCAGATGCATCCTTGATCTTCTCCCAAATTGTCTTCTCTTCTTCTATTGCACCCATATTAGCTATTCTTCTTGTTCCTTTGATGGGGGCATTGGAGTAGTCGGTGGTGGAGTTGGAATCAACCTTCCAGCTAATTTACCATACTCTCTTCTTTGGCGTAAGAGCTCCACCAAATTGGTACCTAAAATTGTTGAAAACAATGTGAGAACAAAAACTAATGATTTAATAAATGATATTTGAAATTCAGCTTTAGAAGAATAAAAAGAAAATAATAGGTGTGGCCTAGAGTGGCCGATTACAACACTCACAGTGTTGGAGCTATCATTTCCTCGACAACGATGTCAAATACTTGATACACAAAAATTGCACTATAAACACAAGTGTACGTATCGGTGTAATATAGGCCTTAAGAGGCCCAGATGTTGAACTCGAGGAAAGTAGTCCAGAAAATACTTCTAACCGTAATGTGATCATCTAAGCCAAAAAAAACTTGAATGATGGCTTAATTAACTAAAATGTAGAAAGTCAATCTAGGATTACTGTTTGTTTAATCCTAAGTGGAGTGAATTCCTTAGGATTACGGTTTCAACTCAGTTAACATTGCAATTAATAGTGTGACATTAATAAATATCTCTCCTAAACCTAGACTAAGAGCCAGTTGTAAGAATTACTCACTCTCACAGCGTAATTTACTACCTAATCTAATACCAATCTGTTGTGTGATTTATATATCATATTTTCACATGTTTTCACACAACATTTTGATTCATTCAGATTTAATATAGTCTCTTTTCATATTACTTTTGCCATCAATTCGTCAAAAATGCTTTACCATAACTTGCCTTGTCTTTCCGGTTTAAAAACAACTCATTTCAATGCTTTTTTGTGCAGAAACAGCAACTTGCACAGCGTTCAACTTGTTTGAACGGCGTGCAAGTTCCCAAAAATCTTACTCATTTTCCTGCAGACCTTTCTGGAAACTTGAATGGGGTGCAAACTCAATCTGCACGCCGTTCAACTTTTTTGTAGCTTGCAAAGAAGTTTGCACGGCGTTCAAATCAATTTGCACGCCGTTCAGATGGAACGCACATTTTATAGACACTTCTAGAAACTTACACGGGGTGTAAGTTCCCTTTGCACGCCGTTCAGAGTACTGATAACTGCCGTTTTTTGTGAAGTGCACGGCATGCAATCAATCTGCACGTCGTTCAGCCGGCAGTTTCAGAATTTGGAAATTCAAGATTTTGAATTAAAAGAGAGGAGGGAAGTCGAGGGACGGTTATCACTGGTCATTTTGCGACTTCTTGCTCATCCCAGACACAGAGGAAAGCAGAGAGGAGGCAATTTTGAAGGATTCCAAAGGTCTTCTTGAGAAAGAAGACCATTGCTCTTCTTCTCCTTCTCCATTGCAGCAGCAAGGTGCAACAGAGCTCCCCCATCTCCGCGGAGCTTTTCTTTGCGAGGAGTTAGTACGTTTTGGAGGAGTTTTAGAAGAGGAATTTCGTCCCTTAGCCGGAATTCCTTCTTCTCTTGGTTACACCTTGTTTCTTCTAGCTTTTCTTTCTCTTTTTCATGTCAAAAACTTCATATTCTGCTGAATTCATGCAAGGCATAGCTATGGACGAGTAATTTCCTTTTTCCTGGGCATGGGAAAGTAGTTCCCATGGCATAGCATGTGTAAAACTACGTAATCTCGTACTAAATGTCTATGTTTCTTGTCTCTCTTTATAAAAATACCGGTTCTTCTCTTCTTGCATATGATATTGGCCATGTTGTGTGCATGTTTTCTGCATTTATGTTTGATTTGAGAAGATAAACATGAATGTATGGATGGTATCTTTTATAACAACTCTTTCTAGTCTATGAGAGTAGCTAGAAGTAGTTGAAAGGTTGTTTGTGATCAAAAAAGAAAATTAACATGAGAATGTTGTTTGATGTTGTGATCGTTGCATTTACATCGGGAGATAATAATGCAACACATCGACCTTTTGAGATAAGAACTTAGATATGTTTAGATTGCCAAGTTTACCTAATTGCTATGGTATGTGAATGAATCCCCTAATGTCCAAGATCCTTTAGCATTTGACTAAAACCTTGTTAATCCGCCTAAACTTGTGTAAAGTTTATTCTTAACTTTTCCTGTTTTAGACATTAAACAGTCAACTCTTATTAAAAACTGATCTAGATTGATGAAAGCTAGGACTGTTGCGTTCAATTAATTTGCTTAAGCTCCTTGTGTTCGATCCCGACTACATCGCCTCCATATACTTGCGGAGTTGGTTTAACCGGGTAAAAGATCATTAGTTTGATTGAAACTCGTTAGCCTAAAAGCAAACAAGTTTTTGGCGCCGTTGCCAGGGACCTACGGTAAATTAGTTGGAGTAATAAGAACTAACAAGTATTTGAGACTAGATCATGATCCTCATTTTCTAAATTTTCATATATCTTCTAGTTGTGTTTTTATATTTTTCTTGTTAATTTCAGGTTGCATGTGTCGCTCGCAATGGGGTCTTCAAACAAACCCATTGTTAGACCTTGAGATAGAGCGAAGCCTCTCAAGCTTGAGAAGATCAAGGAGGAAAGAACAATCACTGCAAGAGGATACTACTCCGCCACCATCACCATCTCCATCATCATCCACGCCGTCTTTTTCATCTGTTGAGGAAACTTCACCAAGCCTTCCAATCATGGAAGACGACCGCCCGCTCAAGGACTTTGCTATGCCGGTGGCCACAAACATATGTGGAGCCATCGACCTACCAGCCATAGAAGCGAACAATTTCTCCATTGCTCCTTCTATGATGCAGATGATCCAACAAAACCGCTTTGGGGGTACCGCTAATGAAGACCCAAGTCTTCACATTGCAGAATTTCTGGAATACTTATACACTTTCAAAATTAATGGCGTAACTGTAGATGGAGTACGGTTGATGCTTTTCGCTTTCACTCTAAGGGATAAGGCCAAAACTTGGCTTTTGTCTCTTCCGAAAAAGTCTATAAAAACTTGGGACCAGCTACTTAATGTTTTTCTTGCCAAATATTTTCCTCCAAGCAAGACTGCTCATTTGAGAAATCAGCTCACTAACTTTTCTCAAAATGATGGTGAAACTCTTTATGATACTTGGGAAAGGTTCAAAGACCTTCAACGTCTTTGCCCTCATCACGGTCTTACTAATTGGCTACTTCTTCATACTTTCTACAACGGGATATTCTATAACACCCGGATGACGCTTGATGCTGCAGCCGGTGGTGCTCTTATGACCAAATCTTATAGAGAAACCTATGACATCATTGAAGATATATCACTCAACCATTGCCAATGGGGAGGTGATAGATCATCATCAAATGCAAGTTCTTCTAGTGTGAAGCCGGGAGGAAAATACACCGTTGACGCCGTTGACCTTATTGCTGCAAAGCTTGATGTTCTCACTCAAAAATTCGAGAAGTTGACTACATTGCCGGTTCAATCAGCAGAAGCCACATGTGAGCTTGTGGAAATCCGGGGCATACTTCTTCTCAATGTTTTGCTCCCAACACTATGGAGGGAGATCTTGAACAGGTTAATGCTATTGAGATGCAGAGGAACCAGCAATATAACCCTTATTCTAATCAATACAATCCAGGATGGAGGGATCATCCCAACTTTTCTTACAAGAATACTAGCAATGCTTGCAATTTTCAGCAGGGACAACAACAACCGCCGCAGCAATCACAATTCAACCGACAAGGTAATCTGCAAGTTTACAACAACAGGGGCTATCAAGGGCAGCAACAACAGCCCCAAAAATCTTCTCTTGAGGCTATGATGGAGAAATTTATTAACACACAAACGCAGCAAAATGAAGAGCTTAGGGGGAATGATAAGCTACTTAAGGATGCTATTCTTCAACTTTCATCCAAGGTAGACAACATATCCACCCATACAAAGATGGTGGAGAATCAAATAGCTCAACAAGCTCTTTCTCAACAAGGACAGCAATCTGGTTCTCTTCCTAGTGTGCCGGAAGTGAATCCAAGATAGCAAGCCAATGCCATTATTCTAAGGAGTGGAGCTGAAATTGAAAGACCTTCGCCACCTAAGGAAAAGGACATGGAGGTACTTAATGAGGAAGAATCTCACATTCCTAATTGCAACAAAGAGCAAGGTAAATCTGAAAATCCGCCTTCTTTCAAAGCTACCGCACCTTTCCCTCATAGGCTTGTCAACAATAAAGATGATGTCAAGTTCAAGAAATTTATGGACATTCTTAGCAAGTTGCAAGTTAATCTTTCTTTTACCGATGTTATTGCTGAGATGCCTTCTTATGCCAAGTTCTTAAAAGACATCTTATCTACAAGGACAAGAGTGGATCAAGTAGAAACAGTCAAACTTTCTGAACATGTAAGCTCCATTATTCAAAACCGCATTCCTTCTATTCTGGAAAAGCTGGACGATATTGGACCTTTCACATTGCCGTGCAAGATCAATAATGTCACTTTTGAAAAAGGCTTAGTGGATTTGGGGGCTAGCATTAGCCTCATTCCAACCACTCTATGGCAAGAGCTAGACCTTGGGGATCTAAAGCCAACAAAGATGGTTATTGAACTAGCTGATCATTCTCTTAAACACCCTAAAGGTGTATTAGAAGATGTGCTTGTACAGATTGGAAAATTCTATATACCATGTGATTTTGTAGTGCTTGACATGGTAGAGACCCCTCACAATCCAGTTCTTTTTGGGAGACCTTTCTTGAGAACTGTTGGTTGTCTAATTGACGTTCTGGAAGGAAAGTTGACCCTACGTGTGGGAGAAGAAGAAATTGAATTCTCTATTTCCGATGCCATGAAAGCACCCGCACAAGTAAAGGAGATTTGTTTATTTGATACTGCTAATCCAATGGATGATTATGTTGATGATATGATAGATTTCATGATAAACTATTGTGATGACGTCATTGCTGAAAGTGATAAGTCTGAATATTCTGGAGCTATTCCTATTTATAAAGCTCAAGCAAATCAAGAAGAAGCTCCACGTGATGAAGAAAAGGTTGATGAAGAAGCTTCAAAGAAAAAGGTAGAACTTAAAGCCCTTCCACCGGGGCTGAGGTATGTGTTTCTAGACCCAAATTCTTCATCTCCTGTTATAATAAATGATGAATTAACCAAGGAACAAGAAAATAAATTACTTGCTGAATTGCGCTTGTATAAAGATGTGATTGGTTATTCCATTGATGACTTGAAAGGCATTCATCCTAAAATCTGTATGCATAGAATAAACATGGAGGATGATGCAAAACCAACCGTTGAACCACCAAGATGTTTAAATCAAAATATGCTTGACGTGGTAAAGAAAGAGATTTTAAAACTAATGGATGCCGGAATTATTTATCCCATTAGTGACAACCCCTGGGTTAGTGCTATTCATGTAGTACCTAAGAAGGGGGGTGCAACTGTCATAAAGGGAGACAATGATGAGTTGATACAGACACGCATGGTCACAGGCTGGCGTATGTGTATTGACTACCGGCGTCTAAACAAAGCAACTCGCAAGGACCATTTCCCTTTACCCTTCATTGATTTAATGTTGGAACGCCTTGCTAAACACTCTTATTTTTGTTATTTGGATGGATATTCCGGGTTTTACCATATTCCTATCTACCCGCCCGATCAAGAAAAAACCATGTTCACTTGCACATATGGCACTTATGCTTATCGCTGCATGCCCTTTGGTCTTTGTAATGCACCTGTCACTTTTCAGCGGTGCATGATGGCCATTTTCTCGATTTTCATTGAAAATATTATGGAATTTTTCATGGATGATTTTAGTGTTTACGGCGATTCATTTGATCAATGCTTGTCTAATTTGTCCTTAGTCTTAGCCAGATGTAAAGAGGTTAACCTAGTGCTAAACTGGGAGAAGTGCCATTTTATGGTACAATCCGGTGTAGTACTAGGACATGTGATTTCTAACAAGGGCATTGAAGTTGACAGGGCAAAGGTGGAAGCTATTGAGAAAATTTCCACCCCATCTTCAGTCAAGGACATAAGAAGCTTCTTAGGACATGCAGGGTTCTGTAGAAGATTCATAAAAGATTTTTCAAAGATTGCAAAACCGTTGTGTTCTCTCCTTGCTAAAGATGTAGATTTTGTCTTTGATGAAGAATGCTATAAAGCCTTTACTACACTCAAGGAAGCTCTCATTTCAGCCCCCATCATTCAACCTCCGGATTGGGATGCCCCCTTTGAGTTAATGTGCGATGCAAGTGATTTTACGGTAGGAGCTGTTCTAGGACAGCGGAAAGACAAGAAACTCCATGCCATTCATTATGCAAGCAAGACCCTCAATGATGCGCAAATCAACTACACAACTACAGAGAAGGAGATGCTTGCTATTGTGTATGCCTTTGAGAAATTCTGATAATATCTTGTGGGTTCCAAAGTGATAGTCTATAATGATCACGCTGCAATCAAATATCTTTTGAGCAAAAAGGATGCAAAGCCACGCCTTATTCGTTGGGTGTTGCATCTACAAGAGTATGATCTAGAGATTCGGGACAAGAAAGGAACTGAAAACAGCGTTGCTGACCATCTTTCTAGATTATCCACTATAGTGGGAGACTCATTACCTATTGAAGATCATCTTCCCATTGAAAGACTCTATTCTCTATCATCCGTTCAAGCACCATGGTTTGCCGATATTGCAAATTTTCTTGTTACAGGGCAGCTTTCACCCGGCTTGACATATCAACAAAAGAAGAAGTTCTTTCATGACGTAAAGTTCTATTATTGGGATGATCCTTTCCTATTCAAACATGGGAGTGATGGGTTAATACGCCGCTGTGTGATTGAAGAAGAAATTCCCGCCATCATTGCTGAATGCCATGCTTCTTCTTATGGAGGCCATTTTGGAGGAGAAAAGACTGCTGCAAAGATACTCCAAGCAGGTTTCTATTGGCCTACGCTCTTCAAGGATGTAAATCTTTTTGTTAAATCCTGTGACAAATGCCAAAGAACTGGAGGTATATCCCGCCTTGATGACATGCCACTCAACTCTATCCTAGAGGTTGAGGTGTTTGACGTATGGGGTGTTGACTACATGGGACCATTCCCATCCTCATCCGGGTATCAGTTCATTCTTGTTGCTGTTGATTACGTGTCTAAATGGGTTGAGGCCATTCCAACCCAATCACCCGATGCCAAATCAGTAATCAAGCTATTTCAGAAGATCATCTTTCCTAGGTTTGGTGTTCCACGTGCTGTCATTTCTGATGGAGGGACACACTTTGCTGAAAAACAATTCAACAACCTTCTTTCCAAGTATGGTGTCACTCACAAGATCTCTACGCCCTATCACCCTCAAACATCCAGGCAAGTGGAGGTTTCTAATAGGCAGCTGAAAAATATTCTTGAGAAGACCGTCTCTAGTTCAAGAAAAGACTGGGCTTTGAAGATTGATGATGCACTTTGGGAATACCGCACAGCCTACAAGACCATCATAGGAACCACTCCTTTCAAGCTTATCTATGGGAAGTCTTATCATCTTCCACTTGAACTTGAGCACCGTGCATTGTGGGCTATAAAATTCTTAAATTTTGATATGAAGAAAGCTGGAGAGAAACGCCTTCTACAATTGCAAGAACTTGAAAAGCTGCACCTCGATGCTTATGAAAATGCGAAGCTGTACAAGGAAAGAACAAAGGCATGGCATGACAAAAGAATCTGCAGGAAGGATATTCAAGAAGGAGACCAAGTTTTATTGTTCAATTCAAGGCTGAAGTTATTTCCGGGAAAGCTAAAGTCAAAGTGGTCTGGCCCCTTTCTCGTATTGAAGATCTTTCCATATGGAGCTGTGGAATTACAAGGAAAAGATGGGAGTTTCAAAGTGAATGGACAAAGATGCAAGCTGTATTCATCTTCTGAGATTCTAGACAAGGGAGCCTCTTGCTCCCTCCATGACACATGAATGATTGAAGAGTCTTACTCCGGACTCTAAACGAAGGACCTTGTGGGAGTTGACCCCACATTAGGATAGATTTCCTTTGAGTTTTTGAGTCAAGAACATTTCAATAAGTTGTCACAGATGAATGTAATAAAGTAGACTAATTTAGACTAAATTCCGCTGCTATTTGTGCTTACAACTGCAATTTTTCTGCAGAAATTCCAGTTTGCACGGCGTGCAAATGCCGTGAACGCCGTGCAGATTCAAAAGAACTTTACTGAATATCTTTCTGTAATTTTGAACGGCGTGCAAGGCCCTTTTAAACCCCGTGCAATCTGGGCTGAAATCAAAGTTAAAGATACAGGAATCTTGAACTGCGTGCAGAGTAAATTGAACGGCGTACAACGACGGATCAATTCCAATAGAGTTTTCTAGAATTTTGAACGACGTGCAAACATTTTGCACGGCGTGCAATTTTTCGTAAAAAACTTGTCAAATTGGACGAGTGGACGCCCTAGCCGTCACTTGCCCTAATTTTCTTTGCGCCGTGCAACCACATCTGCACCTCCAGAGCAGTCGTGCAACCGCCCTCACCTCACCCCGCAGCCGTGCAACCTGCACCAAACGCCGTGCAACCTGCTCCACGCGCCGTGCACGACGAGCAGCAACCGATCATCCTCCTCCTTCTCCGCCGTGCACAGCAGCACCTCGCCCGTGTGCCATCCAACCCTAACGCCACCTGCTCCTTCTCTCTCTGCACGACGTTCGTGCATCTTCCTCTCTCCGCCGTTCAAGGAAGAAATAACCAGCCGTGCAAAGTTCGACATTCAGCCGTGCAAATCGCGCCCAAAGCTGCACGCCAACTTCCGGCCGTCAGAAATTCTCGCCCATTTCTGTTGTTCAGCACTAACCAGGTTGCACGCCGTTCAGACCCGCTGTCCGCCCGTGCACGATTTGCACACCTTGCTCCTCTTGATATGCATCTGGAACATCTGCCGGAGTGCACACCGTTCAACCGAATTGAACGCCGTGCAACGCGTTACTGCAGCCACATGCCCCGACATTCTGCACGCCGTTCAAGCATCTGCACCCCGTGCAAAATTCCTGCAGAACTCCAATGGCACATATTAAGCGAGCAACAAAGCGCCCAGCTAGAAGACCTTCTTCAGGGACTCAGGGTGAGGGTTCTCAATCTGCTCCAGTCAACTTCATACCCTCTACCCAGTTCAGGGTAACTCCAAAAGAAGACGCCGCTTACCAGTACCTGATAGCTAGGCGGGTTCTCCCCACCCGCTACATTTGTGAGGACACACTCAACAGGCTGAAAATCAAAGATGAGGTATACTCTCACCTGACTTTTACTGGTCTTCATACCCTTTTCACAAGAGTATGCAAGACATATCCTCGTCTAGTATATGAATTTTTGACTACTTTCAAAGCAAGACAAGATCCTGAGCGTCGAATGACACAATATCCACATATTAGTTTTCGGCTTTTGGACAAGCCATACACAATGGATCTTTGCCGATTTTCTGAGTTACTTAACTGCAACTATGGTGGCTACATCGATTTTCCTCCGGCCTTCCTAAGTGATCATTTTTGGACTGCAATTTCCTCAGAAACGCATCACCACGCCAATAAGGCACGTGCTACATCCATCCACAATCCCGTTTTCAAAATCTTGCATCGTATTCTTAGTGTGGGTTCGTTCGCTAAGAACGAAACCCAAGGGGTTGTGGGTAAGATAGACCTCTTTTTCCTTTGGTGTATGGCGCATGACAAGGATATATCTACTGGCTTCTACATTGTACAAAAACTCTTAAACACCATCAAGAAGAGGGAGGGAAAAGAAGGAGGTGACGTCATGTGTGGCGGCATGATTACTCTACTTGCATTGAACCTTAATCTTGATCTTACACGTTTAGAGCCAACTCTTGGAAAGAACCTCTTGGACATGTCTTATCTTATCTCTTGTGGTGTTCTACATCGATATGGTAATAATGATGAAAAGTTCAAGTTTCATATCACCAAGAAGAAGTTTCTCATTCTTCCAACACATCGAAGAATGACATCAGGAAGAAAGAGAATTGGAAATGGGTTGGGCCGGATCCAGATGAGGCGACTGCTACTCATGGTGCTAGCTCTTCTATGCCAGCACCTGCTCCCACAGACGCACCACCACTTCCTCCTTCTACCGACACTCAAACTGGATACTCTTGGGCGAATACGCACATGCATCACCTTTATGGGTATGTTCAGCGGAGGTTTGATCACATTGAGACATGCTTTGATCAGATGAGCGCCCACTTCGACACTCGGTATGACAGCTTGGCCACACAGTACACAACTACATATGATATGGTCAGCCGGATGGACAGTTGGCACATTTCTCAAGGCCACTATCCTCCACCTCAGCCGTTCCAGTAGCCCTTTGAGCAGCAGTAGCATGATCCATCCACACGGCCGATGGACGTTCCGGATATTGTCAGTCAGTTCTTCCCCGACCAAGGGGGCGACATATCTTTTCTCTGATTCATCCGATGACAGGTACCCGGTTGTGTAACTCTTGAATTTTGAATGAAGCAGTGAGGCCACTGCTGATTTCAAGCTTAGGGGGGACACAACCGACCGGTATTTGGTATTTGGTAGTTGTATCTTTATTTCAGTTTTTCTTTCAGTTGTATTTCAATTTTTCTTTCAGTTGAGTCTGTTGTGTCAGTTCTTTTTCTTTCATGTCAGTCTGTTTTGTTCTTTGATGGAAAAATTCCATATGATCAGAGACTACCTTGTTAGAATGAAACCCCTTTTATTTTGTTCCTCAATGAGATATGATTGGCTATATGTAAGAGAAAATTTTGAAAACATGTTGAATGAAATGGAAACTGAAAATTACCCATGTACATTGATGAGATTGTGTTTGAAATTGATAACTCCCTTTTTCTGCATCATGGAATACTCAAAACATGTAATGATTCGAAAATTTTTGGCAAATCATTTAACCAGCAACACTAGTGAAAAAAACAGGATATTCTTATCAAACTGTTAGTGCAATTGAAAACGAATTTTACAGTGAAAACCTTTAAAAAGAATGCCAAAAACCTTACTGTCTTTAACCTTCTTATTTGACTTTTTGTTTTGTTTCATACCTTTACCCAATAAAAGATGGCCCTATGGCCCACATATTATGGTAACCTAGTGTAAGCCCGATCTGGCAACGACGGTTAGGTGATATGAGTAATGAAAAGAGGGTAAGAAAAACACTCCAACCAACATTCCACATGAGCATAAGCCTAAATTAGCAACCGAATGCTGGAAACCCAAAAATCTTATTACTATATCTCTTGGAAAAGAGTTCAATAAAGTTGGTTAAGGACAACATTCTTTTGGTCATCAAAAATCCATATAGCTGAAAATTATGTTATGCAAATGCACTACCCCTTTGATTTAAGTATCCATATTCTTATTAGTGCTGTTAGTTAGGTATTTTCTTGGTTTTGGAATCAACCTTAATGAACTAATTCTTTCTACCTTTGATGTTGAGATTTTGGAGATATCTTCTACAAACACGAACTCATTACACACATGTCTGAGATTATTGCATATCTGTTTCTCTGTTCATTCACACATGGGTAAAAATTTCTTTCTTTCATATAACCATGTTTCTCTTTGCTTGAGGACAAGCAACAGTTCAAGCTTAGGGGGATTACGAACGGCGTGCAAGTTCCCAAAAATCTTACTCATTTTCCTGCAGACCTTTCTGGAAACTTGAACGGGGTGCAAACTCAATCTGCACGCCGTTCAACTTTTCTGTAGCTTGCAAAGAAGTTTGCACGGCGTTCAAATCAATTTGCACGCCGTTCAGATGGAACACGCATTTTACAGACACTTCTGGAAACTTGCACGGGGTGCAAGTTCCCTTTGCACGCCGTTCAGAGTACTGATAACTTCCGCTTTTTGTGAAGTGCACGGCATGCAATCACAATCCCAATCTCATGTCAATTGTGTTATTAGTTAGGTGCTTTATCAAAAACTCTAGGTAATCTTTTCACATTCGTAAGCCACCTCAAAGGGTGATATAAAACATATATTTCTATGAATTTTCCAACAATTATTTTCCTTTTTCAAAAAAATTAACATTCTAGTTAACTACCTATGGTGATCAAGCATGGATAGTTCATGACAATATCATAGAAATAAGTCCATATATTAAGAGAAATTGGTATATTAGTGCATAAAAATCAATTATAATGCATAACTGGGTTATTCTCAGGTCCTAAAGAATAAGGGGTTTAGCCCTACATGGTTTCCATTGTAAGAAACATAGGAGAGAAGAACAAAAAGATTGAGAACATTAGAAAAACTAAATAACCCTTGAAGAAGATTGTCTAAATGATCCCCTCTCATGCATGTGTCGATTTTCTACCTTCTGACTGCAAATCCATCCATAGAAGGTGCCCAGATCATCCATAACGTGCTCTTCTTCTTTGCTTTCTCCTCTCCTTTCTCTCAGATATCATACAACTGAATAAAATGAGAATGATATGGTTGGCCGGAATTTCCCTAAGTCACAGAAGTAACCGAGGGAGTAATTAATTGCCAACCATTGGATTAGACTTTATTTTCATATCTGCGTGATCCCGTGGTATCGATACTATCGATTGGGTATCGGTACCACCGATGTCTTTGATAGTTGTGGTCATCTGGGCATCTATCATTACTACTGAGTTGGTGTAGATAGTACCAAGTTTCCTCGATTAATTTTAAAACCATCACTATGATGTTGTCGGTAGTATCAACTTCTGCATCGATACTACTGAGTCTTCTCAATTTTTTAATGTTTGAAACTGAGCATGTGTCGATACCATCGACAAAAAAGTCGATAGTAATGAGCTATGTATATTTGTATAGACCTGAAATACACATGTAGAACATAAGATCTTGAAATATATTAAATCATGCAGAAACATTAATATTACAATACTTGATGCAATTAAGTATCATTGGCTAATAAGAGTAAATAATGTACAATTTAATATGAAAATGAACAAATAGTGCACAAAATCCGTAATAAATACCCTATGAAGATGACAATTATACGGTTCATCACTAGCCTTGTCAACCTAGAAGGAAGATGGGATGCAAAGTTCCATGAAGATTGGCTATGACTAGACATTTTGGAAGTGATTTTAAAAGTGAATATACCTAAAATGGGGGGGGGCAAAGATGTGATAGTATGATGACACTTTGTGGATGGTAATTACACTACCAAAATGGCGTAGTCACTTCTAAGGAAGTTAAGGGATATACATGGAACATGGGATCTAATATTGAAAACTAAAGTTGCGAGCAAAATTTATATGTTCCTAGTCTAGTGGGACACGGGGACATCATCACCAATACATGAAGGAAAGAAAGTCATTTCAACGATGATGGACTGTGCAAAAGATGTAAGGAACAAGATGAAATGCTTCTTCATGCCCTGAGATTGCAAATGGGTAATGTGCATTTGAGATGACATCATTCACAGATCCAAACTAGAAGAGTTTTTCATCTCAAAAGACATGCAAAGTTGGACTAACACATAGATGTAAGGTAGCACATACAAAATCTTTGACTTTGTTTTGGCGAGTTGGTACATTTGGCAGAGCAGAAATATACACATTTTTTTATAACAACTCCAGAACTTTGACAAATCAAGTATAGAATATTAGAAAGGATATTACCAATGATATCATGGTGTTGTCAGGTTCCAATAGTCATTATGTCCATGCTCGTATGTCTATTGGGTGCCACCATCCCATGGATAGCTAAAGATCAATGCAGATGTGATAGTGGGTAAATGAGATGCAACCATTGATTTCCTTTCTCTAGACAGTAGAGGAGAATGGGTTATAGGTCAAGGAGAGAGTTTCAAAGGGAAGAATGCTCTAAAAATTGTGCTGAGAGGAATCCACTAGGCTTTAGCATATGTAGAGAAACAAAGGTGGGTTGATGTCATTGTGAAATTGGACTGCCTCGTGTCATTTGAGATTACTAGAAAACAACATACATGTTCACCTAAGTATGCTAACCAGATTGATATAATACAATATATCATGCAGCTTATACATATCATTCTTCATGTGGGAAGGAGAAGAATAAGTATGCAAATACCCTTGACAAACACCACCTCAAAACTATACCCAAAGTTTATGAGTATTTAGTCCTCATGTTGAGGTCCAAGACCTCATTTAGGCATATTTGTGTAATGGTAGGAGTCCTACCATGTTTACTTCCTCTAATTTTGTTAGTGAATGCAATCACAATATGTTTTTTCTTACAAGAGGACGACAACATGAATAAAAAATCTCATGTCTTTGTACAAAAGAAGAAAAAAAACAAGTTTTCAAAACAAATAAATCTTTCAATGCCCTGTCAAGGTGGGTAAATTCCCACATGTTAAACCAATTAGAACTTTTGAATTAGTATCTAGCTCTACTTGTGATTCCATACTCCATTTCACAATGTATTTTGATCAGAATGACCATTTGTCCATATTGCAACGAGCATCCACGGAGGTCCTAATTGGCTACTTCTAGTCATAATTTCTTGATTGCAGCAAGTATCAGTATTATAATACATTCCAAGAAATTGATATTCTTAACCCATTCAAGATTTTCTTTCCTTCTAGGACCTAAGGGAATTCCTATTAAGTACTTGTTTCCACTAGTCCAGATCCCGTGTTTAGCTCGGTTATAATTCCTTTATAATGTCAATTTTGCGCTGACACCTAAGTGGGTGACACTACAACTAAAACCCTTCTACATCATTTCTGGGGGAAAGGAAAAATTGAAGTCATAAGTCCATTATTGGGTTCTATAAAAATAAAAACTAACATTTCACATGGTAGAGCTCTATGTTGTTAGTTTCTTATAAGGAAGTGATGCTATAGTAAAACACTTATCATCGGTTGCCCTAATTAAATCTGACATAATATGCACTTGCATTTTTAAAATATTGAAAGTTATATCGTCGATTTCCTTAGAAAATCAACGCTATAGGCCAGCTAAAAGCATGACCCTACTGGGCAGGAAAACCATTTTAATAGAGTTGTGTTGTGAGTTTCTTATAAAAATCAACGCTATAGGCTAGCTAGTAGCACGAGTGTGCTGAGCAACACCTCGATTTTAGAATAGCTGTGTTTTCGGGTTAGTGAGAAATCGACAAAACAATTAGTCTATAGTGTCAACTTTATAAAGAAACCAACAACAACGATCTTCAACTTTGGTTTTTTTAGTAACAATTGACACTACATGTATGTCTTTTTATAACAGGTCTATATACATGTTGTTTGGCTGTTTAGCCAGATGTAGAGCCTAAAATTCACTAGTCTGTAGGTTCCATCATATGTTCAGCATAGCAATAGGCTGACACGCCTGTAAAACCTAGAATAACAAACACATACACAACTCATCCACCCACATACATTTGCATTCTCCAATTCATTATCTTCAACACTTAATTCCATTCTAATGAACATACAAAATTCAAAAAACACATATATAAGATCCATTCTCTAATTCCATTCTCATGACATGTAAAAATCCAATTCTCATTATATTCATTCATCTTCACATTCATTTACACACATGAATATCTACACATATCATTCACATATGCAAAAACATTTCACCTACATCAAATTTAAAGTTGCAAAATTTATAACCACCACATGTATATAGAAATAATGACATCAATATTTAGAAGACTCATATTTTATCCCAATAATATTCAAAGTTGACTTCCTTAACAAAGGTGTGTGCCCATTCTTCTCATATTGCATCTATCTCTTATTTTGTATAGGGCTCTATCGTGTCAAATAGTTGTAAAGAGAATGACACAATTTAAGAGTTTGATTTGATTTCTTTTCATATTATTAAATGAGATTATTTTATAATCATGATCATACTATATAGATTACCTTCTATATAATATGGATGTCTAATGCAACATGTCTGACAATGCGGTTCAAATACCACATCACGTAGTGTCTAAATCCTAACCATTGTCTTGTATATGGCACTATAAGTTTACATTTATATGAAATGTTAATAAATAAAAGTAAGCATGGTTGTCATATATATATGCATTGGAGTCAGAAAACTACCTCGACATCCTTCAAACTTAGTAGTTTCTTGTTGTTATCTACCTTTCCTCCTACATTATAAATTCTTTTATACCCCTATAAGTTATACTAAAAAATTTAATTGAATTAGTAAATGGTCATGTAATCAATGATGCAAACATTAACATATATTTACGAATATAAAAAATTGACTACAATAATTCCTTTTTCATTGTGTGTCCCTCAATGTCTACTTTGTCACCTACAAGATCTAGATAATACACAGTTAGCATATCGGAACAACAACAAAAAAAACCCAATGATTATTACTGAGTAAAAATAAGGAAAACAAAAAAAATCAAAATATATAATGAAATATAATTCATAAGTCCAAATTATAAGAAAATTGCCCGATATATAGCGCTATGGTCACAATCTTTCTTGCGTTACAAAAATATTAAAATAAAGTACAATAGTAATCACTAATAGATTTTTGGTCTATAGCTACATGGCTAATTAATGGTGGAACTAAAAATGCCACATTGATTAGTGTAAACTCTTCAAACACCCTATATAAGTGGCTGCAAAACATATATATATATATATATATATGCATTGATATGTAAGAAAATAGATCAACATATATTTTTACATATCTAGAATGAGGTATTTAGCCATAATATTTCACCAAATCTAAAGTTCAATTGTAGTTGTATTCAACCAAGCATAAGTAAACAACTCTACAACATCTTGTAAGAATACATTGGTATCATGAGCTTGACCTATAACGTCCTCCTTAATATGGACGATCATAGTCGACCCTTCTTCTAAGTTTCTTATCCATACTGCCAACCCCTTGCACTTGGGACCTAGTGAGATGAATAGGTCCTTTGCAAACCAAGCAAGTAATTGAATATATGGTGGAGGAAGTGGAGGACGATCTATAAAGGGTTTCTTTGGTGTTGTAGTCTATATATACATACATACATACATACATACATACATACATATATATATATATATATATGCACTCCATGGGACTCGAACACATAGGATCTCTCAAAATTTATATTAATCCTAACTAAGTCAATCACAAAACTAAATAGGTCACCCGCAAGCGAATGGGGTACTATTGTAGTATAGGTGATAGGCAAGAGAAGGGGTCGATCAACAGGGAGAAAAGGGGGCACTAGGGCTAGGTTAGTTTGGCTGGGTTCTTAATGTAGAGACTAGGGTTAAGGGATTAAAGGTGATTTGATTGTTAACCTTGGTGAGAAAGAAAGCAATTAAAGAAGAGAATGAAATCTAAGTTAACCCTAGACTAGATTAAGACTAAGTGTGTAAGAAAAGACTAAGATAGGTATGAAAAGGCAATTTACACTAAGGCAGGAAAAAGAAAATCACAAGAGCGAGTAAAGAGCTAAACTAGAAAGAGCAAGGCAAAAATAGGGAAAGAAGCTAACTAAGCTAACACTAGCTAAGCAAGATGAAAACTAGGGTTTTAAAACAATTAATGGTGTGGGTTTTTTAGGGGATGTACTTATCACTTAAGTTGGGGGTGACATATGAACATTAAGATTCCATTTAGATTATCCAAACCAAACAATAGGTTAGAGTCTAATGAATTAGCCTAAGCTACTAACTGGCCACAGATATGCTAGGTTGTGTATAGGGAACTAGTTCCTAACACTCCCTACTACCCTTGTGAGGCTCAATTGGGTTAGGGATTAGGTTCAAGTCAATTAGAGTTTAGTCAAGTTTAGGTTTCTAGATTAGACCTTCCTAGGGAAATTAGGGGCCACGGGTAGTAATGGGGAGGTGAAATTAGGGCTTTGTACCCCGATTCCCCCACATTCTAGCCTTGAGAAGGCTCCATGCTAATTGCACTAGAATCACCTAAACTAACTACTTAGATCTCTCACTTAAGCTTAGGGATATTGATTAGGATGTAGGAAGATGGGAGGCAACCTAGGGATCCAAGAATTGGACCTAGGGGCAAATCTCAAAATTCACATATATAAGCAATTCCCCTAAATTCCTAGGTGATTTCACACACAAACCAAAAAGAAATTCATGGAGAATGAGATGCAACCAGAACATAATCATTGCCAAAGAAAATCATAATGTTTACATATCATTTTCCCCCAACATGGTATCAAAGTAAGATAATTTTCCCCCAAAAGCCCACCAAAAGGGGCCTAGCTACTCATGGAAATGGAAAATAAAAAAAGAAAGGAGAAAGAGATAGAAGAAGCCATGGAGCTCAGTGTAGATGGAGGAGTCCTCCTCCTCATCTACTACATGGCATCCTCCTCTCTACTCCAAGTGTAGGGGCATGGAATGATGGTGGAAATGGTTGAAAACAAGCAGAAACTAGGGTTTTGGTGGTGGAAATGGTGAAATGGAGGTGGAAATGAAGTGGAATGGAGAGCGGGTGAAAATGGAGTGGTAGGAGTCATCTAGGAGTTTCCTGAGGGTAGTTTCCCTCGACCTACAACTGCCACCCCCTATATATAGGTGTGGGGGAAGCAATAGGTCAAGTAGGAGCAAAGTGAGAAATGCAGTGGAAAAAGTAGCTAGGTTTTGTGAGTAGCACGGCTGTGGTGGGTTGGGGTGAGCACGTTCGTGGTAGGGTAGAATGATCGTGGGAATTAAAATGGTCAAAAATGCCAGGTTGTTTTGGGGGAGTGGTTGGCTGGTAGCACGACCATATTGGGTTATATGTGGAACGTTCATGTTGTGTGGCACGACTGTGTTGGAGGGTCACAACAAGGCCATGCTGTGTAACACGGTCGTGTTGGAGTATGCTTTGCAGCTGCTTCAAAACTGAGATTTTTCCAGTGATTTCTTCATTTGTAGCATGACCATTCCATGTTACCATAGCCGTGTTGGGGGCTTTGCTTGCACTTTGAGATTCAAACTTCATTATCCATGGACTTCTTTGGTAAAGCTTGACTATTGGCCACTAGAAGTAGGTTGGGGGAGCTCTGGGGTCTTCTTTGGGTCCCTCCATCTCTCTCGTCCATCCAAGTGTGGTCTAAGATCCTGAAAAACATGAAAATAATGTCCATAAGTGCATTTTACACAAATATGCATATTAAGGGAAATAACATGTAATCTAATATGTATAGATGTGATTGAAATGCAAAATGCCACAAGATGAAGCCTTAAATTATGGTTGAATCAGTATGTTATCAACAAATTTTACTCGATACCTCTATTTTTATACTATTTATAAAAAAATGTCGATCACAACTTGAAGTTGGACTAAAGAAAAGGTTTAAGGTTGATCTATTAATAAGATTTATACCATAAGATATAAGATGTTTATATCTTGTGGTGCATAGAAGAGAGAATCATTTATTGATATCAACTTCTATGACCCATAAATTATTTTTCTACATGGAAGTTCTTATGATGAGAATCAATGAAAAAATAATAAATATTATAGCCATGGCATCTTGGGCCTAGTAGAAAATGTTATAAATTATTTTTCTATGCCAAAAAAATAAATTAATATGTTTATAAGTACTTACCTGTAGGGATGAATCTCATGGGTTGGGATAGACTCTCATAACCATCATGCCTCTTTATGATGGACAAAGAGGCATTTTGATTAATACATATAGCGATCCTTTCTCCATGGGATCCATACTATCACTGATTTCCATCACTTCAAAGAACCTATTAGGAGAGAGAAACCTCCCATTCTCAAGAGCATACATATTCAATGACTTATGCTTTTTCTTAGGAGGCTTGCTTATGCTTGGGATGTTTTCTTCATCCATATATGCATTATGTGTTTGCTTCTTAGAGATGAGCCTTGTTGTCGCCACCGTTGGCGTTGTCCACTAGTGCTGGTATTGTTATTGTACATGATCATGGATGCTCTGCAAAATTTAGAACAATTCTTCCATCATTTGGCATCAAAGCATGATTAAATATGAGGTTGTTCACTTCTTCCTGATTTCCACATGAAATATAATGCCAAGCAATTTTTGTTGTCGGCATTGTTTTAGGCACCACCAAGACTACTTTGGTTGTCATATTCCATGGCAACACTATGGTCCTCATGTCGCTCTTCTTCCTATTTTTTTTATCTTTGAGATGTTATTGGTCATAAAAGAACACCTAACAAGACACTTGAGATCATTCTAGTTGCATTATCAAACACTGCATCATATAGAAAGTTATTTAGATAACGATCAAACATTTCAAGAGAAAAGCAAAGTCAGCACATGTGCATATCTAGAGATATTGTAGAATCCCAACTATGGATGCTTACTGTATCTTCTTCATTTTATTCCTTTCAATATTATTATTGGGACACTGTCTGGAGTTAAATTTATCTCTTTTAGCTACAAGTACATGATCTGGTGATTAGTTTTTCATTCCATATTTTTTAACACTTGAGATATATATTCTTTCTTGTATATTGCACATATGTTCTTATCTTGGTCTCAATAAATCCCCATACCGAGTACATAATGGCTTCACCCATATCTTTAAGAAACTCTCTTGTCTCATGTAATATGCTCAAGTTATTACTTGCAAGTAGAATGTCATCTAGATAAAGAAATAATATTATGAACTTATTTCCACTAACCTTGAGGTATGTACACTGATCAATTATAATGATCTTAAACCCACAATTTGATATAATAAGTTAAACTTTATATATCCACTAGAACATACACCACATGTAGAATCAATTAAAATAACCATATAATGTCGGGTTTTTACCGACATGTAAGTGGGCGACACTACAACTAAGTACTTTCTACGTGGGATTTTTGGAAAAAGTCATATCAATGACATAGAGACAACTTCAGTTGCATTGAAAATAGAAACTGACAACTCAACCGATGATTCAGAGTGATAAAGTGTCATGGAATCACTCTATATCATTGGTTCGAGGGAGGAAACTGACACTATAGTCAAAGTGTGTCATCAGTTTTAGTCTAAAAAACCAACCACACATAGCAGCTTGACCACATTGGAAGCAATGTGGCAGCACGACTGTGTTGTGGTCTGGGTAGCATGGCCACTATTTCATACACCCACTTGACTGTAAGGTATATGTCTTATCAGTTTTGGTAAAGAAACTGACAACATTGATACAAAATGTTAGTTTTTTTCAAAACAACTGATGCTACAGGGTATCTGTGTTGTTGGTTTAATCACCAAAACTGACATTGTACTTCAATATCATCTAAAATTTTAACTGATAAGGGTCGATGTATCATCGGTTTTGGTTTAAAATACAACGCCACACATCTACAATATCAGTCTTTTGTATAATAATCAACGTCGCAGATATATTTTTTTAAATAGCAGGTATGTAGATATGTTGTCCTACTATTCAACATACACTTAATTCCATTCTCATGAGTATACACAAATAAAAAAAATGGATGCAACTCCATACTCCAATTCTATTCTTCTAACATGTACAAATGTGATTCTCATTGTATTGATTCCCTTTCACATTCATTCACACACATGAATATATATACACATAATTCACATGTGCACCAACAATTCACTTGCAACAAATTGAAAGTTACAAAAAGTCATAACCACCACATGTA
Source organism: Alisma plantago-aquatica (assembly GCA_963693085.1). Lineage (NCBI taxonomy): Eukaryota > Viridiplantae > Streptophyta > Magnoliopsida > Alismatales > Alismataceae > Alisma > Alisma plantago-aquatica. The sequence continues at coordinate 718,518,880 of OY856413.1, forward strand.
TATAGAAATAAATGACATCAAGGTTTAGAAAACTTATATTTTATCCCAATCATATTCAATGTTGACTTCCTTAACAAAGGTGTGCAACTATTCTTCTTGTATATGGCTCTGTCATGTCAAACAACTGCAATGAGAATGACATAATTCAAGAGTTTGATTTGATTTTTTTATATTATCAAATGAAAAAATTTACTTATGATTATCAAAACTATATAGATTACCTTCTATATACAATAGATGTCCAGTGCTGCATGTCTGACAATTAGGTTCATGTACTACTTCACATGGTATCTACATGCCCAATCATCCTCTTGTATGGGGCACTATATATTTACAATTATACGAAATGCTAATAAGTAGATGTAAGCATAGTTAGCGTATAGATGCCGTAGAGTTAGAAAAATAACTCAACATCCTTCCAACTTGATGATTTCTTTTTCTTTTCTACCTTTCCTTTGATATTTCTGAATTCTTTATAGCCTTATAAGTTATAGTAACATATTTAATTGAATTAATAAATATTGATGTAATCAATGATGCTGACATTAATATACATATTGACATATATAAAAATTTACTCATGCAAGTAATGCCTTTTTTGTTGTGTGTCCCCTAGTGTCTACTTTCTTACCCTAAAGATTTAGATAATACACAATTAGCGTCTTGGGGACAATTACAAACAACACCCAATAATTATTACTGAGTGAAAAGAAGGCAAACAAAAGAAAACTCAAAATATACAATAAATTGTAATTTATAAGTAATTTTTTTAAGAAAAGTGTCTGAAACATATCCAATATTGAAAATAGGAACTATAGTCACGATCTTTCTCACATTATTAAAATATTTGAATGCAATAGAGTAGTAACCACTAACATATTTTGGATCTTTATCTACATGGCTAATTAATGATGGAACTAGAAATGCTACATTGGTTAGTGCAAACTCTCTACACACCTTATATAAGTGGCTACAAAATATATATGTATGCATTAATATATAAGAAAATAGATCAACATATTTTTCACATATATGGAACACGATATTTAGCCATAAGATCTCACCAATATTAAAAGTTCCATAACACTTGCATTCAATCAAGAATAAGTAAATAGCTCCACAACATCTTGCACAAATACACTAGTATCATGAGCTTGACCTATAGATTCCTCCTTAATATGGAGCATCATAGTCAACCCTTTTTCTAAGTCACTTAGCCATAATGTCAACTCCTTGCACCCAGGACCTAGCAAGACGAATATGTCCTTTACAATCCAAGTAGGTAATTGTATATCTAGAGGAGGAAGTAGATGACGAACTGTAGGGGGTTTCTTAGGTACTATGATATGCATATATATATATATATATATATATATATATATATATATATATATATATATATATAGTGTATATATATACTCATATTAATTGCCAATTATAAACACAAGTAGAAGAAAATCACATATACAAACACAATGAAAATTTAAAATACATCGATATATATGACTCCCACTTTGGGCCACACAACGAAGTTGCCTTCTCCATCACCTATTGTCTCGTGTTCGGGGTGGGCACGTGACAGTGGTGTCTCTCTATAGATGACATAGACAAGCCTGATAGATACATGAGCCGCATCGATGAGCATTGGATGACTGTGAATCTTATCACCTAGAAGGAGTGGGTAAGCTTCGCTTTATCAAATGACATATTCTTCTAGTAAAAGATGGCATGACCTCAACTCCTACAATTTTTATATAGTATTATTTACACCTAAACATAAAAATATTATAAATTCACCTAAAAAACTATTATATCACAAAAAGACTGATACCGTGCGGGCTAGTCAGAGAGTCCATGGGATTACTCCCAACCACCTCTGTTGTAGGGGGGTCCACCTTATATGAAGAGTGGGGTGGCACATGTAATGTCTGTGGAGGTAGAGAATGAGAAGTATGATACTATATCATTGTGTCCTATATTTCCTTTCCAATCATGTCTTGCACATGCTCTAGTGACCAAACTCCTTGCTTGCTAGATTTACACTTCTTTGATGACCCAAAAAAGGATCTTATACTGAAACCAACCATAACTTCCCTAACACAACCAGGATGCTTTGAAGTACCTAGAAAAATCATCAATTCATCCCTTTGGCCTTTAGGGAGGAATTTGTATTACTTTTTTTTTACTTGTAGAGCTCCCGCTAATTATCATAAATAATAATTAGTAAGTAAAACATAGTGATTGATCCAACCCTATTCTAGGGATGTATCGGTGATCAAACCCTATTCTAGGGATGTATCTTGTGTCATTTTGTACCTTTATCACATTCAAATGCATTAGAATTACATGTTATTCTCCCCAATATGATTATCATTGCAAATATGCTTATGGATGTTCTTTGCACTGTTTTTCAGGTACTTGGACCATGCTTAGATGGAAGAGAGAAGGAGAGGGAGTTCTAGGGTTCCCCCACTCAAGGAGGGACCCAAAGAAGGCCCCAAAGTCTCCCTCAACCTACCTCCAGTGGCCAAGAATCATCCCCGAGCAAAGACATCCGAAATTGACAAAGTAAGAAGCAAAATCAAGAAGTCAAGTCTCACCACGACCGTGGCCCCAATGCCACGGTCGTGGGTTTATTGCCAAATTCCAAAAGGTTGTAACAGGGAATTCCTTAGATCACCCACGACCGTGGCCTCCCAGCCACGACTGTGGCCAGTGAAGACAACATGACCGTGGCCATCAGCACGGTCGTGGTCAGGAGAAGAGAACACGGCCGTGGCACCCTGCCACAGTCGTGGGAATTAATTGCGAAAAGTCAGTTGCCAATAGGGAATTTGCCCGGAAAGCCACGACCGTGGCCAAGTCGCCACGACCGTGGCCGAAGCTGATCAAGACGCCCATGGCCCCTCCCCACGGTCACCTCCAACTCCTCCAAAACGGCTGTGTTACCCAACACGGCCGTGGTGCATGCTACCCACCACGACCGTGGCACTCCGCCATGGCCGTGGCCACCACCATATTTTGTTTTTTTTTTCACCACTTCCTTCACCCCACGACCTTGTTCACCCCCCATGGCCATTCCCCACTACCCTCACCACGACCTTGGCACACCCACCACGACCGTGGTGATCACCTACCCTATACAACTTTTCACTGTTTTTCCTATTTTACCCCCACTTAGCCCTAGCTCCTATATAAGCACTAGCTACTTCTAGGGCTCGAGGAGAGCACTTCTTAGCCACCCCCAGCTGCTCATTTGCCTTTATTACTCCCATCCACCCACCTTCCTTGCATTTAATCCCATTTCCACCCACTTTCCACTCATTTCCACCATAGAAACCTAGTTTCTCTAGGTTTCTATCCATCCATTCCACCATTTCCATGCACTTGGGCACCATTGGAGGAGGAGGATCGTGGCTGGCAGTAAGGAGGTGAAGAAGTCAAGCTTCATCAAGCATCCATGGCGTTTCCTACTCTCTTTCCCTTCTCCTTTGTTTCAGTTTTGATCATGTATAGCTAAGCCCCCCCTTGGGTGGGCTGTTTGGGGCAAAAATGTGACTTTGATACCATGTTGGGGCAAAAATTTGTAATGAACATATTTCACTTCTATGATGATTGCCTTTGCTTGTTTCTCATTTCCCATTACTTGTGCATGTGATTATTATTTAATTACATTAATTGCTTGCCTTGTGGTGCTTGAAGACATTTGCTTCTAGGGCGTTGGTTTCTATGTAGCTATCATAGGATTGGCTCCTAGATCCTTAATTAGGATCCCTAGCTAGCCCCCTATCTTCCTACATAATCACCCTCTTTCTACATGCAAATGTGAGTTCTAAGTGACTAGTATAAGTGTGATTAGTGCAATTGCCTATGATTTCCTAAAGGCTGAGGTGGCTAGTGGCATGAGGTCAAATATCCTCATCTCTACTCCCATCCTTACCCTTGGTCCTCAATTGACTAATACCACTTATCCTAGAGACCTAGACTTGGTAAGACCTATGAGAATTACACCTAGCCCTAGTTCTCCAACTAGTAGCATAGGGTACATCCTCATAGCACCCACCTTGTTGTTTGGTTTGGTAGTCTAGAATGAAATATGTTAATTGCTTATTATGGTGACATCCCCCAATTAATGTCAAGGTCACATTCCCAAACGACCCACCTCCTTCATCTAATTGCTTAAAACCTTAATTGCTCTGTTTGCTTGTTAATGCTAGTATAGTTCAATTGCTTTAGTTAACTTAGTTAATTGCCTAGTTTTGCTAGCTAAGTGTTAATTTAGGTCTTCGATCTTGTTTAGTGGTTAAATTAGGCTCTCAATTGCTAGTTGCTTGCTTAGTCTAGTATAGTTTGTTCTTGATCTTGTTTAGATAGCTTGTTGACTTCAATTTCTAACTTAGCCTTTTGATAACTTAGTTTTATATTGCTTTTCATACTTGCTCTCTTAGCTTAATCAACAACCAACCAACCTTTAAACCCTAAAAACCTTACTCTCTGCAATAGGAATGTAGCTCACACTTTCTAACTCTAGCGTCCCCTCTATCTCCGTGGTTCGACCCCGCATCTTGCCTTTGATCTATACTACAACACTACCCCGTACGCTTGCGAGCGCATTGTTTTAGTTTTGGTGATGGACTCAATTTGGGACCATACAAATATCAAAAGCAAAGATCACATCACTCCCGTGCCTCCCGACCTCATGGATTGCGCTTGTTGCAAGCCTCTAGTGGGAGTGCACCAAGCTTTCTGGCGTCGTTGCTGGGGATAGAGGCGCTCGGCCTAGTTAGATAGTATAGCTTAGCCTTTCCTTTTACCCTCACCATTGCTATTATTTATTCTTTGTGTTATCTTTTGCATCTTGGTTTGCTAACTTGGTTTCTTATTGTTTGTTTGTGACTTGCGTAGGTGACAGCTGTGCATGCGTAGTACGCATTTGACTTGCACCGACTTGGTGGTTTACGACCCCGAGATTGGGAGAAGAAGGCGTCAAGCTCGCCGCAACCTACACTGAGAGGCCAAGATGGCTGAGAACAACCCACCACCAGATGCTCAACCTCCACCACATCGCTCGCTTCATGAGTACTTCACGCCGGGGAACTACAACTCCCCCATCACCACGTTGGTTGACCAAATGCCTGGTCAACAGTTCTCCATCCCACCGGCACTCTTGGGGCTTCTACCTACATACTTCGGCATGGAGAACGAGAACCCCTACCACCATATAGACGCGTTCCTTGAAACGTGCTCTACATTCCACACTCCTGCCGCCATTGACGACTCCATCAGAAGGACGCTCTTTCCCTTCTCTCTCAAAGAGAAGGCCAAGGAATGGTACGTCTCGAGGCCAGAGTTGGTCACTTGGAATGAGGTGAAGAACGAGTTTCTCAAGAAGTTCTTCCCCATCGCCAAGTTATCCTACATGAGAAGGTGCATCACATCTTTCTCCCAGAAAGAGAACAAACCCTTTCACGAAGCGTGGGAGAGGTTCTAGAAGTTGCTTCGTGACTTCCCACACCATGAGGTTCCTCTTTGGCAGTTGGTTCAAGCCTTCTACACCGGGCTTGAGGAGCAAAGCCAAAACAATGTAGATTCTTCTTGCGGGGGCACGTTCATGGAAAAGCCGCCCGAGGAATCATGGCCGCTGTTTGAGCATCTCGCCGAGAATTCTCACCACCGAGCTTCCACTAAAGGGGGGCCTTGCGGCCGGAACTACATTCCTCCACCATCCTCCATGGCTCCCTCACAAAATGCCACCGATCCCGACATGATGAAAATGATGACAGATATGATGCGGATGATGAAGAATCAAGTGGGTGGCTCTTCTAGCCAACCCGCAATGGTTGTGGACACTGTAGACAAGGAAGTTAATGCTTTACATTCCTTTGGTGTCCGCAACAACCAGGGCCCAATGTCTAGTTCCTACACTCCCGAGTGGAGGAACCACCCCAACTTCTCCTGGAAACAACAGAACGAGGAAGGGCAAGGGCAGGGGCAGCAAAAGCCACGCTATAGCTCCAAGTTTGAGGATGAGGTACTAGGAAGGATAAGGAGCCAAGATGAATTAAAAAAAGATGTCAATGCACATGGGTAGTCTATAAACCGTCTTGAGCAGATGTTGGACCAAATTTCTCTCTTTTTGTTTAGAAGGGAAGAAGGTAGACTTCTGTCTCAACCACTACCAAATCCGAACAATGATGGGGTTTTTCTAGGGAACACTTCGAGTGCTTATGTTCCACCATCTTACCAAGCCCCACCAAACCCCTATGATCCTCTACCTCCTCAAGCGCCACTCAATTATCAATATGCTCCACCTCCACCTCACACCTACCAACAACCACCTCCACAATACCACCCCCACCACAACAACAACCGCAACCCCAATTCATTCTTCAAAATCCCAACTCTCCTCACCAAAGGCCTCCACCACCCCAACAGCCACAACCACCTCCACATGCTCCCTCTCCTACCACCCATGAGCATGTAAAGGCGGTGACTACGTTGAGGAGTGGCAGGACTTTGGAGAGCCACCATGGTACAGTTGTTGGTAGAGATGACACTGAGGCTGAGCAGGTTGATACTGAGATGCAGATGGATGATACTGTGATAAGAGGCAATGTTGATACCGTGACGCCGAGCATTGATACTGTGATACCGAGCCGTGATACTGTGATTCCAGTGATACCAGTGGATGATACTGTTGATTTGGACCGATTGGGGTCCCAACTCCCTCCATATCCTGATGCACTCGAGGAGCCTTCTGTTGCAAAGAAAAAAAAGAAGCATGTGGAAGATATTCTAGAGATCTTCAAGAAAGTGAAAATCAACATACCTCTTATAGATGATGTCAAGCAAATTCCGTCCTATGCAAAGTTCCTTAAAGAGTTGTGCACTTTCAAAAGAAAGACAACAGGGAGGATGCCTAAGAAGATCAAGCTCACTGAGCAAGTGAGCAACATTCTCCAACACACCATCCCATGGAAAAGAAAAGACCCCGGCGCTCCCATCATCTCATGCTACATCGGGGCACATCGCATAGACCAGACGCTTCTTGACTTGGGGTCTAGCGTAAACTTGATGTCGTATGATCTGTTTGCTGAGCTCCAAATGGGGGAGTTGAGGCCATCCCATTGCACTCTACAGTTGGCCGACTGATCTGTGAAGACGCCTAGAGGGCGTGTGGATGATGTGCTGGTCCATCTTGATGAGGATACTTCTGCCTTCTTCCCAGCCGATTTTATAATTCTTGATATGGAAAAAGAGGATAGAAAGGTACCAATCATTTTGGGGAGACCTTTCTTAGCCACAGCTAATGCCGTGATCCATGTGAGGATAGTGACCATGTATGTTACATTCATGCACATGAAGATCAGGTTGAACATCTTCAAGTCTTCTACTACAGCCGAAGTGATAGGGGCCACCAAGGAAGATTGTTATTTGGTGGAATGCCTAGATGAGATTGTTGAAGAGTTCCTACCTGCGTGGATTGAGACTGCCACCCAAGGTAGAGGTCTTGAACCAATTGTTGAGTTCCCTGATGATGATGATGAAGAAAGTGAAGTGGATGAGCTAGCCCTAGTGGCTGCAAGTGAGGACCTTCCTTCTATTTTTGCACCATTGAAGAACTCCCTTGAAGCACCCCCCCATTCTTGAGTTGAAGAAACTTCCTGAAGGATTGAAGTATGCTTTCCTTGGCTTAAATGACACCCTCCCGGTGATCATTTCCTCCATTCTCTCTCTTGAGCAAGAAGATGCCTTGATGGAAGTCTTGAGGAAGAACATCCAAGCCATTGGATGGTCTATTGCTGACTTGAGAGGGATTGACCCCTCTATTTGTGTGCATTGGATATACTTAGAAGAAGATGCGAGGCCGACCCGCCAAATGCAAAGAAGGATAAATCCAAAGTTGAAGGACGTTGTAACTCAAGAGGTTGTTAAGTTGCTTGATGCAGGGATCATCTATCCCATTCCAGACAGTACGTTGGTGAGTCCCATCCAAGTTGTGCCCAAGAAGGGTGGGATTACAGTGGTAGAAAATGCCGATGGTGAGCTTATGCCGGTGAGAGAGCAATCCAAGTGGAGAATTTGCGTTGATTACCGGAAGCTCAATGAAAAGACAAAGAAGGATCACTACCCACATCCATTTCTTGATTAGATTTTAGAGAGATTGGCTGGGCAGAGCTTCTACTATTTTCTTGACGGATACTCAGGATATTTTCAGATTGCTGTGCATCCGGCGGATCAAGAGAAGACGACATTCACTTGTCCAAGTGGTACATTTTCCTATCGGAGGATGCCATTTGGGTCGTGTAATGCCCCTTCTACTTTCCAGATGTGTAACCTCAATCTTTGCCGACATGCTTGATTCGTCACTTGAAGTTTTCATGGATGATTTTTCAGTTTTCGGGAAAACCTTTGATGAGTGTTTGCTACATCTAGCTGCTATTCTGGAAAGATGTGTGAAAGTTCGCTTAGTTTTATCTTGGGAAAAGAGCCATTTCATGGTACCTGAGGGTATAGTTCTGGGACACCGAGTTTCAAAAGATGAGATTGAAGTTGACAAGGCCAAGGTGGGCCTTATTTCTACACTCGACATTCCTTCTACCGTAAGACATGTTCAATTTTTCTTGGGACATGCAGGTTTCTACCGGCACTTTATCAAGGACTTTAGCAAAATCTCAAGACCACTCTGTCGATTGCTCGAGAAAGATGTTGAATTTCAGTTTGATGACAAATGTGTCGAAGCCTTCAATCATTTGAAAGAAAGTCTTATCTCTGCTCCTATCATGCAGCGCCTGGATTTCTCTCTGCGATTTGAGATCATGACGGATGCATCTGATATGGCGGTGGGGGCTATGCTGGGTCAACGCATTTGCCGAATTCCTCATGCTATCTATTATGCAAGAAAAATATTAGACGATGCTCAAAGAAACTATACGACTACCGAGAAGGAGTTGATTGCGGTGATCTTCGCTCTTGACAAGTTCTGGCCGTATCTCTTGCAAAACAAAGTGACAATCTACACAGACCATGCTGCGTTGAAGTACCTTATGTCCAAGAAAGACTCAAAGACAAGGTTGATCCGATGGATTTTGTTGCTCCAAGAATTTGACATAGAAATTGTGGATGAGAAAGGAATAGAAAACGGTGTTGCAGATCATCTCTCCTTCCTTGATGGACCTTTTCATATGACAAGTCCAATCAAAGAGACAATGCCACATGAACAACTCCTCTTAGTCTCATCTGTCCAAAAGCCATGGTACAAGCACATAGTGAATTTCCTAGCCAGTGGGAGGATACCGAGCATGTGGACAAGAGAGGAAAGCAAGAGATTGTTTGTTATGGTAAAGAACTACATTTGGGATGACCCTCACCTCTTTAAGTATTGCCCAGACCAACTCATTAGGAGATGCATTCCGGAGATGGAGCAGCAAGAAGTCTTAACTATGTGCCATTCCAGAGTGTGTGGAGGCCATTTTGGAGGGAAACACACGGCCGCCAAAGTTCTTCAATGTGGATTCTACTGGCCGACATTGTTCAAAGATGCTCATGACTTTTGCAAGGGTTGCTTCAAGTGCCAAAAAGTGGGCACCATCTCAAAGAGGGACATGATGCCTCTATCACCTATTCTTGTGGTAGATGTGTTTGATGTTTGGGGGATTGATTTTATGGGTCCTTTCCCTCCTTTCGGGTATGTCTATATCTTAGTCACCGTAGACTATGTATCAAAATGGATTGAGGCTGTGGCAACAAGGACAAATGATCATAAGGTGGTGTGTGATTTCGTGAAATCCAACATCTTTAGCCGTTTTGGTGTTCCAAGGGCTATGATTTGTGATGGCGGGGGTCATTTATCCACCGCACCTTCGAAGGGCTGCTAAAGAGACATGGAGTGAACCATCGTGTGGCTACTCCTTACCACCCTCAAATGAGTGGTCAAGTTGAGTTGGCAAATCGGGAGATAAAGCTCATCTTGGAGAAGACGGTGCGACCGGACCGCAAGGATTGGTCACTTCGCCTCAATGAAGCTTTATGGGCATATAGGACTGCATACAAAGCCCCAATTGGCACTACACCGTTCAAGCTTGTCTATGGTAAGAGTTGCCATTTGCCGGTTGAGATTCAACACAAGGCACTTTGGGCCTTGAAGAAGATGGACTTCGATGAAGAGAAAGCTGGAATGAAAAGAAATTTTCAATTGCATGAGCTAGAAGAAATGCAGCATGAAGAATATGAAATTTCAAAGAGCTAGAAGGAAAGAACCAAGTTTCTACATGACAAGATCATAAAGAAGAAAGAGTTTGAGCCGGAAAAATGGTATGGCTATCCAATTCAAGAATGAAGTTCTTTCCCAGAAAGCTTCGTTCTAGATGGGAAGGTCCTTACCTTGTCAAGAAGGTGTACCCATCCGGGGCAGTGATTATTTGTGCAAAAGAAGGAGCTAAGGAATTTACCGTCAACGGGCAAAGGCTGAAATCTGTTGTTGAAGTCGGCCCGGACAAGGCCAATCAAGACTTTAATATTGTTATGCTTATAGAAGAAGAATCCGAGGAGGAAGAATGCTTGGACGAGGATGAGAAAGGGATTTACTACAAGGATCTTTTGAAGATTCCGAAGAAGTGAAAAAGTCCAACAATCAATAAGCCTGGCTGAAGGCGTTAAATTTAGCGCTAGTGGGAGGCAACCCATGTGGTTTGAGATTCTCGAACCCTTTTTTTCCTATACTTTAGTTTTCTTTTACACCAATACACACACACACACTTGTGCTTTACAGTTTTTGTTTGAGTTTTGATGATGGCAGGTGATAGACATTACAGAGAGAGGATCTATAAGTTAATCGTGGTCATTCAGTCATATTTGTTGCAAAAGAACAAATAAAATCGAAAATTCATGTTTTAAAGTTTGAAAGCTGAGGAGACAACCCCAACACGGTCGTGGAGCTCGACCACGACTGTGGTGGATGTGGCCGAATTATTGCTGCAAATTGGCCAAAGTTACATGTTGTTTTGAAGATCGGCCACGACCGTGGAGAGTTTCCCATGACCGTGGTGAAGGAAACTGCCCACGACCGTGGTCCTTACCACGGGCGTTTTGAAGACGGCGGGCCCCGACCGTGTCAACAGGCCACGACCGTGGCAATTTATGCTACAATTTGGCCGAAGTTACATGTTGTTTTGAAGATCAGCCACGACCGTGGCAAGTCGACCATGACCGTGGCATGAGGACAAGGCCACGACCGTGGCGAGGTCAGACCGGGGTTCTCTTCATCGACAACATGACCATGGCACCCGCCATGGCCGTGCTACCCAACCCTGGCGACGACCGTGGCCACCTGCCACGACCGTGGCCGAACCCGGTTCAGGAAAAAAAATACTTTTAAGCATCCAAACATGACCCTCCCCCTCATTCTTTCGTCTCCGACCTCTAGCAACACACCGTGGTGGCAGAAAATGGTTGTGTGCTCCCCCGTTTGTCACCTCCAACCCCCAAAACCACCTCCATTTGATCCCTAATCCATCCCAAATTGATCCCCAACCATCCCTCTCCCATTCCCACCATCCAATCTCTCCCAATCGCATCTCCATCTCCATTTTCATCTCCATTCTGCCCAGCAACTCCCCTACACAAAACCTCCACAAAAACCCTTCCATTCCACCCACAAAACCACACCCACACCACCTTCTCTGCCAAATCCGAAAATCTCCCTCCTACACCACTTTCACCTCCCTTTCCACAATGAAGAAGATTGGGAAGGCTATCACAAAGGGGACGAACATCCTCACCGGAGGGAAACAACATTCTAAAAATGCCTCCTCCGATGTATCCATTCCATCCCACACCCACTCACCTACCACCTCCGCCCACCATTCCATCCTCCAGTCACAATCGGTGAGCGGATCGCACTCCCGCTCATCCGACAGCCACCACATTACAGATGCCACTTACGAGGGAGAAGACGAAGAAGAGGAGGAGTCCATAGGGGTCGACTTGGACAATCTCAAGATGTAATCGAGCCGGCGGCCACAAGAAGAACTCAAAAATCTAAAGCGGCACCGTCATCATCCAGGCTGCCTCCAAAGCCCACACCACCCCACCACTCGACATCTAGCGTGGCGGCGAGACGTGATGTGCAGTCGAGACCCTCGCGACAACTGTAGCAAGAAGAGGAACAGTCGGCACATTGGTATAACCTCGATACCAGTTCAAGGTCACAATCCTATAGAATGGAGGAAGAAGAAGATAACAGCGAGGAAGAGGTGGAGCTCGAGCCAGAAGGAGAAGATGTTTTGGCACATTTGGAGGCTGACAGAGAAAGAACCCTGGGCAAAGCACCGACGGGGGTGTCCTATGGTAGAGGACACAAGCAAAGGAAAGTTGAGCTCATTTACCCTGAGTGCATGACAAGGTGAGTCATCGCCTCCAGGTACGGTTGCGAGAAGACAACTGAAGATCTTGGGATCAAAGAGATAGTGGAAATGGGCTTGAAGAGGATTGGGTTGTGGAATATTCTTTTCACACCCCAACCTACATATCCCACTTTGACCCGAGAATTCTTTTCCACTCTGGAGAAGACAAAAGTGAGGGGTTGTGATGCACTCAGATTTGCCATGATGGGCAACATGCACACCCTCACTTCCACTAAGCTGAATACTATCTTCGCCTCTAGTCCTGAAGAAGCTGTGAAATTGGATGACGGCTTGTTAGAGAGAGACGACACTCTGGACTATGCCTATTACTGGAAGACCTTCACAGGCAAAGAAGACTACTACGCGTGTAGATCAAAAAATGCTGCTATATGTAACCCGCTAACGCGCTACGTGCAGAAGGTCTTGGCTAACATGATTGTGGGCAGATACGACAACTAAGGTAGCATTTCCCAAAAGGATATGACTGTCTTGATCGGTATGCACCACAAGAGGTACATTGACCTTGGAGTTCTTTTGATCGATCATATGAAGTCCATACCCTACAAGAGCACAAAGCCATTTGTCATGGGGGGATTTGTGACTTCGATTGCACTAGCATTGGGATATGATCTCTCGGGGGCACAAGACACGATTGAGGCAGAACGTGTTGACCTCAACTATCTGACGCACTCACACACCATAAAAATGAAGGATAAAAGAATGATTTACTTAATTACAAGTGTGCAGGATTTTGAACTAGAGCTGCCATATCACGCGGAACCCCTAATATCCGTGTGGGGACCTGGCAATAGGTTAAGGGAAAAATTGATGGCATGGCAGCTAGACCACCCGAGAGAGACGTATACTAGGGGAGACACTATCGTATAGGAAGATTTCGCCGAATCAAATGTACACGGGCAGGAGAAAAAACATGAACAACAAAGGAAACCCCAAAGAACAAGAAGGAGGGATGAGGAGACATCCCAGCGACAGCCACCCTCAAGGAATGCCTATGACATGGACGCAATCCAGGCACACCTTGAGACCATTCAGAAGATCCAAGGTGATATGCAGCTTGCCCAGCAGCAAATGTGGTATGATCAGCAGCAGATGCACTATCAGATCAACCACTCGTATCAATATCACCACGCCCAAGCAGAAAGATACCCCGAATGGGGCGCAGATTTTTGGGGTGGTTTAGCTGGGTATCCATAGACTTACCATCCACCCCAGGATGACTACTAGGGGCACTATTACTAGCATCCTCCGTCAAGCTCAGCTCCAGACTCAGCTCCTCCTCCATATCCTCCAAACATTCCAGACCAGCCACCGCAGCCATGACACTTCCCCAATCTCCCCTAAGCAATAGTTTCATGCTGAGGATAGCATGATTCTAAAGTTTGGGGTGGGTAGGGCGGTACGCATCACCCTATCTCTCTTTTTGTCATTTTGATATCACCCTGCCATCTAGTTTAGTTTTATTATTTTTGTTCTTTTCATTGCATCTTTGCATGACATGTAGTTGATTTCTGCATTTTTGAGTAATTTTTCAAAATTTTTGCTTTTTCAGCCATGCATTGCATCTCATGTAGTTTTTTTGCTAATTTTTGCATGTTTTAGCTAAAATTGTGTTTGAATGTGATTTAGTGCAATTTGAAACCTTTTTGGCCATTTTTTCCCAGATTTGATGTTTCTTGTCCAAAAAGCGTGTTTTGACTCAATCTTTACCAGATTGAATGAAATTGCTTATCTTTGACAAATACAAGATGATATTCTATGATGAAATGCTATGTGGTATCAACGAGTGACTTCTTACATGCTCGTCACCTCCCTTGGGAATGTGTTGGTTTGATTGAATTATGATCTGAGCAAGCATAGAACGTTTAATGTTTGTGGAGTTACTTGATTGATATATGGATTTCATTTGGTTCATTCATGTGATGTGATATCTATGGTGAAGTGTCAGACTAGTTTTCATGCAGGAGACCTTATGTGGAAGATTATGCCAAGTGACCCCTCTTTGACCCGACCACTCTTTCATCATCTTCATACCTCTCTTCCTCATAAAAATATGCCAAAGTGCACATATTAGCCGTGGCCACCTCCAAAAGTTTGGGGTGGCCACATCTTTATCTCCCCGCTTCACTCTATCCACCATATGCCCTATCTACACCAAGGGCAAGAAAAAGAAAAGAAAAGAAAAAGAAAAACAAAATAAAATAAAAGGATGCTCCTATTTAAGAGCATTCAAATAAAGAAAAGATGAGTGTGTAAAAACACTCCAAAAATCTTACCGCATCCCTTTCTTCCACTTTTATACCCATTGAGCTAGGAAACATCAAACCTAGCTCACTTTATCCCTTTTCCGCAGCCATGTGGGTCATTTGGCATAACCTGAAGCACAAGGTTGAACTCATGAAGGTGAAACAACACTCCTAGTCATCGACGATTAACATCATCATGAAACGGTCTACCCGGAACCTTATGGATGAAATATTGATAACTTGTGCAATCCATGCATTATATGCGAAGTTCATGTGCTTTGTGCTCTCTTAATGGTTGGGTTGTGAAAGTAGAATATGAGGGAAGTGATTTGCATGTACCTAATCACCATTGATCCCATTTAGCATTTATCACCCATCATATTGCATTTGTCATACCTTTTGATTGTGGAAAATGGAAAAGAGATTGAGTTGGAGCATACTTGAGGACAAGTATGTTTCAAGTTTGGGGTGGTGATCCAACCCTATTCTAGGGATATATCTTGTGTCATTTTGTACCTTTATCACATTCAAATGCATTAGAATTACATGTTATTCTCCCCAATATGATTATCATTGCAAATATGCTTATGGATGTTCTTTGCACTATTTTTCAGGTACTTGGACCATGCTTAGATGGAAGAGAGAGAGAGAGGGAGTTCTAGGGTTCCCCCACTCAAGGAGGGACCCAAAGAAGGACCCAAAGTCTCCCTCAACCTACCTCCAGTGGCCAAGAATCATCCCCGAGCAAAGACATCCGAAATTGACAAAGTAAGAAGCAAAATCAAGAAGTCAAGCCTCACCACGGTCGTGGCCCCAATGCCACGGTCGTGGGTTTATTGCCAAATTCCAACATGTTGTAACAAGGAATTCCTTAGATCGCCCACGACTGTGGCCTCCCACCCACGACCGTAGCCAGTGAAGACAACACGACCGTGGCCATCAGCACGGTCGTGGTCAGGAGAAGAGAACACGGTCGTGGCACCCTGCCACGGTCGTGGGAATTAATTGCGAAAAGTCAGTTGCCAATAGGGAATTTGCCCGGAAAGCCACGACCGTGGCCAAGTCTCCACGACTGTGGCCGAAGCTGATCAAGACGCCTGTGGCCCCTCCCCACGGTCACCTCCAATTCCTCTAAAACAGATGTGTTACCCAACACGACCGTGGTGCATGCTACCCACCACGACTGTGGCACTCTGCCACGGCCGTGACCACCACCATATTTTGTTTTTTTTCACCACTTCCTTCACCCCACGACCGTGTTCACCCCCCACGGCCGTTCCCCACTATCCTCACCATGGCCGTGGCACACCCACCACGACCGTGGTGATCACCTACCCTATACAAATTTTCACTGTTTTTCCTATTTTACCCCCACTTAGCCCTAGCTCCTATATAAGCACTAGCTGCTTCTAGGGCTCGAGGAGAGCACTTCCTAGCCACCCCCAGCTGCTCCCTTGCCTCCATTACTCCCATCCACCCACCTTCCTTGCATTTAATCCCATTTCCACCCACTTTCCACTCATTTCCACCATAGAAACCTAGTTTCTCTAGGTTTCTATCCATCCATTCCACCATTTCCATGCTCTTGGGCACCATTGGAGGAGGAGGATCATGGCTGGCAGCAAGGAGGTGAAGAAGTCAAGCTTCATCAAGCATCCATGGTGTTTCCTTGTCTCTTTCCCTTCTCCTTTGTTTCAGTTTTGATCATGTATAGCTAAGCCCCCCCTGGGTGGGCTGTTTGGGGCAAAAATGTGACTTTGATACCATGTTGGGGGAATATAATTTGTAATGAACATATTTCACTTCTATGATGATTGCCTTTGCTTGTTTCTCATTTCCCATTACTTTTGCATGTGATTGTTGTTTAATTACATTAATTGCTTGCCTTGTGGTGCTTGAAGACATTTGCCTCTAGGGTGTTGGTTTCTATGTAGCTATCATAGGATTGGCTCCTAGGTCCTTAATTCGGATCCCTAGCTAGCCCCCTATCTTCCTACATAATCACCTTCTTCCTACATGCAAATGTGAGTTCTAAGTGACTAGTATAAGTGTGATTACTGCAATTACCTAGGATTTCCTAAAGGATGAGGTGGCTAGTGGCATGAGGTCAAATATCCTCATCTCTACTCCCATCCTTACCCTTGGTCTTCAATTGACTAATACCACTTATCCTAGAGACCTAGACTTGGTAAGTCCTATGAGAATTACACCTAGCCCTAGTTCTCCAACTAGTAGCATAGGGTACATCCTCATAGCACCCACCTTGTTGTTTGGTTTGGTAGTCTAGAATGAAATATGCTAATCACTTGTTATGGTGACATCCCCCAATTAATGTCAAGGTCACGTTCCCAAACGACCCACCTCCTTCATCTAATTGCTTAAAACCTTAATTGCTCTATTTTCTTGTTAATGCCAGTATAGTTCAATTGCTTTAGTTAACTTAGTTAATTGCCTAGTTTTGCTAGGTAAGTGTTAATTTAGGTCTTCGATCTTGTTTAGTGGTTAAATTAGGCTCTCAATTTCTAGTTTTGGGCTCGAGGAGTGCATGCTACCCACCATGATCGTGGCACTCTTCCACGGCCGTGGCCACCACCATATTTTGTTTTTTTTCACCACTTCCTTCACCCCACGACCGTGTTCACCCCCCACGGCCGTTCCCCACTATCCTCACCACGGTCGTGGCACACCCACCACGACCGTGGTGATCACCTACCCTATACAACTTTTCACTATTTTTCCTATTTTACCCCCACTTAGCCCTAGCTCCTATATAAGCACTAGCTGCTTCTAGGGATCGAGGAGAGCACTTCCTAGCCGCCCCCAGCTGCTCCCTTGCCTCCATTACTCCCATCCACCCACCTTCCTTGCATTTAATCCCATTTCCACCCACTTTCCACTCATTTCCACCATAAAAACCTAGTTTCTCTAGGTTTCTATCCATCCATTCCACCATTTCCATGCTCTTGGGCACCATTGGAGGAGGAGGGTCATGGCCGGAAGCAAGGAGGTGAAGAGGTCAAGCTTCATCAAGCATCCATGGCATTTCCTACTCTCTTTCCCTTCTCCTTTGTTTCAGTTTTGATCATGTATAGCTAAGCCCCCCCTTGGGTGGGCTGTTTGGAGCAAAAATGTGACTTTGATACCATCACTACTATAGAAAATGCTTTTTACAACGGGAGATAGACAAAAGTTATGATGATTGTGTTGTATTTAGCATACTTATCACAACAAGCCCGTTTTTGTATTGTATATTATATATTTTATACAACACAAGTCATTTATAACATGCCAAACATGTTGTAGTATAGGGGGATACTACAACAACTGCTAAAGTGTTGTAATAGGTTGTAGTATCACAACATACTCAAAACCGTTGTAAAAGATGTTATTTACACAACATATTTTGACCTGTTGTAATAGTCACATGTTGTAATAGACCATCATTACACAACACAGACTCACCCGTTGTAGTATGTATTAATTATACAACAGGCCTTTACATGTTGTATTTGGTACATGTTGTAATAGACCACCATAATACAACATATTGAAACTCGTTGTTATATCCCGACATGAGACAACATACTCCAACCTATTGTTATATATTATAATTACACAACATGTTGTAACCTGTTGTAATATCCACACACAAAAGATCATTATAATAGACTGCCATTACACAACGTAAACTAAACCATTGTAATATACTATTATTACACAACATGATATCACTTGTTGTACTAG
The DNA here is from genome assembly GCA_963693085.1 of Alisma plantago-aquatica. NCBI lineage: Eukaryota > Viridiplantae > Streptophyta > Magnoliopsida > Alismatales > Alismataceae > Alisma > Alisma plantago-aquatica. Next base: position 718,537,292 of record OY856413.1, read on the forward strand.
CTACATATTGTAAAAGACCATAGTTACACAACACGTCATATTCACATAATTCTCTGAAATTTTCAATTATTCACGTATAATATGCGAATTTTTTATTAGACGTATGGTACACCTAATTTCGTATTAAACTCGTATTTTCCCCGAATTTTACGAATTATTCGTGTTTTATTCGTCATTTACGCATTTTCGCGTATTATCCCGAACAAAACAATTTATTTCCAAATTGTTAAAAAAATACTCACTTAGTATTGTTTCATGTTCCAATATTTTCTAAAGACTAATTCCCCTCAATTCATTAAACTTTTTTCTTCTACTTTATTTAATTTGTCCTAAGCAACTCAATGTGGGATTTAACTAAAATAGTACTTGAACTGAATTGACACTTAATAAAGGTTGATGTTTATCAATTGTACATATTTTTGTTTCTCAACTAAATTCCACACCTATAATTTTACCAAATTGACCATTGTGGTACCGTGATGCTTTTATGTACACTACAAAAAACTATGACATTAACGACCACCTTCACGACCACTTAAATTTGTCATCGTAATTGATACACCAAGCATGACATCTTCTTATGTTGTCGCTATTGTAATATTTGACAACGGCCAAAAAAATAATTCATCGTAACTACTGATTAATTTTCATCGTCAAAACTCATTTAATATACAATCAATACAAATTCAGTTGCGGAAGAACAATAAACTAAAAAATGGTCGTACTACTTGCCCCTAGTTTTGGCGGGTTTTCAATTTACTTTATTCGCGCCCGCGGCTGGGAAAAAAATTGAACTTTTGCAGTTCGGGCACATAGGAGCTGTTTGCGAGCTGTAATTCAAGGCAAAATCGGCGAGCTTTTGGAATCCCAGGTTCCGCTCCCGACTCTTCCCATACCTCCGTTTCTCCCGATTCCTCTCTTCTCCACCCGCGGCCTCTCCCGATCCCTTTTTTCTCTACCGGCGGTGGTATCTTCTCATTATTATCTGCTCCTCCGTTCTCCTTCCTCTGTGATCAGCCCAACCCCCATCGGTCTCTCCACCTTCCTCCAGCCCTGCCCCCTAAAGATGCCACGACGGCAGCTGCCTCGACCAGGACGCTCTTCAACCCTGCGGAGCCCGTCCGATCCCCTTTCCCTTGAGCATTGCGATGCAGCGAGTGTGAAGAAGACCGTCCTCCTCATCTTGCGTCTCTGTAGCAGATGGTGCGTTGGGAGCAAAACATGAAGATCAGAAACCATCGATGGTGGGATCAATTCCGGCCGGTGCTGGAGCAGTTTCCAAAATTGTCAAAGGAAAAAAGAAGGATGACGATCTCCGGTTGATGGAACTTTCTTCCCCGCACCCATCTCCATTTTGCTTGCACGGAGAGGCAACAAGACCTGGAAAACAACAGCCTTGTGGGGTACAGGGTCATAGCAGTAAGAACAACACCTGATGCCCAGACAATGTGATTAAACACTACAGACTTTATTAATCTGGCAGTTTGAATCCCAATTTTGTTGAGTACTGCAGTACTTAGAATGCGGTCACCCAAACGGCCCGCTTTATCACTAATCCACCCCTTTCTCTTTCCCCTTTCCTCCTTTCCCCTCCCCACAACTTAACCTAGCCATCAATCTTCGACTTATCACAGCCACCCCCGTTGTTGGGTACAGACGACCCTGTCATCCCATTAATATCTATGCTTTTTCATATGTGAATAGTTGAAGAGGAGAATAAACAGCATTGGCATCGACATCGTCATCGGCAGCAATGAATAACATGCAGTTGTAGGTGGCATGCCTGTGTTGTGTTGTTTGAATGGGCGACTCTCTGGTAATATCAACACATCATCACTTGCAGTAAGATTTTCCCCTGTTTCCCAAGTAACTCTTTTCTTTTTTCATAATTCTCACTGTCCTGTCTAGGAATAGGGACAGAGGCCGTCTAAGGCTTGTTTATACTCACCGGATACTGCGAAATTTCATCTCTATTCTTCACATGCTAGACATTTCGTGCTATGCCCTGCCACAATAGGAAAAAGTGAGCATATTTCTTGCAGCTTCTGAATAAAGTGAAGTACTTCGTAATAGAACAGGTCTGTGATAAATGAATCAATTTGTTTGTTTATTTAGGAGTGTGATTTCTCAGAGAATCGATCCATAGGTCCCAATAATTAGTAAAAAGTAGGAGCATATTCATATCATGTATATTTATCTTCTGTATTCTATGCTTTGATCATGTTTTCTATACAATTTTAATGTTATTTACACATTGGTTTAGTTAAAAGCCATGGATTTTGTATTGGCTTTTCTAGAATACTATTCATAACTAAGTGTATTTTAGGCATTGGCTAAACATGAATTGTCATGACCAAACTAATTCAATCAGTAAAACATAAGATTAGTTCTTAATTCTTTTAGTGTCCAAACAGAATTAAATAATGTATGCAATCTTGGATGCTCTTTTCACGGTTCTTAAAGTTGGATATACTAGCACGTTGTCCCTATGATACTTTTTTTACTTGCTGTTGGGACGTTACCATTAGTTCAAAACTATACTACTGCTGTGACGTCATTTTGTACACATGTTGGTTTCACTGGGTATCTATTGGTTTGAGCTATTTGGCATCATATTGTTCAAATTTAAAGAGTCCTATTGTTTCATTCAGGTATAAGTCAAGACATCTCCTAAACTCCTAAACAACTTTGCCCCTTGCAATTTGTGATTATTTCTATATATTTTCAAAATTAACAATAACCTTTTTGGCATGAAGTTCGACACTAACCATAGTTTTTTAGACATGTAGTTTCTGGGACTTTGACTGAATTGCTTATGTTTAGCTACACCTGGTTCATCCTTGCGAGACCTTTCCATAGATAAGCGGTTATATATATATATATATATATATATATATATATATATATATATATATATATATATATATATATATATATATATATCAAAATTCCTGGATTCATACCTTCATCTGAAATTACACGAAATTGTAGTATCATCATCAAGTTTGTGAAATAAGACTGTCAACAATGACCTATTTTTTTCCACTTCTTGTGTAAGTAATTATGACAATAATTTTAATCCATCCCAAATAACATAACACTCTAACGTTAAACATCATATTATGGTTTTTTTCTTATTAATAGATAAATTATTACTTATAGTAGTCCTCCCATTAAATATCTTTTTTGGACTTTGATAGTCCACCAAAATATTCCTATTTCACATCTTGCAATGGAGCTGATTATTCTTTTTTCCTATTCTCCCTCTCATTATGCTTCTCCTTCTTTAGCTGTGCCTTGTGCTCTTGGAATGTTGGCGTGAATCTCATACTTCTCGGTACTCTGCTTAGGTGTTGACCCACCTTACACCACCAACCAGGGCTCTCATATGCAACCTATATAACACTCGCCACACCATACATGGCTATGCAACCGCTTATGCGTAAGTGCTCTCCCATACACACATATACACAATCAACATATTTTATTGAAAAAACAGTAGTTAAAGTTTCCCTAGCCTCATCACTCCTAGTGTGTAGAGAATTATTAGAACTACAATCGTTTTTGAGTTGCAATCAACTTATTAAGTTGAATAGCTTGTACCACGGTCAACTTGATGGAAGAACATGGATACTATTATTATATGACATGCAGAAACTATGAACAAGAGATATGTTGTTCTCCATTAGAATTTCTTGGAGATTGCTAATTTGGTAGTTTTGTTTGTTTGCATGTGCAAATATAAAACTTTCTTCGACTATTCTTTTATTGCAAATGGATGAGAAGTCACGTGACACGATTCTCACATCTAATTTCCTTAAGTATGGAAAAACGTAATGGGAAATGCTGACATCCTGGTATGTGGTTCCATGCATAGTGAAAAATTTGGGATTCGGCAACTTTTCGGCTGGCCAGAGAAAATTAAAAAATCATGAAAAGATCGATATATTTCGGTCAACTACTTGGAAATATTGATAATGAGTCGGCTATATGTGTATATATACTTATACACACACATATATATACATTTTTGTGTATGTATATGTATACACACACACATATATATACACATTCATACATATCAAATACAAATATAACTATTAATGTCACTAGACATCATGGTAATAAAAAAAATGTCTTGAGGCTCTCAAGGCTTACACCTCTTGGTGAGGCTATTCCTAATGTGCCTCAAGACTTAGGCCTCAATGCCCCAGATTGAGGCTTATGCCTCACAATGTACGAGGCCCGCCTCAAAGCAATGACGCTCTAAAGCTTAATTGAGGTGCACAACTAAATTTTGGATGATAACAACTTATGTTAACCACCAAATTGTTTGCTTTTAAGATTGTTACACATTTTCTTTAAAAAAATGGAGTTCTAGTAGTTAATTGTTATTTGTCATTTAATCATCATTCTGTGAGTGATATCTTTAATCTTCATTGTCAAATTTATCTATGTTTGCTACCTTCTTATTCACCATGTCGGTGAATTTTGTATTGTTGTTAACTAGTTTTTCTTCCTTGTTCCTACTAATTCAAAATTCTATCGCCTTAATTTTAGATGTCGATGACATCTTTTATTTTAATAGTATAAAGAATTGATATATCATTATTGGTATACAAAAGAATTGATATATCATTATTGGTATACATATTTATTTTAGTATTCTGGTGGGTTTTTAGTGTCTATTATCATTATTTATTTTCACAATTAATTTCTATTTCATTTGGGCATGCTTGTATATAGCCATTTCTATTATATACACATGCATATACTTAACATATATAAATACATATATATATATATATATGTGTGTGTGTGTGTGTGTGTTTGTGTAAATACATGCATAAATTTATTTTAAATTACCAACTCATACATATTTTGAGTCTTAAGCCTCAAGCGCCTCAAACGCCTTGAGGCTTACGCCTCACTTCACTTAGACAAAAATACCTCATTACGCCTCAAGAATTTTACAACCTTGCTAGACATACAATCTTATTGAGGGAAAAAAGTAGGAAAAGAATTAAAGAATAGTTGAACAATAGCAATGGATTGTCGGGAGAGTGGGGGTTTAGAGGTCTAGTTTATATCAAGAGTTCTGTGTACATGGTTTTGTAAAAAAAACAGAGAAAACGACTTATAAGAAAAAAATCGTGATTTTGGACTATGGTGGCAGGGCTTCTCCAACTTCCTTGACAGTGATCAGAGAGTAGGGACTGATATCATTGTGACCGCAATAGAGGGTTTATTGAGAATTAAGAATCACACAACAACAACAATAACAAATGATCCTAGTAGTGGAAAAAGTACAATGGGCGACACACTAAGGAATAAGGGCCCCACTTATCAGTTGTTGATGGATATGATCCTTTTTTATTTGTTATTTAATGGATATGGATTTGGATCACTGTTCTTATACCATGTGGAATGTAATAGGCTAATAGATGGTTATATTAGACAAAACTGTAATTCTATAAGTTGGAGAAGGGGCACTTAGAATGAGCCAAATAAACGGTGAAATCCTTTTAACTTGTGCATGTATACTCCCCTCTTTTTATTGTTTTATAGATAATTGAGCATATTGTATGCCTACATTTACCCATTGGTTGTTATGTGTTGTCTTAGAGTGTCATCTATCAAATGTTTCAACTTGACTTGAAGAAGCAAGGAAGTCCAACTTTCAGTATATAACAACCAGAATAGATAATGGATACTCTCTCCACTACTTAGTTTTCTTGAATGCCTTCTGTTAATTTAATTGGCATTTTATTTGGACATTCGAAATGACAGAGAAAACTAACTATGATTGATATCTATCAGAATGCTACTGAACTTTTGTTATTAGAGTAGTTACTAATGATATACATCGTGTGTTGTGGTCAGGTCTTCAACTATCCCTATTTCACGCATTGCAAGACCTAGCGAGAACAAAGAGGCAATCTCCTCAAGTGAAGACTGCTGATGATGTATCTAGGTAGAACGCTATTTTTATTTGTTTCCATTCCTTTCATTCAGTTTCATTTTTCCATGTGTTAGTTATCATTTGGTGGGGCGTGGTACCCACATATGGCATCATCAATCATTTCTAGGGCATGGTACAACAAGACATACACCATAGATACATTGTTTTCATTCCTAGACATTCATTGTTCCCTCTAGTGTCTCACTCTGCAGTGATGAGATTAGCTGGGTGGTGACGTAAGAAGAGTACTAGAGGATGTGCTTGGAACATAGTAACTTCATCTTGTCAGAACAGTACATGAATATTTTGACCAGGGGTTCAAAGTCAGAACTGAAGCATGATTGGCCTATAAAGGTTCATGGCTTAACTTCATCTTGTAGATAGATTTAGTCATGTTCAACTTAACTTCATCTTGTTGTAACTGATAATTGTGCCTAGCATTTATATACCTTCTATAGTATGTTTCCTTCTTATCAGTCTTCTTCAATATAACAATAGTAGGTGCTTCCCCAATGCAGTTGTTGAACCTGAGGTAGAATTACATACAATCTAGCTGTAATGTCTGCACTTTAAAAGAGGTAAACTTCAGTAATGGTTCTCTTTGCTAGTCATTTTTATTGCCTTTAGTTCATCTCTAGAACTTTCTAGAACTCGATCATGAGTGATTGCAGAAGATGGGATGGTCAAAGAAAGCCTATCATTTTTTGTCAATAGTAGGTAGTGAAGTTGAAACTTACCAAATGGTGGAGGCATCATACTCACATGATAGTGATGCAAATCATAGAATATTGAAGGAATCCTAGTGACTTGAAGCATTCTTTAATAGTAGGTTGCAAGCATATGACATTTATTTGACATGGGACCATCATGGGTATACCAGTCAGTCTTTTAGTAGATTCAACTGATGGCTGGAATAAAATTCATGTTTTGGCCATTAAGTAGACTAGTGAATACTCACAGATAATTAATTATTTTGACCAAAATAAATTGTGTTAGGACTAAATTAACCTAAAGAGGCCAAAATTTATATAATACAACCCTACATCTACCTGATGAGACCTAAATTGAGCCGACCTCTAATGGACCTAAACACACTTTAAACTCACCTAGACCCTACACTCCAGAAAGCAACCCCCAAACCTGCAAGTGCAGAATGGTCAAATTCATGATTTTGAAAGGTGCCAAAGCCCATGGCTCCATCACCCACCATCCGTCAATATGGTAAGTACCCTCCATGGTGATGATGGAGGCAAAAAACTATCCAGTAAAAAACTAAGATAATCAGACAGAAAATTAATCAGATACTGATATAAATCTAAATTGAACCCAACTATAGTTGGAACCAGGACCAACTAGATAGAAGTAAACAATCTGAGATAATCTATACCCATCAGATCACCCATTATAATAGTAATCATCATGGCAACCTGGCCCAATAAATTATCCTGGTAGACCCAACTTTGGTTCTAACTTGACTTGAACTGAACCAACCTAATAATATAAAATGGCTAGAAATGATATCACCCCATGAATAACCCTACTTGAACCCAATTCCACGAAAACTATGAAGTAGGCCAAACCCAAAGTGATCTGAGAGATAATTTCCGTTTGATTGTTGGATCTAATGAAGATTCTTGTTATAGTTTAGACTCCTCACAGTCCAAGCATATTGATGTTATGAGTTCATATATGGGTGTGAATAGAGTATAGTGGATATCATCCCCAAAGGATAGTATCCTCCTTTTATCTTATTCTCTACTGTCTGTCATAGGGTGTCTACACTACTCCAGCTATCCTCCCACCTCTTCCTTAATTGCACGCTAAATAGATTGCTTTTCTGATCTCAAGCCTGTATCTGAACTACAATTATTTCCCAAGACTTGTGACAAAAAGTACTGGACCTAATATGGTTGCTATGTGCTTGCATTCTCAAATATTCTTGGGATGGATTAGCTACTGCTGTCAGAGATAATGATTAATAGTTAATAGGATATACAATGCTTCTTTTGGTTCATTTTTTCTTAGGTTGTTAGCTGACCATATTGCTGCTGCAGATGCTTATTGCATCCATGTGGAAGGCCAAACCACCTTTATATGGACTCCTCATGCATTAGGAGTAAGCTTTCCAATGAGATTTATGTTCACTTGTTAGTTTCTTCCCTATCTATCACCTTTATTGAATTTCAAACTTCATTATATCAATGCCATATTTACAAATTATCTAGAGTTTTTTAGACTCATTAATCTCTATTCTGAGGGGTTGTCTCTTCATGTTGTTGGACCTTGTTGGGTCTGCTAGTAGCAAGAGAAAAAACCAATATTTTACTTGAGTTCGAAATGGATCTAGAGAAAAACCAGTACAACCATGGAATGGGACCCCAATCTGATGATACCATTCTGCTGACCTCAAATAAGATGACAAATCGAACATTGCTCAACTCAAGGATGTACTGCTCCAGCCACAGAATCATCTTTTTCTTTTGCTTTTACATCCTTTGCCCCTTCTTTTAAATCAGTCATTTATGATCTCTTAGACCTGAGTCCTCAGGTTATTACAAAGGATACTTTTGTGGCAGTTAGCACGTGACTTCGTGAATGAGCAAGGCCGCATAGAAGTGCAACTTCTTCTCTGAATAGGGAGGGGGCATGAAACCTAGATAAAATCTCAGAAATAGTATTGGAATGCAGACTATAGGTACGTCTAGCTGTAGTCTTCTTCTTGACGAGTTTTGTCTTATAATTTCTCTACTGAATACCGATGAACAATGAACTTGGTACTGTTGTTTCAGTACTAAAAAAAAGACACCACAATCCCAAAGCACCTTTCCTTCTGTTCCTTATCTCATTATTAATCTCACATATTTAGTGTGAGAACCATTGACTTATTGTGGGATTCTAATGACTCTTATCTTGTTAAGCAACGACATATGACTAGGAGCAGCCTTAGATCGTGGAAGGCATAGGCCCTGCACAGCTGGGGATAACACTTCTTTTTTTAGTTCTATTTTTGGTGCGATGGAGAGGGATTGCTAGCCAAGTACGAACTTGGGATTTGTCACAGCAAGAATCTTCTTATGCTGGGAATCTGCCGTTAGCTCTATTTTTTTAATCTCGGGTTCCTGCTAGTAGTGGGGAGCTAGAAAATCTATATAGGCGGGGCACCATTAAGGTGAAGGCTTTGACAACCATAGAAGGTAGGGCACCATTAGTACTTTTTTCAGAAATCTGAGTCAAGTATGTATTAATTAGTAAGCAAACAAAATCTTGGGTAAAGCACTAGCCAACCCAGGCCCAAGTGTAGCTACACCACTGCCTGCTAGGCAAAGAAACCTAGGCTGCTACAAAGCTGTGGCATCCAGATGCAAGCGGCTTCTGAAAAATGGATTAACTCAAAATTGAAACCCTATACTATGTATCATGTGTGGTAGGTCTGTCAGTATATCTTTATGTGCCTCTGCCTCGTCTTATCTATTCAGGTTTTTTTTATAGATGTGAACTACTCGTAGTGATGGAGACATTATTAGTCGAGAGAAGTTATATTGATTTAGAAAACCTCCATATTTTGGAAGCCTACAAGCTATTCTGTTATGCCTTAGTGCACAAGCTTGTAAGGCCAGCAGTTTTAGGAAAAAAATGTTATTCCAAAACACCTTTTACATATGTTTTCATATTTAGTGGTAGGGGTGATTTTGACATTTGGTCTACCGCTATGCTAGTTGACATTGCAGACCTTGCTCTTTGGGGCCTTGGTTCCCTGATATTCGAGTTCTATGGGCATAAAAGTGTTTTATGGGCTTAGGTTAGGCATGATCAACAATTTTAGATAGTGAAGCCGTGATTGCTCCATTTAGATACCATAAAGAATGCCACACTCAATTTAACATACCTATATCTTCCATTGTCCATACTTCTACCATTCTTACTAGTCTACATGTTCCTTAATTGGAGTAAGGGTATTCTGTGTGCATACTAGTTTATATTTATTGAATATTTGATGTCAATGAACGCTTTACTTAGAATTTGTACTAACGGTGTAAAATGTTCATATACTTGATGGATGTGGACTAATATAAAATTGAATAAACACTTCCAACCCTTCATATCATATCTACGTTTAGATACATGTTGCATCTTATGAACTGAATACGTTTGATCTTAAAATACAAAACATACAATCCATGTGATAACTAAAGTTTAGAGTATTTGTTTACTTTACAAAATTGAATAAAGTATATGATGTAGTTTATCAAGTATACATAATTAATCTAAACAATTGTATTACATTGCATCCAACTTCATCCATAAAAAGCTGCAGATGAATTAAATGTAGTTCAAGACCCAAATAATTTCATGCAGATGGCATGGGAGTTTAATTTTTTTCAAAGAAAGTACAGCTGAAGGGAGGTCCATAACCCATCAGGCCATCACCATGAATCAAACCAGAAGCAACAACATGTACTGATGTACACTAATATAACAACCTTGGTGCTTCCAATTTAATTCCAAGACAACACCGTCAGTGTTAGATGCTGTGGCGAATCTGAAAAATTCATAATACAACTATAAGAAATGGCATGGACCGTCGATGCTACTCAAAATGGCCGTCTCTCGGGTATCTTCGAGCATATTGTATAGGGTCTTGAAGTTTACATCCATATTGCCAACATATTCAAATGCCTTAGAACGAAAAAATATAAGAGAGGCAACAAGTCAACAACACTACTGATTGCAATCCAATTTGCCTGACTAAGGAGCATGAAGGTGAGCGGCTTGGTCCTCTTGGATAGGGAGAATAAAAGTGCAGAAAGGTGGCTCGCATAATCCGAAGTCTTTAATGTAATGTTACCCTTTCATTTTCTTCTCTTAATGAATTTTGACCTTGGTCCCTTGAAATTTGTATTCGAGGTCTCTCCTCTTGTTTGGATCTGACTCCTTTCTCTGTCCTGCCTTTTCCCTTGGGAGGCCTTTTCTTGGAGAAGGTATATGTGGAAGCATAGCCCATAAAAATCTGAGTGTTGAATGATATGTTAACCCTTGCATTTTCCTTGTTCCCTGAATGAGTCTGGGACATTTATTAATTCAAAATTTTGTTTTAAAGGTCTCTTTACTTAATATGGATGTGATTCCTTCCTCTATCCAATTCTTTATAGATTGTTGATCACAGTGGGGGTGACTAGGCTTGTCTTCTTTACAATTAATGTTCTTGTTATATTGTTTGTTGTGTATGTGAAACCTATATAGCGGAGAGGACCGAACGACTCGTAGCCTCATATCTTTGGTCATTGCCCTGCCGTTACCGCCACGACGCCACCTCTACCTTGTGTGGAGGGGGTTTGGGGCTTTCGGTGCTGTCTATCTCCCCTTAGGCCTTCTCGTTAATATATTTTCTCCCTCAGCTCTCCCTCATTTGGGGTTTTAGGTTACAGTAAGAGCACATTTTTGTTGTTGTATCTAGATGGATTTGCTGGAATGCAGGATTTAGATAATCCAAGTAGACGAATTTGTGGTTTAAAGTGTCCCCGCAACACCAAACTTTATGTTTGGTTTATCTACACTTTTGTGAGTTATGCTGGGCATTTGGCCGTTTTTGGGTACTGCACTGCAGCATGAGAGCATGCCGCCATGCTGGATCTCGGCGCCCGGCCGTTTTGAGAAGGAAAGGTCCGTCCAGCATTTGTTACTTGTCCAGAAATGCAGAATTGTCTCCATGTCTCCAGTTCCCCATTCCTTTAAACCAAGCATAGTTCTTACAATGTTGTTACAATGTTGGAGCCTCAGATACAACATACAATCCAATACAGCTACATCCAGAGAAGCAAACGTGCTCGGAGTCTTTGGGTGATAGAGGTCCATTTTGATTGCTTTAAGTCACTCATCGCCATCGGGGGACCGAGAGAGTGTATCTAGTATTTCATAAAGTTGTTGATCTTGTATATTAGTGGTGCTCTATATGGCAGCAAGAGAAGATCATTCATCCACAATCTGATTAAGATATATCTCTGCCATCTCGAAGTTGTGCCACATAACTTAGTGTAAATGAATCAATCTTTCCCTTAAGAAACTGTTCCAGTTTCATTTAGCATATTTTTGACATGCCTGGATGCATGTTTATTGTTCGGGGGGGGACTTGGAAACAGCAATAGCTTGACTCCTTGCAGTGCATTAGTACTAGGGCTTGAGCACATATTTTTTCCCTGTATCTAAATGTCATTAATGACTTAAGTGCGGAGTTGGTATAGTTAAACACTTGACAGTACTGCAGTCAGTACTTACCACAGTGGTGAATGATTTTGTGAATGCACATCCATGGAACACTTGGACAGGAGGATAAATTTCTTAAACTGTCCCAGCAGTAGCTTCTTCTGACGGTGTTCCCTAAATATATGAGCACTCCTTTTAAAGGAATATTTTCAAGGTTAAAGATGAGTAGAAGAGTAGTGTTGGTGGTTGGTTAAGTAATGGTTGGAAAATCATACCGTGTTTATTCTCATTGCATGTGAAAGATGCATTTATTGACTTTACACAGTTGTATGCTTGCTAAGGCCTGCATTTATAGACTTTACACAATTGTATGCTTGCTAAGGCCTCTTGGAATGTAAAGTTGGAGGTCCACTGACCATATAAGTTTCGTGAATACTATCCCTAACTAAGATCCCTAGAGAAAACTGTTACCATGTTTACTGAACAGTAACTGTGAGATTCTCTATTCTCATAATATATAAGTTTTCATTTAAATTTGTTTGTCTTCAATTTTGATTATTACTGACAAGTACGCGACGTGACTGGATCCTGTACTTCAAATCAAGTTTCAACAGAACTTTTGAGTTTGGTTAATGAAGGCATGAGACCTTTGAATTATATGCTTAAATTAGATAACTCTGAAATAATGCTTCCGCTACATGCTTTACTGACTGATCTATCTGGTTCCAGAGAGTTAATATTACTGCATGTGAACAAACAAGAGTACTTGTGGTTAAAATTTGAATGCGTGTCAAACATTTCGTTCATGTTGGCTAGACTAGAGGAATCATATTTTCTTGTTTAAATAGCTAATGTGGGGGCTAGCGTTAAATTTTTATCGACGACAATGTAACTATCGAGACATGAAGTACATACCTAGATCTTAGGTTGCACTAACTGTTTGACAGTAAGGAGCTATTCTCAAAATAGCTAATAATGAGCATACACATGCTATATAGACATGGCTGTACTTGTATAACAACAATCTAAAAATTATGAGCATCTCAGATTTAAGTAAAAAGTTATGGGTTGGAGCACAGTTATGTAGCTTTTCTCTTAATGATAGATTACGAAGCTTTGTGAATGGTTATCTTCTGCATCTCACGTTTGTATTGATAATGTATATTGCAACATTGATCTGTACAAACCCCCTTTAACAAAGTGTCTAAGAGGATCGTGGAGATGTTAATGTAAGACGATCAGTCTTAAAATCATGCATCAGGTTTGCTGACTTTACCAAACCAGAACCAACCAAGCATATAACTGACCATCCTTTCCCGCCCAGGAAGCAAGGATAAACAAGAGAGCAGGCTTGTAGTATAGGCCATGTTCATATCAGTTCTCCAGCACCATAGGCGTTGCAGAACCCAGAGCTGGTGCTAGGATGTAGACGATGAGGTCTATGATGTTAACACCATAGTACCAATTAACCTCATGGAAAAGGTAAGGGATGTCAATACTAGAGATCACAGTGAAGATGAGGTATCCATAGGCTGTATATGAATATTGCTAAATAGGCCGACCAAGTTGAGATGCTTCCTCTCATAAATAACTTATCCTTTTAGATTATAAATGGATTGTGTCAGGATATTATTTAGATGAGAAATTATCTTTCATGGGCCGTCATCTCTGCAGATTATAAATCGATTGTGTCAGGATATTATTTAGATGAGAAATTGTCTTTCATGGCATAACCGTCATCAGTACAGCTGGGCGGGAAAGGATGGTCAATTGTCTTTGCACATGACAAACCAGTTGTATGTTAAATTTGGGTCTTGTGTTTTCCAGAGCTTCTTCAACTTTATATGCCTTACTAATAGGAGCGGGAGCAGCAAGACGCTCAGGTTATATAATGTGCTTGGTTTATATAATGTCTATGTAGTATTTTTTATTGTTATAAGCTACCATGATACCGTCTCCAGTTGTCAAACACGAGTAGTTCATGAGAGTTGTTTCCAAAATAGCTTTGGGGCTTGATATATCTAAAAAATCTTTTGTGTGAGGCTGCAGTTTAACAAAGGTTCCTTTTGGAAGGGTGTCATTCTTCACTCTTAAAAAATATCCCTCTTGCAAGAGCAAGTTTTGCATCATCCAGTATGGCATATAAATCACGCCTTCTTCAGCAATAAATCATGCCTTTTTCACTCTTATAGAATTTTTGATTCCGTTTACACATAGCTTTTATTAAGTTTTCTGGCTATTTATACCTTTCCATCCTCTTATTTGCTAACAAGTTCTCACAATTATTTAGATAACAAATTAATATTTATTTTGTACAGTGTCCAAAGCAGTCGAATGATACAGATTGCGGGTATTATGTGCTGAAGTATATGAAAGACATCTTTGATGTGAGAAATAGAAATATTCCTGAATGTGTAAGCTACTTAACATTATGTTCTTTTAGTTTGTTCAAATTTATAAATAAATTGAAAAAATCACAATATGCTGATATATTTGTCATATGATTGCAGTATTATTCGAAGTATAATGGTTGTTGCTTCAACCAAGAAGAAATCGATGAGGTCTAAAATGAGTGGACGACATGTGTTCTTGAGCACACATAAGATTATGTAACATGTGGGGGAGACATTTGTTCTTTACCATAGACCAATGTGTGGAACTTTTTTAGTTAGTTTTCAGTTCGATTCTAGAGTGGATACTCAGTACTTTGTATTATTGAATCGTTGTATGGATGATTTAATATTAATTAAATTTAGTACGAGTTTCTTTCAAGGTTTGATGGAAATTTTGTTCAACTATGTCTTTGTTTATGAAATGAAAAAGTATAATTGCATATTTATTATAATTTATTAATAATATGGTTAATTTTATCAATACAATTTGTTCGATATATGACCTGTCAAACTCTAATCAAAGACAACAGTTAATGATATGTTGTAAAATGTATGATTTTACAACAAACAACACATGTTGTGTTACCCACACCTATTACAACAGGTTTGTCAGGAAAAAATACACCTATTACAACGGGTGTTTCTAGTGAACTACAACATGCATAACTTGTTGTATAAATTGTGTATATTACAACAGGCACACACCATGTTGTCTAAACAATCCTATTACAATGGTTAAATGTATGGAAAGACAACATACTCCAACTGTTGTATAAACATGTATATTACAACAGGTGCACTGCATGTTGTAATAGACCTACCTATTACAACGGGTGTGTTTAATGAAAGACAACATGCTTCGACTGTTGTATAATATATATTACAACGGGTGAACTGCATGTTGTAAAAAATACCCCTATTACAACGGGTGTGTTTAGCGAAAGACAACGTCGTTCAACTGTTGTATAATTTATATTACAACAGGTGCACCGCATGTTGTGTAAAATACCCATATTACAACATGCCATTCCTTAAAAGACAACATGTTTCAACTGTTGTATAAAATACATCTATTACAACATGCGATCACATGTTGTGTAAAGCACCCCCCCATAAGACCACACGATCTAATACAACGGTTAACACCTGTTGTAAATTGAGAAAAGGAACTGTTGTAAAAAGCATTTTCTGTAGTAGTGCATGTTGGGGGAATATAATTTGTAATGAACATATTTCACTTCTATGATGATTGCCTTTGCTTGTTTCTCATTTTTGCCATTACTTGTGCATGTGATTGTTGTTTAATTACATTAATTGCATGCCTTGTGGTGATTGAAGACATTTGCCTCTAGGGTGTTGGTTTCTATGTAGCTATCATAGGATTGGCTCCTAGGTCCTTAATTCGGATCCCTAGCTAGCCCCCTATCTTCCTACATAATCACCTTCTTCCTACATGCAAATGTGAGTTCTAAGTGACTAGTATAAGTGTGATTACTGCAATTGCCTAGGATTTCCTAAAGGCTGAGGTGGCTAGTGGCATGAGGTCAAATATCCTCATCTCTACTCCCATCCTTACCCTTGATCCTCAATTGACTAATACCACTTATCCTAGAGACCTAGACTTGGTAAGTCCTATGAGAATCACACCTAGCCCTAGTTCTCCAACTAGTAGCATAGGGTACATCCTCATAGCACCCACCTTGTTGTTTGGTTTGGTAGTCTAGAATGAAATATGCTAATTGCTTGTTATGGTGACATCCCCCAGTTAATGTCAAGGTCATGTTCCCAAACGGCCCAGCTCCTTCATCTAATTGCTTAAAACCTTAATTGCTCTGTTTGCTTGTTAATGCTAGTATAGTTCAATTGCTTTAGTTAACTTAGTTAATTGCCTAGTTTTTCTAGCTAAGTGTTAATTTAGGTCTTCGATCTTGTTTAGTGGTTAAATTATTCTCTCAATTGCTAGTTGCTTGCTTAGTCTAGTATAGTTTGTTCTTGCTCTTGTTTAGATAGCTTGTTGACTTAAATTGCTAACTTAGACTTTTGATAACTTAGTTTCATATTGCTTTTCATACTTGCTCTCTTAGCTCAATCAACAACCAACCAACCTTTAAACCCTAAAAACCTTAATCTCCGCAAAAGGAACATAGCTTACGCCTTCTAACTCTAGAGCCCCCTCTATCCCCGTGGTTCGACCCCGCATCTTGCCCTTGATCTATACTATGACAGTACCCCATACGCTTGTAGGCGAATTGTTTTAGTTTTAGTGATAGACTCGATCTGGGACATACAAATTTTGAAATCAAAGATCACATCATATCCCGTGCCTCCCGACCTCGTGTATTGCACTCGGCCACCCTAGTTGGCCGGTGTTGTAAGCCTCTAGCGGGAGCACACCAGTGATCAAGGTAAAAAATGAACATATAGCATGCAAAGTTAAATTTTACCATTTTAGCACTCACCTCAATGGTTGCGGGGTTAGGTATTCTCTAGATTGATTTGTTCTCGCATCTATTCACTTCTCATGGAAAAGTAAAGGTGCAAGAGTTGTATAAGACTCAGCAAAACCAGATGTAGGCTGCATAAAACAAGACTCTTCCACTCTCTATTGCCTCTACATTATGTTGCCACCTCGACCCAGGTTGTGGTAATGCATATTTTTTGGACGCCTTTCTTTTGAGAAACATATAAATCTTGGTTCATACAACCCTTATGTTAAATATGTAATACATTGAAATCATAAAAATATATTTTAAATACGTAGTACATTACATAATACATTGAATTCATCTGATTAATCATTAACAATAATATTTACAAACAAAGGAGGCTTAATACCTTGAATTCATCTATTTCTCTCGAAGCTACAAATGCTTCTCACTCCTTTGGGTTAAGATAGGCCCAATTCTCAGTGGAGGACTTCTTGTTCTTGTTGCTCATAATGTATTCTCTTGTTAGATCTGTCCTATAATTCTGTAATAGCCTCCCACAGTGTTACACCAGCACTTTTAGATGCAATTTTTCATCATGGCCATAAATTCTTTGCAAGATTTCATGTTCTTAATAGCACATTTACGAAAATATAATTGTGAATTTCTTTAAAAATCAGAATATCTCAGACATAAGTCCTTCCATACACTGTCTTTTGTGGAAGGATCAACTTTATGCCAAGATCTATTGTTATCTCCACTTTATTGTGATTAATAACCTCTAAACATCACACAAAAATATTGTGATTTTCCCCAATAGGATTTCCTACATCATCAAAGTCAACAACCAGCTTCGGTCCTTTACCCCATTGCCCTACTAACTTGTTCATCAAGGTGATGTCTCTTTTATGTGCACGATCACACTGTTCCTCTGCATAGTCAACAAGATCCTTGGGGTGCACATCCTCATGGTGATCATCCTAAAATTGTCGAAAAACACATATAAGTGACAAAGATGTGATAAGCACATATATGAAATAAGTGTGATAGAAAATGTAAAATGTACATCTATCTAATAAAACAATACGACTTACACCATCATGGTGCTCATCCTCATGGACATACACCATCTAAAAATATCATATTAACAGTAGTCAAACAATGAATATAAGTGATAAAGAATGTAAAATGCACATCTAGAATTTAAAAAATAAAATACATGCCTCTAGTATTGGTTGGATCTTTGATCAATTAATATTTCTTCTATGTGATCTCCATGTAGATATATATTAGTGTTAGCTTCAACATTTGGTGTTGGCAAACCAACTGAGAATGGATTGGAATCATCATACTTGTCATAGTACTCTTCTTCATCTATAGGATCTATAGTAAACTACCTTTTCTCATGAAGAATGTTAGACCCTTTGTACTCTTATTCGTTTATAAATACCCACTTATCAATGTTGTGTAAAATATAAAATATGTGATTGATCTCACAACTCATGACTAATTACTTTAGGTTCATTCTCCTAAAGTCCCTTTCCAAGAATAAGGATCAATATTCTTTTTATTGACAGAAGCTTCACTAAAAATCAAAAAGTCATTACAAAAGTCTATAACCTCCCTAGCCACATAACCCTCAATAACAATCCCTTCAGGTTGATAATAGTTTCAAACATCACCTTTAAAAATACTCATGTATAATTCAAAAGGATACATCAAGTATAATAAAATTGAACCTAACATTTTCAGTTACCTAGTCAAGTGGACAACAAATGTACCAGGATATCAAAGAATGAAGGAGGACAATACATCTCAACATAGCATTGGGTAATGAACACTTCTCTTTGTAACTTATCAAGATTCTCAAGATCAATAACTTTGCTACATATGGTGTTGAAGAAGAAATAAATTCTGGAGAATGAAACCTTACATGCTTCAACAATATAGACGAGATAGCCGCAAGCAATATTTGCTACATTAGAGTGTGACAATCATGAGATTTAAGATATGTTAGCTTTAGATCCTTCATTTATACCAATCTACAAATATTGGAAGAGTGTTTGTGTTGTACCTTAATGTTAAGAAAACACTAAAAAAAGTTCTCTTCTCCTATCTAGACAACATATAAAAAGTAGGAGGTAAATATGTTTTTGATCAGTACTAGCTTCTATTGTTAATTATTTCCTTATGCCCATTTCAAATAGGTCCATTTTAGATTTGATGGCATCTTTAGTCTTACCTGGTATATTCAACATAGTACCAATGACACAATCATAACTATTTTACTCAACATGCATGACATCAATACTATGCCTAACTTCCAAAAGAACTCCAATAAGGAAGGTCCCAGAAAATTGACATATTCTTGAATAAAGATTGTCACTCTGTGTGGGAATTGTACATTGTGATCTCTTATTGAATGAAGTAACAAATTTGTATACTCTCTCATAAACAACCTCCCCTGATATAGGTTTAGGGGCACTATGTTCCTCTATTGATCCATTGGATATGTTGTGCAACCTTTAGGAAAGATGCACTTTTTGAAGAAACCTTCGATGAACAAGATATATAGTCTTGCCATCATGTTTAATCATATTAAATTAGTGTCCTCCTCACATATATGGAAAGCTTTGGATCCTTTTATGATGTATTTCGAAAAATTCCCATATGTTGGAAAGTAACTAATAGTGCAAAATAACATAACATTCAAACAAAATGTCTCTTTATGTGAAGCATCACATGTCATAACATCTTATCCTCAGAGTTTCTTTAAGTCATCAATAAGAGGTTGAATAAAAGATCAATATCATTGCTAGGCTGTTTGGGGCCTGATATTAACAAGGACAACATGATGTACTTATTTTCATACACAACGAAGGAGGAAGACTGTATATAATAATCATAACAAGCCAGGCGCTATGTTAGTTGATTAATGTGCCATATGGATTCATCCCATTAGTACAAAGCCAAATCCATAGATTCCTAACTTCTGCACCAAGTTCATGGTACAATAACTCAATTTTCTTCCATTGTGGTGAATCATACACATGTCATAGACTGTCATCTTTATTTTTCTTTGCCTCTGCATGCCAAGATAAATTCTATGCTTCTGTGATATTAGAAAACAAGTGTTGAAATCTTGGTATTATAGGTAGATACCACATTACCTTGGTAGGAGAGACATTTTTGGGCTTATCTAAAGTCGTCATTTTATTCTTGACACCCGACATTTTGGAAAATCATTCAAACTGATATAGTTCTTCTGAAATAATACACAATCATTCAGGCATGCATGCATCTTCTTATCCTCCATTCCCATTGGGAAAAATGGTTTTTTATTTAATTTGTATGTTGAGAATGGAAACTAGTTGCCTTCAAGAAGAATTTCTTTCCACAAAAATAACAAATATTTGAAGCTTTTGTCGCTCCATCTATTGTTAGACTTTAGAGTATGCAATCCCAACACAGTGCTCAATTTTTAAACTGAGTACGACCTAAGTATAATGGTCTATCAGCATCATGTACAATATTTCTAAATAAATATGGTGGATTAGTAAGATTGACCCCACAACTATGTAACATTCATCAACCATGTCTATCAGAATAGACTCGTTCACATCTACATCATCGTTGGAAGTTTCTTCTTCAACACAAATACTGCTATTGACATCTACTTCCAGTACCCTTTTGTGTAGCCCTATACAATCCCATTGCACACAACATAATTTATTATTTCATCAATACTATCAACTTTCAAGTTGTTACTACAATTTTAAAATGGACAATAGAACCCATTTCCAGGTTGTTTCGTATCTTCCTCTGCAAATCATATAAACTAATGAAAACCATTAATAAACTTCAAACTATAGCAATTTGAAATGGACATCCATGATTGACCCATTCTATGATTACAGAGAAAATGAGCATTGAATCAGGTACTTTGGGATTGAGATTTAGATATTAGGGTTTGAAGATTAGATTTTAGGCTTTAGGGTTTATATATTAGACTTTACGTATTTAAGGAGTAGGGTTTAAAATTAGGGTTTAGGGTTTAGTAAAATCAATGTGTACCACCTATCCCATTCTTGAACACATATCCTCAATAGTAAGTGTATAATATGTATTCAATTTCAATAATATTTCAGCAACATTTCCCCGCAACTCTCCAAGTACACCAATATAGATGGGCAAATACCCACCCTCATCTGTACTTAGAGGACAAATGAGGAAGTGCTGAAGAAACATCTTAAAGACTAAATAGACATTATACACTTACATCCTAAGTGAGATTAAGTATTCAATAATAGTCCCTAATTAGGGACTATCTACGATTTACTCACAATGAGTAATTTTGGACAGATTTCCTTGCCAAAAAATAATAGGGTAACCAAGGTCAAGGTTCATCAAGATATGACAATTAGACTAGTTACGAGTGGATGAGAGCCACAAACCTCCTTATATCACAAAAGAGGTAGACCTTAGACACTAAGATCACAAAAAATCACATATTTTTTTATTTAAGGATCCAACATAGGTAGACACACTAGTTAGCTTAGGTCAAAGTATTATTTGATTCAAATATGGTCATTCATCATGATAATTGTGTCATGTTAATGCATTAAGTGTTATCTAGCATAAACCTAGAAGGAGATAAGGGGATGATTCTTATCCTAAAGAGGATCATAAAATTACTAAACTAATAATTAGAGTGAGGTTTGATGTCAAATAGGAGTAAGATTATAACATTAATTGGATCATACATTTAAAGTCCAAACAACACATAAATGTGCATTAGAGTCAATAGCAACAACACAAAAAAGAAGAGAAAAAAACTACCTCACTGGTGTTCATGGAGTGACGAGCAGCAAACAAGCAGAAGTAGCACCGCCCATGGAGCAGTAGTGACAACACTAGTGGCAGACGGTCCAAGCAGCACTGGAGGTAGAGAAGAGCAATGGAACAACAACACCACTAGAGAAGAGTAGTGGTGGTGGCGGATGCAGTAGTGGAAGTGGAGGACGGCGCAGTAGTGTCCATTAGCAGAGGTGGAGCAACAGTTGTGGAGGAAAAGTAGCACAGAGATCCAGGGGAGTGGTGCAAAGTAGGAAGATCGGAGGTGGAGCTCCAGTGGAGGCATAGAGTAGGCCAAGAAACACATGTTTTCTAGAGGAGGTGGAGTAGTAAAAAGCAAAAGATAAAAAGTAGAGAAAGCAGAGGAGGCAATGGAAGAGGTTGGAAATGACAAAGCTAGCAGGTAGCCGTCATCAGAGCTAGCAACTAGGTGTCACGATGAAACAGAGAATAGGGAAAAGAAAACTTTTGTGGGTGCTATTAAGTGAGACTAAGTAGACAGTTGTCGATTGACTAAGCCTAATCAATGACAAAGTGAGATCTATGTCTTTGGTTTCTACTAGACAAATTGATGACTGAGGCCCTTATCCTAATAAAAAATACCAACTAAGGACTTTAGTCGATAATAGTAAGAACTGACGTCATAGGTCAATATCTATCATTGGTTGCCGACCAAAAAACCGATGCCACATGTACTTATCCCTTATAAAAATGCCAACCTCGCCTAGACTTTACACGCCAATTTCTAAAAAAAACTGAGAACATAACCTAATTTGTGAGGAAATATTTTTTGTGGCAACCCTTTGTCGTTAGTTCTTTTAGTAAAAACCCACGACACATGGTGACCTACAACATCTATTTCTGTACTAAAAATCGATGACAAATTCTTTTTAGAGATAAAATTTATTTCATGAGAAGGTCTGTGTTGTCAATTTTTGAACAACTAACCCACGAGGCCTATATCAAATTTTTTCATTGAAATATTTAACTTCACGGGATATCTTTGATGTCTCTTATTTAACAAGAAATAAACGTTATAGTAAAAGTAGTACCCATGTTTTTTTCTTAATCGACAAGACTTGACTAGTAACAACATTTGTGTTATACCAACCGATGCTATAGGCCTATAGCATCAATTTCCTATAATAGTTGACGTTAACAATGTTGGTTTTTTAATACACCACACTCATATTTTTATGATACAAATATTTCCCAAATTATATTACTAACATATGCATTAAGTATTTCAAGTGATCAAGGGACTAAGTCATTATTCAACTACAAAAACCTTACAAATATATATGATTGAATACTTACAAATAAAGTTGTACCATGTATTTATGTATTTGTTTTTACATGTGTGTTTTCATACAATTTGATAGAGATGATGTAAGGACAAGTGATGATCCTCCAAAATCTACCCAAAACCCTATCCTAAACTCACATGAAGACTTTAGGGTTGATAGGTTTCATATGAGTCATTAATAGGACCTCAAATACATTACAAATCTTTACACTGAGTCCTTCTCGGTTGAAAATTTTGTGGACTAAGACACACTGGTCAATGACTCAAAAAACTGAGAAATAATTTTGCATATATAAAGTTCTGAGTCAATCTCGATCGACAATATAGTTGGTTAGAACTTGTTGGTCAAAGAAAAGTTTGACTGAAAAAGAGCTGTTGTGAGAATATTGACCAACTCACAACCGTTGGAGACCAAAAATTTATCTGGTCGACAATATTGTGGACTGAGACCCTTTCGGTCGACAATATTGTGAACTGAGAATGGCTCTAGAATGTTAGTTTATTAATGATCAAATTAGCATTTCAACTTAATTAATTTCGTTCTAATGGTTAATTGACCACTAAGAACACTCTAGACACTCCCCATAAATACTCGAACCACTTGTATCTTAGGTCACCTAGACATCAACTTTGTACACAACTTTGCACATTACATTGCAACAACATTTGATTCACATAGTTGTGTACTACTTTCCATCTTTGTCAAAGAGCTTAGGCCGTACACTTCTAGTTGCCATCTAGCTAGCCTATGCCTCAACTTAACTCTAGTATCCTTTCCACCAAATACAACCCTTTCCCAAACCATTTGTGGAGTGGCTCATCATTACTTGTCCATAGAGCTTGATTGTACATCTTGTGAGATGAATTATATTTTCCATTTCTCCAACTTATTTTTACATTGATGTGTTGCACTTGGGATACTTCTTGGAGTGAAGGTTGTCCAAGTCCCTACGAGTAGGAGTCTTCTCAAGTTGGTGCTCTCCCTAGGCCGTCAAAGAAGAGGTGAATAGAGTGACCTTCCAATGGCCCATCAAAGAAGGTGTAGTTCCCCTTGAGCTAAAAAGGAGGATTGGTCTTGCTCCACAAAAGACACTGATAAATTTTGTGTATTGTATATCAGAATATAAAAGGAATAAAATAGATGATTTAGAAATCTTGGATGGAAACAACTAGGTAGTGGACTGGCATCATTTGACGGGACCACTCTAAATCTCTATCTCTTGTGGTTGCCTCCTTTGCTTTTATATTTTCACTACACTTTAAGTAAAGTAATTTTATTTAGTTAAAATTATCATAAAGCTCTATTCACCGCCACTCTAAATCTTTCATCTGGTATCAAAGTAGGTATTCAAGTAACCCTAATAGGTCTTGAAGTATGGGGGAGAATGTGACTAGCCACCACAACTTGGAAGGATCTTATGTGAGCAGGCCGCCCATGTTTGACAGATCCAACCACAGAGACTGGAAAAGGAGGATGCAATTCTACCTTCACAAAATGAGCTTTGAGTTATGGAAGATGATCGCTAGACCACACACACTTCCTACCATGGAGCTAGAGAAATGGGACGATGAAATGGTAAAGAGAACTACATTTAATGGAAATGTTGTTAGCATTATTTATTGTTCTATGTCTTGTAGAAAATCTAATTGTATATCCAATTGTGAAACAACTTATGAAATATGTTATAAACTCTAATAACTCATGAGGGTACTACACAAGCTAAGAACACTAAAATTAGTAGGTTAAAAAACAAGTTTGAATTATTCATATGCAACCTACTGAAAACATTACATAAATGTATGATAGATTTTCTAACATTGTAAACAATCTAACTACGTTGGGGAAGAACATAAGCGAGGAAGATAAAGTATCCAAGATACATAGATCATTGCCTCCCAGATACAAGTCAAAGGTCACTGCTATCAAGGAAACCAATGATCTTACAACACTAAAGATGGAGCAACTCATCGAGAATCTAGAAATGCATGAAGTCACCCTTGAGGAGGAAGAAAAAGTGAAATTAGAAAAATAAAAGGAGAGAAGGAAAGATCTTGCTTTCAAAGACGCTACCAAAGTGTCATCAAGAAACATCATTCAAGAAAGCAGTGACATAAGTGATGAAGATGATGAGGGCATCTTGATTGTAGATGGTAAGAAATATAAGATATCTTGATCTAACAAAACTTGTAGTGTCCCTTCTTCTTCTAGATTCTTTGAATGTGTAAAGAAATGCCACTTGGTTTTTGAATGCCCAAAACTCAAGAAAGGTAAGAAGTCCTCATTCAAAAAGAAAGACACAACCTACTTTGCTAGATGGTATCAATCAAGTGATGATGGTGAAAGAAACAAAGAGGAGGAGGTAGAATGTCTCATGGCAATAACACATGAAGAAGAAACTAATGAGGTAAGTATTTTTGATTTATCTAAAGAATAACTAGTCTATAGTCTTGAAGAATTTCATGACAAATATATTGATTGGAAGAAACAAAAAATGAAACTCTTGCCAAAACTATTGATGAACTTGATGTTAATCTAAATAATCTTAGTTCTGAAAATACTACCTCAAAACTTTCAAATAACACATTAAAAAGAATCTATTGGGAGTGATAAGGCTAAATTACTTGTTCTTGAAAATAGCAATAATCTTCTCTCTGAAGAAAAGGTTGATATTCTTGCTAAAAATGAATGATCATCAAACTCAACCTATTTTAAGAACACACTTAGATTATGATAATTTGGTAAAAGAAAGGGATACTTTACTTTAGAATCTTTTTCAAGTAAATTTGGATATAACTAAAATTTTTACTAAAATGTTGAATTACGAAAACAAGTGTCTAGATTAATGCAAGGAAATAAAAGTCTTGATAACATCTTAGATAATACTTCTAAACAAGTAGGACGTATAGGTTTAGGATATGTGCCAAAGAACTAATCCTCACATATGGCTAAAAACAAAAAGACATTTTCTTCGAAGGCTAGAACTACATATGTACCCAAGACTAAAGTAGTAAATTCTCAGAATGTTGAAAAGATAAACAAAATACCTTTTATCTCATGTCCTTATTGCCACCATCTTGGACATTATTACTTTTCATGTGAATATAGGAAGAAAGGAGCCCTTGACATGGTTCGGGTTCCAAAATCCCCAACTTAGAATAGAAAATAAAACTTGTTGAGATTTGACCTATGCTTAATTTGATTAATATATTTATATCTTATCTCAACTCAATTTGAGGTTAAATTTGCATATCTTTTTTGTATAAAACTCATTTACATAATCTTTAAGTTATTTATTTCCTTATCTTTTATTTAAACAAAGATTCATTTGTAAATTATTAATATAAAAAGTCTAGAAACTACTCTCAGTCGACAATAACATCGACCATCATTTGAAATAAAGTTCGATCAAAAAAATTTCAGGAACTTCAATTTAAAAATTTCAAATCATACCTATAGATATATTTTTGGCTTGATAATATAAGTATCATGCTAATCTATATTATTTTATACTAACCGTCATGGAATCTACTTGAATACCAAAAACCTCCCAACTTTGCAAGATTTAGTGATATTGGCATATGAATAGAGAAAGGGAAAATCAGTCACATTAGAGACAATGGAAAAAGAATCATTGTGGAAATAAGCAATACATGTAAGTGCACGTAACGAAGAAGAAAGTTCAAGGTAATAATTATGATGAGGTATCTCTTTCTACTCTATGCAAAAGTGATCATATATAGCTTGATGTAATTACCTTGGATGATATTGAGAAATAATAACAAATTTTCTAGTATGTTAGACTTCTTGAGCTCAAAGAAAAAAATGCTTCTTTTCAAAATTAAGTTTTTGCATTAAAAGAAAATATGGTTACATACATAATTTACCTTTTTTGTGCCATTATACTTCAAGAGATTTTCTTTTAATTTAAATGATAAAATTTATATGCTTGAAGAAGATATTGCTGGATAATGCTTGATTTTTTTACTACTAAAAAATCTCTTGCTAACGTGAAAAGTTGAACTTATCTTTTGAAAAAGTTTCAGATTTTGAATAACTTGTTACATTCTCATCTTGTTACTCATGAATTTGTCTATATTCCTTAACATGATCTTATCAAATGCATTAGTCATAAAACATGTCTTGCTTTTTAAAGATTCAGATATTATGCATTCTCATGTCATAGAAAATAATTAGGGTACCATAACTTCTCTCTACATAATAAGTAAAAATATCATGAGCCTTATTTGCAAATCAATTTTTTTGGCCTTAATATGTACCATCACATCCATCCACTTTAATTTAGGAATCAAAATCAGGGGGTATCCCACTAAGGATGGGTCATCTTGTATTTATACTTTCTATCTTTTGAGATGACAAAGGGGGATAAATAATTCAAAGCAAAAATTCTTTCATTTGTGTTTAATAGAATTTATTTGAATATTTTAAAACTTGGTTTCCAAGTTCAAATTTTTACTTGATTTCTTGATTTCTAGATCATACATGAATGATTTATCATGAAGCTTGGGATCTTAAGTGGCTATATTAGTGAATCTTTTTTTCTTATGTTTGAACTCGATTTACTTGATATGAGATTAAGGGGATCCCAAAATCCTTTAATATAACTTGCATATCTTTTTGCTCTTAATCAATTCTCTACATCAATGTAGGCTTAACATCCTTTGATGTTTGGTTTAAATACTCTTTTAGAGTTGTTATTATAGACTTAATGGCTCCTGTATACCAAAATGGGCTTAACATCCCTTATATTTTGTCTAGAGATTCTTTGATTAACCTCATTTTATCTATAACTGGATTCTCTATATCAATATGGATTAAAATATTCCCCAAAAAAATATGGGCTTAACATCCCTTATATTTGATCTAGAGATACTTTTTTTGACCTCATCTTTGTGCTTATTGGATTCTCCAATAATTTATGGGTTTAACATCCCTTGAAAATGGTTGCGAAATCAGTTTTGGTTTTGACTTTTGATTTTCACAGAATCTCTATATCATGGTGGACTTAACATTCCTTACCATTGATTTAGAGCATGTTTTTCATATTTGTGCTTTATGAGATATTTTTTTCATGAAGGAGTTAAAATTCTCTTCAATGGAAATTAGACAAACGTTTTAATGTTCATTGATCATATCGATTTTTTACTATGTCTTAATGTCTATCTTTTTGGATTTCCCATCTATTAGTGTTCTTCTTTAATTAATACATCAAGTATAAGCTTTTCCATCTTATACAAATAAGTATTGAGTATCTTGTTGAGGGGGAGTGTCTTCTTGAGGGGGAGCATTGGTGAAGTAGTGACCCATTTTAACTTCAACAAAAGGGGGAGAATACCCGTGAGATATATTGGGTATCAATAGAGAAATTCAAAGGTATGATGTTTTAAATTGGATGCTTTTAGTTTATCTTATGGAAATATTTATCATCATCATTAGGGGGTATTGTTGGCTTTTTGATATGCCACAATCATATTTCGATGATTCAAATATTTACCAAATTATGTTACTAACATGTGCATCAAGTATTTCAGATGATCAAGTCAAGATCCAACTACAAAAACCTAGCAAATATATATGATTAATTGGATACTTTCATATAAAGTTGTACCATGCATTTATGTATTTGTTTGTACACGTGTGTTTTCTTACAACTTGATAGAAATGATTTTAGGACAAGTAATTATCCTCTAAAACTGACCCAAGCCATGTCCTACATTTACAAGAAGACTTTAGGGTTGATAGGTTTCATATGACTCATTAATAGGACCTCACATACTTTGCAACTCTCTACACAAAGTCCTTCTCAATTGAAAATTTTGTGGATTGAGAGACACTCGGTCAAAGACTCATAAAATTGAGAAATAGCCTTGCATATATAAATTTTTGAGTCAATCTCAGTTGACAATATTTTCAATAAGGGCAAGTTAGTTGAAGAAAAGTTCAACCAATAAAGATATATTGCAAGGAAATTCACCGACTCATAGCCTTTAGAGCCCAAAACTTTATCCGATTGACAATATTATGAACCGAGCCTCTTTTGGTCGACAATATTATGGATCGAGAATGGTTTTAGAATGTTTGTTTATTAACAATGAAATTGGCCCTTGTAACTTGATTAACTTCATCATAATAGCTAATTAATCACTAAGAACACTCTAGACACCCCCACAGATACCATAACCACTTGTAAACATTTCCTATAAATAGGAGTGGTCTTAGGAAAGCTAAACATCAATTTTGTACACAACTTTGCACATTACATTGATACAACATCGATGATAACATACTTGAGCACTAGTTGCCATCTTTATCAAAGAGATTAGGACCCACACTTCAAGTTTCTATCTACCTAGAGTAAGCCTAATTTATATTCTAGTATCCTCTCCACCAAATACAAACCTTTCCCAAACCATTTGCAGAGTGGATCATCATCACTTGTTCATAGAACTTGATTGTACATCTTGTGAGATGAATTGTATTTTCCAATTCTCCAACCTCTTTTACCTTGGTATGATGCACTTGGGCTACTTCTTGGAGTGAAAGCTATCAAAGATCCTACACAAAAAAGGAGTCTTCTCATGTTGGGGCTCTTCCTAGGCCATCAAAGAAGAGGTGAAGAGGGTGACCGTCCAGGGACCCATCAAAGAAGGCGTAGTTATCCTTGAGTTGAAAAGGAGGGTTAGTCTTGTTCCATAAAAGACAACAATAAATTTTGTGTATTGTGTATTTGTATATAACGTGAATAAATACATGATTTAAAAATCCTGGTTGGAAACAACTAGGTAGTGGACTGATGTAGTTTGATAGAACCACTCTAAATCTGTGTCACTTGTGGTTTCCTCCTTTGCTTTATATTTCTGCTTCGCTTTAAGTAAATTAATTTTATTTGACTAAAATTATCATAAAGTTCTATTCACCCCCACTCTAGTTCTTTCAAAGGAAAGTGACACCAAAGGACAAAAATGTGCTAGTGATAATTGTAGGATGCTTGTTTATGTTTATGTATTGATTTCTTTAGTTTATAACCATATGAATTCTACAATTACCAATGAAACCTTTCGATTATCCCGTCTAGACTTTTTTAGATAAACCCCGATTGAAAATGCATTTTTTGCATCTCTTTGGTGTAGCTCAAAATCAAAATGAATCACTAAGGCAACAATCACTCTAAAGGAGTCCTTTTATAAGACTGGAACAAATGTCTCTTTATAATCAATGCCTTCCTTTTGTTTGAAATTGTTCATAGCTAATGTGGACATGTACCTTTCAATTTCATCATTTGAGTTTCTTTTGGAATTAAAGACCCATTTGTAACCAATAAGTTTAATACTCTTTGGCAAAGGTGTAAGGTCACAAACTTGATTCTTATCCATGTATGCTAGTTCTTCTTTCATGAAAACAAACCACTTATAGGATGTTTTCACAATCCATTACTTACATAATGATAAGGGGTCAATATCTTCAAAGTGTACTTTTGGCTGTCGGAGGTATACGACATAGTTCAATGGGATGACTGACCTCCTTGGTGTTATGGATCTTCCTAATTCAGCATTGGATTATATATTTTCTACATGCTCCTCAGGTTGTTCTTCATTATGAGTATTTTCAATTTGTTCATTTAGAAAGGAACACGATCTATTTCTATTGCCTATTCCACTTGATAACTGTTCATGTGTTGCTCATGTAGATGATAATTAAATATCCTTTGTAACTTTGACTAGGTGAAGGTGTAGGAGAACCATCCTAAATTTATGAAAGGAAATATTCTGAAGTAGATCATCCCCACTAATTTCATGATATTCCAAAAATCTAACCCTACCCACCTCAACACTCTTTCGTGGGTGAGGTGGATAGTAAAATCTATGTCCCTTTGACATTTCAAGATAACAAATGAAAAAACCACCAGTAGTTGTTAGGTCAAATGCTTCTCATGTGGATTGTAGATTCTAGCTTCTACACAAAATCCTCATATGTACATATAGTTCAAGGATGGTGTATCTATCCAAAATTCATATGGGTATTTGGATAGACTTTCTAGGGACCTTGTTTAATACATGCATTATCATCTTTATAGCCTCACTTCAAACTATTTAATGAAGGAATGAATTATAAAAAAAGAAAAAATCATGTTCTTTAATGTATGAATACTTCTTTCAGTTATACTGTTTTGACTTGGTGTGCCTGTTATTGTGTATTGAGGTACAATACCTTCTTCTTGAAGTAAATGTGCAAGTGGTCCTTTTCTTTGTCCTATATTAATGAACCTTCTATACTATTCACCTCCTCTATCAAAGTGACTATTTTGATAACTTTACCTAGTTGTTTCTATACTTAAACCCTAAAATCTTTAAAGGTTTGCAAAGCCTCATTTTATCATTTAACTACTAGAGAAACATATATCATAAATAGTTATCAATAAATGTTAGATTATATTTTTATCTATAAAACAAGGTGATAAAGGACCACAAATATTTGCATGAATTAATTATAGCATTCCATTACTCCTATTGCCACCCTTTCTAGAAGTATTCGTCTGCTTAGACTTTATGCATTTAACACATGTTTCAATATTAGTAAAGACCAAAGGTCCTAAAGTACCTCCTTTTACTAATCTTTGGATTCTTTGTCTAAAGATATGACTTAACCTTTGGTGCTAAACTGAAGATTTTTCATCTATTAATGTGCATCTATTACTAGTCACATATGTTGGTCTGTAAAAGATTGGTCAAATATGGAATTAGTTTAACTTGATAGAGATCTTTTATTAAAACACAAGTACCAATTATGTTATAGTTTTTACACGAAGATAATCATCCACCTTGGAGAATGAAGTATTATTTATCTTATCTAATCTAGAACCATAATTTAAATTTCCACAATAATTTATTATGTCAAATATATCCTATAAGTCTAACAAGTTTCTAGTTTCAAGGATTAATCTGAATGAGCCAACAACCATTACACAAGATCCCAATTTCTTTGTTTAATAGAGAATTCTTGCACGATCCATTGGTTTCATTTGATTCATAAATCCCTACGATGTATCAGTAATGTGCATAGTTGCACCAGAATCAAGCCACCAACTATATAATGGAAATTTGAAAGATGCAATTTATATAAAACAACAAACATCATGTCTTCCTCTTCCAAACTTTTCTTGTACTTGAAGCACTCAATTTTAGCAAGTCCTTTCTTATGGTAGAATAAGCATTTCATGTTAGCATCGGTTCCTCCTCTTTACCATCACTTGACTTGGATACCTTGCCTGTGATGGGAGCAGTTTCCTTCATTTTCCGTTTATCCTTATGGGTACTCCTTTCATGGGTACTCAAATGTGTAGTAGGGTCATATTCATTCTTAAGCCTCTCTTCCTCTTGAATACAAATGGCACATAAATTATTTATTGAACATTTTACTATTGTGTATAGTAAGAGATCATTAATTATCCACACTGGTTAGATAACGAGGTTCAAATGAAATAAACAAGAAACTCATCAGAGATGGACAACTCCATTCCATTGAGTTGTAAAAATGTTTTCTCATTTGCATGATATGTTTACGTATCCTACTACAATCGTGGCATTTCATTGAATAGATCTTAGACATTTCTGTGTTGACCCTAAACTTGTTGGACCAAATATATATGTTGTTCCTCCACTGCATTTAGAAAATCTTTTGCAACTTAAAAGTGGGTGTTGACTGCCTAATATGATTTCCTACATGAACTAGCATAAGAACTAAACTAAGCCTATCAGAACATTTTCACTAATTAGAATTGGTCTTCTTGGAAGTGGTACATTCCTCTATCAGTGATTGTGATTTTTCAACTCGGAAAGCTAATTCCAAGTCCATGCAACCTAATGTAAATATGACCTTTCTTTCCTTTCATTATGTTTTGAATAATTGAGATTTGGAATGTTGTTATCAACACAATGACAACGAATATAATGCAACAAAAATCACTAAAAAACATACATGAAAACCACAATAAATAAAAAAATAAACTATGAGGTTTACTTTATTTTCCTTTATAAGACTAATCACAATTTGTCATTGCAAAG
This sequence comes from Alisma plantago-aquatica, assembly GCA_963693085.1. NCBI lineage: Eukaryota > Viridiplantae > Streptophyta > Magnoliopsida > Alismatales > Alismataceae > Alisma > Alisma plantago-aquatica. The sequence goes on from OY856413.1 coordinate 718,570,514, forward strand.
TATCTTTATATGATATTAATACAAAATGATATTATCATGTGATGGGGGTCACACCTATTCAAAAAAATATGACATATACATTAGAATAATAAAATGCTTTCACCTTTGGGTAAATAATTTTATTGACCTAAAGACATACTTTGTTCATCTTGTGCTGCTCAATTCCAACACATTGATCCACCTTTGGGAGGCATATTTCAACATCAGTTTAGTACAATATAATGTTATTGATCTTCATGTTCATAATTTTGTTAACCCCTTAATTTGACTAACTTTGGTGAGAATGAAAGAATCTAGTTTAAGAAAATCATTAGACTATAACATTTGACGCTTTCTCCCTAATCAAAATCTTTTTACATGGAATGGTTAATGAACATATATACTATAAATAAAAAAAGTCTTATGGCAGAGCATTGTGGAAAAGTCACCAATACCCACATGTTTATAGTAGTAATCCCAATTGCCGACTTCAGAGTCTGTCAGCAAAATAAAATCATTGCTTCACTATACAAGCACAATACTCATCTCTATTACCGGCTGCTAAGTGTGTCCAAACTTTTTGAGAAGATAATTTGTTTCTCGCAAGAGGAGAAAATAAATCATGGTCCAAGAAAAGTCAAAAAGAACCCACAAAACAAAGTCACAACATAAGAAAATACGTCCCTCGTGATTCAAAAGTGATCTCTATTCAAAGTAAACAACTTTTCGTATGGTATTGGAATTTGATTGCGGGGCACAGAGTTGGCCCCCCAAAAGGCTCAAGTTCCACCTTTCTTTCCTGCCTCATTTTATTTGCCGGGCTTGTTACCATGTCTCCCGAACAATTTCAGTACATATGACTCAAGACAATTCCACATATCGAGTTTGGAATGGGATCAGGTATTTTCACCTTGAACCCTAGTGCCCGCTTTGTTTTGTCTTGATTGGACATTGATGAACAACAAGGAACATGGAAAAGTGGGACATAGTATAGTAGTAGTATAGTAGGTTGCCAAGGATTCAGTCCTGCCACAGGTTGCCCTATGGCTACCTTGTTACGACTTCAACCCAGCTACATACCTCACTGTGGTATGCACCAATAAGATGACCAAAAGCCTTTGTGCCCCCCATCCTGGGGTACACATAAGGAATGCTTGCTTCTTGGTCGGATGCTTCAGGGTGTTTGATAATGTAATTAAAATGATAAAGAAAGTGGCATGTTTGGGGTTCTTTCACAACCAATAATACTAATTAAAGACAGAGAAGAATTAGGAAAAAGTTTTACATGAGGACCACAATGTTCCTCCAAGTATAAAACCCAAAACATCCCTAGTGGTGAAAAATGAAAAAATGTCGGCAGTGAAAGTTGCTCAACATTGTATTCTGTGTTGTATACGAAAACAAGAAAAAGCGAACAACCCATTCATTAAATGTGCTCTGAAGCCAAATGTTAGAACAACCATACCTGAATTTCATAGAGCATCCATGACCAAGTACAATGATGATGATGGAATTGCCGACACTGGCAACAATGGGCAAAATCAATGACAGTTGCAACAAGGCTTAGCCCTAAGAAGTAAAGGCACATCGCGCAAGAAAATGAAGAGGCATCCTGAGTGGAAGCGTAAGACACTAGAGACACACACTCTTCAGAATGGGATGTTTCCCTCTCTTGATAAGTTCTTGGAAGGGATGAAATTGATTATAGGATGGATCTCGTGGAGAGAGGACCACTCTATATATTTATTTTAATATCTCTATGTTTATCATAAAGAGGCATGATGATTATGTGAGTCTATTTTAACCCCAGAAGATGTATCCCTACTAGAAAATACTTAATTACCATATTAGTATTTATTTGAGGCCACATTGAAATAGGGGTTTATAACAAATTAAACATCAATATTCATTTTAGGTACCAAAACATACAAATTTACCTTGTTATAGTAAAATACATGTAGTTGTCATATAAACAAATGAAGTAGTAACTTATCTCAATATGAAAGCATTGACTACATGTAGTGACAAATCTAAAAAATCACGACAGGGGCTGAGATAAAAAAAAAACATTTTGGTAACAAAGGTCTGAACCCACACAAACAAATTTAAGTACAAAAACGTGTGTCAATCCACTAAATATTCTTTTTATTTAGAGTTTAAAAATCAATGTATCCATATAAATTTAATTTTGTTCTAAGACATAGGGGAATAAGGCAAAATTCTAGTTGTAAGTAGGAGTCAAATTCACGCCTACCACCATAAGCAAATGAGTAGTGGAGCCAATCCGGCCAACTATTCTTTTTGTTTAGAACTTTCAAATTAATATATGTATGTAATTAGTTTTGCTTACACTCATAAATCATTGCTTACTACTCTTGAGGAGGGGGTTTAGAGCCATGGTAGCCCCTAGATCTCACCCTTACTACATGCATGGCCAACTACTGAAATTGATAGAAATGGCGACATGAAAAACTAAAAATACAAGCTATTATTAACGATAAAGGACATTATCAAAAGTCAGATTATAAATCTATATAGATCACATACTGTATACACATTGATGACATAACAAGAAATAGAACTTAAACTTTTCGTAAATCCAATAGCAGAGATTTTGTGCACTATTGATTTTACATGTTTGGAAGGTTCTTAGATTCTAGGGTTTGAATAAATTAGACCCTAGCTCGATGAATGTAAGAATTTAGGTCTAAATACAAGGTTTGATAAATAGAAAATCATGGGTGGCGTACAACCAGGCTCAATGCTGAACCTTACTTGTGTCCCTCTGTTTCTGTCAATATCGTTGCCAGCACGTATTGCTTTGTTTTCAATTCATATTTTGATTGAACTCCCGTCGAAGATTTAGGAGCTGTTCTCTTTCACGTCTGGTTACCTCCTTTTTGATGGTCCTACCCGAGTTTTATCGTCACGTAAGTTACATATACAGGTTCTATTTCGCTAGAAACGGATTCATGCTTGACGTTGTCTGAATTTGCCCGCCGTTCCGTCCGAGATTAGAGTATCAACTATGAAAGAATAAAAGCTGTCGATTTCTCTTTCCTGAACGCTCCTCTCGTATCAACTTGAAAGGGAATGGAAAAAGCACGCCCCCCATTTCACAGCAGAATCGCAGATCAAACGAGCTCTTTGTATCTTTGCGACGTCAACATGCATAGGATTGAAAGCAACAGAAAGAGCTTTCAACGTCTTGGCTGTCATTCCATCGCGGGTTCCATCCAAGGACAAGTAAAAAGGTGTTGGACTTGATGAACAAGGCCACTAGCATGTCTAGGTTCTACCATTGGGCTTTCCGCTAGTATATATAAGGACATTGCAGGAGAATGTTTGAATCAATAAATCTGGTGTATCGTCCTCTCGTGCCAATGCCTGCAGTTGTCGAGTGCACGCCCTCTAGTGTTCCTCTCAAGCACTTCAGGGGAGTGGTAGCTTCTGCTGATCTCCTGAAGTGTTTGGGGGAACTCTGGGTGGCAGTCCAGCACTTTATTGGATAAGCTGGTCAACTGGAAACTCCTCATGCAACGATTACATTGCAGATGGCTTTCTGTAAAAGGAAAGATTCAGTGCAAATAATGTCTTAGCTTGAAATCGAGCAGGGAATAAATTGAGCCCATACGGGCTTCCATTGCCTGTCTTACAATATATTCAATAGTGCTGTCTCACGAGCGTGAATGATGCACAAGTTATATTATATATGTTTGTGTTCCAATTGTTTGTTTTAGCCATCCACAGTAGTCTGGGCAATGATGTGGCCGACATAAATGTAATACTTCTGAGACGAACCCACCCACATTCCAAACATACCCTGTAATGCTTTCCATTAACATCTTGTTATTTATGCTATATTTCCAAACATTATATTAACAATTTCCACAGGAAGTCCGTTGGGGGTTTCAACTTGTTCAGTCCTGAACGGTTACATTTTTGTGCCTAAGCAACAAGCCAAATGTTAAGCTTTACAAAATCACCACTCACTTAATTCACAATTTTCCTTACAAATTAAAAGTTTTCTTCATGGACGGCGTGATCTCATTGGCACTTGAAATGGCTAGCAATGTTAATGCTCAATAATATTGGAAAGATGTGTGCAAATGAACGTCGCCCTCCCTATAGTTGGGAGCCGCCGGACATCTAACTAAAGAGCCACACTTAGGGTTAATTTGGTAGGATGTAATTGGAGGGAATTGAGTGATCTGAAAAGTAAATTGTTCAAAAAGAATGCTTTTTAAGTTTCAAACAACAGATTTCGTACGGTGCAGTTTGGACTCACTTGGTTTTGTACGCCTTTATTTGGTAGGGTGTTGCTGATCTCAGGAAAAGGTAAAATGCAGTGTTAGATATCAACAGTTGCTGCCGGGACAGCTGCCAGCCCAGACTGCACCGGACCGCACCCTTTTTGGGCGTGGTACCAACTCCACGATTTTAAGTCTAAAAGACACGTCCGGTGAGTTGGAATCTAATGTTTTTGTTTTTTCACTTGCCAACCCAACAAAAATCAGGTCACACCTCTTCATTCAGCCCCCCTTAGACTGCGTTTATTGTGCCGTCAAATGGGCGGCACGGCAAACAAACGTGTGTAGTTATTTTAATTGTTGTTTGTTACACAGATTAAAAGATAAATAAGGTGTCGCAGAGATAACATAACCGAAAAAACTCCTGATAAGCTGCCGCTCCAAATCCTTGCGGCGGGAAATAAATTTATTTAACGTAGATGTCTGTTTTCCACAATGACCTTCTAACCGACTGCACAATACATATAACGTTGTTTATATGTAGGGCATAATCGACTTAATCTAAATAACCGAAGATTACATACACATATATCAAACGGCAGACATCTTGTCAACAAGTTTATTTATAGTTGTTCCAAACAAAAGTCATATTGCACAAAGATAAGATATCACTGGTTAATATACCCATGGCAAGTAAACGTGTTTCGGCTCTTATACTAAATGCAGCCTTAGTCATTGTTGGGTTCTTTGTTATTCACATTTAACAAGGCAAACTATAGTATATGACGGATCTTATATTATTTTTATACGACAGCTAATCATATTGTAGTATTTCCTCCTATTTCTTATGAAAAATGCACCATTTAGAAAATATAAGGAGAGAGAAACGTTTAGTATACACTATAACAAAATTCTATTGAATTCTACTTAATTACTATATGAGCCGTCCTATACGTAAGACTCTTTGCTCCAAATTAGTTTGGATCGTAGTTATCCGTTCCCGTGTGCTTGTTCATCCTTGCTGGGTGTTTATCTGGTGTCACAACATATGTCATCTTCTAATCTACAACCGACCTAACGGTCCTTGCTGGGTGTTTATCTGGTGTCACAACATATGTCATCTTCTAATCTACAATCGACCTAACAGTCCCTGAGCCAAAGACTATGTTTATGACAACTCCTCTTATTCAAAGCTATATCGACAACTATGTAAAAAAGGAAGTGCATATATCTTTCATCTATGATTTTTCAATTTTTCGTTCAAAAGGGAGATCATTTTGTTAAGCTTTTTGTGTGCTTTGACTATGTATAACTTGCATACAAAAGGAATATATAGATCTTTTATTTTTATTTTCAATATTTTTTTTAAATGAGATCATTATCTTAAACTTTTCTGTGATTTGACCGTGTAACTTGTGTATGCACATGTTTTAATCAATAAATTGACCAATCTCATAAAAAAGATACATAGAAAGTTCAATAAATGGTTACTGAATGATTCTATAATGTTACATAGGTGTCTCACCCTACCCAAAAGATACATCTTCATCACAAATCTTAGTTTGTGAAACTTAGTTTGGCCATTGCATGAAAAAAAGAACTTTTTAGAGTTGATATCACGTCTCATAAAAATGAGAAAAATAGAATAAAACATTATGAATTCATGATGGAAAGTTGATTTGGCATCCGAGTTCGATTAGAAAAAAATAAAATCAAACAAAAAAACTAAAAATTTAGATCTGAAAGTCTTGCTACGAGTGTGAAGGAGTGCACCTCCATATCGCCCAATAAACCGACAATGATATGTTTCTTAACTTTTAAAAGAGAGATGGTTTCAATTGTATAAAGAAGAAACAAAAATGAGTTTTTATTTGTAGACGAGCCTTTAGGACTGGAAATGTCCACATCCATCCCATCATAGACCTAAAGATCTTAACTTTTAGACGAAACGAGAGTCATAATCGCCCCAAGACCTCCCATGGTAAAGATCCTTCACACGTGGTTAGGACTAATGCGTAGGAAGATTTAGAGAATGATCAGGAGATATAAATTAAGAACAAGAAAAAATCTTTCTTGGGATCAGAAAAACAAAGATATGCAAATTAATCACATGAGCAGTTTTCCAGATTTCAACAATTATAAGTAGTTAAGAGCAATTTAGATTGATAACTAGATTTGAAGTTGGGAGTTCAGTCAAATTACCACTTGTGCATCCCAATGACATTCAGAGGTAGGTGGTGTTAGAATAAGGATCCTCTGATCATGATTAATGTAAAAAATAAAGAGGAAGGAGTCAATCGTCTGGCTTCAGGAGGTTAAAAAGGGTCCTAGAATATAGTGGGCATGTAGGATATTTATATATAGATTTTAGGGTTTGGGATTTTAGACAAAAAATTAGAATAGGCAACACATCACCACAATGTGACAAATACATGTGGCGCACAAGGCGAGGCGATTTGCTGCATGTCATCCATAGATTTCTCTGATCTTTTGGGTGACCGGGGCTGGTTTCCTAATTTTCAAACTATTTCTGGAATGTTATGGAGAAAATCATGGAAAATTGCACATTTTGAATTAAATGATGAAAGAGAAAAATGTTCATGATCATCCCTTGAATCTATCAAGAAAAAAATTGAAGATCCGTGGGGGAAAAGTACTATTTTATTCAGTATATTTAACTGGGAGATTTTAGTAAAAACATAATTGATGGACAAATTGTACTTGAGTCTGGAACCATATGTCTTTTATCTTGGAGGTGCCAAAACAGATAAAACTAAGCGGAAATGAATGGATTAAATAGAAAAAAATGAAAAATACGGAAAAATGCATGAAAAGAATAGATATGGAATGGACTCCATTATTAGTCAAAAATGAACATTAATAATGAATTTCCATAGAGTGAACAAAAATTGGGTGTTCATAGTTTTTCTTTATCAAGGAAAGGTTCGAGATACCAGTGAGATCTGCATGCTTGAGACAAGTATGACCCAAAATTTTGCTGAGAAAAGGCCAAAATATTGGACTAGTCATGATGTTCTGACAAACCTTGTGTAGAGTGAGAAGCGTAGACGATATGTTTATTCCTTATATGGATGTATAATGAAATTGTCATTTAAAAGAAAAATATATTTGGTGGGAATGATTTGTCCAGAGAAAGGATAGCCTTTGGGATGTCTTTCCCAAGTCTAAGAAATTTTCTCTCCCTTGGAGTGATGATAAACCATCAAAATTTCATCTGCTTTTAGATCATCATTCTTTTTTTTATCACATTTAGATCATCATTCTCTCTGTAAACCATGCCTTGGTGATAAAAAGGTGGATGTAAAAAGCATATAGAATACACATTTCTTAGAGATATTCAAAAATTAAGAATTTGTGATCATTGGATGTCATAGAAGCTTCTCAACTGTGAAGATCTTGAGAAGTAGTCATCGTCTCTCATCTTCTTCCTATACATTTTAGTTTTCGATTATTTCTTTTCAAAGTGGATCAATTTGGGGTTATGACCATGACCCTAAAATGGAAGAATATGGCCAGTTTTTCTATCCAGGATAGGGCTTTGAATGATCAATATTGAAGGTTGACTGTCAGAAAAATTCTAAAATCCAAGGTGACCTTCTACGCTAGTGATGGTACTGGTTCCTTTTTCAATCCATTGTAATAAGAAAAAGTGTTAAAACAAGTTGATCCTAACATTAGATGATTATCCACTGACAAAGTGGCCTCCGAGACATGTTTCCACACTAACTTACCATCCAATACACTAGAATGTTGAAGAGAACTTATCCCTAACTTTCTAGTTCTCACCTTGGTTTGATATAGAAGTTGAAATTTCAAATTTGGTTTTTGAGTCATGATTTAGGGTCATGAGAAGTTTTTAAGATTTGGAAGGTATGATTTTATTCAAACTTTGGTCATAGCCTAGGGAGGACAAAAGATATGAGAGTAAAATTGGTCTAGTTTTAGGTCATGATTCAGAACCATTAAAAGATTTGGAAATTAGAATAGAAGTAGGATTGATTAAGTTTTAGGTCATGATCCCAGACCATCAAAAGATTCATAGGAGATGAAGCTTCAATGTGGTTCACTTTTAGGTCATGAGCCTAGATCCAAAGGAGAATTTGGGAAATGAGCGATGACTTCGTTCAATTTTAGGTCATGGTCTAGAGCCATCAAAAGATTTAAGAATTGAGGCGTAATTAGTTTAGTTTTAGGTCATGATCAAAGACCACAATGATCAACATCAAATCTTTGAAAGAGTCAAAGAATCATCTCTTCTATAAAATTGAGAACCTTTTAACTTTTGAGATGACATCAAAAATCCTCAAAATTTATGATTTTTTGGTGTTATATTTGAATGGCTTGCATCATGATTTTCTTTACGACAATGGCTTTTCACTTCATCTTTCTCCTCCTCCTTTTAGGGTCTTGGAGTGCCAAATGTATATCTGCAAACCCATTGAAATGATATGGGGATTTTAAATGCCAAGTTAATTTTTGAGGAACTACAACTTTTTGAGGAGACCGACCTTGGTAGAATTTTTCCTCATGTGATAGTTGATATCCACTATCTTATTCCTCTTATCAAGCACTTATTTCTAGAGACTAGTACCATTCATTTTGTCATTGGTGAGCTGGAATAACCCCTACCGAGTTTTATTGGATCACTAGTTTATATTTTAGCAGGATCCCCGTTTGTATTTTTCTAGATAGACATGAGTGGGAGCTTATCGTCTTACTAGGATATAAGGAATGAACCCTGATGACATTGGTATTTCTTACAGTCATGAAATCAAGTTTATTTGGATGTGAGCAAACTTCTTTAGAAAGGGCGAAAGGCAGGGTGTCAATGCTCCTTTGTATGTATCCCTAGGGGTCAAGGTATTTCTCTTCATGTTGATCACTGGTTGCCATATTGGTAACAACACCAAAAATAGGGGAGAGATTTGTTGGTTCTCCTTTCTTCTTGACTTGGGTGTTGTTCTTTCTTTTGACAGAGGTGGAGTGTATGCCTACATGCTGACGAGATTGAGGAGGTGCCCCATGGTGACTTCTATGTGAAATAGTCATAAATATGAAGAGTCGTAGTGGTTTTGTGGGCTTGATTGCAGTATGTCTTTACTTTTTGTTTTCTATTTTGACTCAAATGAGGTGACTAATTTCACTAACTTTGAATTTGCAAGTTTTTGTCTATGAGCACTTACGAATCCATAGACATATGACTTTGTGTGGTCAAAAGGGTTATATGTATGCCTCCCTCTCTACCTGTCATCACTGGCCAAGTGTAGTATTCGGGAAAAAATAAGCAATGAAGAGGTGAACTTGAGACGATGACTTCCGCCGAGGTATGTGTGGTACTTTGATACTTTATGATCTTGTATGCATGTACTTTAGGCAACTTATATTTTATCTTGTTGTTTCCCGGGTCTGATTCATGATCATCTCCAGGTTTAACCATTGTGAGGCTAGTACATCATGTGTGGCCTACGTTGAGGAATTTCCTCTATATGCTTGTCAGATCTAGTGCGAGTCACCCTCCAGGAGTGTCATGTATATGAATGAGTGTGTTTCTTGTCAGTGGGATGGTGGATGGCACATTTCCTTTGATCCTATATCTGGATTGGTTTCTTTCTGTCGTGGGATTCATCAAACTATTTAGGATATGATGTGGAGTCAAGTAATGTACATGGAGTACCTTGAGTGGTACCATGTGTATAATTAACCCATATTGGTTTCCAGAGATACCTTCGATTGTCTATGCCATACTTTGGTGGTAAGGTATCACATTTTGCATAATTTTAACTTGCACGTGATATGTTTCTTCTATAGGAGGTTGATTATGACTCTATTGAGGAGCCTAATGATTATGGATATGAGTCTGATCATCTACCTCCTCCTGAGACAACTTATCCTCCTAAGGTTCTTCCTTCTCCTATAGTCGCTCATTGAGGCTTTGGCGACTTTCCCATGATGAGGTCGCATAAAGACTTTGGTATTAGAGGTTTGTGTCACTTCCAAGGTGGTTTCAGCTGGACTTTGTCCTTCCAAGAGGACAATGTGGGTATGATTGTGGCTGGAGGACTCTTCGATTGGAGTATCCCACCATGGTATAGCCTGTACATCGAGGGGACCACATGCATGTGTGATTTATTTTTGAAGGATACAATTGACATTTCAGACCCATATTTAGTGTAGATAGGAGATGAAGAAAGGAGGAGCTTCCACTAGATTTCATGCTCATCTTCTTCTTTATCCTCTCTATTTTTCTATTTTGTTTGATCATGTGTAGCTAAGCCCCTTGTGGCATGGGGTTGGGTTTGAAATGTTACTTTGATACCATGTTGGAAGAATATATCTTGTAAAACTCTATATTTTCATTCTATGATGATTTGATTCCACTTCTATCTCATTTTCCATGATTCTACTTATGATTGTTGCTTGAAAACATAAATTTCTTATGGTTTTCAGCTAGAAACCACCTAGGTCTGGGAGATGATGGCATATGTGAGGGTATTTTGGGATTTCCTCCTAGGTCCAACTAATGGATCCCAAGCTAGCACCCCATCTTCCCACACGTATATCCCTTCTCCTATTCATAGATGTGAGATCTAAGTGCTAGTGTAGGATTGTTTAGTGTAATTGCATAGGAGTTTACTAAAAGCTACATGGTGAGTAATGTGAGGTGATATACCCTTACCTCTACTCTCCATTCATACCTTTGGCACCTAATTACACTAAGCACTCTCACCCTAGAAACTTAGATTAGTCAAATCCAGTTGAAATCCCACCTAAACTTTGGTCCAATTGAGCCTCATAAGGCTTGATAGGGTGTGTAAGGGTGAAGTTCCCCTCACACACTCTATTATACCCATGGCCAACCAATAGTCTAGGGTGATTTCATTGCATTTCATCAATTATTTGGTTCAACAATCTAGATTGATGATTAGATTTTTTCTTGGTATGTTTTCCCCAAACAACCCACATCTCTTTAACATTGCTTAAAACCCATCTTGATCTCTTAGCTATTTCAAGCTAGTTTAGTTGCTTGCTTTCATTAGTTGTTAGTTAATTGCCTTGTTCACTAGTACAGATATCACCTTTAGCGTCGGTTAAATATGACTTTAGAAGTCTGTTTCCAAGTGACACCCACTTTAAATGTAGACGCCTTCAGCATCGGTTTCATAACCGACGTCTCAAAGTTGTCCCCCGATTGCAAACCAAAAAAACATACCAGCAGGGGGACCATATGCATCGATTGTCAAGTCATAACCGACGCCACATCCCATCCCAAAAAAAATTAGACCCAGGTTAGACCATAGGTGTCGGTTAGAAACAAAAAACCAACTCCATTGACCTAAAATTATTGACGGTTTGTAAGTTAACCAAATAGTAACCAACACAATTAGGTGATAAAGACGTCGGTTAACTATTAATCACCGACGAGTTTAGTTTTTTTTGTTGGTTTCTTTTGTTAACCGATGACTATGTTTTGATTTTTTTTTTATCATCTTGCAGGCCTGCTGTCCGGCTGGTCAATTAGATGTAGATCCTGCAGTTCAGTTCCTTCAACCAACAACAGGCCACAAACCTGCAAAATTAACAAGGATGGACAATTAATATATGGAATGATTCACACACATGTATAAGCACAAAAAGACACAATGGACAATTAATATTTCATCACACACATGTAGAAACATGTATAGTTCCATTTCATTCCTCCATTTCATATTCACACACATGTAGCAACCTGCAGTTCCATTGATTTCATCTCTTTTCACATTTAGACACATGTAGAAACTTTCATGTATTCATCTTCACACACATATGTATATAGATAAGACAACTAAAAAAAATCATTTAGACATGTATATATAAGTGTGCCTTTCAAATTTTAACATGTCATCAAATATATAAATAATTATGACAACAAAGTTTAGAAATATCATTCTTTATCATTATCATCGCCATCATCTCCATCAGTATTCCAATGATAATAGAAAATCCCCACTACTTGTAAGGTTTTTGCCCATTGTTCTCTTACATCATTTAATTCTTCCATCGTATAGGGAGTATGTACATCTAATAAATTTTCACCTGTAGTGAAGTCACTAGTTTTAAACACCTACAAAGAGAATGATGTTATATATAAAATTAATTATATATAATAAGATTGATATATTTCATATTATCTAGTGAGACTATATATAATACCTGTTGTATGGTATTGATTTCCATTGCAGCATGTTCGATAATTAGGACCATATATCACATCACGTAGTATGCACATGTCCAAGTGTTGTTTTGTGTAGCACACTATAAATTGAAACATACAAAATGTTAAAAAATACAAACAAGTATAGTTCACATAAATAATATATACATTGGAGTCATGAAATTACTTTCACATTCTCCCAAAGTAATGGTTTCTTTATCTTGGCCATGTTTCCTCCAGCTTTCTAAATGCTTTTAAATCTCTACATGTTAATGTAACACATTAAATTATATTTTTAAATAATAATGTAATAATAGATGTTAATAGATATATAATATGAAAGATTTCTCACGTGAATAATTGCCTTTTCATTGAGTGTCCATATAATGAGTCTAATTCCTTCCTCGAAGGATCTAGATAATAAATAGTCCACTTCTTGGGGACAATAACCAGTAACTCCCAATGCGTATCACTAGAGGTAAGAAAGTTAAAATTAATAACTCAAAATCCACAATAAAAATGTAATTTTCTTAAGTCCAAATTATATGCAAAGTAAACTTACTCAACATTGAATGGAGCTATTATCACCGTCTTTTTTTTTTTACCAAAATATTTAAAAGCGGAAGAGAAGTATGAGGTAACTGATGAAGGCTCTTTATCTACACGACTAATCAAATATGGAACTAGAAATCCCACATGGGAAAATGAAAAATCTTTACAGATCATGTGTAACTGGCTGCAAAACATGTATTATGTATGCATTAATATATAAGAAACCAGATTACAGTATATAAAATAAGGTATATGGATATATAAAACAAGGTATATGGATATATAAACAAGATCTCACCATATTCATAGCTCTATCATAGATGGGTTCAACCCATCATAATGAAATAACTCCAAAATATCTTGTATAAATATGTTGTTATCGTATGATTCACCAACATCATCCACCAGAATAGAAACATTTATAGGAGAATTTGGGTCATGTTCGCCTGTCCATACTGCCATAATCTTACAATTAGGACCTAACGAGTCGTATAGGTCCCTTGGAAGCCAACTAGGTGCTTCAGGAGGAGGTGGGGGTGGAGGCTGATCTGTAGCGGGTTTCTTCCTTTTGACCTGTATATATAATTTCAGATCAATTGACTAGCTCGTATATACACGCTAACAAATTAACGTAATGTAAATTTATCATATAATATCAGTATAGACGATATCCATTTTAGGCCAGAATATCACTCCGCCTTCTGCTTCACCAAGCATTTCAGAATCTGGATGGGCATATGGCAATGGATGATGCCTCCACTGGTGGAGTATAAGTCTCAAGCTCACACGAACCACACCATTTGGTACTGGAATGCATGAAACATGTCCCCTGGAAGGGGTGGGTAAGCCTCGGCCTCTGCAACGTTACATTCTTTTCTTTTTAGATGGCATGGCTTCAACCCCTACAAATTTATATAAAGTATGTTATATACATATATACATAAATATATCATCTTGAAAAGACTAGCTACTATGTCATAAAAATACTTATAATGGACGTGCTAGGTGGTGGGTCTACATGATTACTCCCTACCACCTCTACAATAGGAGAAGAGCGACACGCCACATGTACTGTCTGAGAGGAAGTAAGAGACACCTGCCACTTGCTCATTGCATCATGGACTCTCCTATTAACTAACTCATCTATCTATACACGGACAAAAGAAACACTAGCTTTTGATTATTGAATTCACTTTTGCAATAACATTCTAAAAAAAGAATAGGTTACCTCTGCTTTTTAAAATCCCGCTTTTGGGACATGTTTGTGTTGTAATGGCCCGAAGAATGCTTTTATGCCCACACCAGCACCTGCACCCCTAACACATCCAGGATGCTCTGGGTTACCAAGAGAAACTATCAATTCATCCCTTGTGCCCTTAGGGATGAACTTTCCTTGCTTCCTCTGCTCGTGAAGCTCCCACTAATCACCATCAATAGAAATTGGTAAGTAAACATAATAATCAATATCAATTGCTCTGAAAGTTGAATTTTACCATTTTGCAGCTGCCTCAGTAGTTGCGGGTTTGGTTATATCTCCTTTCTTATTTTTCCTCCCATCCATCCACACAGCATGGCAAGGAAGAGGTGCGAGATTAACAATAGAGGACTCCCTAGTCTCCTGAGTAGTAGCAGACTCAGCAACAGCAACAACAACAACCTACATTCTTTGGCAAATGCCTACATAGCCTTTTAGACCCATCGTGTGGTCATGCACATTCAGTGCACGCCTTGCTCTTTGAGCATCGATGATAGCCTTAATTGTAAGCACATTGATTTAGTTAGTAACACTAAAGTTCAATCTTGAATAGGTGAATACATAAGAATGTATATTAATTAAATTGGGAGTGGTGCTTAATACATTGAATTCATTAGTTTTTCTTTTGGCAACAAACTCCTCCCAGTCATTGGGGTCCAGGTAGTTCCATTGCTCAGTGGCTGACTTCTTCCTTTCTTCAGCATCTCGTATGTTTTCTTGGGTGAGATTTGTCTTATAGTTCCTTAGGACTCTCCCACAGTGCTACATCATGCATTTACAATGTAGGCTTTCATCCAGTTCAAATATACTATGCAAAATTTCATATATTTAACTAGTATCCTAAAAATTAGTAATATGCAAAATAGAATTGCAAATAATAATAACTCATGCATAGTTCCTTCCATACTAAGTCTTTCTTCCCCTTAGGAACTTTATGCCAAGATTCTACATTAGGACTACAATGGCTACACGTAAGAACCCCAAGATATGAAATAAATGAGTTGTAGTTCACTCCAATTGGATTTCCTACATGATCAAAATCCACAGCCAGTTTGGGTCCATTTCCCCTTTGTTGTATTAACTTGTTCATCATAGTGATGCCGCTTACTTTTTCAATTTTTTTCGCTACTAATCAAGTGCCCCAAGTTTTTCAGGGGGTACATCATCAACCTAAAATTTGATAAAAAAACACACTTATAGGATATAACTTATAAATGGACATATAGATAGAAATATAGGATATATTTTAAAAACTTACATTGTGAGGCACCACATTGATATCCTCAACCTCACGATAATCATCATCACGGTCATCATACTCATGCTCAACCATCTAAAATTGTCATTAAAAAATCAAACATTTAACATTTAACATAACTAGAAGATAATAAAACATTGTAAAGTTCACATTCAGAAAAACAAAAGATATAAAAAAATAAAAACATGCCTCTAATAATGTGATCTTTTATCAATTAACATTCTTTCGGTGTGATCTCCACGCATATACAAGTCATAATTAGCTTCAATATTTGGTGGTGTTGGCAATCCAATTGTGAATGGACTCGACTTATCATACTTATCATAGTACTCTTCTTCATCTGTAGGATCTTCAATGAACTGTCCTTTACCATGAAGAACAACTGACCATTTATCATTTGTAGGATCATCGATATAAAATAATTCTTTCACCTGTAATGCGAATATCAATGGTTCACCCTTCTCGCTAATATTTTCAAAGTTCACTAATGTGAAACCCAATTCATCCACTATAACTCCTTTGGTGTTATCAACCCAATTATATTTAAAGAGCAGAATTCTAAAATCTATGTAGTCAAACTCCCATATATCTTCAATGACACCGTAATATGACATTTTAGCTTCATGTGGACTCTTATCCTTTGCACTTGCAAAAAACAATGAAGTCACTTGAAGGGTTAACCCACTATTTTGGACGACACTCTTATAATCTTGATACTTAGTGTAATATGAGAACCCATTTATGTCAAACCCTTCATAAGATGACATTTAATTTTGGTTTAAAGGTGAGGCATTTGATATTTTCAGCAAGATTATTTGGTGTTTGAGATAGTTCATGTAAGACTTTATCTTCAAACCACTTAATAAATGTCTTGTTATGCTCTCTAGCAAGCCACATTGAATTGGCTCGAGGATATTGTTTCTTGATGAAATTGGTATGTTCCTCGATATAAACACTCACTTCGTCGATGTTGTGTAAAATATACAAGTGAACTTGTTCCAATTGCTCACTGATTACTTTCATCCATGATCCCAAAATTCCTTTGCCAGAATACTCCTCAATATTCTTGTCATTAACATGAGCATCATTATCACTCAGAAAGTCATTGCAAAAATACATAACCTCTCTCATCACATAACCCTCAATAATACTCCCTTTAGGCTGATAATGGTTTTGAACATCACCTTTAAAAATGCTCATGTATCATTCAAAGGGATACATCCAATACAAGAAAATTGGTCCCAACATTTTCACTTCCCTAGTCAAGTGGACAACAAGATGTACCATGATATCAAAGAATGAAGGAGGAAAATACATCTCAAGCTGACATAGGGTAACAACCACTTCTCTTTGCAACTTATCGAGAGTATCAGGATCAATAACTTTGTTGCACAGACTATTGAAAAAGAAATAAAGTCTAGTGATTGCAAACCTTACATGTTTCAGCAGTATAGATCAAATTGCCATAGGAAATATTTGTTGCATTCGAGTGTGACAATCATGAGATTTAAGACCTATCAACTTCATATCTTTCATTGATACCAATCTATGGATGTTGGATGAGTAACCATGTGGCACCTCAACATTTACCAAGCAATAACAAAAAGCTTTCTTCTCCTTTCTAGACAGTGTGTAACAAGCAGGAGGTAAGTATGTTCTCTGATCGCTACTAACTACTTCTGTTAATTTTGTCCTTATTCCCATTTCACGTAGGTCCATTCTGGATTTTATCCCATCTTTAGTCTTACCTGGTATATTCAACAGAGTGCCAATAATGCTATCATAGACATTTTTCTCAACATGCATGACATCGATACAATGCCTGACTACTAAAGAACTCCAATAAGGAAGATCCCAAAATATTGACTTCTTCTTGAATAAAGATTTGTCACTCTGTTTGGCCATGGTACATTGTGATTTCTCACCAAATTCATTGACAAAGTCTTTTACTCTTTTATAAACAACCTCCCCTGGTATAGGTTTAGGTGCACTCCGTTCCTCATTCCGTCCATTGAACGCTTTGCGCAACCTATGGTACGGATGGAACTTTGGAAGAAACCTTCGATGACCAATATATACAATCTTGCCGCCATGTTTTAGTCAGATTGAATCAGTGTTATCTTCACATATAGGACACACTGTAGATCCTTTGACACTATATCCAGGCAAATTCCCATATGTTGGAAAGTCATTAACAGGGCAAAACAACATAGCATGCAAATGAAATGTCTCTCTTCATGAAGCATCATAGGTCATCACACCTTCACCCCAGAGCTTCTTTAAGTCATCAATCATAGGTTCAAGATAAATGTCGATATCATTTCTAGGTTGTTTAGGGCCTGATATCAACAATGACAGTATAATGTACTTATTTTTCATACACAACCAGGGAGGAAGATTGTATATAACAAGCATAACTGGCCAAGTTCTATGTTGGCTGCTTAATGTCCTGTATGGATTCATCCCATCTGTACAAAGCCCAAGTCTTAGATTCCTGACTTCTTCACCAAATTTAGGGTACAATAAATCAATCTTCTTCCACTGTGGGGAATCAGACGCATGTCGTAGGATCCCATCATTATTTTTCTTAACATCTGCATGCCACCTCAAATTCTTTGCATCTATCGGATTGGCAAACAAGTGTTGAAACCGTGATATTATAGATAGATACCACATCACCTTGGTAGGAGAACCAGTTTTGGACTCCCTCAAAGTCATCATTTTATACCTTGACGCACCACATTTTGGACAATCTTTCAAATCCACATATTCCTTTTGAAATAATACACAATCATTCGGGCATGCGTGTATCTTCTTGGCCTCCATTCCCATTGGGAACAACAATTTATTTAATTGGTATGTTGAGATTGGCAGCTCATTTCCTTTAGTAAGAATTTCTTTCAACAAAGACAACAATGACTTGAAGATTTTATCGCTTGATCTATTGTTAGCTTTCAGCTTATACAATCTCAACACAGCGCTAAGCTTTGTAAACTTACTACAACCTGTGTATAACGGTCTCTCATCATCATGCACAATGTTTCTAAACATGGGAGGTGGATTGATGTGCTCTACCCCACAACTATCCAACATCGCATCAATGATGTCTACCGGAATTGGTTCGTTCACATCTACGACATCAGAGGCAATATCTTCTTCCACATAAGCACTACTATCAACATCCAATGATTTTAGGTTTGAAATCTCTCCACGCCAGTGCCATTCCGTATAGCCTTGTACAATCCGGTTGCACATGACATGACTTTTGATTTCATCACCAGTGTTGACTTTCAAGTTGTTACCACAATGCCTACATGGACAGTAGAACCTATCTCCAAGTTGTTTCCAATGTTCCTCGACAAATCTAATAAATTGACCAAGACCAGAAATAAACTTTGGGGTGTAGTGATTTGGAATGGACATCCATGATCTATCCATTCTATGATCAAAGAGAAAACAAGTATATATTATGGTTTAGGGTTAAAAGATTAGGGTTTAGGGTTAAAAGATTAGGGTTTATGGTTAAAAGTTTAGGGTTGAGGGTGTTATATATAATAAATGTGTACCACCTATTCCATTTGTGATCACCTAATCTCACTTGTAAGTGTATAATGTGTATTCAATCTTCAAGAAATTTTGACAGCATTTCCATGCAGTTCTCCAAGTACACCGATATACATGGGCAAATGCCCACTGACATATGTACTTAGCGAACAAACGGGGAAGTGCTGATAAAACATCATGAAAACTGAATACACATTATACACTTACATCCTAAGCAATATTAAGTGTTCAGGAATAGTCCCAAACCGGGGACTATCTAAGATTTACTCCTAATGAGTAAATCTTGGATGGGTTTTCAGGCCAACAAAATACACATATATATGTTGTCATTCATATACCTACAATCATAGTATCATCATTCCTATCCTAGGTTTTGTGTAACATCATTTAATTCAATTCATTCTTCCATTTGGATAAGTTCATTCATTCATCATTAACCCAAATCAATCATTAATAATCAAATACACAATTATGGAGAACAATTATATATATTGAAATAAGTTAAATCAATCACTAACAAGAGAGAAAGAAAGCAATAACAATTTATTAAATTCATTCATCCATCATTAACCCTAGTTAATCATTATTCATCAACTACACAATTTTGGAGAACAATTATATATTGAACTAAGTTCATTCATTCCTCATTTAACCCTTATTAATCAATATTAATCAACCCTAATTAATAAATAATAATCTTATAGAAAACTCACTGCACTGGTGGAGCAGGCTGTGGTGGCGGAAGCCAGAGGTGGAGGTGGTCACAGTTGTGGCTATGGAGGTGGTCGTAGCATTGGCTGTGGAGGTGGTTGTAGTTGTGGCTGGAGGTGGAGGTGGCCGGAGGCAGAGGCGGAGATGACTGAAGCTGTTGTGAAGTAGGTGGAGAGCAGTGGCAGGATGGCAGGATGTGGCTGTGGTCATTGGCGGAGATGATTGAGCAAGAGAGTGGCGGTGGCGGTGACTGAACTAGAGCGGTAGTGGTAGCGGTGGAGACTGAACTGGAGCGGTGGTGGAGAGCTCCTTAGCGGCAGTTCCTCTCCACAATGGCGACGGCGAGCTCCTCTCCACAGTAGCGGCAACGAGATCCTCCCTTTGATCCCAACATAAGTAGAAGGAGACGTCAACACTGACACATACAACACCAAGAGGCTGAAATGGATGAACAAGATGTCCAAATCCCTCCACCATCCAACCACCCTCTCTATGAGTACTTCACTCCAGGGAACTACACCTCCCCCATTGCCACCCTTGTTGACAAAATGTCAGGTCAAAAATTTTGCATTCCACCAACCCTCCTTGGCCTCATACCCACATTCCACGGGCTTGAAAATGAGAATATGTACCATGACGTTGATGTATTCCTGAAGACGTGCTCCATTTTCCACACTCCAGTTGCTGCAAATGATTCCATTAGAAGAACCATATTCCCCTTTTCACTCAAGGATAAAGCTAAGGAATGGTACATGTCCAAGTTATAATTGCTTACATGGGTGGCACTCAAGAATGAGTGTTTGAAGAAATTTTATCTCATCATAAAGTTGACACAAATGAGGAGGTACATCACCTCATTCACTCAGAAGGACAATGAGTCATTCCATGAGACATGGGAAAGGTTCTAGAAGATTCTTATAGAAATCCCCAACCATGAGGTCCCCATCTAGAAACTTGTCCAATCCTTTCACACTGTGCTATCTGAAATGGGTCAAATGGTGGTTGACTCCTTTTATGGTGAAACCTTCATGGCCAAGTCCCCAGAAGATTCATGGCCTCTCTCCCGGCTTCTAGCATGGGCGTGCACTGTGACATGAACTAGACCCCACCTCCTCCACCTCCTCCTTCTCAAGATACATATGATACCAATCCTCAAATGATGAAAATCATTGCTGACACAATGAACTTGATGAAGAATCAAGCTGGAGGCTCTTCTAGCCACTCCACCAACTCTGTGGAAGATATTAGTGAAGAAGTGCAAGCTTTGATATCTTTCAGATGACAAATAATCAGGGCCCCATGTCAAACTCCTACACTCCATAATGGAGGAATTACCCCAATTTTTTATGGAAGCAACAAGGTGAAGAAGGAAAAGGGAAAACAAGGCAACACCAAGGTCCAAGAAATAGTTCAACATTTGAAGAAGAAGTCCTTGGGAGATTACAAAATTTGGATGAAATGGAGAGGGATGTGTCCTCCCATGTGTAAACAATTAGTCGCCTTGAGCAAAGGCCAAATCAAATTTCTCTTTCACTTGCCCTTCATGAGGAGGGAAAACTCCCTTCCCAAACCATGGCCAACCTGAACAGCGATGGTGATTCTATGAGCACTCCTCAAGGTGTATATGTCCCACCTCAAGGGAAAGTCACAAGTTTGCAACAATACGAAGGACCTACTCATCCATATGCTCCCCCTCCCCTACAACCCACCTACAACTATCAATACTCTCCATGTCCCTCACATTCCTACCCACAACCCCCTTCTCAATATCAACCACCTTGGCAACATCCTCCTCTACAACAACCAACTTACATCCTCCAAAATTCTAATCCACCATATGAAAGACCACCACCACCATCACGATATCCCCCTCCTCCTCATGTACAAGTGAGAATGGTGTCAGTTATATGGGGGAAGAAGGCTGTTGAGAAACTCATTGCTACAACGCCAAATTTTGGGTTCATTTGGTGAGAAATGTAATTTCTCATAATAAAGATAAATGAACAAATAAAGATATAATTTGTTTTTCATTTACAATAGCCTTGATGATTGTGTTGTGGGCTTTATTGGCTATTGGGCCCAATAATAAGGAAATCCAATTAATAAATGAATAATTGAGTTTTGAGAAAAGAAAGGTGTGGAAACCTCTAGAAGGCAAAAGAATTTAATCCAAAGGTGGATTTCGTGCCACATGGGTTCCTTGGGTTCCAAGGAGTCCAAAGTTGCAAAGGAAAGTAATAAGAAAAGAAAAGATTAATTAAATATTTCTTTAATTAGAAAGAAATTGAAAACAATGGTAAAATGTGGAAAACAAGTGAGAAGAGGTATAATTGAATTATCCTTAGTGGAATTTCGTATTCCAAGGATTCCTAATGATAAAAGGAATACTAATGAGGAAAATTAAAGAGAAATAAAGAGAAATCCTCAAGAAGAAATATTCTAATACGAAATATACATGATAATAAAGAATAATGCATTTAGCTGCATCTAGAAGGATAATGAGTATCCATTAAAAAGGATTTCAAAATAATAGAGTTTCTTGGGATCCAAGGAGTCCCAATGAAGAGGAGAGAAAGAGAAAATACCAAAATTGCAAAATAAGGATAATGGGAATACATAATTAATGGAATTATGTGGTTTTATTAAGAAGGAGTATTTTCCTACTTGAGGAGAATATAATTTCGAGGCCAATGAATTAAAAGACAAGATTAAAGAGGATAAGGGAGAGGAATTTCGAACTCATAAATATCCATGCAATAAAGAATATCAAGTAAATTATAGTTAATGAAGAGAGAGAGAGATGGTTGCTTCACAACCAAAGAAAGTGTGTTTCCTTTTGAGTTTGGGACTTGAGGCCTCATGAGGCACGCCTTAGGGCTTCATACTGCACCCTATATAAAGGGGTAAAGCCCTAGTTCAAGACTAAGAGAGAGAGAGAGAGATCCTACATTCTTCTTTTTGCTCCTTATGTATAAACCCTAACTGAAAGCTTTAGCGCTAACCCTGGGACAGTGAGGAATCTTTGATCCATCACGATGGAGGAGTGGTGTCTCACGTCATCAGAGAGAACTGCGGCCATCATCCCCGTGCTCCAGCCTATGCGTAATGGCTGCAACACAGCTGCATCGCCGGCCCTGAGTTGCAGGCTGCCCCGCCTGAGCCGACCATCCTGGCCGCGAATGAAGGACGCCTCTGGGTGGGCGAGGGCTTGGCGAAGGTAGGGAGAGCATCGCCGGAGGTCGGTGGGGTGCAGAGGAGGAAGGAGAGGCGGCGTAATTCGCTGCTAGGGCGATAGTAACCGACTGTCGTGAGGTTGAAAAAGAAGGGAGGCGTTGGACCTTTCTTCCCTCCGCGGGCTAGAGAAGAAATCGACTTAACCGAGGGTAGTATGGTCTTTCCGTTATGTTTCCAAAGAAAGCAGCCACATTGCATGAGATCAGCCACGTGGCGCTCTCCGATTGGTCTGGGTAAGTGAAATCTTACAAAACTCATAACTAATTAAAGGTGGCTTGGATTGATAAGTATAATATATCAATCTTGCTCAGAAAAATGAGAAGAATCCATTAAAAAAATAATTGAAGCCTGATTCCTTTTGCTATTCGAACAGTAATGGAAGATATCAACTTTAATGTATTAATGTTTAAAGAATCCTATTTTGATACGATTAATGTGATCAGTAGGGTTTAATAGATAATTAAAGTTGATATTAGCATGTTAATGATAAAAAGGGACATTAGGAATAAAAAGAATGAACTTTGCATGTAATTCACTTAATTTAGAGTTTATGTACATAAATAGGCTTTAATGGGCCTTGAAACCCTAATGTTGGTAATTAATGGCTTTAATTATTCAATTTCATGTATCAAACTGAGTTTTCATGGTTATAAGCTATTTTGAGAAGTAAAGTTCCTAATTTGTGGATAAATATCCTAAATGTAGTAATTAGGGTTTTATGGTGAATAAAAGATAGAATTAATGGTAAATCGAGTTCATATGTGTTTTGGACCATAATGGACTATAAGTTGATGATAAATGTGTATAATGATCTTATCATGGATTAAAGGGATAAAAATAGTAGCTTTAATGTAAAAGAGGCTTAATGAGCTTAATTAATGGTTAATTATGCCTTTAATCTGGAATTATGGATTAGATGTGGAAATAATTAGGGTTGGAGATCAATTGCATTAAATTAGGGTTTAAAATAGTAAAAGATGAAGGGAAACCCTAATTGCAATAGAAACCCTAAAAGTGAATTAGAAACCCTAGGAAGAGAGCTAGGTTTAATGGATCTTGATGACATGAATAATAAAAAGGGAATTACGTGGTTATTTCAGGATCTTGTTGAAAATGCTTGCTTGCTTGGATTCTTATTTGCATGGATATTTCTGTCCAAATCGTCAGATCAGGTATGTGGTTAATTATGAATAACCGCCTTAGTTTCCCAAGGATTTTTCGGATGATTAATCGCATGGAATGCAAATTATCTGTTTGTATGTTCATACTTGCAAATCATAAAGTCACTATGATTATCACATTGAAAATAGAAGTATGTATTCTCCCACCTACATGCCACCCTGATGGATGATGCCAAAGGTCAGGCCCAAATGGGTAGACCAATGAACACCTTGAGTGGTGACCCCAGGCACGAATCTCAGGAATGAGAAGGTGGCCTATGATATTGCATGAGTAGTGGGCACCATGGGTGGTGACCCCCTGGCACCAGGCTCGGGATTGAGAAGGTGGCCTTAAGTCATTGGCAAAGGAAACCCTAAGGTGGGTATGCCAGGGTTAGGGAAAAAGCAGTGGAGAATGTCATACTGAAACGTGTAAATTGGCTTGTTAATTAATTTGATTGTGATTATTAAATTGTTACCCATATTTGCAAGATTTTAGTTGTTCCCACATACCATTATATTTTGATATACTGACCGACGTTTTGTTTGTCGGCATTTTAGGAACATCAATTGAAAGAAAAAACTGTAAAGTGACACATTGTGGTAATAAGAACTAAAGTGTAAGGAGGATTAGATACAATAATTCAAGCTCTGGATAGATAGATTTCCAAAGTTTCTAGAGGTAAGTAAAGTTTTAATTTTATACCATGGTTAGAGAGAGAGATGACATGATGAGTTAGATCACATGGTTGACTGGGTGTTTGGATAGATATGCTTTTGGATTTCCATATGAGCCATGAGAGGTTGGATGACCTAGCACCTTTGGCAACCCAACCCTAGGAAGGGTCGAGCATGTTTGAGCGAAGGATAGCTCCTTCATGGATGAAGTTAATAGAACCCTATGGGCTTGTGCAAGTAGGGTATATCTTACACCCAGAGTACGTCAGTAGTGCTGACAGTGGGATGAAACCTTGTACAAGGAATCATGATGGATGTCTTATAGGATAAACATAAAGAGCTAAGGATAATCTTGAGCCAAACATGAGTTGAGCAAAGGCTTTACCCAGGTAGGGATATGCTGGTAAGCTTGATCCAACTTCATGTAGTGAGGCTGGATGTGGAATTAGATCTTGAGAGAGAAAGCAGGACCCAAGAAAGAAGGTTGGAAGCTTAGATTCTGATACATGAGGGACAATGGGGAGTTGAGGATGATGCAACCTAAGTGGATGATAGTGGTTTCCTTATGCTTGATCCCTAGAGGCTGATGATATCTTGGTTGCCTCGAGAGGAACCAAACCCTAGAGAGAGGATGATGCTTCTAGTACCTATGGTATAAGTAATTACCTATTAGATGAGATAAAGAGTGCTTTAGACCCTGAGGAGGTTTAAGTAACCAGTTGTGAGGCTTTATACCTAGTTGGTTGTCCTAAAAGAGAACTCAACTCCGAAGTGTTGCTCAAGTGGAAGGATCATGGGAGTACATGACATACCTTGGACATGCTTGATTCGTGGTTAAAAGGTTGAGCATGTAGTCGGACACCCAAAGGTGAACCTAGGGTTCCTAGGCCTAAGAGGGGAAGCAGTGTATCCGATGCTCATGACGAGATTTGAGTCTCTATAGTTTCGAGCAGGGTACTCCTCATGTGTAGAGGTAAAGGAAGTCCCTTACATTAAGAGTATGTTTGATGAACCCCTCACATCTAAGTTGGTCTAATGATGAGGATGAAAACAAGTATAACCTGGCATGGTTTAGTAGGTACGCTTGTTCCTTAGTAGTTGTTGGTTTAAGAATGCTCATGTGAATGTAAACCCTAAGGATGCTTGTGACCTTTGTTGTCAAGGTGTAGTTTCCTCCCATCCTGGGAGAGGGACCCTTTGGTAGGGAGTTTTCCAGTTTGGTTGGTTTTGAGGTAACCTAAGGAGGTTTCATAGGATCTTGAGAAGCTAAGTGAAGAGTACATGGCATGAGAATGAACCTTTAGACCCATAGATAGCCATCTCTATGTGCATGTGGATGTGTTACCATGGAGGTAACCGGTATGGGGCTTAACCAAGGTAGGCAGGTTTCCATGATCCTTATGAAAGGATGAAAATCAGCCCATGTATGCAGGAAGAGAGATGATGAATGCTTGGGTAAGGTTCTAAGTTGGAAATGTACTATAATAGAATCTGAAGTCTATCCTAGGGTCAGGTAGGGATAAGACCAATGGAAGAAGGAGTTGCCTAATTCCCTAGTTGCACATGACCATAGGGTCGGGAGGTAACAACTATCATTGTCTAAGGGCCATGGGTTAGGAGATTGATCACCTTCTTGAAATCATGGGACCCAAAGGGTAGATGAGTAGGGCACTCTCTGGATGCATAAGGGAAAATGGATGACCCAAAAGTTCCAGCACCCTATAGACCTAGAGGAGATGACCAAGGATTGTGTGGTGACCCAAGTAGGTTCGAGACCAGTTTTCCATGAAAGTAACTTTGATATCATGATGTTTGTGATGTAGAGACATAAGTTACACGTTTCGACTTAGAAATGAAGGTGTACTAGCAATGTGTATGTATCATCTCTACTCTTGGAACAGGAAGAACTTTGTGTTTGGATGGACGCCAAATGCTTATTTCCTTTTGTTATGAGAGGGAGAGATGAGACAGTATGCATGTCATACACCAAGGATAAAATATGGTGCAAGTTGGAACGTGGCTAGAGATGATAACATACCTTGGTGGAATGAATGATACATGGACATGTATAAATGATAAAAGTATTAAGATAATCACCTTGTAAGGATGTTCCTAGTAAAAGTTGTGTGGAATTTGCAAGTTATACAAGGTTGAGTTTGATCACCAGGTGGATGAGCTCAGAGTTTCTTGATGAAGATAAACTTAGAGTTTGAGATGAGGTGATAAGTATAATACATGGAGGTGTATGTCTTTGACATTACCTAACACCTAAGGATAAGAAGGGGTAATGAATGCTCTGGTTGAGATATAGCTGCCTAGTTTAGCTGGAAGATATAAGAAGTTGAGTTTGTTAGGCTAACCTTAAGTTGAGAAAAACAGATAAGTTTGGCTAACGCTCAGATATAATGAGATCTATTGAACAAGATTACTGGTTGTTTGGATAGCCAGCCTAGTCCTTCATGTGATAGAAGGATGGATACACTTCTTTGGATAGGAAGGTAATAAAACCCTGATGAGAATGGTTTAAGGTTTCTAAGGAATCGATCTTGAGGAGTCATGACATACCGGAGATCATGAGTTTAAGATCACCATATATCGTACTACAAAGATAGTAAGTGACGGTAGTACTGTGAATGCTTAAAACGAAGTTGCATGTGGCATGTGGCCATGCAAGCCAGGGGTGAAGGACGAACACCAGTAACCCAGTGCAGGGATATAAAGTATAAATATTTCCTAAGAAGGGATGGGAGTCCATCACTATAGATGTTGTGAGTCTCCCCTAGACCAAGGAATGTCAGAATGCAATATGGGTTATGGTAGATCTCCTTACCTAGATGACATGAGAAAGAAAGAGTATTGTCATGGGATAGATTCGGTTGAACTACTTAAGAGAGAAAGATGGTTCAACAACACCATGATGCGGGTTCAAAAGTTCTTGGGTATGCCCTAAGGGTTCACTTCCATGAGGAGGAAGTACAAACATGAAGAACTCGATAATAGTACAGTTTATCACCCCATACTAATGGATAGTATAATCTAGACTAGAAGGTCTGATGAGAGCATATGTGCTCATTTAGGGTGATACATAGAGACAGTTCTTAAGATGCGATGTTAACCACCATAGCCTTTATCGGGATGCAAGAAGTTCTAAAGGGAGGTTGTGTCGGCCACCACTTCATTAAGATGATGTTGGTGAAGGAGGCCTCATGAAGGTCAAAAAAGAACCATAGTGTGTGTAGATGAAGTCGCTTTGATCGTGCAATGTCCGAGTGATGCGATGATTTTGAGTTGCATTTATAGACTTGTTTGATATGCGTTTTATGCATTATTAGTCATTTTCATGGTTAATGTTGCATAATTCATTCATTTTGGTCTATGCTACTTCTTTATGTCAAATTCCCTTTATTTAAGCATTTTTAGTATGAATTATCAAAAAAAAAAATTTGTGTGGATTTATGTGGTTCCGTGTGTTAATTTCAGGAAAAACAAGTATCTGCTGCCGTCGATACCATCGACGGTGGTCGATACCATCGACCGGACCACAGGTTGCCAGCCGTAAGGACCAGAACAAGGTTGATACTATCAACGGGGATGTCGATGGTATCGAGATACCATCAGGCTGCTGGCAAGGAAGGAGTCGATACTATCGACACGATGGTCGATACTATCGACGTGAGGAGCTACAGTGACACAAAACGACAAAACTATCGATATAGGTTCATCGATACCATCGACCCACGTCGATGGTATCGAGATGACATCAGTCACAATTATAGAAGAAAAGAAGAACAATCGATACCACGCTAGGTCGATACCATCAACCCGCGTCGATGGTATCGACACCGTCAGATATGAGTTTGATTCAGAATGATCTCAATCGAACGGTTGTGAGTAATTGGTGATTTAACTCAGGAATTAAACCTAAGGACGACACCCTTGACTGGAGGATCACGTCATTAGCCGCTGCACACATCCCGGAGAGAGAGGAGAGAAGAACGAAGCATGAGAGCACACCCCAGCCGATCCAGACGCTGAAGAAGACGAATTCCACCACAGAAAGGCGGCAGAACGCGGATTCAACGCCAAGGATCGATTGGACCTTCTCTGTTCAGGGGTTTCACCACTCAATTTCGTTTTTCCCATGTTTCCCCTTCTCTTTACTACATTGTACTCTGAGATGAACATGCGGGGCTAATCCCCTTTATCTTTAGGACCGGGAGTAGCCCGGGGATTCATTGTATGATGATTTTATAATAGTAATTCATAACTTCTCTCTTAAATCTGTGGTATAGTTTTGTGTTCTCCAATATATTGTTATGCTTGATCACCATAATAATAACCTAATGCCTTTAATTGCTTTGAAAAAAGAATTAACGGTTGAAAAGAGATGGAATTTACATTAATTGACAAATCCCTTGAACAAGGCGGTGTAAGATTAATGGTGGATACCAAGAGGTCGTTTATAATGCACCTAGTTTAGGGTATAGGGTACTACGACGGTGGAACCGACCTAGACATAGGTAGTGAATTGTACCACGACAGTGGGCAATTCTGATTTCAGGCCACTACCCAGATAGAGAGATAAAATTGAGTAGCTATATAGAATTTAATACAATGAAAACCCACGGTGAAACCATAACCCTAAAGATCTCCTTTTGAATTGATTAAACCAACATTTAATCGATTGCTTGTTTTGATTTGTTTTTAATTCTTTTAATTTTAACAACAACTCTCAACTTGTTAATCGGCTTAGCTGATCGCGAGTAGTTAGTAGGAGTCCCCGACGATTGCACGTATCCCTGAGTTCGACTTGGGCCTCACAAAGACATGTACTACTCGATGCGTTCACTTGCGTTTCTACGCACGGTAAATCTGCGTCAAGCTTTTGGCGTCGTTGTCGTGGATACGACAATTTGTTGGCACTTCGAGTGCTGTGAACGACCATACTAGGCCACCTTTTTATTTTTTTTATCATTCCAAAAATTCATAATCTATTTTCTAATTCTTTGCAATCGTCAAGCACTGTACTAAATTTAATCTTTCTATTTTCAGGTACTGTGCATGGTGCAGACGCGTAGTACTGACTATGCGGGTCGCGCACCAGAGGTTCCGCTGCCAGGACCAGAAGACGAGGGCGATTATAATCAAGATGAGTTGGAGGATATACTTTCTGAACACGAACAAGAAGAGATGGATGAGCCACAGACAATATGGGAGAAGATCAAGGCTTCTTCCTCGTCCGCTTCCAAGGGGCCTATAAAGAAGAAAGCGCTGAATATTCCGACCTACAAGATTTATCCGGATCTAATCAACTTGGTGAAGTCCAATGCTTTCCATGGGCTCAAAAATGAAGACCCCTTCGCACACATTAGTCAATTTGTGGAGAATTGCGATATGATAAAAATCGACAGATTTCCACAAGATGTGCTCTACTTGAAGCTATTCCCTAGTTCACTAGTGGGAATTGTGCGTGAATGGCTAAATAACCTGGACGATGAATATGTGGAGTCTTGGGACCACATGGTGGAGGTTTTCTTCGAGAGGTTCTTTCCACCTGAGAAGACCAATGACATGATAAGAAAGATCCACAACTTCACGCAACAAGCAGGTGAGACTTATTCTGAGACATGGGAGAGATTTCAGATCATGCTCAGGTGATGCCCGCATCACGGGCTTGATAAGGAGACCCAAGTCAAGATCTTCTATTTTTCTCTCTCCGAGCATGATAGAAGCAACCTCGATTTAGCCGGTTCCGGATTCTTCTTGAATAACACGGACACTAGATGCTGGGAGATCTTAAAGAACATGGCGAAGAAACAATCATGGGGTGAAAGAGGCACTGTGGAACAGGTTCGAGTAGTAGGAGAATCTAAGGCAATAAAGGAACTGAATGAGAAGATGGATCTTCTCGCAAAGAAATTGCTTGCAAAGGAAGATGCATCCGAGGATGAAGGAGCCCAAGTAAAATTCATACAACAATAGGGCTACAAAAATAATGACTATTCATGGAGGAAAGATAAAAGTTCTCATGGAAGGATCCTAATAACTTCCTACAAGGTCCAGAGGCAAAGCCACAACCTAGAGATGAAGATAAGAGCATCGAGTTGCTTAGTCAGATGGTGTAGCAGAATCAGGAAATGATGACTATGTTTGGTAAACAACTACAGTCTCAAGGTGATATCTTGACTAAATTTGGGCAGACACTACAAAGCCATGGAGCACAAATGCGGGCGTTAGAAGCCACCGTGACTCAGATCTCAAATGAAGTGGCAGCCATCAAGCACGCCAATCAGCAGAGACAGACTGGGAATGCAGATGTGGTCCAAGCACATAATCAAGTTAAATACATGGCTGTGATCAATGAGGAAGAACCCCAGGTGGCAGAGATAAAGGATCAAAGCAAATTGATGTTTGATACGGAGGCTACACCAGCAATACCGTATCCTCACAATCATTATGGATTGCCAGGTGGATACACTCCTTTCAGGAAATCCCGCCAAGTGCCCATGATGGTTGTGTCCCCACCTAGGCAAGAAGAGCAAGTGAAGGTTGTCTGTCAAGGTGCGGATACATCTATTGCGAGAGAGGAGCCACAACAAGTTATACATGTTGATGATGTTTCGAAAAAGTCCACGCCGGAGGGAGTTTTTGAAGCAAGCTTAGGGGAACTGGCCCCGAAAAGCTCATATGTGCCACCTCACAAGCAGGTTAATGCGGCAGTTGTGACAAGTCTGGACAGCCCGAAGCCTAAGAAAGAGCACCGACATTATAGAAAATTCTTGGAGATGTTCAGAAAACTTCATATCAACATTCCATTAGTGGAGATGATTGAGAAGATTCCCACCTACGGGAGGTTTATCAAAGAAATCATCAATAAGAAGAGGTGGATTAAAGACATCGATGTATGCCGGATGAATGAAATGGTGAGCTCAATCATCCATGGGAGCTTTCCACAGAAGAAGAAAGATCCAGGGAGTTTTTACATTCCATGCTCGATAGGCGATAGACACTTTTTACGAGCTCAATGTGATTCGGGCGCGAGCATAAATCTCATGCTGTTGTCCACATTTAAAAAACTTGGGTTAAAGGACATGAAGAAGTCAGCAGCAACCATTGAATTGGCCGATGGATCTATTGTACGGCCATACGGAGTTTGCGAAGATGTACTCATCAAGGTGGACAAGTTCATCTTTCCTGTAGACTTTGTCATCATGGATATGCCGCAGCTTCAAAGTTGCGAGATGCTACTAGGTAGGCCGTTTCAAGCAACGGTCGATGTAGTAACTGCAATCGGGAGAGGTACATTGACATTGGGGATAGGTCAAGATCGCGTGGAGTTTAAGCTACCGCACGATTCTTTGAGCACCTTCTCCAAATTTCCGAGTGGATGAGAAGTTTCAAGTCATCTAGCCTAAGACTTTAAATAAGGGTGCTTGTTGGGAGGCAAACCAACCATTGGTACCTTAGATTAGTTCATTTACATTCGTAGTTTAATTTGTTTTTACTTAGTTTTTAGTGTAAAAAAGATACCGTGATTGTTTTCTACTTGTGTAGGGCTGAGGCAGAGTCGATCCATCGACCCTTGTGTCGATGGTATCGACCATGGTACATGTTGATGACTGCAGAAACTGGACTGCGTCGATACTATCGACGGCCTCGTCGATGGTATCGACATACCTACAGGCAGATCACAAAGTCAAGGTCGATGGTATCGAGATGCCTGTCGATACCATCGAGATCTCTGGATATTTTCAGAAGAAATCGACTCAGTGAAGTCGATACCATCGACGGGCGTGTCGATGGTATCGACACATTCAAGTGAAAAAGGCGGTGGCCGGGCCTCGCGAGGATTTGCACTAATCAGAGAGTCGATACTATCAACTCGCGTCGAAAGTATCGATGCGCCACGTCAACGATCCGCGAGAAAGATCAACGACATCACAACAAACAAAGAAGTCGATCCGGGGATGGGTCGATACTATCGACCCGCATCAATAGTATCGACGCGTCAGCAATCTGGCCCCACAAATCCAGCCATCGATGACTGTCGATACTAGCGGAGGTACGGATCGTGCTACCCGAGTCGATACCATCGACTCGCGTCGATGGTATCGACAGGAAGACAGTAGCGTCGGCCACAGCTATATATGGGGAGTAGTTGTGTCAGATGACATCACACCTTCAGTGCAATCTTCCTCCACTTGTGCCGAGCGAGTTCTAGAGCTGTGCAAGCCCGTCGCGAGCAACACCGAGCTAGTTCTTCATCGAGCGGAGATTTGATTCTCCAGTCTTCACCGAGCTCCTTTCTAATCTTCTTTCTCTCACAAACATGGTGCATGGAGCTGGTGCGTCAACTTCACGTGCGAACCCAGCGGATATCCCGGAGTTCGTGCCACCTCCTCCCACGTCGGTTTCACGCCCACGGCTGATTCATCCATCCACAGAGGTGAAGAAGATCTACGAGGAGATCTTAAAGAGGAAGATAGAGCCAACCCGTTATGTCGAACGGAACATGATCCGTGACTTAGGGTTCGAGGCCAACTTGGCCTACGTTCTGAAAGGACAGGCGCGCCACACCAACCGAAGACCTGATGAGCTGGAATTTCATGCCGATGGCCAGCCGTTCTTCGGCGATTGGCCCGCGTATAAGGAGTTGGTGGCAGAGTTCATGGCGTCGCTGGATGTCTGCGTCGTGCCCAACGACGTTATTTCCACCGACCGCGAGTGGATCAAAGGCTGGGTGTCGTTTTGGCTGTTCAACATCGACTACACCCTTACGCTCTGACAATTCAACAAGATCTTCAACTGGAACCACTCGCCAAATGAATACCGGCACCCAGACAACCACACCGACTACGACGTCATCTTCGCCGAGCTGGTTACGGTGCCGCCAGGGAAGTCCATTAGCTACCATAATGCTGCGGTATCTGATTTCGAGCACCCTTTCGTCCGGATACTGCACCGAATGCTCAGTTCGATGCTATTTGCTCGGGGTGACTTGGCCCTCAGCAAGTTTCAGGAGACAGACTTATTCTTTCTGTATAAGCTCCTGAAGCGTCAAGAGTGCAATTGGGGTGCCTTCTTTCTGCAGAGAGTATTGGCGGTGAAGAGGAGTACGAGGAAAGTGCTGATTCACTTTGGTGGGCTCATCACCAAGATGGCTTCATACCTCAGCTTGAATTTCCAGACCCTCACTCCTCTATCTACTAGGAGCAAGGTGAACTTGCAACATTTGCACTGGTCCAATCTCCTACTTCTTCGAGATGGTTTGGCGTATGCGCATTGCCACGTCAACCACACCTATCAGGAGTGCTCGTTGCCTGATCCGGTCTTCAACATCGAAGGGGTGCAAGACTTCCGGTGGCCAATCATAGCCATCGCTGACTCCGATGAAGAAGGCGGCAGCGATGGTGGCGACGACGGAAATGACGACGAGGCTGAGGAGGAAGAGGAGGCATTCACACCTCTTCGAGCACAAGTGGCACCACGAAAGCGTCCTCGGATGCATCCGGGTGCATCTTCATCATCACAGCCTACGCCACCACCACCACCGCCCTCGTAGCGAAGCGAGGATGCCTATTCTATGCAGGGCATGTACACTATGCTGCAAGACATCCAGCAAACGCAGCAGCACATGACAATGTATACAGGTATTCAAGACACTACGAACCGGATACTGAACAACCAAAGGGCGATGTTCGAGAACGAGCGTCTTCTCCTCAACAACCAACAACAGATACATGATCGGTTGTATCGGATGGAGATGCAGCAGGAGCCCTTGTACGACCACTATTGGAGCCAAAATTATTTTGGAGGTTATCCACAACCTCCACCCAGGGCCCAGTTTGATCCTAGCTTCCAGGGGGAGTATCCTTCTTGGGACCCTACGTCTCCACAGTACCCGCCTCCACCACAAGAGTAAACCGATATCACTGTTCCAACCTTTGAGTTTGTTTTTGACTATGAGGCCATAGTTGAATTCAAGCTTGGGGGGGTAGTTGGAACAGTTCTATCTTTATTTTCTCTATTTTTAGTTTTATTGTTTTTGTTTCTTGTCATTTGTTTCTTGCAATTTTAGTTTGTTGTAGGATCCACATTCTATTTAGTGTAATCGTGGATGTCTTTAATCTTGTGTCATCTTAGTTGCATGTGCATGTGCATGGGGAATTGAGGGAAACTAAAATTTTTTTTTGAGTGTTCACAAGCTTGAATGTTTTTAACCTTGATCACTTAACTTAGAAAATGATTGGTTTTGTCAACTTTAAAATAGAAATTCACAACTGTGTATCCCTAATGATTCATGAAAGTGGACGGAAATTGGTTGTTGAGCCTTAACTGACCAAATGGTAATGAGACTCTAATTTGAAGTAAGAGAGAGAAACCTCTTAACTACTACACAGGTTAGTAAGGAGGGAAACATAGTATTTTTCAAAGGTTCAGTCAACTAATCTTGTGATCTTTCCACCCCATTGCTTTTCACAATCCATCAAGAATTGGAAGTAAAGTACGGTTTTAACTCTTTTTGATTGCATGACATGTAGATAGGACTTGCATTGTAATCACCTTCATATGTTTTGCATGAAAAATGAAGAAAAGATTAGAATAGTTATACATGCACATTACCCTTAGGTGCATGTCATTTAGCTGCATTCATAACTTCTATGCATAAATTATGTCATGTACCTCATTTATTCTGTAATGGTGAATTAAAATGTTCCATCCCTTCTAAATAATTCAAATGTTTGAGTTATGCAGAAAAAGTAAGCCTTATAAATTATTCATTGCCAATTACGGATGTATGGGCTTGGAAAAAAAGAGAGAAAAAAATCTGAAAAAAAATTGAAAAAAAAAAGAAAGTTATTTAGATCAAGTGGAATAAGAAGGAGAAAGGAACATAATCTCACCTACATTTTAAGATGAATGAGTACATGATGTAGCTTAATTAGATATCCATCTCATTTTGAGATGGATGGTTAGTGCATTCATCATTCCACCTAATCTTAGGCATTAGGGCATTTCTCATGTGCATTTGCATCATTTAGGGCATTTTTTTATGCATGTTGCAATCGTATGCTACTTCCACTTCTTCCATGAGCCACCCATTTCATCCACCCGTTGCTCGGATTGGTAGGCCACCATGAATTTCTCCTCACTAATGAATATCAGGAGAACTGCTTCCATGTAGATGGTAGTTAGGGCGAGCAACATAGTATAGAAGATCACAAGATGCACCAAGCCTGGATCGGCGAATTTTATTATGTTAACTGCCTTATGTGATAGTGTTCATCAGTTTTGAGGTCAGCATCTTTTATGGATGGTTACTGTCGCCTTCAAGGTAATTATCATTATGTGGTTAGCAAGGGCCGGTATGTGAATGTCCGGTGGGAGTCATATGGGATGTCTGTTGTGATGCTTTGTTCTTTAGTTGACTTTAGCAATTCTATTCTAAGAAATAGTTGCTTGAGGGAGAGCAATGTTCAAGCTTAGGAGAGTTTGATGCAATGATTTTGAGTCACATTTATAGACTTGTTTGATATGCGTTTTATGCATTTATTAGTCATTTTCATGGTTAATGTTGCATAATTCATTCATTTTGGTCTATGCTACTTCTTTATGTCAAATTCCCTTTATTTAAGTATTTTTAGTATGAATTATCGAAAAAATATATTTTGTGTGGATTTATGTGGTCCGTGTGTTAATTTCAGAAAAAACAAGTATCTGCTGCCGTCGATACCATCGACGGTGGTCGATACCATCGACCGGACCAAAGGCTGCCAGCCGCAAGGACCAGAACAAGGTCGATACTATCGACGAGGATGTCGATGGTATTGAGATACCATCAGGCTACTGGCAAGGAAGGAGTCGATACTATCGACACGATGGTCGATACTATTGACGGGAGGAGCTACAACGACACAAAACGACAAAACCGTCGCTACAGGTTCGTCGATACCATTGACCCGCGTCGATGGTATCAAGATGACATCGGTCACAATTACGGAAGAAAAGAAGAACAATCGATGTCGCGCTAGGTCGATACCATCGACCCGCGTCGATGGTATCGACACCATCATATATGAGTTTGATTCAGAATGATCTCAATTAGACAGCTGTGAGTAATTGGTGATTTAACTCGGGAATTTAACCTAAGGACGGCGCCCTTGACTGGAGGATCACGTCATTATCCGCTGCACACATCCCGAAGAGAGAGGAGAGAAGAACGGAGCACGAGAGCATGCCCCAGCCGATCTGGAAGCTGAAGAAGACGAATTCCACCACCGAAAGGCGGTAGAACGCGGATTCCACGCCAATGATCGATTGGTCCTTCTCCGTTCTGGGGTTTCACCACTCAATTTCGTTTTTCCCATGTTTCCCCTTCTCTTTACTACATTGTACTCTAAGATGAACATGCGGGGCTAATCCCCTTTATCTTTAGGACCGGGAGTAGACTGGGGATTCATTGTATGACGATTTTATAATAGTAATTCATATCTTATCTCTTAAATCTGTTGTATAGTTTCGTGTTCTTCAATATATTGTTATGCTTGATCACCATAATAATAACCTAATGCCTTTAATTGCTTTGAAAGAAGAATTAACGGTTGAAAAGAGACGGAATTTACATTAATTGACAAATCCCTTGAACAAGGTGGTGTAAGATTAATGGTGGATACTGAGAGGTCGTTTATAATGCACCTAGTTTTGGGTATAGGTTACTACGATGGTGGAACCGACCTAGACATAGGTAGTGAATTGTACCACGACAGTGGGCAATTCTGATTTCAGGCCACTACCCGGATAGAGAGATAAAATTGAGTAGCTATATAGAATTTAATACAATGAAAACCCGCGGTGAAACCGTAACCCTAAAGATCTCCTTTTGAATTGATTAAACCAAAATTTAATTGATTGCTTGTTTTGTTTTGTTTTTATTTTTCTTTTAATTTTAACAACAACTCTCAACTTGTTAATTGGCTTAGCTGATCGCGAGTAGTTAGTAGGAGTCCCCGACGATTGCACGTATCCCTGAGTTCGACTCGGGCCTCACAAAGGCCTGTACTACTCAACGCGTTCACTTGCGTTTCTACGCACGGTAAATCTGTGTCACCGAGAGAGAGCTCAATGGTGACATGAGTCATGAGTTGATGCAAAGCAGACTGACATGCAGTTCACTATGGGAGAATATGCGATGTGAAAATCCGACCCCTCTAAGCTACAACTAAGAAAGCCGAGTCCCCGATATATGGGTCCATTTGAGATGGATTGGTGGAGATGGTTGTGTTTAGCCTTGCCCCTCAGGATAACATGATGTGTAATGTGTTCCATGAGTCCGATCTAGAGCACTATGTGAGGTACCCAAGCCATGTCCTGAGCCTTGAACCTATTCATCCATATGCTCCCCCTCCCCTACAACCCACCTACAACTATCAATACTCTCCATGTCCCTCACATTCCTACCCACAACCCCCTTCTCAATATCAACCACCTTGGCAACATCCTCCTCTACAACAACCAACTTACATCCTCCAAAATTCTAATCCACCATATGAAAGACCACCACCACCATCACGATATCCCCCTCCTCCTCATGTACAAGTGAGAATGGTGTCAGTTATATGGGGGAAGAAGGCTGTTGAGAAACTCATTGCTACAACGCCAAATTTTGGGTTCATTTGGTGAGAAATGTAATTTCTCATAATAAAGATAAATGAACAAATAAAGATATAATTTGTTTTTCATTTACAATAGCCTTGATGATTGTGTTGTGGGCTTTATTGGCTATTGGGCCCAATAATAAGGAAATCCAATTAATAAATGAATAATTGAGTTTTGAGAAAAGAAAGGTGTGGAAACCTCTAGAAGGCAAAAGAATTTAATCCAAAGGTGGATTTCGTGCCACATGGGTTCCTTGGGTTCCAAGGAGTCCAAAGTTGCAAAGGAAAGTAATAAGAAAAGAAAAGATTAATTAAATATTTCTTTAATTAGAAAGAAATTGAAAACAATGGTAAAATGTGGAAAACAAGTGAGAAGAGGTATAATTGAATTATCCTTAGTGGAATTTCGTATTCCAAGGATTCCTAATGATAAAAGGAATACTAATGAGGAAAATAAAAGAGAAATAAAGAGAAATCCTCAAAAAGAAATATTCTAATATGAAATACACATGATAATGAAGAATAATACATATAGCTGCATCTAGAAGGATAATGAGTATCCAATAAAAAGGATTTCGAAATAATAGAGTTTCTTGGGATCCAAGGAGTCACAATGAAGAGGAAAGAAAGAGAAAATACCAAAATTGCAAAATAAGGATAATGGGAATACATAATTAATGGAATTATGTGGTTTTATTAAGAAGGAGTATATTCGTACTTCAGGAGAATATAATTTCGAGGCCAATGAATTAAAAGACAAGATTAAAGAGGATAAGGGAGAGGAATTTCGTATTCCTAAATATCCATGCAACAAGGAATATCAAGGAAATAAAAGTTAATGAAGAGAGAGAGAGATGGTTGCTTCACAACCAAGGAAAGTGTGTTTCCTTTTGAGTTTGGGACTTGAGGCCTCATGAGGCATGCCTTAGAGCTTCATACTACACCATATATAAAGGGGTAAAGCCCTAGTTCAAGCCTAAGAGAGAGAGAGAGATCCCACATTCTTCTTTTTGCTCCTTACATATAACCCTAACCGAAAGCTTTAGCGCTAACCCTGGGACAGTGAGGAATCTCTGAGCCATCACGATGGAGGAGTGGTGTCTCACTTCGTCAGAGAGAACCGCGGACATCATCCCCATGCTCCAACCTATGTGCAATGGCTGCAGCACAGCTGCAGCGCCGACCCTGAGTTGCAGGACGCCCCACCTGAGCCGACCATCCTGGACATGAATGAAGGATGCCTCAGGGTGCGCGAGGGCTTGGCGGAGGTAGGGAGAGCATCGCTGGAGGTCGGAGGGGTGCAGAGAAGGAAGGAGAGGTGGCGTAATTCGCTGCTAGGGCGACAATAACTGACTGTCACGAGGTTGAAGAAGGAAGGGAGACGTTGGACCTTTCTGCCCTCCACGGGCTAGAGAAGAAATCGACTTAACCGAGGGTAGTATGGTCTTTCCGTTATGTTTCCAAAGAAAGCAGCCACATTGCATGAGATCAGCCACATGTCGCTCTCTGATTGGTCCGGGTAAGTGAAATCTTAAAAAAATCATAACGAATTAATGGTGGCTTGGATTGATAAGTATAATATATGAATCTTGCTCAGAAAAATGAGAGGAATCCATTAAAAATATAATTGAAGCCTGATTCCTTTTGCTATTCGGAAAGTAATGGAAGATATCAACATTAATGTATTAATGTTTAAAGAACCCTATTTTGATATGATTAATGTGATTAGTAGGGTTTATTAGATAATTAAAGTTGATGTTAGCCTATTAATGATAAAAAGGGACATTAGGATTAAAAAGAATGAACTTTGCATGTAATTCTCTTAATTTAGAGTTTATGTACATAAATAGGATTTAATGGGCCTTAAAACCCTAATGTTGGTAATTAATGGCTTTAATTATTCGATTTCATGTATCAAACTGAGTTTTCATGGTTATAAGCTATTTTGAGTAGTAAAGTTCCTAATTTGTGGATAAATACCCTAATGTAGTAATTAGGGTTTTCTGATGAACAAAAGATAGAATTAATGGTAAATCGAGTTCATATGTGTTTTGGACCATAATGGACTATAAGTTGATGATAAATGTGTATAATGATCTTATCATGGATTAAAGGGATAAAAATAGTAGCTTTAATGTAAAAGAGGCTTAATGAGCTTAATTAATGGTTAATTATGCCTTTAATATGGAATTACAGATTAGATGTGGAAATAATTAGGGTTGGGGATCAATTGCATTAAATTAGCGTTTAAAATAGTAAAAGATGAAGGGAAACCCTAATTGCAATAGAAACCCTAAAAGTGAATTAGAAACCCTAGGAAGAGAGCTAGGTTTAATGTATCTTGATGACATGAATAATAAAAAGGGAATTACGTGGTTATTTCAGGATCTTGTTGAAAATGCTTGCTTGCTTGGACTCTTATTTGCATGGATATTTCTGTCCAAATTGTCAGATCAGGTATGTGGTTAATTATGAATAACCGCCTTAGTTTCCCAAGGATTTTCTGGATGATTAATCACATTGAATGCAAATTATCTGTTTGGATGTTCATACCTGCAAATCATAAAGTCACTATGATTATCACATTAAAAATAGAAGTATGTATTCTCGCACCTACATGCCACCATAATGGATGATGCCAAAGGTCAGGCCCAGATGGGTAGACCAATGGACACCTTGAGTGGTGACCCCAGGCACCAAGCTCGGGAATGAGAAGGTGGGATATGATATTGCATGACTAGTAGGCACCATGGGTGGTGACCCCCAGGCACTAAGATCGGGATTGAGAAGGTGGCCTTAAGTCATTGGAAAAGGAAACCCTAAGGTGGGTATGCCAGGGTTAGGGAAAAAGCGGTGGAGAATGTCATACTAAAAAGTGTAAATTGGCTTGTTAATTAATTTGATTGTGATTATTAAATTGTTAGCCATATTTGCAAGATTTTGGTTGTTCCCACATACCAGTATATTTCGATATACTGACCGACGTTTTGTTTATCGGCGTTTTAGGAACAACAATTGAAAGAACAAATAGTAAAGTGACACATTGTGGAAATAAGAACTAAAGTGTAAGGAGGATTAGATACAATAATTCAAGATCTGGATAGATAGATTTCCAAAGTTTTCAGAGGTAAGAAAAGTTTTAATTTTATACCAAATTCCAGTTAGTTAGTAGAATTTCATAATTATTATTGATTATTTGTCGAACCTTTGATCCTGTTAATTGGATAACGGCACCGAACTTTCGGTATCCCTTAATTGGGGGTTACTGGGAGGCGGGGTCGTTACACTCATGGAAAGGAAGGTGGATATGGAGCATGGGCGAAAGATGTGGGCATAAATGCTTGTGGAGATGATACTAGCTTGTACTAAACATTTTGTTGTGTCCTTTTTGCTTGAGAGTGCCAAGAGAACCGAAGTCATTGGTAATCCCTCTTATAGTGAGAAAATACCACGAAGTGTCCCACCATTTCTTAAGAATATAACACCATGTATCTCACCTGCGATTGAAGTAATGATACTAGTTGTACCATCATTTTGTTAAAATGTCAAGGGCACCAAAAAATATGCTTCCTCACCATTTATGAAGACATAACACTTATTGTCTCACCCTTTTTTGAACATATAACACCTGATGTATCCCTCCATTTAGCTTATGACAACCCAAGCTTCACCCTATGTGATAGAAACTACCCTCATGTTGCCCAAGGCCTGCAAGCTAGTATGGAAGAAGTTGATAAAAGATGGAAATTTTTCTTTGATGCCTTAGAAGGTCCTTTCATCAAAGTTAGACATGGTTGTGTTTGAAGATTCTTGGAACCCCTAAAATTAGGAAAGACAAGCATCACGACATTCATTTCCTTGCTTAAGGATGTTTGCACTAGTAAGAGTAAAGTAACAACGATGCCACCCAAGCAAATTGTAGCTACAAAACATGTCAATTTCATGATGGGTGGCCACTTTACAGGAAAAAGGGGAGATCTAGGCATCCTATTATCCCTTTCTACATCCATTTGTGACTCATAGAGCATGAACTTCTAGATTTAGGCTCAAGCGTGATCATAATGTCATAAAACATATTTTTACAGCTTGGCATAGAAAGAATGAAACCGGCAGATTGTGTTCTAGTAATGGTTGTTGGATCTAGGAAGAGGCCTATGGGCATGTTGCCAAATGAAATGGTAGCAATAGACAAAAGGATAATGTTGCATTCCCAACTAATTTTCTAGTCATGGACATAGATCCACTTAATGGAAAGGATTTTGGCATCTTAGGGAGGCCTTTCTTGGCCATATCTGATGCGGAGATCAAGGTGTGTACGGGCACTATGACAATCACCTATAGGAGGATGAAGGTGGACATTTTTATATTCATCGAAGAGGAGAGATAAAAACTAAGTGATGAAGATCTATGTACCAACTTGGACTATTGTGATTTTAGAGAAGATCGGATGGTAAACCACTACTATCTTTTTTTTTGGATAAGGTAAAATATTACTAGATCATCAAAAGAGCGTATAGGGGTAAACCACCCCGTATACTATACAAGGTCACTTAATACCCTACCTCAAAATGACCTCAGGATTAACCTTCAACAGGCACCCCGGGTTCACTTTACAATGCCAAGCCAGCCTATTTACAAAAGCATCAAACACATGGTATTTATCACTCCCACTCTTACCGTGAGTTCTAATGTTCCTCTCATGCCATATATGGAACATGAGGTTGGTCCACACCAGGCCGACAAACCTCCTATGATGTATGTCCCCTCTGGACCTACTAAGCATCCATCTCAAGTTGTTATTGATACCTGTGGGGGGGTTACCACCCCACATGAGCTTGAGAGAGGACCGGGTCCAAAGATACTTGGTGGTCACACTAAAAAAAGAGTTGTTGCTGCATTTCGTCGACCTGATGGCACAATGGGCAAGCGTTGACACTGCCATTGAACCATCTTCTGGTTCTATCACTGGTGGGAAGCCTCCCCAAAATCACCCTATAAGCGCAGAAGCTCCATTTGGAGCAGTGGAAGCTCCCCTAAAGCAGCTGGTACCAAGGAACTTGAGGTTGATTGAGGTTGATCTTCCAAAGCATCCCGCCCGCAATCAAACTCCAGTTCCCATGCATCTCAACATAATTTGTCTTGCAAAACTTCCACTCATCACACATTATCCTCCAAGCTCTAGAAGAACCAGCAATGTCAGCTCCAGTATCAAGGCAGCCACCATAACGAGCTCTCATCCATACACTCCAGGTAGAACTAGGATTAACAAGGAAATCGTGGACCCTTCTCGCAGTAGCTTCCAACATGATATCTG
Source organism: Alisma plantago-aquatica (assembly GCA_963693085.1). Taxonomy (NCBI): domain Eukaryota; kingdom Viridiplantae; phylum Streptophyta; class Magnoliopsida; order Alismatales; family Alismataceae; genus Alisma; species Alisma plantago-aquatica. The sequence goes on from OY856413.1 coordinate 718,614,339, forward strand.
AGGGATCGACCAAACCCAACCCTCCACCCTGTCTCAGTTGGGCAACCTCTGCCGACGCAACCGCATGATGCTTCCCACTCCACAAAAAACCACACAAAATCAATCTCATTTTCCCCAAGACGAACTCGGGTATCATCGCGAGTCTACACCAGTAGCGGATGATACTAGTCAGAATAGAATTGATCAGCACTGCCCTCCCGGCTAAGCAAAACCTTCAAACCACTCCACTTCTCAACACTTGCACGCAGCCTATCCAGGAAAACATGATAATCAGCCCCTTTCCCAACACCACCCGACAAAGGAACACCCAGGTATTTGGTCGGAAAACACCCAGTCTCCAATTGGATGGCCTCTTTTAATCTTCCTCTCCTCGAATCACAAGATTTCGACAGAAATACCTGTAATTCAATATCACTAATATGTAAGCAAGTAAGCTCAGCAAACTTCTCAAAAATATGTCTCATTCCACGGAACACCTTAGTATGGGCCGCCACAAAGAACATGAGGTCGTCCACAAATATCAAGTGTGACATGACTTTAGTGGCTTGGACTTTGTACGTCTTTATAGAACCATCTTCTTTAGCTTTGACCATGAGATGAGATAAGTTCTCCATAATCAGAGTGAACAACAGGGGTGACAGAGGATCACCCTGCCTCAATCCATTCGAGGCTTGGAACATACCTTTTGGGACCCCATTTACCAGAACCGAGAAGGAAGTTGTTTGTATGCATTGCTTTATGATGTTGATAAATCTCTCAGAGAAACCGAGAGCCTCCATCGTACTCCACAAACCATGCCAAGAGACATGATCAAAAGCTTTAGTTATATCCACTTTGATACAGGCCTTCTTGGATATCCCCTTGACTTGGAAATCTGTCAAGAATTTCAAAGCCAGTAGAACATTATCAGCGATAGCATGCCCTTTCACAAACTCCATTTGGTTGGGTGAAATAATATCAGGCATAATACTCTTCAACCTTCCTGCCAGCAACTTTGCAATAATCTTGTAGACAACTGAACAACAAGCAATAGGGCGGAAGTCACTCATGACAGCCGTGCCAAATTTTTTAGGAATAATCCTAATAAAAGCGTGGTTTACCTATCAGACCATCCTCCCCCCCACAAGGAACCACCTCACCGCATTACACACTTCCCTTCCAACTATATTCCAACAGCTACGGAAAAACTTTGCATTGAACCCATCGGAGCCCGGTGCTTTGGAAGCACCAATGGAGAAAGTCGCGTGTTTAATCTCTGTGTCAATAGCTAACTTCAACAGCCCGGTATTCATACTTTCACTGACTTTTCTTTCAAGACTAGAAACACTCCTTTCACTATTTCTGTGATGGAGTGGACTTTTGGAATCCTAAAATATCCAATGACTTAAGTGAAAGTATAAGATTGAGATAGATTGAGGGTTCCATGCTCTTGACAAAGAAGGTTTGTTAATTGATGTTAATATAATAATTTGGATCCATAACTTTAGGCCTACTTGAGGAATTTATTTGACAAGTCAAATAGCTGAGTTTTGCACAATAAATCGAATGGATTGTACCTTGAGGAAGTTATGGTTAAATTTTGGTGGCATTTGGAGGTCCCTATAAGAAGTTATGTAGGTTTGAATATAGTGATATAATGTGCTTTTTGAGGATTACTAGACCAAAGTTTAAGGGCAATAGATGTGTCACGCGCCCTTGGTTTGGGCTGCGTCTGTGTGGACAAATCTGGGCCGTTCATATCTGATCTGGCGTCTGGGATCATTAGTCTGAATGGGTCGCGGATGGGCTCAAGTAAGGGACTCACCCAGACCATTGGATTGAAGATCAAGGGCAGTGGTGTTGTCTTGTACCTTGCGGTTATATCTTTGACCCCAGGTAGCAACCACGATGTCGAGGTACTCACTGATCGTGGGTATGTATGGGGGAGTCCAACTAGGTAGTTGGCTTCAACATGAGGAGAGGAGTCGGGCGACCCCTTATTTGGGCTTGACAGAACCCAGACGAGGGAGTTCCACCTTCCTCGTCCCTTTTGTCTCTCCATCGCAACCTACAGGTAGGATCTAAAGGTTGGAGAGCAGGTTGTCGAAGAAGGAAGAAATGGAGCTAGAGGGGTGTCTGAAAGAGGATAAGAAGGGGGAAATGAAGGACGGAGGTCTGAGGAGAAGATTCCTCATGGAAAGAGGACCCAGATGGTAGATGTACCAGGCACCGAGCTCACCCACACCAAGGAGGAAGACGAAGTCGGCGGCGCCTATGGAGTGAAGACCGCCGTGGATCGAGGTCCTGGATGAGTTCGTAGCACACCTTGAAGATTTTGGAGCTCTTAGATCGATGCAAGGAGGAGCGAAGGCATTTTGCCCCTTTGCTCCGCCGCAGCCAAGGATGGCGGTTGCGCTCCCACCTCACCGGAGAACCAGAGGCCGCGGAGGGAGGCTTTTGGATGCTGATTGTGATGGAGGCATGAAGTGCCGACGAGGAGCACTCGATCCCAAGCCCTTGCTCGCTGGAGCTCTCCCTTTGCGGCGTCGCCCTGTTTCACAGAGGTAACAGGGGACCGTGAGGCTCGCGAGAACGGGGAAGATGGAGCCGAGTGACCCGGGTTAGCAGACCTGCAGCCCCATGGATCCAACCCCAGGATCCGGATCGGGTCCCAGCAGCAGATAGGATCTGCGCAAGCCTCAAGGACACGTGGCAAGACCCAATTTGCTGAAAAAGGTAAAAACTCTCAGAAATTCCCAGTTCTTCATTAAATCCTAGAAAATTGTTCGCTTATCAGAAAATTACAAATAAGGTACTAAAATTCTCAGAAAAATGCGTAGAACAACCTGGAACTATAATATGAGTCTTTTGATGCTTAAATATCAGTGATATTATGTGATATGTGTAATGATTAGTTCTTGAGTAATAAATATCAAACGATGTTCTAAAATTGTGGAAAAATGTCAGTAACTCCATAATAACGTTTATAATGCATGTGATGTCAGATATTGCCATGATGATGCACGAAAGCATGTAATTTGATTAATATGGCTAATTAGGGCTAATAACACTAAAGATAATGCAATTAATGCATGCATGCCTAATAAATGATAAAATTCACAGAACATTCTCACATATGTAATTGAAAGATAATATGTAAATATGAGACCAGTTTTGTACACGAAATTCATGTTATATGAAGAGCACCCTTAATACAAGTGATGTAACCCTAAGATGGTTAATAAAGTGACATGATGTTAAATATGTTCACATAATAATGTGACACGGGAGTATATCCAGTTAATGAACTATAATCTGGAAAATGACATCAGTATGATAATTATAAGAAAGGAATACAAGTAATGATGCGCATATCCTAATGAGATAAGCAAACCCTAATATGAACACGTTTAGGGTTAAGATGAGACGTATGAGGATGAGAACCTGATGATAGTATATGGTCTTGTCTTGATCAGGTTTAACCTATGATATAGTTGACATGAGGGATATGTGGTGATTAAGTTTATCTCTTGATCAAGGTACGCCATTACCTCTTACTTGGCTTATTATACAATATGCTTGTTTTATATGAGTAGTAAAATACTTAACATATGGTATTGGATGAAATGATTGTTCTTGTATGATATGTTGCCTGATTTTTTGTACTTATTGATATGAAAACATGAAACATAATATAACTGTTCCATTATATCTAAGCACTTCAACTCTTTGGTAGTAAAGTGCTGGAAATAAGTACTTCAACTCTTTGGTAGTAAAGTACTTGGAAGTGATCCAACTCTTTGGTAGTAGATCACATTGTGAAATGATCCAACTCTTTGGTAGTAGATCATAAAGGCCTTAATGCATTCAACTCTCAGGTAGTAAATGCATGGATGATATAATGGAAAATGAGCTTAAAACATGTGTTCTCTTTTGTTAATGAATATCTTTGTGCAAGTATATGATTTTCTTATATTTCTTCTGTTACTGCCAAGTATATTAGTTTTATCTTATTGCCAAGATATGATGAGAGGTAAATAAAAAGACATGTAGGCGTACTCAGTACAATATTCATGAAATATTGTGCTGACGTGTACCACATGTAATATTTTGTTTAGGTTGTGGTTATGCTCTTGAAGATCCAGGATAGTTGAGAGTTGTGTGGCGAGCTGATGTACAGGTGGACCTGTTGTCTTAAGATCCTGTAGTTTAGTTGTAGTACATGTATATGTATATGTTTGTTGTTCAATATGTAATATCAAATGTTGTAACAATTCATGTTGTAATTATATGTTGAATGGTGAACATGTGTGTATGGTTTTATTATTATTCATGTACATGTGCAACTGATGTACGTTCCTTCTGACTCCCTCGATTTTCTTCTTCTTAGACTGGTGTGGGGTGTTTAAATTGGGATTCTCGCTGAGGTGAGGGTTTCAATTTGGACGTCACACATCAGATTAAGTTTTAGAAAATCTGGGGACGTCACAGGTGGTATCAGAGCATGAACAATAGCAAAGCCTAACATTTGCTCATTATGCAACTCAAAACTAAAGAACTTTGAACTTAATAATATTTTAGGGTTAGATTAGTCATCTTTTAAAAACTAGACCTGACCTAGCCTCTAGGTTAGCACCTAGATGTCGGAAAACTAGGTCTAGACTAGTGCTTATTGAGTAGCAAGTCCTTAGATGTCGTCCTTTCCATGTAGTGCAGCGGTATGGGACGTTGCACTATTTCGAAATGACGTGCATCAAGGGAAGAGAAACCCTAGACATATTGTGCACGTTGTCTAGAGTAGCTACACTAGTCTACCCCTTGTTCTCACCCTTTTCACTAGTTTTCATGACACTGGACTCTCTACTATGTGTGGGACACTCGTTTCTAGTTTTGGTTTTGGATTCCAATCGGATCGAACCTTGATAGTTTTCTCTGACGCTTGTTTTATCGGAGAAAAACTATATAATATTTTATTATATATATGTATTATAAAAATGTGTCCCTACACATGTACGAGTAGGAGGTGGTCATGCAACCTAAGTGAAAGTGAATGGCATCAGTCTAGAAGAGAGAGTAGTCCTAGATTAGATGTCTAGAGCCTTGTTTGGTATATGTGATAGATGGAATAGATAGATTAAGTTTGATGATACGATCTAAGTCTTATATAGATGATATAAGATAGTTTGTGATGATCTATGTTTGTCTTTGAGGATGCAAGTTCAATTTTGAGGATTTGAGATAAGTTTTGATGATACAAGTAACTAGGCTTTTGTGAGCTAAGATATGTTAGGACGAGACAAGGTTGTGAGTCAGCATGAGCCTCAAGCTCTTTTACGAAGGAGGACCTCTAGTGTTAGGACCAGTTCGGGGTTAACTCTAGAGAGAGTGAGACCCATTGGGAGAAGGTTAGAGAACCTAAACTCCAAGATATGAGAATTCTGAGATATGTGATATGATATGTCCTAAACTAGACTACTCCTGAGTGATTGAGTTGAGTTGCTTTATGCATGATTCCTATAGTTTTCTTGAACCCTAGATGTCCTTGGGATGACCAAACCCTAGATTCAGAGAGAGGCTGGATATATGTGCATGTGAGTATGAATATGAGTGCCTGCTATCTGGGTGAGGGAGAGAGCCCAAGACCCTGGAGGAGGTAGCTATGTTAGTTTCTATGAAGCCTCATGCTCGGGTTGGTGGTTTCCCACATAGGAATCTAGTGGTGTATATAAGAGAGTTTTGGGTAAGATGTTGCATGGGTAGAGACCTATGATGAGTATGTCATAGCATGTTTTGGTTTGTGCTTTTGTGGCTAGAGCTAATGAAGCTATTAGCTAGTGCCAATGAGGTAATCCGAGAACCCTAGACCGAGAGGAAAGATAAAGTATATGCATATGAGATACTCATAGAGTTGAGTGAGCTCAGAGAGACTGAGCATGGCACTGCCCTTATGATATGGGTCAGGAGAACCTCAATTGGGCTAGATAAATATTTGATATATGTTTAATAAGCCACTCACCTAAGTTTGTTTAGCACAACCATGATATAGTATATGTAAGGAGGTGTTCAAATCTCAAGATGTGATATGTAGACATGATGTGCTGGAAACCTAGAGATGGTTTAATAGATGTTAACACATATATAGTTAACCGTGTACATGAATAATGATGATAATGTGAAACTGTAGGTTAATCTTGTGATGAAATCACCAATAAAGATTACAGTTTATTACGAGCAATGAATTAAGATCCTGTGAATGAAACATGTTACGCGAGGTTTTAATCTTAGTGCTTAACAAAGATGGAAAATATAGTTTGAAAATTAGCTCAACATAAAGTTTATGACACCTTGATATGACCTAGATGGATAAAGTGGGTTAAATATAGTTAACGCTCTCCTAAAAGGCATATGCTAATGATGAACATGTTCTAACAATGAGATATGTTATGACCTAACTAGAGTTTCTAAATCCTTGTTTGATCCTTCTATGGAGTGAGGTTTCACCCTTGATGCTTTTGAAACCCCCCCAATAGTGCTTTGGATACATAGTTCTAGGTAACCTTTGTGGATATGTTACACATAGAATGGTGCCTACATGTGGCTGAGAGCAAGACAAGGTTTTCCCTGAAAATATGAGTAAGGTGTACTTTCGAGGACGAAAGTTCTTTTAAGATGTATATGATGTGACAAAGTGGGTTTTCTGGCTTATTTTCGAGGACGAAATATCTTTCAAGGTGTGTAGGATGTGATTGAGTGGACTTTTGGAATCCTAAAATATCCAATGACTTAAGGGAAAGTATAAGATTGAGATAGATTGAGGGTTCCATGCTCTTGACAAAGAAGGTTTGTTAATTGATGTTAATATAATAATTTGGATCCATAACTTTAGGCCTACTTGAGGAATTTATTTGAAAAGTCAAATAGCTGAGTTTTGCACCAAAAATCGAATGGATTGTACCTTGAGGTATGATGAAGTTATGGTTAAATTTTGGTGGCATTTGGAGGTCCCTATAAGAAGTTATGTAGGTTTGAATATAGTGATATAATGTGCTTTTTGAGGATTACTAGACCAAAGTTTAAGGGCAATAGATGTGTCACGCACCCTTGGTTTGGGCTGCGTTTGCGTGGACAAATCTGGGCCGTTCATATCTGATCTGGCGTCTGGGATCATTAGTCTGAATGGGTCGCGGATGGGCTCAAGTAAGGGACTCACCCAGACCATTGGATTGAAGATCAAGGGCAGTGGTGTTGTCTTGTACCTTGCGGTTATATCTTTGACCCCAGGTAGCAACCACGATGTCGAGGTACTCGCTGATCGTGGGTATGTATGGGGGAGTCCAACCAGGTAGTTGGCTTCAACATGAGGAGAGGAGTCAGGCGACCCCTTATTTGGGCTTGACAGAACCCAGACGAGGGAGTTCCACCTTCCCCGTCCCTTTTGTCTCTCCATCGCAACCTACAGGTAGGATCTAAAGGTTGGAGAGCAGGTCGTCAAAGAAGGAAGAAATGGAGCTAGAGGGGTGTCTGAAAGAGGATACGAAGGGGGAAATGAAGGACGGAGGTCTGAGGAGAAGATTCCTCATGGAAAGAGGACCCAGATGGTAGATGTACCAGGCACCGAGCTCACCCACACCTAGGAGGAAGATGAAGTCGGCGGCGCCTATGGAGTGCAGACCACCGCGGATCGAGGTCCTGGATGAGTTCGTAGCACACCTTGAAGATTTTGGAGCTCTTAGATCGATGCAAGGTGGAGCGAAGGCGTTTTGCCCCTTTGCTCCGCCGCAGCCAAGGATGGCGGCGACGCTCCCACCTCGCAGGAGAACCAGAGGCCGTGGGACACTTCTGAGTGGCCGCGGAGGGAGGCTTTTGGACGCTGATTCTGATGGAGGCATGAAGCGCCGACGTGGAGCACTCGATCCCAAGCCCTTGCTCGCCAGAGCTCTCCCTTTGCGGCGTCGCCCTGTTTCATAGAGGAAATAGGGGACCGTGAGGCTCGCGAGAACGGGGAAGATGGAGCCGAGCGACCCGGGTTAGCGGACCTGCAGCCCCATGGATCCAACCCTAGGACCCGGATCGGGTCCCAGCAATAGATAGGATCTGCGCAAGCCTCAAGGACACGTGGGAAGACCCGATTTGCTGAAAAAGGTAAAAACTCTCAGAAATTCCCAGTTCTTCATTAAATCCTAGAAAATTGTCCGCTTATCAGAAAATTACAAATAAGGTACTGAAATTCTCAAAAAAATGCGTAGAACAACCTGGAACTATAATATGAGTCTTTTGATGCTTAAATATCAGTGATATTATGTGATATGTGTAATGATTAGTTCTTGAGTAATACATATCAAACGATGTTCTAAAATTGTGAAAAAATGTCAGTAACTCCATAATAACGTTTATAATGCATGTGATGTCAGATATGGCCATGATGATGCACGAAAGCATGTAATTTGATTAATATGGCTAATTAGGGATAATAACACTAAAGATAATGCAATTAATACATGCATGCCTAATAAATGATAAAATTCACAGAACATTCTCATATCTGTAATTGAAAGATAATATGTAAATATGAGACTAGTTTTGTACACGAAATTCATGTTATATGAAGAGCACCCTTAATACAAGTGATGTAACCCTAAGATGGTTAATAAAGTGACATGATGTTAAATATGTTCACATAATAATGTGACATAGGAGTATATCTAGTTAATGAACTATAATCTGGAAAATGACATCAGTATGATAATTATAAGAAAGGAATACAAGTAATGATGCGCATATCCTAATGAGATAAGCAAACCCTAATGTGAACACGTTTAGGGTTAAGATGAGACGTATGAGGATGAGAACCTGATGATAGTATATGGTCTTGTCTTGATCAGGTTTAACCTATGATATAGTTGACATGAGGGATATGTGGTGATTAAGTTTATCTCTTGATCAAGGTACGCCATTACCTCTTACTTGGCTTATTATACAATATGCTTGTTTTATATGAGTAGTAAAATACTTGGCATATGGTATTGGATGAAATGATTGTTCTTGTATGATATGTTGCCTGATTTTTCGTACTTATTGATATGAACACATGAAACATAATATAACTGTTCCATTATATCTAAGCACTTCAACTCTTTGGTAGTAAAGTGCTGGAAATAAGTACTTCAACTCTTTGGTAGTAAAGTACTTGGAAGTGATCCAACTCTTTGGTAGTAGATCACATTGTGAAATGATCCAACTCTTTGGTAGTAGATCATAAAGGCCTTAATGCATTCAACTCTCAGGTAGTAAATGCATGGATGATATAATGGAAAATGAGCTTAAAACATGTGTTCTCTTTTGTTAATGAATATCTTTGTGCAAGTATATGATTTTCTTATATTTCTTCTGTTACTTCCAAGTATATTAGTTTTATCTTATTGCCAAGATATGATGAGAGGTAAATAAAAAGACACGTAGGCGTACTCAGTACAATATTCATGAAATATTGTGCTGACGTGTACCGCATGTAATCTTTTGTTTAGGTTGTGGTTATGCTCTTGAAGATCCAGGATAGTTGAGAGTTGTGTGGCGAGCTGATGTACAGGTGGACATGTTGTCTTAAGATCCTGTAGTTTAGTTGTAGTACATGTATATGTTTAAGTTTGTTGTTCAATATGTAATATCAAATGTTGTAACAATTCATGTTGTAATTATATGTTGAATGGTGAACATGTGTGTATGGTTTTATTATTGTTCATGTACATGTGCTACTGATGTACGTTCCTTCTGACTCCCTCGATTTTCTTCTTCTTAGCCTGGTGTGGGGTGTTTAAATTGGGATTCTCACTGAGGTGAGGGTTTCAATTTGGACGTCACACATCAGATTAAGTTTTTGAAAATCTGGGGACGTCACAATTTCTATCCTCACTGTTGTACAGCTCGGTGAAGAAATTCACAACCATTTCTTCAACCTTAGCTTCCTCATCAACAAGCTCTCCCTTGTCATTCATCAGATTATGTATATGGTCCTTCATGTTATTTCTTTTGATAGCCGCATGGTAGATTTTAGAATTGTTGTCACCATCTTTAAGCCATTTGAGCCTGCTTCTTTGCCACCCATAGATTTCATAGGCCTTTTCCAGCTGTCCCAATCTAATGCAAGCATCAACCTCCTCCTTCATGATTGTGTGATCATTCGGTTGCATTCTTAACTTCTCAGCAGCAATGTTATATCTCTCCTTGGCCTCTTTTATGAGGTTAGGAAGGTCAATAATACTTTTGGACCAAGCCTTCAGAGCCACCTTGACCTTTTTTAGTTTTTCAGCCACCACAAAGAGAGGATTTCCAATAACTATCGATCATTGTGTGTTCCTTGGGATAAAGACCATGTTGTGAGAGACTTGAAAGGATAACATTTGAGGAGAAAGATAACACTTCATTTGTGAACTCTTGATGATGCAATAACAACAAGCCTAGCTTAAGGCTCTAAAATTAGTTCTAGTGGGATGCAACCCACGTTGTTTAGAGACTTTTTCTCTCAAACCCTTTTCTTGTTACACTTTTGTTTTTCTTCAAGAAATACACACACACCATGATTGATGGTTTTTCTATTTGTGAATCATGTTAGATCAGGTATAATAGAGAAAGGATGATGCATGGAGAAGCCAACCAAGGAGAAGGTCAAGTTTGAAAAGAAAAAAATTGAAACCAATGAAAAATCTATAGGAAAGTGTCCAGTAGGGCCATTTCACACAACAAGGTCGTGTTGCTGGAAAGACAACACGATCTTTTTGCACAGCATGGCAGTGGTGGCCCTACCTCTGCTCACCTAGTGCAATGTTGATCACTCCACCTCTTGTCATGTGTTTACCATGACTTCATACCCTCTACCCTACTACTATAAACTTCTATTTCATGTTGAGGACAACATGGTCTAAAAGTTTGGGGTGGTAGGCTGGTTAGCCCTTCATTTACCTCAATTTTCTCTATGTAACTTGTTCTAAATTTTTGTTAACATGATCAAGCAATCTAACTAACTCTTACTTTTCCATCTATTCTCTATGTATTCATTTTTCATTCATGCATACCATGTAGTTTAATTTCATGCATTTATTCATAATTTCTCGAAATTTTTGCTTTTCATGTCATGCATTACATATCATGTCGATTGTTGGTAATTTTGTGTGTTTAGCTAAGGTTTGATTCTTTATGCTTTCTATTTGCTAAATGTAGGTTTAGATGTGATTGAATGCAATTGGCACCATTTTGGCTGTCTTTTTTCAAATTTAGAACTTCTTGCCTAAAAGCTTGTTTTGACTTAAGCTCCACTTTTTGAACTGAAAATCTTGATATATGAAAAATGCATGCTACATTTCTATGTTCTATTGCTAAATGGTCTTAAGTTTTTTACTTTCTACTTGTGAATCACTTCTCTTGTTTGTGAATTGTTTAGTTGAATTGTGATTTGAGCAAGCTATGAACGCTCACAGTTTGTGGAATCTCATGACAGAAGTGTGATTTTCATATGGCTCATTCATGTGGCATGACATAATTTGATGAAGTGTTGGGAGTAATTTTCATGTAGAAGGTCTTATGTAAAAAACCACACTAGTGACCCCCCTCCTTTGACCTGACTTTTCTTTCATCATCTTCTAACCTCTCTGCCTCATGAAAGGATGCCAAAGTGAACATATTCAACCTTGGCCTCCACCAAAGGTTTAGGTGGACATATCTATGTCTCCCTACTTCACTCTCACCACCATACGCCCTAATTACACCAAGGGAAAAATGAAAAAAAATATGCTCCTATGTAATAGCATCCATATAAAGAAAAGATGAGTGCTCTATGTAATAGCACTCCAACCTCTTACCACAACCATTTCTTCTATTTTCATATCCATTAAACTAGGAAACATCAAACCTAGATCACTTCACCCTTTTTCCGCAGCCATGTGGGTCACATAGAGTGGCTTGAAGTATGAAATTGAATCCTTGAAAATGAAACAGAACTCCTAGTCATCATCATCGCCATCATGAAAATGTTTACTCAGAATACATGAAAGCCAAATGTATTGATTGTGTGTTCTATGCCCTATAGTTGAAGTTTGTATTCTTAGTGTTCTTTTCATGATTGGTTTGTGAAAGTGGAGAGGAGAGAGGTGGAACATGTGTACTTAGTCACTATTAAGCCCTTTTAGTCAATAATCATCTATTGTAATGCATTTATCATTCTTGTTTGTTGAAAGACATTAAAAAGATATTATGTTAGAGTATACTTGAGGACCACGTATGTTTTATGTTTGGGGTGGTGATGTAGTGCTATTTTAGGGCTTCATCTTGTGACTTATTTCACTTTAATCACGTCTATACCTATTAAATAACATGTTATTTCCCTCAATAAGCATATTTTTGTCATATGCACTTATGGACATTCTTTGCATTTTTTAGGTACTTGGACCATGCCTTGGATGGACGAGAGAGAAGGAAGGTGTTTTAGCAATTTTCCACCAATGGAGGTGTTCAAAGAAGACCCCCAAGCTCCCTCAACCTATCCCTAGTACCCAAGAGTCAACTCAATCAAAGAAGTCTATGGATCATGAAATTCAAAGATCAAAGTGCATCTGAAGACACCAACAGAACCATGGTGACATAGAATGGCCATGATGGTCAAGACAAAATCATAACAACATCATAGGTTCATCAAGGATAAAGCAACCTTGACAACATGGCCTTTATAGACAGCACGGACATGCCAAGAAAATCCCATAACGTCCATTCTAAGAAAAACGATCAAGTCCCATTTCACCTACCACAGTCGTACTACCTAGCACATTCGTTCTACCTATCTCCCACCATGGTCATGCTACCCACCAGGACCGTTCTACTAGCCTTCATTCTCCTACATCCAACTTGTGACTTCCCATCCCATCAGAATGGTCGTTCCCTATCAGCATGGGTGTGCTACCTCTTTCCCACTACGGCCTTGCTACCACCCAAACCCTACAAAATTTTCCACTGCATTTCTATTATTACTACAACTTAACCTAGTGCTTCCACACCACCTATATATACTACGGTGGCATCTGTAGAATGAAAGTTAGACACTCCTATAGCTATCCTTAGCCTTCTTGAGCTCTCACCTATCCCATCCATCACCCACTCCATTTCCACCTTCCACTACCTCAGAACCCAAGTTTTGTAGGGTTTCCACCAAAAAACCTCATATTTACATGCCATCTACCTACGTTGGAGAGACATTCTCAGGCTAGAACAGCTAGGAGTTGAAGAAAGGAGGAGCTTCCATGAGATTCCATACCCATCTTCTTCTTTCTCCTCTCTCTTTAGCTATTTTGTTTGATCATGTGCTGCTAAGCCCCTTGTGGTTGGCTGTTTGGGTTTAAAATGTTACTTTGAGGCCATGTTGGGTGAATATATCTTGTAAAACTCTAAATTTTCATTCTACTATGATTTCTTTCTACTTCTATCTCATTTTCCATTGTTCTACTTGTTATTGGTACTTGAAAACATGAATTGCTTATGTTTTTATGATTGAAACCACCTAGGTCTAGGAGAAGATGGAATATGTGAGGCTATTTTGGGATTTGCTCCTAGGTCCACCTAGTGGATCCCTAGCTAGCACCCCCTCTTCACATACATATATACCTTCCTCCTACTCCTAAGTATGAGATATAAGTAGCTAGTGTAGGATTTTTTAGTGTAATTGCATAGGAGTTTACTAAAAGCTAGATGGTGAGTAATGTGAGGTGATATATGCTTACCTCTACTCTTCATTCTACCTTTGGTCCCAATTACACTAACCACACTCTCACCCTGGAAACCTAGATTAGTCAAATACAATTCAAATCCCACCTAAACCTTGGTATAATTGAGCCTCGTAAGGCTATATAGGGTGAGTCAGAGTGTAGTTCCCCTCATACACTCTATTCTATCCATGGACAACCAATAGTCTAGGGTGATTTCATTGCATTTTATCAATTGTTTGGTTTAGCAATGTAGATTGATGATTAGGTTTTTCTTAGTATGTTCCCCAACTAATATCTTAGTATCACCACCCCAAATGGACCATCTTTCTTTAACATTTCTTAAAATCAGCCTTGCTCTCTTAGCTATTTCATGCTAGTTTACTTGCTTGCTTTCATTGGTTTTTAGTTAATTGCCTTGTTCTTGGTAGTTAATCATTGTCACTACAGTTAATGCATATTTTTTCTTGCATAATCTAGATATTGGAATTTTAGGTCATTAATTGCTTTAGTTCCTTAATTTCTAGTCTAGTGTAGTCTTGTTCTCTTGTTTAAGTAGTTGCTTTCTTTGTTAATTAGAATTTCTTATTTAGGGTTAAACTAGGGTTTCCGCTTGTCTTGCTTATCATACTTCCTTTCTTGTTCAATTTCTTACATCTTAGTGTAATCAACCCAAATCAAGATCAAACCCTAAAAATCCTAATCTCCACTTTAGGAACATAGCTCACTGTAACTAAGATCTAGTCCCCCCTCTCTCCCTATAGATCAACCCATATCTTGCCTCTTGCCTATACTATACGACCTCATGCGCTTACGGGTGAAGTGTAATTAGTCAAATTGAGTGTGTTAGACTAGGTCCTTATAAATATCGAAAGATCCAAGTGTGTTCAAGCCCTAGAGTCACATCTAAACAAAATCAATTGGTTAGGTGCAACCCAAGTCAAGTTAAAACGCACCACCAGACTACCAGTTTCTTTATGATATTGTCTCTGTTGTGACCAACCAGTGACCAAGAATCAGCAATTAGAGGTAATGAAGAACTAAAATAAAATTCATAAAGGTGAGTTTTACACCTCAACTAAGGATTATTAAGGATTTTTACTGCCATGGGGGTGTTTCTCACTTCTCTTTTTAACCTTACCCTACAATCTATGGTATTAGGAGAGTATTTGACGTTATTTTAGGATGTGTTTGTTACATGCAATGATGCCAGAGAGTCTGCACTCTAAGGACTAATTAAGTTGGTTAAAAGTGATCTCATTATGTCTCAAAGCCAATAGTTCATTGTAAATCATTCCATATCAATATTATCTCCTTTATTTGGTTTATTAAGGATATTAATTTGAAAATTTTGACATGCAAATTTACCTCAATTTTTAGTTAGCCTTGGTAGTCATGCAGTTTGATCTTTTTTTATCATCAATGAATATTGTCTATAGCATTTGACAATTTGAATCTTGTCGTGAAGAGACCACAAAAGTTTGTTAGGTAAGATTGTGTTGATTTTTACATAGGTGCCTTTTTGTCATCCCAACAATAATCTAAAATTGAAATATTCACTACGACTATTTTTGACATTTTCATACTGTGTTTGGTACGTGGTGAACAAAAAATGGTCAAGGCGACGGGGAAGGGGATTGTGATTTAGATCAGAAAATTGTTTGAATAACTTGTCTAGTAACATGTGCATAGGGAAAAGTATAGGAGTATAAAAAAATTAAAAAATGTTGTTTGTTGCATGGGTACGGGGACAAAGAGGGGATTTTTTTAATTAAAAACCCTATATAAGTATGAATATTTATTTGAATATATTTACATGTGTGTTTAAATAAGTAGTAGAGTCTAAAAAGAAACTTTTCTCCCCATGATTTTCCATGCTTTTCCACAGAGATAAAAGCATGCCAAATTTTCTCATAGATTCACCATGGAATATTTATCCTTCCCCAACACCATGGTAAATAATAATTTATATTTCCCCACCATTCCCATCCCCATGATTCATCATGTATGAAACACATACTTAACTACCACCAGGTTATGTCCTCCCATCATGTTGAGGATACAAGTTATCTACAAGATTATCTTTATTCTATTTTTTATTTCTTCTTCATATCTTAATTAGCTTTGATATTGAGTGCATATGTTACTAGTTGTCCGATTCCTTGGGAAGACTATATATATAGATCACCATTAGTTGCCCCAACTGAGTACATTTATTAATCCCTCTCGTATATCCTAGTTCCTTATTCTTCTTATTTTGGATATCATTTATTTGTCAGAGACAAGATGCTTGATGATTAATTCATATTTCTCTGACTTGTTGAAACTTTAATACATTATGAGTCTTCCAAGGATTTGGTTGTTTTTCTTTTCATGAATCTATAATTTCTAAAAGATATATATGTTTCCATTACACTAGTTAGTGTAATCATCTACACCATCTCTATAAATGGACAATGATGTCATATATAGAGCTTGGCCTAGTATCCACAATGGAAATGATGTAGGCCATTACAAGCAATGTTGCATATGTGGTTGTATCAAGTTAGAATGTACTTAAAATGAGTTATATTTAAACTACTTGACTATGTGAAAAATGCCCTTTTTGTCATATTAATAATGATAGATGACCATTGTGGCAAATTTCCTAAAAAAGAGTATATAAATCATAGAAACCCACATTTGGTTGGACTCCCAATTTAAATAAGAATTAAAACTCATAGGTCATACTTCCTGAGCACCATTTAAATTTACATGTTATGTACCCTTACAATCTTTGTATTTAATGAAGTATATTCTATCATTCTAAAGGCAAATAATTTGTTTTCTTGATCAAGTAGAACATAAAATTATAGTAGATGTACAACTTGCTTATCACAAAGAGACATTTTGATCCTAAATTTGAGAAATATTTCTATATTATTCTTGAATCTAAACACTACAGCTATAATATGCTACTTCAAAGGTGTTTTAAAATGAAATTTCCCTTGATATTTTATCACTAAATGTGTGAATAACATCACTAGTAGGATTAACATTAAAAAATGAGCTTACTTATTGCATAAATTTGTAGCCTATTACATTTATTCTCATGTAGATGGATTTTCTAGTAGACCAGAGTTGGATATATATTGGGAATAAAGTGTGAAGTGGTGTATTCAAAGTAGGATTACAAAAACTCATTGAATTTTCTCTAATCCACCAGAAACTGACTGGATAAGGGAAATTAGTATGTCCTTGCAAGGTATTATTAAATAGATACCTTAAAATAGAGGAAGAGGTATTCTCACATGTATAACAAAAGAGGTTTCATGCATAAGTATGATGTTTGGACATTTCATGAAGAGGTGATCAGTAGGGGAATGCTAGGTTTTGCACCAAACATACCTAGCACCACTACCAAAAAAATGGTCTTTAACTACAAAAAAATATATTTAAAACCCAAAAATATGTAGCTAAAAGCTTTAGCTACATTTATCCTTACATTTAGAATATGAAGCTAATACCCGTGTAGCTAATAGTTTTAATTACATTTTTAAAAAATGTAGTTAGAGATTCATCTAGCTACAATTGCATATGTAACCCCAATCGTAGGTAAAGCTTTTTGTTACACATACAAATGTAGTTCCAATTGAAGTTAAATAGATGACTACAATTGTACTTGTAGCTATGATATGTAGGGGGGAATGCCATTAGTTATAATTGGATATGTAGTTCATGTGAAGCAAAAAAAAGCACTTACTACACTTGTAATTGTAGTTTGTGTGTAGTTAAGGACATGTACTACACATCCATGAATTTGTATTTAAAATATATATTCAGTCATTAAATTATCAATAGAAAAGTATTTCTCAGAAAAAAGAAAAATCAATATTGATTCAGATCAAGTTGTGGTTCTGATGTCAATAATCATACTTCTATTTATATTGAAACAATTAGTACACATGGGGAGGACATAAAACTTGCCCCAATTTTGCAATATGGAAAAATATATATGTATACAATGACCCCCATGAGAATATAAGTTTACATCACTCTCAAAGTTTCACCCCACATTGTACTCTAGCTGTCAATTTTCTTTCAAGAAGCTTGAAATCAAAACCATCATGTCGTTGTACTTGGATCAACACTCAGAGGTTTAAATTTCATTTCATCGGACTAGATGACCACTGAAGAAAAAAGCATAACTACAACATCTTCAAGCCTATAATAAGAAATACTCTTTGAACGACTATTCTCAAGCTGGGAAAATGGCTTACACAGTGATTAAACCCTATTCATTCAAAAGATGTTAGAAGAAACAACAAATCTCAAGATTAGGTGCACCATGATAACAACTGAGTCGGAAAATGAACTCAAGTGAATCACCAAACCTATAGAGATAATCTCACGGAGTTCATGGAATGGATATGGAGCTCGTTCAGCCCTAAAGGAGATTGGATCTACTAAATTGCAGATTTGGTAATCAAGCAAAATGACCTATGTAATTCCCTTAATGAGAAGATGGATTGCATGCATGATCTATGAAATTCAAACTTTAAGCTAAACAGAAAAAAAGTCCTTTAAATGATCATACTAAACAAAGAAAAAGATGTATCAGCAAATGTCATGTTGACAATCAATTCAAGAGTTCAATAGACATCACTGACACTATGCAACTATGTAAACAAAGTCGGTAGTGCACAATTGATAAGTCACTAAGCAACTATGTAAACTGATACTATGAAACTATGTAAGAACCTTTACCATGATTCACATTCACTTATTCTTATGACTCTTCAGGACAACATTTCCATTCTTCACATAATCATAGAGGTAGGTCGGACTCTGAAACCAACATGAAGATTTCAGTTGTTCAAAACACTAGATGGAAATGAGTATAGGAAAAAAAGTCCCTACAAAACCCTGCATACAACAACTACATGAGACCAAGTATAAGGTCAACAGAAAATGCAAGCTGCAGAGGTAAGACAAAGCTATCACCTACATTATGTCATAAGACACAAATGGAAGTTGCTGCCCTAAGAATCTACCACCTGTCAATAAACAAGGACTGAGCAAGAACCCAATCAGTAAAAACAAATTCTTTTGCATTGCTGAAACAACTTTCTTAGCAGTAGAAGCAGCATGCTCGCCATTGGAGTCAGATTCCCAGTCACTTCCAACTCATAGAAGGAACACAAAGCATCCTGATCTTCTTTAGTAAAGGAGGATGTCTTTACTAAACAAACCTTACAGAAGTGATAGGCATCCTGTACAAATTCAAATATGACAGAACCAGAAGAGACATCAATGAGATTTACACAATAAGTATTAGTAGGAAATTTTAATGATGCCATTTATGCTACCATAAGATAACCTTGTTAGTAGGTAGACTAGAGTCTCTGTGCAAATAGGCAAGTGAACAACATCACAAACAATATTGGATCATAAGCTAAATGCTACTACGCTTTCTGAAAATAGAATTTCCATTCTCATGAAGAAAAAATCATTGCACATTTGGATACACTTGTCATGTATCACTAACTAGATAGACTAATGATGGATAAGATTAACCTTGGGATGGTGGTAATGGAAGCCCTAATCATCATCGTGGGGGGATTGTTTAAAAGATTGACATACTTCACTACTGAAGACATGACAAGGTATAAAGGGGTAATGGGATAATAAAAAATAGATCTAAGGAATAAATTGCTAAAGTATTATATTAAAAGAGAAACCAAAATTTGAAATGGGAAATGATTATTACAAGTCTTATCCTAGAATCCCTACTATATGAAGACAACAAACTTCAACTTAAATATTGAAAAGGCATGCATATAACATCAGAAAAGTTCATCCTTCTTGCTCCCAATCCAACAACGGGCAATCATTGGGGAAACATACGAAGAAGTGCTCATGGAATATGTGACTGATGCCTAAACCTTATGTCTTCTTTACATTGGGAAAAAGCAACATAGAAGGGTTTTCAAAAATCATCTTCCCTTTCAACTTAGTGGGAGCTTTATTTTCTTCATGACAGTTGAGAAAGAAACAAATATTTAGTCCCTACTGATGCCACCAGAATTTCCCATGACCTTACAAGAGGTGATAGTTTTGTACTTGGAAAATAGTTCTCTATGCTTCTTACGTTAGAAATGAAGAAGAAAAAAATCCTAATTCAATACATAATTCTTATTAAGAACATCTATCATATAAAAAATATAGTAAGATGTGAGACTTAACAATTCAAAGTAAAAGTGGGGAACAGTGAATAGGTAGCGAGACCTTAAATGATGTTGGTTGGAAACATAAAAATGTGGTACATTTCAGCTTGCTTTTTTAAAGTGTCTGTCTTGTTCTTTCCTAATTATACATGTTCATTTCGGCATGTAAACTGTGTTTGAGATGGAACTAATGTGTTTTAAGGATTATAATCTGGTGTGAAAACATAATTTCTAGTTATGTCGAACAAGTAGCAAAAAGTGTCTGAAGTTTGCAGCAAGATATTGGTATCTTTTAGAACTGATTTTCTGGACCTAAGGTGACGTTGTTTCGTAGCACTAAAAGTAGGTGTACTATATTAGTAATTTGATGGTCTAATTTCAGCATCCTCTAGCTTCATTGACAATGATGTATCGTTAAATTTCCATGTGAGAACGTAGTAGCTGAAGAACCCTCAAGGGTACAAAGCACTAACATAGGAGAAATTAAATTGTGGTAATGAGTTTGTAGAATAGAATATTGTTGGACATACGTCTCACATGTATTCAATTATTTATTCAAAGTTCTATGATTATAGTTTATCTAGAATCATTACCTTTGTTGAATCATGTAGGGATCTTCTTTGCAAATCAACCTTCTCATGTTTGACTAACATATCATCCACTTTTTCTGACTAAAGTAGGGCTCTACTTGACTGGTAATGGTATAGATTCACCACGATCAAAACATGGTTTTACCTCGTCATTGCACCAACTACGGACGTTTAAATGCCCCAGATATAAGTCGTTTGCAGCATGCTCAAATTGATAAGTTCAGGCTAATGTTGTTATAATTGATACAACATAGAAATATATATATGTGACTTACACATCTGTAGAAGAAAACATTAAATAACACATGGCTTATTCAATCTTTTAAATTTAAGGGTAGCATATAAGATAATTTGATTGCAGCTCCGGATGAAAAAGTTTGAAATCGATTACTCATGATTTTTCATCATCTTCCTAGAAGAAAAAATAAAGATTCACGGTGGATGACTGCATTCAAAACCAGAAAAAAGGAATAGAGAAATAAAATTCAATGTGAAGTTAATCATAGATATTTGGTTCATTCATAAAATATGTTCAACATCTTTGTTTTCTATGGCTATAGATAACCATGATGCTCTTCTCTATCTAGCATATATATATACATTCCTATAATCAATACTGAATCGACCTTTGAGTAGTGCGCATGTGCACTTTGGCAAAGTGTACATGAATTTTCAGACAGATCAGGTGTTGAAATGGAAAGAGTTAACATTACCATATACTTCTTCCGGTAATTGTTTGGGCGGCTGATCACGGTTGCAATCTGTTTGTAGGCCCGTACCCCATCTTGATGGGGCATCTACGAGTTTCCTCCACAACTTTTCTTCACCCAACGTGAATTCGTCCCATCCATTCAATATTGTTTGTAGAGGTGCAGATGGGCAGCAGTTTAGGAATTTTGTAGTGAGGGGAAGGGGTTAATAGGTTTCCAGATTGGTTTTCCCCTAGTGAAAAGTCATGCCCGAAATAAAGGGAGACATTTCGGCTTCCGTGCATGAGAGCGTATGAAATAGCAAAGGGCGGGAAAAAGAAACAATTGGAAGTGATTCATAATTGTTTTGTAATTTCATCATTTACTACATTATTTCTTACTACAAATTTACGTATTGTAAAGAAAAGTATTTTTAATTACATACATAGTATATGTAGTTAAGCCAAATGTAGTTAATTCCTATTTTTTCCGTAGTGCACCCAAAATATGCATCAAATGTTGGGAGACATGTTTGGCCATGTGAGACACAAAAAATGACAATGCTACTAAAATGTAGAAGAATCTACATATCTAGATACACAACTATTTTACAAGCTCCTTAAGGAGGTTGATCAAACTCTCTATAGAGGTTATAAAAGTCATTCTAAGATGTCCTATTTTGTTCCTTTGCTATATCTGAAGGAGGAATCTGGATGGTAAAAAAAACTCCTCTATAAAGTTTTTTTAGTTGATTATCTTAGCATTTCTAGAGAAGAATTGCCTATTCCCATAGACTTACTATGAATAAAATCCAATTGTGAAAGATTTTGCATAGATCATGCTACTATAGATGCCTGTACTAGTGATTGTATGTTTTTCTATAAAAATGTAGCTTCAAAATAAAAGTGCAATATTTGTGGTGCTTCAAGATGGAACAAAAGGTGATACAAAACTAAGGCAAAGAAGATAGTTTTTAAGGCCATGTATCTTTTCCCTTTAATCCCCCAATTATAGATATTGTGTATGTCCTCTTTTGTTGCGAAAGATATGATTGGGCCATTTGAGGGAAAAGGAAAGAATGGTGGTGTTCATCATCCTCTAGACATATATGAATGGTTGTCTATGGATTCCATGCATCCAGACTTTGGTATTAAACCACACAATGTTATATTGGCATTAGTTATTAATGGTTTCAATCTGTTAGGCATTATGAATGTTTCAGATATAATTTGGTCTATGGCCACCTCTCAGTCTACCACCCTAGCTTCTTATGAAAGAAATATGATGTCCCTATTGATTCCAAGTATGTATATGGTTGGAAATGACAATGATGTACACTTGGAGACATTAATTGAGGAGTTGTAGCTACTTTGGAACCTAGAGTCAAAGTTTATGTTGCACATATCGAAAGGCCTTTCACATACAGGCAATGATTTTATACATAAACAATGACTTCCCAGCATATGGTGAGTTCTCTAGTTGGAGCATCAAAGGGAAGAAATATTTAGGGTGTCCTTGTTGCAATATGGAGACTTCACCAAAATGGTTGGAGTTTGGGGGGGCGCCATGGTTTCCATCAAAATTTTCTTCCAATGAATCATCCCTATAGACGTGATATGAAATTTTTTAATGGTGAATAAGATTTTCACTTACCACCTAAGCCACTATCTAATGAAGATATAGTAAGGAAATTTAAAGGATAGCAAAATGTCATATTTGGGAAAAATAATAAGCACCAGATGTGTAGAGATCAATTCTGCCACTACCTCATGGTTGAAATAAGATAAGCCTCTTCTTTTGACATCCTTATTGGAAGTATTTATTGGTTAGACACAATTTGGACATGATGCACATAGACAAGAGTGTGTTTGAGATCATTTTAAACACATTATCGGTTGATTCTGAGAAAAGTAAAGACAACCTGCAAGCTCATCAAAATCTAAAGAAATTGGGTATTCAAAGAGATTAATGGCCTATAGATGCAGGTGGATGATATTACTTGCCACTGGCATCTTGCACAATTTGTTTCAGAAATAATGAAAGTTTATGATGGTTATTCATTTAATATATCTAGGTGTTCTTGCAAAAAGGAAAAAAAATGAAATGGGCTGAAAAGCCATGCTATGTTCTTATGAAACAACTTTTACCAATTTCCTAAACACATCTCATAAGCTACACATGTACAAACCTATTACTAAGCTTTATTCATTTTCAACAAGCTTTCCTTAGGTGTTATTGATGTTGCAGAATTCAAGGACTTGGGTCAAGAAATTGTTGTCACACTTTGTCAATTGGAGAGAATATTTCCACCTTTATTCACCATTATGATGTATTTCCCATTCATTTAGCTTATGAAGCCAGGATTGTTGGATCTATTTGGTATAGGAATATGTACCCAATAGAGATGTACTTGAAGAAATAGAAGAAGTATGTTAGAAAAGGGATAAGCCCACAAGGTCTATTACTAGAGGTTATTTGATTGAAGAAAGTATTACATTTTATGCTAGGTACTTACCCAATTTTGAGAATAAACTCAACCACACTCCCCATGTAAAGTTGATGGATCTCCAGTTAGAGTGGGTGTTACAAGAAATTTTGACATTTATACTCCTGAACAAACCCATCTCTATGTCCTTTTCAAAAAAGATAAATTTGATATTTATATAAGGCAAAACTTATATCATTTAATTCTGGCTAAAATTTGTTATATTTGTTTTAAATTAACTTGGAACTTTATAGAAAGTTGTGAGCACAAGTTTTTTCTTTAAGCAACGGAAGCGAACATTGCACTACAAAATTTAGAAAAGAAACATGTAAGAGATTTTTCTAGGTGGTTGAAAGAACATGTACGTATTTTAATAAAAGATTAAGTCATGTTATTTAAAATATTGGGTCTTATCTTAATTTTTTACTTTTTATAAAATAGATAATGCATATGTGACATATTAGGTCAAATAGTATTAGTGAGGAGTTGTGATGGATATCCTAGGTTCTATCGAGGAAATGTCTTATGAAGGCTTTTCAATCAATGGAAATTGTGTTAGTTCAAATAACATTGAAGTTACATTAGTACATAAAATAGTGGATTGTACTTTTCTATGTACACATCAAGTTATTCAAGTGGAAGAGACAGATACCCTATTAATGCTCAAGTCACATATTATGTCTAGTTAGAGGAGGTTATTGAGCAAACTTATTGTCCAAGAATAAAAGTTCCATTGTCTAGATGGTATTCATACAATGAAAGCATTTCTAGCATATTCCAAATTGATGAATATGGGTTCACACAAATCAACACTTATAGGATAAAATGGAAAGAGGAACCCTTTATCTTGGCATCTTAGGAATTGCAGTGGTTCTATATGAAAGATCTAATTGATGAAAATCGGTGCACACTGCTCAAGCATCATCCTAGATTTTTTTTTACATGTACCTCTTATTGAGAATTGTTTGATTGGTTTACGAGCTCAATATATTGACAATGGCATAATTGATGATGTGTCTTCGATGAGGAGTGACATTCTAGGATCTTTTGTTGATATAACCAATCAACAAAAAACATGAAGTGGATTTTAGAGATATTTATTTATTAGAATAGATTCCAAAATGTATGTTATAATTACATCATTTGTTTCATGGTTTCTTTTTTTTTGATAAAGGGCGCCTGCCATATTATTAAGTAATCAAATCGTCTACAACAAGTACAAGGATCTGATCCTCAAAACCCTCCCCTATGCAGTGAGGGTTAATAAAATGATAGGCAGAAGACGCCAAGGCATGTGCTACTCTATTACCTTTCCTTCTAACAAAACAAAAATTAAATTAAAGGAAACTAAGGGAAAGATCGATAATGTCCCAGACGATGATGTCTTCGTAGCCTCGTCCACCAATACCCTTCTTTACCGCCTCCACCATAAGAAAGCAATCCGTCTCCACCACCACATCCAAAAAGCCCTTCCTGAGTGCAAGTTGCATGCCATGTAGAGTAGACATAGCCTCCGCACTAACAATTGAGTACGACTTCTCTAGACGACATTGGAAGGTCCACAAAAGTTGTCCGTGCTCATTCCTAAAGGTTGCACCGTAGCCACTCTCTCCTGATGTGAAAAAAGATGCATCCGTGTTGATTTTAATGCTGCCCGGTGGTGGCCGGCGCCAAGAGATAAGTCTCGAGGCTGAAGACTGCAACGCTGATCTGCTCACTGCTATGTGGTACCATGCTGCTCCTTCACGAGGTTGATGAAGCTCGCTACTAGACCCGGGAGAAAGGGTGTGTGCTCATCAAAAAGAAATTTGTTTCTAGCTGCCCACGTCACCCAAAGAAGTGTGCCTCCCTCTTCCTTGCGTCGGTTGTCCTCCTCATCCATGAGGATGCTCACAAAGCTCCACACGTCATGTACGCCCAGTTGCCCCAACCAGTCAAAGTCCCCTATGGCCCATATCTTCCTCGTTGAATCATAGTGAAGCAACACATGTCAAGTATCCTCCCACTGACCACAATGGTGACAACCATAGTTTTGCATCACCTGCTTCCTCTATAGCTCCGCCTTGGTGGGAAGTATGTTCCTAAGTGCTCTCCAGATAAAGTGCTTCAATTTTGGTGGCCAACCCTATTTCTATAATTTTTTCTAGGTCTCCCTGTCAGCACCATCCACCAAATCAGCACCCGCTCTAATAAAGAAATATGCACTTCAGATAGAAAAAAGCCCATTATTCCCTGTCTCCCAAAAAAGATTGTCCTCTACAGTCCGTCGAGATAGTGGAATGTTGAGTACGTTCCTGGCAATATAGTTGGGAAAACAAGTCTCCACCACCTACCTACACCACCGTCTCATCTCACTACAAATCGATCACCCATCTATACTCCACCGGTCCATTAACCAAATACATGTGCACCGTGCCTCTGAGATGAGGAATCCACATGTCCCTGTAAATGTGAATCCTTTTCCCATCCCCCACCCTGCATATGAATCCATTCTTTACTAGATGCAAAGGTCCTCATATTCTCCTTCAGGTATAGTTGGGATTACCCCCCAACTCGACATGTAAGATAGACGAGGACTTATAATATTTCACCTTTAAAATCCGGGCAGCGAGGGACTCCTCATGCACCGCCAACGGCCATCCTTGTTTAGCTAAAAACACCTAGTTGAAAGCCTTCAAATCTCTAAACCCCATCGCTCTGTCTTCTTTGGGCCTGCACAACCTCTCTCAACTCTACCAGTGAATCTTCCACCCCCCTCCTTGGACCCCCAACAAAACCATGCCATCATCGCATGGATCTCATCAATAAGGTCGTCCAGGATTTTAAAGATGCTTATAAGATACATAGGTATAGCTTGGATGACCGCCTTGATCAACACCTCTTTGTCTGGCTTAGATAGGAGCTGCTCCATCCACCCCTACAATTTTTTCCACACTCTATTCTTTATAACAGCAAAAACAACTTTTTGGACCTCCCAACCACCGTAGGGAGTCCAAGATACTTCTCGTACCTATCCACCTCCCTTACTTGCAGCTAGTTTTTAATCATCTCACGCCTTTCTTCTGTGATGTTTGCACTGAAAGATACCTTTGTCTTCTCATAGTTGATTTTCTGCCCGGATGCCCTCTCGTATTGGCTGAAAATATCATCTAAAGCGGAGCATTCTTCTGAGGTAGCCTATCTGAATACAATGCTATCGTCTGTGAAAAGGAGATGAGTAACACGTGGTTCCCGTCTACAAATTCTTATCCCATGGATTCTATTGACCTGTGCTGCTTTAGATAGAGAAGAAGAGAGTGCTTCAGCACAAAAAAGAAAGAGATATGGAGAGATAGGATCACCTTGGTGAAGTCCTCTAGACGGGTTTGAAGATCCCCTCCTACTGCCATTGATGATGAACTTGTAGGAGACGCTGGTCACACACTCCATCACTTTATTCCTCCAAGTATCCAGAAACCTCATTCTCCTCATAACATTTTTCCAAGAATGTCCACTCCACCCTATCATACGCCTTGCTCATATCCAGTTTAAGAGCCATCAACCCTTCCTTCCCCTTTCTCCTATGCTTCATAGTATTGAACATCTCATAGGCAACTAAAGCATTATCAGAAATCATTCTCTAGCCAATGAAGGCACTTTGATTTTCAGAGATAATCTCATTCATCAACGGTTTTATCCTGTTGTCCAGGATCTTAGTAATAATTTTGTAAGAAACATTGCACATGATGATTGGGCGGTATTTAGATATTCGGACTAGGCTGTTTGTTTTGGGAATGAGGACAATATCAATATCATTAATATCTTCAAGGATCTTCTCTCCTTTCCACCATTTAGAAATGAATGACATCAGGCTGAATTTAATAACCTCCCAAAACTTTTGATAGAAAATTGCTTTCATCCCATTTGGTCATGGGGCCTTATTAGGATGCATTTGATTGAGTGCTTTCCATACTTCTGACTCCATGGGGGCCTGGTCTAAATCTGAAAAGGAAATCTCAGGGAGAACCCGTGGCAAGCTTTCAAGGAACTCCTCCACCCCAGATGGATTGGAACTAGAGAAAAGAGAATTTAAATATGAGGAAATAATTTTAGCAATAGAGCCTAGTTCCGTGTGCCAACTACCATCCTCCTTGAAGAGACTGTCAATCGTGTTACGGCTTCGTCTCGTGGTTTCTTAGACATATTTATCAAAATAAAATTATAGTACATCATCTGCTTCATAGTTTATTTGCATGTACAGTTCGAAAGTTAGTAGGATACTTTATCTCCTATTTTATTTTATTTTCCTCAAACAAGCAGGGGCATAATGGGAGTCGTAAATCTTAACAATACCTAAATTATTTTTTTATATTAGTATTTTTAAAAAAAGTTGGTCACATTGATTATATTACATTGTTGTGTAGTATGGTAGGAAGAAGAATCACTAGATATACAAGTAATAACCCACCAAGCCAACCTTCTTTTCCCCCTCCCTCCTCTATTGAACAATCACATGATGTAGTACATACTCCACCATATGATCTTGTGCAATAATGTTGAACATGATGTCATAGATGAAGAGAACTTTTAGAATGAACAAGGGAACAAAAACTTTGATGGAGGCCTACGAGCGAGAAAACCCTACTTCCTAAGGCTGAAGAACCATGCCACAAGATTCAATGAAATTTTTATGGAAACATATTTGGGGAAAATGGTGCCAAAATGAATCAGTAATTGTCATATGTTAGAAATAAAACCACACACATGGAATCTAGACTTGAAGTGGGGTGAACAACCACAAGAAGATTTTGCAGATATAAAATCATTCATTGAGGTAATTTTCTTCATTGAACACTTGTATTTTATGTAATTACTATTGCCAAATTAGTAGTTTTTAAATTTCAAAAACACTTTGATTTTGATAGTCATCCATATGCATGGAATCACATTGATGATTCTGTTAGAAAAGGAATATTGGTGTGAAGATCAACATGTAAAAAAGGATTACTATGAAAAGTACAAGAATGACCTAGAATTGATGATGAAGAAAGTTGAGAAAATACAACAATAAATATGAAACAAATCATAATTTATCTAAATGAATGGGGAACCAAAAAGTCTGTAGTATAGTCCTTTATATTTTATAATTTACTTCCAGATTTAATTTCTTAATTATTTATTTATTGTTTGCTGAGAAAATTTATGAGATCAACAAAGCAAATAGTGCAACAACAGTGATGGATCACATCACATAGTCTAAATTGTGGAGTTTCTATCAGACAAAAATGGTATTTTGTTAAGTTCCTTTTATGAATATCATTAACTCTTTTAGTATGGACAACAAATATCTTATAAGTCACGTATAGGTCACTAAAGAACAACCCAGATTACCCCTTAACATTTTTTTGGAAAAAATTTACGACAAAATCCCACAAATAGTTAGTTAGTATGCAAGTTTTTATTTCCTTCTTGAATAGAAATCTCCATATGTTTTGATTTCCTTATAGGAATCTTTATAACTACAATTATAAATATCTTAAATTTGGAAAACCAAGTAGCAAACTTATAACAATCAGATCTTAGATAAGTTGATGAGTTGACATGTGACATTAATTTTCATGTTTTAAAGCATGCAAAAAAGGCTATAGGATTTAAGGTATTTGAACAGGAAATGAAGAGACAGGACATAATGGTAAGCTATCTAAGTTATATATAAAATAATACTTGAGAAGGCAATGCAAGGGATGTATGTTGCATTACTTAACATGTTAACTGCAAGTTTCAACTATAAATTTAGCTATCTTTGTAATTAGTTCCCATTTCATGATACATTTAAAGAACTTACTCAAACACTATTTGGTTTTTAGAAAGATGTCTCTCAAATAATGACTTAGTAACAATAATCATAGGTAAATTTTAGTTAGATTCTCTATCATAATGTAATATTATATTTTTATGACATGATTGATCTATTTGTTCTAGAGTGGTGGTGTTAGTACTCAGTATGCAACAAAATATCCTAAAAATTTGGGCAATGTAGATGGGTTTCATAATGCATGTTCCACAAATGGGACTTATCCATATATCTTACATATGCAAGGTGGCACAAACCATCCAAGTGTAGGTTCATTTCATAGATAAGACAATATAAGTGGTGTTGATGTAGTCAAATTTTGTAGGTAATAAAATTCAAGTAGGGTTGGCGTAGGCATGCTTCCTAGACATAACAAATTCAAGTGGGTCTGGATTAGGCATGATTAACATGCAAGGTAATAAAATTAAACCTATTACAGTCATATTTCAAATGCAAGGTTTTGAAAGTGGATATTTTGGAGGCATGTTTCCCATCCAAAGTAGTACAAATAGACACTCACCAAGATTTCATTCACATGTACCTCATAACAACTATAGACTAATTTGGATGTTAATAATCACATACAAACATTGACATATACTTGTACTTTCTTAAAGGATATTGTTGTAAGTCGGTACCCTCATTTTGCTAACAATCCACAAAGTCACCCTCAAATAAAGAACATGCAAAGTAAATAATTCTATGTGTCCTTCACACCAATAGTTTACATTCAAATGAGGTATTTAATATTCTTTGAGCAATACTCTTTCCTATAGCAACTTTAAGTACATTCTACGTTGTCTACTAAGGATATGTAGACCTATATTCCACTATAAATTTACGTGCATAAGACTTGAATGCTAATTGGATCACATGGTTGGATAATTGTATTATGAAGACAATGCACTTTATAAATCTATTCAAGATTTCTATTTGGTTATCTTTGCCAACCTTAAGATATAGATGAATGGTTGACTTATATTTTTATTTATATATATTGGCAGGGTGAATTAGCATTTAAATATAGATTTAGACCCATAATGCACCTTGGATTACACCAGAATCAAATTATAAGGGTACTTTCGTTTTTGAACTACAATTTATGTATTTATGAGCCTTTTAAATTCTATTGATATAATGATTGGTGTCAATTTTAGGAGAAAAATGGAGATAATCATATGAGGGCTGACATTGATGAAGCGAACCACACCATTTGAAGGAATATAAAGGCATTATAGATCTTAGGAGTTCCATACATTATATGTTGATTTTTATCAATATCAAATTTTATATATTTTTAGTTCTAGTAACATTGACCACACAATGGATGGATAATATTTTAGTTTAATTATAAATATTGGTTTTTGGTGATTTGACATTCTTGTGTGAAATTTTGGTGTTTGAATGTTGTTATAATGTCATGTGAATATTATAAAAATATTTATTGAGATTTAAAATTTAAATTTTTTATAACTAAAAGTCGATATTTTTTAGGACAACAACTACTTAAAAATAAATATATAAATAAATAAATGATGTTTATTAGTCACTCATTAATATATTGAGGAAGCTTTTTATTCCTCAAAAATGTAATGATGAAGATCAAACCTGCCATAAAATTCTATTGATGAGGACTATATATCCCCTTAAAAATAATACTAAAGAAGGCATTAGCCCCTCCAAAATATACCTACATGCACAATCAAGTCCTTCAAAAATGTATCTGTGTGAATTAAAAAAGCCCTCAAAAATATATTTATGAGGGATAATATCCCCTCAATATAATATTTTTGAGGGTCACTTGGTGCATGACAATTGTATTTTTTAGGGTCACTGGTGTTTGTCACATGGTTTCTCTTCACGAACCATTTTTGAGGGTCATGCCCACAATTATTCCTATTTGTGAGGGCTTGTAGAGAGGAGTTTGTCACATTATTGGCCCATGAATAAAGACTAATTCTTTTGTAGTGATATGAGATGTATGCAATCCTGGAGATAGTCTTTTTGTAAGAGAATCTGAAATGATATACTATTGTGATCAATCACTTATCGTCTTGTAGTCAACTCGCTTATTAACAATATAGAGCTTTATGTCTAGGTGTCTACATGTGGTATTGCTTTTATCATTATTAGTAAAAGTAAGTGCATCTTCATTACCACAATATATTTGCATTGGCTTTTGAATTGAAACAACAAGCTTAAAACTTCTATCATATTCTTAATCCATATCTTCTGTGATGATGTTTCATGCAAGTTGTAAGCTTACCTTCCATGTTAGATGAAGTTGTAGTAATTTGCTTGACACTCCTTCATGACATTGCACCACCAGTTAGTAGGAAGATACATCATATTGTGAACTTTCTTCTGTCTAGACATCCAAGAAAATTTACATTTCAATATCCTGTAACCTCAAGGCAATCTTTGCTTCTATATGTAAGTGTGTAATCATTTATTCCTTGCATGTAGTGCATCACCTTCTTCACAACTTTTCAATGGTCAATGTCTGGGTTACTTTGGATAGAGATCACTTTTGAATCATGAGGGATGTATTTTATTGCATTACAACTTTCTTATATGGGATTTCTCAGACCTTTCTCTTAGACCATGATTTGTTTTCTTCGCAGGCAAGAAATTAATTGTCTTCTTAGAAAGTCCAATGCACCGTGTAGTCGGTAGTAGAGATAATTGTTGTGCTTGTACAGGAATCCAAACACTTAGTTAACCTATCAAAACTTGATAAAGATATTAAGTTAGGTCATGAGTCTTACAGTTATTAAGCTTCAAGTAGCTTGTTCCTCATTCATTGGTAAATGTTGCATAAACTATGTGACCTTATTCCTATCAGCTAAATGAGGGTGGGCCCTTTTGGAAGGTTTCTCCTATTTTATCGACATCTTCTGCTCTCCTCAATTCCATATTGATAACTAAGACATTCGTCTTAGTGTTCCTTCCACCAATAATGCAATTTACAAAGTCCAAAATCTCATATAGTTTCAACATTGAGTTAGGTTGTAATGTTTTTCTTAGTGATAGTCTTGTTATATGATTTGTTGTTTTTCATTTTATTTTATAAGTCAACATGGTATATATCCATCTCATCAATACTCTTGCAAGCATAGGTGAGTTGTGGTTATCGCTTGAACTAACATAAGTAAATATGGTTGTACTACTACAATTATAATTGCATTAATGTAGTTTTTTTATTCTTAAAGATAATCATGTTATATGATTCATTGTTGTCTTTTTTCCTTAAAGTCAAGGTGGTATGTATTCATTTTGTCCTCCTATTACAAGAAAATGAATAAAATTAAAGTTACAACTATTACCAAAAAGGATTTACATCTATTACTAAAAGGGAGAGAAGTAATGTGATAGTACTATTATTATTACAGTTTAGTTCAAAAATGAAGAGAAAAAATGCATCATAAGGGGGTGTCACATACTTGGTGGTGCAATTAAGAGTTAATTCAGTCCGTCATGTACTCAAATTCACCTAATCTAAAACATTTGATGATTTTTCTACCCATTTTACCTAAATACTCTTCATATATCTTGTGGTAAAGTGGGAAGTTTATCCTACTTATACCAACCATATATATTATGGACAACACTCAGGGGATAAACATGTATGGCACCCATATTACTCATGTTGACAACCTTAATTATAAGGGAAAAGGAATTTGATTAACAACACATCCAATCTACAGTTATTGGACTGAAACATGTGTAGTGAGAGACCACATTCTATCCATGTGAGGCCCAAGACTCACATGGTTTTTTCCTGAGAAAATTGAAAGGAGATGAAGTATCAGCCTCCAACTAAATAGTGTTTCCCATATAAGTTCTTGAAGGAATGACACTCTTATGTTATGATTTATAGTTTAAAAAGGGAAATTGCTATCTATAATGAGTTTGAAACTAAAAATTGAAATGTGATTGTCTCTATCTCACGAGACAAGCTACATAAGACAAAAGATATCATTGCTTCTGACACTTTGATGTGATTGCTACTATTTTGATTTGATGTTTTGTTAGTATTATCTATGATAGGGAGTAGAGATGAGAGAAGCAGTAGGATGAAGAGAAATATAAAAATAGGAAGGAATAAAATGGGGGGAGGAGGGAAGTAGTGGTATAATAGAGAAAACTAAAATAAAAATGGAGGGAGGGAGAAAATAAGAGAAAATAGAGAAAGGAAAAAATAGGAGGGGTAAAAGGGAAGTAGTGGGATCAAAGAGAAAGATAAAAACTATAATAGAGGTAGGAGGGAAGTTGTTAGAAACCATAGATGAATGTGTGACATAAAACACATTTTTACACACATGATTCCATAATTAATAATGAGATAGGATTGAAGTAGTAGGATGAGAGAGAAAAAGGAGGGAAGAGGGAAATCATGGGAAGAAAGAGAAGATGCGAGAGAAGGAATATGGAGATGAACTAACACAATTTATATGTGGTCAAAAATACATTATAACACATGTGAATATAAATAGAGAAGGGAAGTAGTGATAAGAGAGAGAAAGAGAAAGATAGGAGAGAGAAGGGAAGTAATGGGCTATAATTTTGTTATCATCTAGTAATGGATGTTTAATCTACACTCCAGTGTCTTGTTATCTTTGATCTGGTGTTTAAGTTTCCTCTCCTCCTCATTTCACTTCTCAATTCCCTCAACTTGTATTTTCTCTCCCAAATTTGTATTTGAGTGGAAAATAACACATTAATATGTGACCAAAAACACATTATATCACATGTGAACACAATAAAGGGAAGTAACACATTAGTATGTGACAGATAAGAATTTATAACATATGTTAACACAAGAAAAAAAGTGAAGTAGTGGAAAGAGAGAGAAAGATAAAATTGGAGGGAGAAGGAAAGTTGTAACATACTGAAACTTTGGACATTTTCTCTTTTTGACCTTCTTTCTAAGCATTTCCTTTCTTTTCTATCCTTTTTGGCTTTGGTGTTTAATTTGTGGAAATAATAGTTGTTTGGTGAACATTTGTTCATTATTATTGCCAACATATGGGTTTATGCACAAATACCTCAATAATTTGTTAATAAGGGTCTAATATGCAAATTTACCACTCATGTGAGATATTAATAAAATATATTCATTTTAGATCATTCCTTAGCCTTATGTGCAAGGAAGAGAAAAAGGAATGAATAATGTTGCTTTAAATATGTTAATGTGATATTGAATTAGTTAATATGGGAAATATTGGTAATATTGGATAATGGGCCAAAACTCATAAAAGGAAGACGAATTGGTTAGAGATAAGTTGAAATTCATTTTCCTTGGGTTTTAATTTTGCTTGGAGGTCAATTTTCATAATTTTGGGACAATAATAATTATATCTCTATTATTTTGAAAAGGAAAGGCGAGTTTTCCTCAATAATATGAAATAAAATATTTAATGACTCTAAAATTAGAAAATAATCTTGTATTTGTAATCTACACATTAAAAATAGCCTTTGGGTGAATTTTCAAGTAATTTGGATCATCTTTAATATATATGTGAAATCAGGAGAGAGAAAGTGTGTAGAACCTTAAAAATATTAAATAAATATACAAATAACTCCAACATGTATAATTTATCGCAAATATATATCCAAGACACTTAATGTGACTTGAGGGTGAAGTTTCATCAAATTTGGAGAATCATATAACCATTTATGATGGAGGAAAGAGAAAAAAGATTTGATTTATTTAACACATTAAACCTTTTCAAAAGGAAAATCTAATTATAAGTTTGGATTCCTCATATCGAAAATAGGTTGGGTGTCAAATTGCATTTAATTTGGTGTTTGTTTGCACCTCAAAATAGGAGAGAGAAAAAAAAGAAATTAATGTGACCACACTTTAGTCAAATTTTGATTTGGATAAGGTTTAAATGTCACACTTGCTTGATCATGCACCTGATCTGGACTTTTGGATCAGCAATCCAATGGCTCCTTCATGTCTTCTACCTTGAGCCCGAAGAGGAAACAAAATTGGTATATTTAGAATTTTCAAATCGCTTTCTCTCACTCGATTCTCCACGAAATCACACGATTTCTTTGCCTCTATGTTCCTTTTTTGGATTCCACACCTAACGAGACACTACTCATGATCTTTCATCACCTATATGTGATTTCCCTAAATCTCCTCCCCATTTATCTTGAATCCCATACTCCCAAAGCCCTAGAACTACCCTCCACACTTATAAATATGGTATCCCTGCCTCCGCGAGCAGCATTACAACTCTTCTCTCACACTAATTTATCTGTTTGTTGTTGTTTGTTCTGCTGCCAAGGTTTATTATTCTCTGGGTTTGTGGCTGTCCTCGTGAGATCATGGCAGAGCCTACAGACAAATTGTGCACTCTAGTGAGTTCGGCCAGGCTTCCTCTTTCTTTTTCTGCTACTAGTGAACACACACGTGCACATGCACATGTCATGTTATACACGTCAGATTTATATTAGATAAATTCATAAATTCAAATTTCATAAATAAATTTTCATACTCACAGTAATTAGTAGTAGACCATTCATATGTTCCAAAATCCTTTTTTATTAATAAAATTTCAATATAATGTAAATGTAGCCAACAACATAAATGTTTATTTGGTTATCATCTCATTTGGTTTTGCAAAGTTGAATGTGAGGTTTGCATATCATGCAGTGAATGTAATCAAAACCATATAAATAAAATAAAATATAATTGTTATGAATTTGATTTATGTAAACATGTTGTGTTGGTTGAGTTTTATATGCAAATGCATGTTGAATGTGATAAATATTATATATTACTTTGAGAAGAATTCAACTTACGTGATATTTTCATCATCAAATATTGAAGTGCCATTAGTTCATATAAGAATAAATATTTATGATGAACATGTGTAACAAGTCCATAATGAATATTTTGTTACAAAATTTATAGCATAGTAGAATAATACTAATGTTAATAAATACTTTTCTACAAATACATTAAAAAATTTAGTTACTATCATAATTTAAATACAATCAATGAACATAGGACTTGATTATAAGTTTTTTATTTCAATTATACATTAACCATTTTTAAGATAAAAATACCTATATACAATGTAACCATGACAAATATGTATGTATTTAATATTCCATGATATTATCACTTCCAACTGCACACTAATTTAATTTTGACGAAAAACAATTTTCAGAAAACTAATATTATTCTATATTGATATTTGTATATATAAATTTTATATTTTAATTTATTATGAAGTTGTGACACAAAAATATTATATAAAAAGAGGACAAAATTTTTATTACTGAAATATAAAATATTGTTCAAATTTCAACCCTATTGTAATTAAACATGAATATAACATTTAAACAAGAAAATTGAAATGAAAACATAATAAAGTAATACTTATAAAAGAATAAGATTCACCGAGGCACATGGTTGCTACCGTGCATGTGGATCGTGTATGTGTCATGCTTGTTGTATGCCTTCAAATGAGAGGACTACCAACAACGACGCATGGGTACACAACAAAAAATGTCAGTCTGCTCAGGCAGTGAGTCCACTATAACAGTGTGTGCATGATGTTTTAGATACCAAGTGCAAGACTGGGGAGGTAGATTGCATGCATCAATCCTTGCTCCATAGATGAGGATAATATAAGAAGAATATAGAGGATTATGGTGTTAGTGATGAATTAAATACAAAGAAGAACACCTACCATGGTGGTCATGAGAATCAGAGGATTTTGATTCGTGAACTTGCCATTCCTGCATGAATCATTTGTTTCTCTATTTTCTTCTACTCTCTATGCGCAGGTGCTTCCTCCTGATGTTCCAAAGTAGCTAGGAAAAGTGTTCCAACTATACCAAAACTCTCTTGTGTCGGACTCCCATTTTTTGATGGACAACACACAACTAACTCATTTCTAATCCAACGGTTGTGGTTTCTAGTGTATATTAAAGTTAAATCTCAATTATAATTTTCCAAAAGGATGGATGAATATATATAATAGTGACAACAGTTTTAAATCATTGTTTCTTGACAATCCAATCGATGAACTCTTAACTTGTCAAGAACCACTTGTAACCCGATGGCCACCTAGCTCAGATGGGGCACACACACACCCCACGGTTGTAGCGAGAGATCTCTATATCACCATGCTATGTTCCTTATTGTCTGGAAGATGACAAGGAAAAAGAATGACACATTAGACTCCACTAGTTAGGGATTGTGGACGGAGGAAAGAGACAATAGGAAATTCTAATTATGTACCCGAGGGTAAGTGTTTGTGAGGGCGCTATATGAAAAAACATGATTCCATACGTGGTCAGGTAGTCATGGCAAATTGTGGAGATCTAGTAATTGCAACATCGTGATCTAAAGTGAACGGAAGATGATGGGATATGTGAAGCAAAATGAAACTTTCTAACATGATTGGAGCAGGAGTAGTTACAAACTTAAAGAGAGCGGCTAGTGGAGTAATTACTGGACTTGAAAATGTCTTAGTAAATACGGAACCGAGAAGGTAATATAAATTTGAAACTCATTAATGTGATTGATTTTGATTTTTTGGGACAATAGTAGTCGCACACCTGTATTTCATCACAAAAATTCTTAATATCATTGAGAAATTTGTAATATTGTGATTCATATAAAATGCCAGATAAAGCAGTTAAATTTTGAGATAATTAAGGGAAATTAAAATACCAGAAAGTATTCATTCGATGTCTAAAAAGACAGGGGAGTCGGGAGTGAACACAAAGAAAAAGAATTGGAATTTACTTACAAGTGAATCATTTACTCTGTGACATATGTAGATGGGTCATATTTTTTGCTTAAGTGGAATTTTGGAATTTTTTTTGCAGATGTGTTTTTCAAAAATGGTTGTTGAATGATAAAAGATTGGATAAAAATCAATTATTTATTGGAATGCATAAAACATAATACAATGGATCAATCTTTTCTACTGAAGGTTCGATTCCATTTGTTGTTGACTACGACATAATAGTTGAGGGAGAGGGTAAATGTGGGAGGAGGTTAGAGTTGGGGAGTCCTTTTTAATGGGATAATAAAAGTGGGGAAGAGTAAATGTCTGGGAGGAAATTTGGAAATTACTTTTAATAGAATGAGGAAAAAGAGATTAAAAATTAAAGATAAATAAAGTGTGTGGGCCGAGAGGGGGTTGAGATCAGTTGTTATTTATGCAAGAAGGAAAAAAGTAACAAAAAAGTAATAAAATCCTTGAAAGAGTGAGAGAGAAAACACTGGTCGAGTTATCGTTAAGGAGAGACATGTGAGTCCAATAATAACAACATTGTGACTTGTGGACCAAGAATTTGTGAGATTGGAGAGCATAATACTATAAATTTATGGGAAGTAAAAAATGATTTTTCATAGTTCTACCATACGAAAAGGACTATTTAGAATGACAAAGGTTAAGTATAGAACTGATTTTTTAATCTTGAATGCATTGCACATAACATAACACATGGTTTCGATTTTGAATTTCACAATGGGATAATAAGAGAGGGGGATAGTAAATGTGGGAGAGGGATCTGAGGAACGGTTTCTTACCTTTTTGACTGGGAATATGGGGAGTGACAGGGGAGGGAAACGTGGAGATGGGGTGAATTGATTTGAGTGGGAAGTGGGAATGATTAGTTATGAAAATGAGTAAATTATGATTTAGAGGGGTGTAGTTGTGGTCCTTTTAGAGATAGTTGTCGAGAGTTAAATAGTATTATATCTGGCAGCCGTGTAATACCTAATATGATGAAGTTTTTGGGTTTAAATATACATATAGTATGTCAACAAGAAATTGAATAATAAATCAAACCCAAGCTATCTTGCAGGCATTATGTCAAACATATAGCGGTCGTATAAAACAACAACATTACATTATTCCTAAACAATAAATAAAATTGCTGAATTTAATTGGTTGTTGGTTCCGGCAACAAACCTGCAACTATCATATATATGATAGTGGATGGCAATATAATTTGCAATTGTACTACAACAACTACATTCGTATAATTCATTTTTTGAATTTTTTTGTGAGCCTCATTGTTAAGTTCCTGTGTGATCTTTCAGAGCAAAGTTCCATTCAGTGGCCTGACTTGGCAAAGCCAAACAAATATGGGAAAGACATATACAGTTTGTTTGATGGATATATGATTGAAAAGCGATGCTATTTCTGAGTGCATTCTTTGTCTTTCTTCATCATTGGGAATCTTTACCAAACAAAATTGTAAGAATCGTCACTAATAAAGTTGCCTGATGGATTATTTTTAAAAATAAAGGCGATCAATCGAGAAGAAAGTTGATTAGAATTGGACTCCACAACATCAGAATGCATACGTTTCTATTTTTTTTTCATTAAAAAAGCTCAGTGAAGATGATGTTGTCTTCTACGTCATGTAGGAATAGCTTTGGACGAGAAGGACGAACCACCAAGGCAGACCGGGCAACCCTTCTTCTCATCCTTCTTTCCTCGTCTTGACCTTCTTACTTGCAATAAAAGGAGCAGTAAGTGGAGTAGTAATGGTGTGGACGTGGATGTATCTGGATCAAACCTTGCATTTGGTTGGCATGGCTGCGTCCCAGATCGATACCCAAATGAGGACCCTCGTGGTTCTATTTATAGGCACTGGTCAGGTCCTCACATTTTCAGCATGAGTCCGCTCTAAATGGTTTGGAGC
This sequence comes from Alisma plantago-aquatica, assembly GCA_963693085.1. NCBI lineage: Eukaryota > Viridiplantae > Streptophyta > Magnoliopsida > Alismatales > Alismataceae > Alisma > Alisma plantago-aquatica. The sequence goes on from OY856413.1 coordinate 718,654,555, forward strand.
AACCAATCTTGCTTGAATGGTTTGGAGCAAATGGTCTTGGATATCGTTTGATGGCCAAATGGTTTTGTATTAATTTTCCTTCAAATGGTTCTGGCTTTAACGGTCTCTGCCTCTGATCGGTCTTGAGGCTCTGTCCAAACAATCTTGTAAATCTATGACCATACGGTCTTCAGCAAATCATCGTCGGTCTAGAGAGTATCCGTTGACCAAATGGTCTTGAAGACTGAATAGATCCAAACGGTCTTGGGACCGTGTACCACCAAACGGTTTTGAGCTCTCACGGTCTCGGGAAAATGGTATGCATCCCATCGGTCTTCACTTCCAAATGGTTTCTACTCCAAATGGTCTTGGCTCCAAATGCTCTTGAAAGCTCTGGCATTCAAACGATCTTGGGTCCAAACGGTCTTGGCTTCAATCGGTCTTCACTTCCAAACGATCTTGGGTCCAAATGGTCTTCGTCATCCAAATGGTCTTGGGTCCAAACAGTCTTGGGGACCATTTGGGTAGGTGGTAGATGGAGGACCGTGTGAGTGAATGGCTAAGATCGAGAGGTGAAAAGTGAATGGGTAGACTGCTAGGGCAAACCGTTTGGTAAAGAACGATTGACCAAGACCGAATAGGCAAAACCATTTGGTCAAGAACGATTGATCAAGACCAAGATTGAGAGGATGTTTGGTGAGTCTAGTTGATCCTCATCATGACCTGTATAAAATCAATATAAATCTAGTTAATAATCTTGATAATTGAATCAGTTAAGAACTCTTGCATTTTCTGAGATTTAGGAGATGAAATCAAAAGTATTGAATCGAGTTGGTACCAAAAAGGGTGACTGAAAATCATGATGAATAGAGATCCATCAGAATACCCCAAACTTAAATATTTCTCGTCCTCGAGTAACACAAAATCTAAAATAGTCGCCAACAGAATACTTTCAAAACGTGTGATTGCCTCCTCTTCACATCATGATTGCTTCTCTCTACTCAGTATGACTAAGCATCTCAACTTCCTGAGACCACTGAACACATCTCACCATATCTTTGTTCCTGGGTTTGTTTTCCCACATCACTTCCTCCTAACTTTTTCAAACAACAAGCATGTCAAAGAGTTTTGTAAGAGTCCAGAGATACCCGCAGAACAACAAGTGTGCATCTGATCTGACACTGGTGTTTTTCAGGATAGAAGAGGCATTTATTGTACCTTTAGGTGGAAAGGGAGTGAAGGGTGGTTTGGAAGGAAGAAATAAATCTCTCCTCTATTCGACTCAAGATTTTTTTTATATCATTTGCAATTTCATTTATTGCATTTTTTTGTGCGAATCTCTCCTCTATTCGACTCGAGATTGCATTTTTTGTGTGCGCTTTGGCATCTTTTCTTGGTGGTATGCCCCTATTATTTTGCGAGGGATATGGAAGAAGTGGATATAGAGGGAAGTAGTGTGCCACCCCGAACTTAGGGTTTGGCACTATTTTGGCTATTTTTGTTTCTTTTTGATAGACGGAGGGGTACAAAGATGATAGAAGAAATGTAGAAGAGAGTTCAGATCAGAATGCCACTTGATTTACAATTCAGTGCACTGGGTTGTTCTCTTTATCATACTCTGCTTTAATAATGACTTGATGAAGATCCGGTGGGGATTCCATGTTATTGTTCCACTATCCAGTTAAGAAGCACAATGTGTTTGATCTCTATCAGTTCGACAGACACTTGCCATTTTTGCATAAAGATCATGATGTTAGGATTCATAAGCTTTACATGATGATTTCAATCAAAAGGCTAGTTTCAAAAGGTGGTCCTCTTGAGGATTTGCTTTGGATAAGGAGGGTATAATGATTCAAAATGCATAGCCGGCAAGGTAATGGTTTTTAATGAAATAGAAAGCGTCAAAACTTCATCAAGTATCTATTCAATTTCTTTGAAAAACCTTTAAAAATTTTGAAAAAATTTGATCAAAGATGCAACGATGGTATCTTAAGTCTGAAATAGATGGGTGAAGGTGGAAAGTAAAGTACGTACCACCCACCCTCCACCCCGAACTTAGAGATTTTCTCATCCTAAGCAAACCCTAAATCCAAGATGGAGGGGAAAATTCATGTCGTTTGGACCACCGGATGTGGTTGCGTACCAAGTAGCGTGCTCCATCTGAAAATCTCAAAATGAAGATCAATCAGAACTCAAAATGGCATCTCGTGATGCGATTTTTATTTAGTGCAAACTTATCTAAAATTTAAAAACAAAATTAAGGAAAATTCTAATTAAAAGTAAAAATGAATTTATTGATCGGGTTGCCTCTCGACAAGCACCTTTGTTTTATGTCGATGGCTCGACTGAACCCTTTAATTTTATGGTGGATATGTTGGATTGGAAAGATCTAGCATTGCTACGGTGCATGTGTCAGCTGAGGTGAAATATCTCTTCAAACATTGACCATTTTCCACAAATTTACTTGACTTTTCACTCCATAAAGAGAAAGCACCATGTGGGGAGATGCTCTTGACAATGTAAGGCCCAGACCATCGAGAACCAAGTTTCCCTGGGAATAACTTCAGTATTGAGTTGAATAGAATAACTTGGTCTCCCACTCGTAAGTATTTTCTTTTTAGATGACCATCGTGCCAAAGTTTCGTACGTTCTTTATAGATTCATACATTTTCATAAGATGTCATCCAGAGTTCTTCCAGCTCCTAAAGTTGTAGAATCATGGCTTGGCCTGCTTTCTTCATATCAAAATTTTGTTGTTTTATTGCCCACCATGCTTTGTGTTTGAGTTCTACAGGCAGGTGGCATGGCTTCCCATAGATTAACTGAAATTGTGTAGTACCAAGGGGAGTCTTAGGAGAAGTTTGGTAGGCCCACCATGCGTCATTGATTTTAACTGACCAATCGTTTTGATTGCGGCCTACTGTCTTTTCCAAAATAGCCTTGAGTTGACAGTTAGAAACCTCTACATGTCCACCTATTTGTGGATGGTAGGGTGAGGCTACTTTGTACGTTACGCCATATTTTCTCAACAATGATTCAAAGCTTCTTTCCAAGAAATGAGATCCTCCGTTGTATATCATAGTGCATGGGACTTTGAAATGGAAAATAATATCTTTGAACAGTTTGATGACGGGTTTGGAATCTCTAGTAATAGTTGGTATGGCTTCTACCCATTTTGAGACGTAATCCACCGCCACTAGGATGTAGGAAAATCCAAGAGAATATGGGAATGGACCGATGTAGTCCACACCCCAAACATCAAATATCTCGACTTCTTGCCACAACTTCAGTGGCATCTCATCTCTCTTTTTTATGTTACCCATTCTCTGACACTTGTCACATGATAAGATAAAGTAGTAGGAATCTTTGGATATGGTTGGCTAAAAGAAACCACATTGCAAAATTTTTATAGAAGTTTTCTTAGAACTCATATGGCCTCCAAATGGGGTTGAGTGACATTGCTCTAAAATAAGTTGAGTTGCTTCTTCAGTGATACAACGTCTATAGAGACCGTCAACACTGAGCTTGAAGAGGTACAACTCATCCCAGTGATACTGCTTCACATCATGCATGAATTTCTTCAGTGCATTTCCGGTGCATTCAGGGAGGATCACGCTAGCAGTGAGATAGTTCACATAATCCAAGTACCAAGGGGTAGCTTATGTAACCTTCATAAGCTGGTCATTTGGAAGAGAATCATCAATCAGGATCTTCTCGGTTTCTAGAGTGTGGATGTGAATGAGGTGGTCTGCCACAACATTCTTTGTACCTTTCTTATCTCTTATCTCCAGATCAAATTCTTATAGGAGGAGAATCCATCTTATTAACCTGGGTTTAGCATCTTTCTTCTCTAGGAAGTAACATATAGCGTTATGATCTGTGTAGACAATGACTTTTGAACCAATGAGATAGGACCTAAACTTGTCAAAGGCATATACGACTGCCATGATAGATTCATCAGGTACATGTTTCTTCCTGAACAACAAAGGCTCCAAGTGTTGGGAGGTTTTGAAGAACATGGCTAAAAATCAAGCTTGGGGTGAAAGAGACAGGCCAGAACAGGTTAAATCTACAGGTGATGCCAAGGCCATTTCAAGCTTTGAATGAGAAGATGGACTTACTAGCCAAGAATCTCCTAGGGAAATATGATGAATCCTCCATATTCATCCTCACAATCACCAATTCTTGGGTTTTTTGTGCCTCATATCAACTGATCTACCCTTGTTTTGGTTTACTCTAAGTATCTCCTCCATTTCATGTAAATAGTGCATTGCTAGTTCTAATTACCTTAGTTTTCAGTTTATTGATCTCATCCTCCCTTACTCACTAACTTTCTTCTCCGTAGATCATCCTTGACCATTGCCACCATCAACGGTCTTCCGTCATCAACACCCTTCATCTACTCCACCTTCCATCAATAACCACCATCATCACCTTGGTGTGAAACACCTCTCCATATTGAAGTAGAGGCACAGAACAATCATCCTTATTATTATTTAATCTTATTTCTTGAACCAGAGCAGACTATCTGAGATATATGTAAGCTCAATATCACATATTGACTCATGTGTGTGTTGCCACACTTTTCTCAATCTTGCTAATCAAGAGGTCTTGGATACCATACTCCCTTAAGAGGGACAAATCTCATCTCTATCACTCACATTCACTCCCCATGTGTCACAGTTACCCAATCATTATCTTTATAACAATCTATGTTTTAGGATTACGTTTGATGATGTCAAAGCGTAGCGAACGACATGTGATGAGTGTAGTGATTTTAGGTCTAAGAACCACAAACACCACTATCTCTATAAGATGTGATTCTGACTTACCTAATTAAGATTTACATATATCACTCTTATGGTGGGTCTGTTTGATATATTGTTCTCTAACATATATCTATGTGCTTGATTTGATATCGCCATAGTATGACTAATGAGATTTTGTCATCAACCAACTCACACTTTGATCTTATATGTCATTGTTGTCTATTTACCTTCCACAATAACAAGCGATAAGGGACATAACAAGAATGTATATACTCTTAACATCTCTATGATCTCATTGTTCATGTCCTCAACCTGAAGACATACATCATTGAATAATATCATTTTCTAGACATTTATTATGTTATTTTATTATCTCATAATTGAACAAACATAATAAATTGGAAGGTTGCTTTTATTATTACTCAAATTATTTATAATTTATGCTATTACAATCATCACATGATTAGCTCTCTGGACATATATACCAACATCTAATACTCAGGTCCAATGTGAGATCTAGTGATGGCCTAATCACCCAGCTCAGACCACGCAAACTTCATTCCCTAGTTCCTGATGTTGTCATTGCTGACTGTGTCAATGATCTCTCTCATCCTCATAAAGCTGAACAATCACACCTTACTAAATCCATATTCCCCTTTCTACTATTTTTCCTCTCACCCATGTATGAATTTCCATGTCTCCCCGGTTGCATGCCGCAATGTTGATTTAGCTGAACCACCGCCACCGGCAAGCATCGTCATGCTTTGGGAAACTAGAGAAAAGACCAACATTGTAACTAGAACCATCGTCATTCTAGACATTTATTACTTTATTTCATTATCTCATAATTGAATAAACAGAATAAATTATAAGTTTGCCTTTATTATTAATCAAATTATTTACAAATTATGTCATTACGATCATCACATGATTGACTCTCTAGACGTAAACACCAACATCTAATACTCAGGTCCATTGTGAGATCTAGTCACCCAGCTCTGACCACACAAACTTCCTTTCCTAGTTCCTGATCTTGTCATTGTTGACCGTGTCAATGATCTCTCTCATCCTCATAAAGCTGAATGATCACACCTTAATAAATCCACATTCCCCTTTCTACTATTTTTCCTCTCGCCCTTGCCTCCCCGGTTACATGCCACAATGTTTATTTAGCCGAATCACCGCCGCCGACAAGCATCGTCATTCTTTGGGCGCCTGATATTGTAACCAGAAGCATCGTGTGGATGCGAGTCCTGAGGCAAAGCATGACGGAATCATGTGTGCTAAGGAGATTTGTGTCGTGTACCTTGCTTGACCCAACAAAATTGCCGCCGCATTTGGCCTATTCATGCGGACGCATTGCAAGGTGGAATTAGTCTTTGTCCAACGTCTATTGCTACCCGAAGACTACTTAAGTTCTAGAACCATGATCGATCACGATCTTGACGGTGTGGGGTTTGTATTTGAAACCTATGATGGAAAATGTCACGACATATTGGGCCATGAAGTCAGTAGAAGGGAACGATTGGAGCTAAAAGAATGTAGAGGAAGAAATTAAATCCTATCACTTGATTCTCACAATGACTACTGAATTTATACTTAAATCAAAGAGCTATAAAGAAATCAAATATATGTTGGAGGTACATATTTGAATTCGAAGAAGCTTCCATGATTATGAGTCCTGATGTTATTATGAGTTCTTATGTGAAGTAGTGATAGCAACACTCAAAACAACAGAGAAAACCTTCAGAGCGGAAGCGAGGAACATTCTCGAGCAAAAGCAAAAGCATACGTGAAGAAGGACTCAATTTCTCTCTTTGAGTGGGTTCTTCGATTGATGGAGTCGGTTACTGATAGATTCCATGGAGAGAGGACCAAGCCTTTATTTATATTATCTTTATTGTCTCTCTTTCCACTATGAAGAGACACGACTATTTTTGGGAACCTGCCCATCCCAAATAGATGCATCCCTTTGGGAAATACTTAATAATAAATGTATACATAATTATTTTAGGACACACTAATAAAGGAATATTCTAACATTTTCTCACTTGGCCCAAAATTCCATTGCAATAATATTTATTCATTTTTCATTTATGCTCAACATAAACACCTATATATAACCGAATGAGATATGAGTCATAGCGATTGATACCCAATAAGGGAACTCTCCCTTCTATGTACTATAATATCTAAATATCTTATATGTAGTGATATAAAATGTGACACCCCGATGCACCACAAAAAAGATTACTCAAAACCCAACATGGAATTATAACTAAATAAGAGGAATACCAAAAAAACTCAAGAAATTAAAACATATAAGTCCACAAGCTAGCCACAAGCATTACACGTCATATCACACAGTGTTTACATCATTGTTCACAATCATTCCTTTCGTCAACCAATTACATGAGATATAGTTTCACATATATACATATACACATGCCATATCTTACATGCACAAGCCAAAAACCTCGTATAAAATCTCTACAAAACACATTGAAAATACCTCCAAAGCCCTAAGTGTACATGAATGAATCTAGGACTCTAACACCAAAAGACTAGCAGCACATCGAACCTTATCAGCTACTGCTCTTGTTGCTGTTCTTTCTCAGTTGCACGATCTCGACCTTATCATGCACAGCCACCTAAAAGATGTGGAAAGCCACAGGGTGAGATCAAACATCCCAGCGAGAGACATAACTCTTTACCAATGTCTATTAAAACACAGATAAAATGAAGCAGATAGATAACATGATTACTAACCGAGCAGTTTCGGCTAAACGCTATGTATCCAACAGATAAAGCATGTTAAACAATTTAGATAGTTAACACTGATAAGTAGAACAATTAATATTCTATAAAGGAATATGAAGAACACATATATTCTCTATCAGTAAAACTATACAAAGGCAAGGAAAGACTTCAACCAATGTTATTCATATTTATCCCTATGCAAATACACTACACGACTGTATTATGTCTTTTATTATGCCCTGAGGAGATGATGTATACCACTCATTATCCAACTGACCACTGCTAAGTCAAAATTAGTGCCATGCATGGTCAGTGGAAAAGCCAAAATCCATGACCTCCCCAACACCTCTTGATCAGTACATGAGAAAACACCACAAAGACATATTAAGTCTAACTGTAAAACAACCTAGCTTGCCTTGGTATATAGGCACACCACTAGTGAAATTGAGCAACAAACCACAGTCATACTCCTACTAGGGTATGGTCAAAACCAATCCGGTAAAGTATCACAAGTATATACTGAATCACATCACTGAGCTATGGTCTATAGTCACACTCCTGCCATGGTATGACCCACAACCAATCATGTGAATGTGTATACTCTACAATATACGACTCCGAGCTTCCACTAAGGGGAAACCTATTTCACCATCCAATAAGGACTGACATTGAAGATGGATCTATGGCATAGGGTAAACTACATGATTAAGGTTCCACTTGATTAGTTATGCGAATTAAGTGTCTTTTAGCCTCAGTCAAGTTACAAAGTGCAAAGCCAGGACAAACTCTACAAGACAACTTTAAAAGACATAAAACATATAAGGTGTGAACTTATCACATCATCACATAGCACTATAGAACTTCCATTCACAAGTCCATCATCACTGTCATCCAACCATACAAGGCTATCACCAATGTCACATCACTAGATGGCCCATCCCCTCACGGATCATACACTTATGACCTCAAGAAATCTCATTCTATTTCTAGTTTGAGAATCAACCTCATTTATCGACATTCCACCCTACATATAGAAGTTCTCATAACATAGGGAAGAACAAGATGAAAGCAAGCAGGTAATCAAGCTACAAACATTATAAATTAACAACGAAATGGAAAGTTATATAAATTGCCTTGGAATGTTAAATGAAAAGACATGAAAGCATGGGCAGTGGGGCTAGTCCCCGCACCCCAATGAAAAGTGACTACTCGCTTATGATGCGAGAAGAAAGAAGAATAAGAGAGAGGAAAGGTTCGGCCATGAGCATGATGCAGAAGGTAGTCGCAGCTCAATGAAGATGATGCAGTCTTCTACGTCGTGTCAGAGCAGATCTGGACGAGGAAGAAGGACCACCGAGGAAGACCAGGAAGACCTTCTTCTCCACCTTCTTTCTCTTCTTAGACTCCTAGCTCACAGTAAGAGGAGGTGTGGGCGGTGTGATAATGGCATGGAAGGAGGATGATGGTGTAGAGGATAAAGCTTGATCAAACCTTACACTTAGGTAGCCTATCGACATCCCTGGATCGATGCCCAAATGAGGTCCCTTGTGGTCATATTTATAGGCTTGGATGGGGTCCTCACATTTTTGTTGTGAGTTTGCTACAAACGGTTTAGAGCAACTAGTTTGCTTGAACAGTTTAGAGCAACCAGTTTGCTTGAACGGTTTGGAGCAAACAGTTTTGGAGACCGTTTGACATCCAAACGGTCTTGGAATATATGACCATATGGTCTTGGAGACCGAACAGATCCAACCGGTCTTGGGATTATGTCTTCATACAGGCTTGCAGACCGTTCAAATGACCAAACGGTATTACGGAGGAACTGCCCATACGGTCTTGGAACTTTTCCTTCAAATGGTCTGAAACCGACAGGTGCCAATCGATCTTCACATGCACTGGCTTCAAACGGTCTTCAGCGGTAGCTAGCCAAACAGTCTCGGGACCATATGGCTCTCAAACGGTCTTGGGACCAAACGATCTTGCTCTTCATTGGTCTTTACTTGAGTGTCCAAATGGTCTTCATCCAAACAGTCTTGAATCTTCGTCGTCCAAACGGTCTTGAGGACCGATGGCCTCCGATCAGTATTCATTGTCCAAACGGTCCTTGGTCCAAATGGTCTTGAAACCGTTAGGCGTCATATGGTCTTGAGACCTTTTGTGCTCAAGCGGTCTTAAGACTGTATGGGCTCAAACGGTGTTGAAACTGTTTAGGTAGAATAGTGAGAGGAGGACCATGTAGGTGAATGTCGAAGACCGGTAGGTCAAAACCGAGTGGGTAGGCCGTTAGGGCAAACCATTTGGTCAAGACCGTTAGGGAAAACCGTTTGGTTAAGACCGATTGGTCAAGACCAAAGTTGAGTGGATCTCGAGCGAATTCCATACGATAGTTGAACCTAGTCAAGACCTGCACAAATTCAATATAAATCTAGTTAATAATCTTAGTAATTGAATTAGTTAAGAAATCTTGCATTTTGTGAAATTTAGGAGATGAAATCGAAAGTATTGAATCGAATTGGTCCCAAAAAGGCGACTGAAAATCGTGATGAATATGTATTCATCAAAACACCCCGAACTTAAATGTTGCTTGTCCTCGAGTAACACAAAATCTGAAATAGTCGCCAAATGAATACTTTCCGATCATGTGATTGTCTCCTCTTCACATCACGGTTGTTCCTTTTCTACTCAGTATGACTAAGCATCACAACTTCCTGAGACCACTGAACACATCTTACGATATTTTTATTCCTGAGTTTGCTTTCCAACTTCACTTCCTCCTCACTTTTTCCAACAACAAGCAGTCAAAGAGTTTCGTAAGAGTCCATAGGTAGCCTTAGAACAACAAGTGTGCATCTGATCTGACACTGGTGTATTTCAGGGTAGTGGAGGCATTTATTGTGCCTTTAGGTAGAAAATGGAGTGAAGGATGGTATGAATGGAAGAAGTAAATCTCTCCTCTATTTGACTCGAAATTTTTATTATATTATTTGCAATTTCATTTATTTTATTTTTTGTGTGAATCTCTCCTCTATTTGACTCGAGATTGTATTCTTTTGTGTGCGCTTTGGAAGAAGTAGATATAGAGGGGAGTGGCATGCCACCCTAAACTTAGGGTTTGGCTATTTTTGTTTCTTTTTTATGGATGGAGGGGTACGAAGATGATAGAAGAAATGTAGAAGAGAGTTCAGATCAGAGTGCAACTTGATTTACAATTTTGTGCACCAGGTTGTTCTATTTATCGTACTCTACTCAAATAATGACTTGATGGGGATCTGGTGGGGGTTCCATGTTGTTGTTCCATTTGTCAGTTAGGAAGCACGACGTGTTTGATCCCTATCAGTTTGACAGACACTTGCCATTTTTGCGTAAAGATCATGATGTTAGGGTTCACAAGCTTCACAAGATGATTTCAATCAAAAGGTTAGTTTTCAGAAGAAGGTCCTTTTGAGGATCTGCTTCGAATAAGGAGGGTTTAATGATTCAAAATGCATAGAGATCGAAGGAAAAGTGTCAAAACTTCATCCAGTATCTGTTCAAATTTCTTTGGAAAACTTTAACAATTTTGAAAATTTTGAAATTTTGGTAAAAAATGCAACGATGAAATCTTAAGTCTGAATTTGACGGGTGAAGGTGGAAAGTAAGATACATACCACCCACATTCAACCCCAAACTTAGAAATTTTCTCAGTTCAAGCAAACTCTAAATTCGAGATGGAGGGGAAATTTCATGCCGGTTGGACCACCATATGTGGTTGCGTTCCAATCAGTGTGCGTCCTCCATCTGAGAATCTCAAACATAAAGACCATTCAGAACTCAAGAAAACATCTCACAATGCAATTTTATTTGGTGCAAAATTTTCTAAAAATTAAAAACAAAATTAAGAAAAAAATTCTAATTCAAAATTGAAACTAAATATGAATTTATTGATCGGGTTGCCTCCCGACAAGCACCTTTGTTTTGTGTTGATGGCTCGACTTGGTTTATTCAACTTTTATAGTGGATATGTTGGATTGATGAGTTCTAGTATTGCTTCGGTGCCTATGTCGGCTGAGGTAAAATATCTCTTTAATCGTTGACCAGTTGCCACAAATTTGCCTGACTTTTCACTCCATAAAGAGAAAGCACCGTGTGGGGAGATGCTCTTGACGATGTAAGTCCTGAGCAGTGAGAATGGAGTTTTCTTGGTAATAGACTTAGTCTAGAGTTGAACAGAAGAACTTGGTCTCCCACTTGTATGTCCTTTCTTTTTAGATGGCCGTCGTGCCAAAGTTTTGTACATTCTTTATAGATTCGTGTATTCTCATAAGTTGTCATCTGGAGTTCTTCTAGCTCCTGGAGTTGTAGAATCCTGGCTTGGCCTGCTTCCTTCATATCAAAATTAAGTTGTTTAATTTCCCACCATGCTTTGTGTTCAAGTTCAACAGGCGGGTGGCAGGACTTTCCATAGATCAACCAAAAAGGTGTTGTCCCAAGGGGGGTTTTAAAAGCAGTTCAGTAGGCCCACAATGCGTCATTGATTTATACTAACCAATCCTTTCAATTGCGGCTTACAGTCTTTTCCAAAATAGCCTTGAGTTGATGGTTATAAACCTCTACCTGTCCATGTGTTTGTGGATGGTAGGGTGAGGCTACCTTGTGAGTTACACCATATCTCCTCAGCAATGCTTCAAAGCTTCTTTCCAAAAAATGAGAACCTCCGTCGGAAATCATAGTGTGTGGGACTCTGAATCGGGAGAAAATAATATCTTTGAACATCTTGATGATGGGTTTGGAATCACTAGTGATGGTCAGTATGGATTCAATCCATTTTGAGACGTAATCTACCACCTCTAGAATGTAGGAAAATCCATGAGAAGATGAGAATGGACTCATATAGTCCACACCCCAAACATCAAATATCTCAACTTCTTGCCACAAGTTCAGTGGCATCTCATCTCTCTTTGTTATGTTACCTGTTCTTTGGTATTTCTCACATGATAGAACAAAGTCATAGGAGTCTTTGGATATGGTTGGCCAAATGAAACCGCATTGCATAACCTTTAAGGAAGTTTTTTTAGAACTCATGTGGCCGCCAACTGGGCCTAAGTGACATTGCTCTAAAATAAGTTGAGCTTCTTCTTCAGCAATACATTGTCTGTATAGGCCATCAACACAGAGCTTGAAAAGGTACAACTCATCCAAGTAATATTGTTTAACCTCGTGCATAAATTTCTTTAGTGCATTTCTAGTGTAGTCAAGGTGGATGACACCCGTAGTTAGGTAGTTCACATAGTCCACATACCAAGGGATAGCTTCTAAAACTTTCATAAGTTGGTCGTATGGAAGAGAATCGTTGATGGGGATCTTCTCAGTTTCCAGGGTGTGGATACGACTAAGGTGATCTGCCACGACATTCTCTGTACCTTTCTTGTCTCTTATCTCCAGATCAAACTCTTATAAGAGGAGAAACCATCTAGTTAACCTAGGTTTAGCATCTTTCTTTGCCAGAAGGTAACGAATAGCGGCATGATCCATGTATACAATGGCTTTTGAACCCATGAGGTAGGATCTGAACTTGTCAAAGGCATACATGACCACAAGAAATTCTTTCTCGGTAGTTGCATAATTCCTCTGAGCTTCATTGAGGGTTTTTGATGCATAGTAGATCACATAATGTTTCTTTTATATACATTGGCCCAAGATAGCACCCACAACATAATTTCAAAAGGGTGATCTCAATCAGGGGCTCTGATGATGGGTGTTGTTGTTAGAGCATGCTTTAGAGGGTTGAAACTCTTAACACATTCTTCATCAAAATTGAATTCAGCATCCTTTAGTAGCAAATTTGTCATCGGCTTGGTTATCTTTGAGAAATCCTTTATAAACTGTTGGTAAAATCCCGCATGACCTAGGAATGCACGAACCTCCCTTACATTTGTTGGGATGGAGAGCTTGGAAATTACTTCGATCTTGTCCTTGGCTACTTCAATTCCTTGATTACTGACCCTATGGCCGAGGACAATGCCTTCCTTTACCATAAAGTGACACTTCTCCCAGTTTGACACAAGATGTGCTTCTTCACACCGTTTGAGGACAAGGAAGAGGTGTTTTAGGCATGAGTCAATTGAATCTCTGTATACAGAAAAATCATCCATAAAAACTTCCATAATTGTTTTAGTGAGACCAGAGAATATGGCAGCCGTGCAACGTTGGAAGGTTGCAGGTGCATTACAGAGGCCAAACGGCATTCTTCTGAATGTGTATGTTCTGAATGGGCAAGTGAAAGTAGTTTTCTCTTGGTCATCTGGATGTATGGGTATTTGATAGAATCTAGAGTAACCATCGAGATAATAGAAATGTTCTTGATGAGCCAACCGTTCAAATACTTGATCAAGAAAAGCCATTGGGAAATGATCTTTTTTGAGTTGCCTTATTTAACTTTCTATAATCAATGCACATCCTCCATCATGTAATCATTTGAGTGGGGATGAGTTCATCATTTTCATTTCGTATCACAGTAGTTCCACCTTTCTTTGGGACCACATGCACGGGACTCACCGATGGTGAATCCGATATCGGATAGATTATCCTAGCAGTGAGTAGTTTAATGACTTCAAGATGGACTACTTCCTTCATATTTGGATTCAATATGCATTGATGTTCAATAGTTGGCTTGTGATCTTCCATCATGGGGATTTTCTTCATGCACAGTGCTTGACTAACCCCAGTGAGGTCTCTCATCTTATAGCTGATTACTTTTCTTCTTTCCTTCAATTCCTTTAAAAGTTTGTCTTCGTGTTCCACCGTTAGATTTGAATTTATGATGACTGGGCAGATCTTGAGTTCATCTAGAAACTCATATTTCTATCCTTCTTGTAGGGGCTTCATTTCAGGAGCTTGTGGCTTTTCACATGCTTCTTCAGTAACATCCACTGATTTTAGTTCCTCAATCTTAGCTTTAGGATCTTCTTCAGTAGTATCAAGGTGGAAAACACAACTTTTCACTTGTTGATCATCTGAACTTTCTACATTCATATTGGTGAGGGTCATACCTAAAGGATCTTCTTGTTCATAATCCTCTTGTGTTAGGAGTGACATCTTCTCTTTGCACTCAATCAAGTAGACTTCCTCTTGCATGCTTGGCCTTCACATGGTTTCAAAAACCTTGAATTCGAGAGTTTCTTTACCTAACCTGAGCAGCAAAGTTCCTGCTTCAACGTCAATCAGAGATCTTGCAGTGGCAAGGAAAGGTCATCCAAAGATGAGAGGGTATCTAGTGTCTTCCTTTATGTCCATGATGACGAAGTCATAAGGGATGTAATAATCTTTGCCAACCTTAACGGGGACATCCTCAATGATTCCTAAGGGTAGAGTCACAATGTTATCTGCAAGTTGTATTGTCATTCCGGTCGGGAGTAATTCAGCAAACCTTAGCCTTTTGCAAAGGCTAAGTGGCATGATGGAGATACTGGTGCCAAGATCAGCCAATCCTTTCTTACACGATGAATCACCGATATGGCAGGAGATCCCAAAAGATCCTGGATCTTTCTTCTTCTTGGGCATCTTACTCTGGATGATGTCTGGAGTAGTTGTTGCTAACTTGATTGTTTCATATTCTTCAGTTATATATATCCTGGTGAGAAGTGACTTCAAATACTTTGTCCAAGCTGGTATCTCAGCCAGTGCATCTAGAAAAGGTATATCAACATGAAGCTTTTTCATGGCTTCCTTGAACTTGTTGAATCGAGTGTCAAGTTTGGTCTATGCCAAATGAGCTGGGAAAGGTATATGAGGCTTGTACATAGGAATATTAGGCTCTGGTGTAGAGCTCCTTCCTCTTCTGTAGTAGGTTTTACATAATTTTCTTTTTCTGACTTATCACTACTTGGTTGTTCCTTCGGAATAGGTTCAGGTTCTTTGTCAACTTGATCATTCACCTGGTCCTGTTTATCTATGACAACCACTGGTTTCTTAGTAGAAGGGTCAGGATATACATTACCAGAACGAGTCATAACAACCTTCAATTGCTCAGGATGTTTAGGGTTGTTCTCCAGTTGACCAGTAAAGGCTTCAAAAGGTGACTTCACGCTAGATGCAAGTTGATCTAGTTGAGATTCAATGGCTTTCTGATGTGCTTGCTGGTTAGCTATCAAAGTTTGTTGGTTAGCTATCATGGTTTGATGTGACTGCAACATCTTCTCAATGGTCATTAGTTTGTCATCAAGAGAAATGGGTCTGGTTTGTTTCACTTGTTGTTGATTTTGAAAAGGGACCTGGTAGGGACTCTGGAATTGTGAGTTGTTCTGATAATTATTGAAGTTCCTATTTGGGAAGTTACCTCTGAAGTTCCCTTGATTCCCAAAATTTTGTTGTTGGTTATACTGGAATCCTAGTGGGCCTCGTTGTTGATTGTTTGAACCAAGTTGTCGTGATTTTTCTGCTCCTGAAAGATTTCCATATTGAAAACAAGGATGGTTCCTATTCTGATTTGGATTGTAATATCCTTGACCAGGGATGGTATTGACAACATTAATATTTTCCATTTGACTATTAGCTCCTTGTCCACATGTGTTTCTTAGAACCACATCGTAGAGAACATTGCATGCTAAAGTGGAATGATCAGTACTTTTGCATGCTTCATAGAATAGTGAAGCTGACTTGATCTGTTCCTATTGTTGAGGGGGTGAATGTCCTCTTCCAAATGCAGCAAGGGATGATTTGATATGATCTTGCTTGGCAACTAAGAGTTTGAGGGTTTCAACAATTGACTTGTATTCTGGAATAACTTCAGCCATAGCTACCTTCAACACTCCCTTGCCTATAGACCTACCCCAATTAGCTTGATTTTCAGCTCCTAGGGTGACAACCCTCCAAGCACTATCATAACTTTGACGCATGAAGTTTCCTACGGATGAGGAACCTAAAAACCTCTTGATATCATCGTCCACACCCCTATAGAAGATCTCAATGATTTGATTCTTGGGAATGCCATGGTGTGGACACTTGCGTAGAAGTTCCTTATATCTTTACCAAGCTTCAGCAAGGGTTTCTCTAGGGGTTTGAGTGAACATTTTTATATGACCCCTAATTTCATAAGTGAGAGAAGGAGGATAGATTTTTTTTAGAAAAGCATTTTGAAGCTGCTTCCAAGTAGTGATGGGTTCACATTGCAGGGAGTTGTACCAACTTATGGCTCTATCAGCAAGCGAGTACTTGAAGAGTCAGATTCGAATGGCATCGTCAGACACTCCATTTTGTTTTGTCATAGCGCATAGATCGATGAATCTCAGAAGATGTTCTTGGCTATCTTCTCCTTGTTTACCATAGAATGGGTTGTTTTGGAGCAAGGTGATCCAATTTGCTCGTATCTCGAAGTTAGGAGCATGGATGGGAGGAGGTTGGACTAGGTGATGAACATCAACAACTTTAGGATTGAGAACTCCCTAAGATCCTTTTGCAGTTCTGCTGCTTGCACTGCTACTTGTGCTGCTAGGATATCTTCTTGAACTACGGCCCTAGCTTCTTGCATGAGTCTTTCTGTCTGTGCATTGATGGCTTGAGCCACCCTTTGGGCTATTTCCTCTTCTTGAGCCATTCTTGCTTGGTTTTATTTTTTTTTACGATGAAAGGTTTTGTCTATCTTCGGATCAAAGCTGGCGGTGAGTCTGGGACTGTTCAAATGGTGCATACACCAGTCTTGGGGGTACCAAAAATGAAAAGATCTGAAGTAAGATTGATGAAGTGGAGTGAAATTCGATTAGATGATCAATTGTATCAAAAGAAAAATAAAATCCTAGATTATCCTTAAAAGAACTAGATTTGACTAACTGATTTCGTTGTCCCAGGCAACGGTGCCAGAATTTGACGTGGAATATTATCACACTACAAACTCACTCGGGGTTAAAATCCTCGAGCTTTTACCAAAACCTCGTGCAATAATACCACCCTCAAGTTGACGAGTCTTATCGCACCATAGTTAAGGATCGAATCCCAAAGGACAACATTTTTAAGAATCTTTGTCAGTCGAATCTAGCACAAGTAAGACTAATATTTAGAATGATTGATTGGGTTGAGGTTGGTTAAACTAATTTCAAAAAAGTAAAAGAGCAGAATTAAAGATTGTTCTAGATTAATGATATGGAATCGCTGGGATGGTCTCGCGTTTCACCACCACAACACATGCAAACACATCCAAACATCAAATATCCAAGAAAGAATCTAACTATCCAAATGGAACTACTGTGAACCCTCCCTAAGGGATGTTTAGGCTCGTGTAAGAATCCCCTTAGGAATCAGATTTCTCGTCTCCATCCAGATGATGCATTCACGGTTCCAAAGATACAACATCCAACTGACTGAGGTCCTCCCTAAGGGATGTTTAGACCACATAAGCATCACCACGGGCTAGATGGCTCGTCCCCTCACGGATCATACACTTACGACCTCAAGGAATCCCATTCTATTTCTAGTCAGGGAGTCAACCATGCTAATCGACAAGAGAGAAGGTGATTAATCTACAAGCAAACATCGATGATTAACAAAGAAGATAAAAAATCCAACTAAGGTTGTGGCCCTCCCTAAGGGATGTTTAGGCCACAGAAGTGTCACCATAGGCTAGATGGCTCGTCCCCTCATGGATCATACACTTACGTCCTCAAGGAATCTCATTCTATTTCTAGTTTGAGAGTCTACCTCATTAATTGACATTCCACCCTACATACAGAAGTTCTCATAACATAGTGAAGAACAAGATGAAAGAAAGAAGGTAATCAAGCTACAAACATTATCAATTAACAATGAAATGGAAAGTTATATACATTGCCTTGGAAGTTAAATGAAAAGATATGAAACCATGGGCAACATGGCTAGTCCCCGCACCCCAGCGAAAAGTGACTACTTGCACATGATGTGAGAAGCAAGAAGAATAAGAGAGAGGGAAGGTTCCGCCATGAGCATGATGCAGAAGGTAGTCGTAGCTCGGTGAAGATGATGTGGTCTTCTACATCGTGTCAGAGCAAATATGGACGAGGAGGAAGGACCACCGAGGAAGACTGGGCAGACCTTCTTCTCCACCTTCTTTCTCTTCTTGGCTTCCTAGCTCACAGCAAGAGGAGGTGTAGGTGGCATGATAATGGTGTGGAAGGAGTACGGGTGTGTGGAGGATGAAGCTTGATCGAACCTTGCACTTAGGTAGTCTGTCTGCGTGCCTGGATCGATGCCCAAATGAGGATCCTTGTGGTCCTATTTATAGGCTTGGATGGGGTCCTCACGTTTTTGCTATGAGTTTGCTCCAAATGGTTTAGAGCAACTGGTTTTCTTGAACAGTTTGGAGAAAACGGTTTTGGAGACCGTTTGACATCCAAACGGTCTTGGAATATATGACCATACGGTCTTGGAGACTGAGCTGATCCAACCAGTCTTGGGATTATGTCTTCATACGGGCTTGCAGACCGATCAAATGACCAAAAGTTCTTGCAGAGGAACTGCCCATACGGTCTTGGAACTTTGCCTACAAACGGTCTAAAACCGACAGGCGCCAATCGATCTTCACATGCGCTAGCTTCAAACGGTCTTTGCAGTAGCTAGCAAAACGGTCTTGAGACTGTATGGCTCTCAAACAGTCTTGGGACGGTATGGATCTCAAAAGGTCTTGGGACCGTATGACTCCAAACGGTCTTGGGACCAAATGGTATTTCTCTTCATTGGTCTTTGCTTGAGTGTCCAAACGGTCTTCATCCAAATGGTCTTGGATCTTCATCATCCAAACGGTGTTGAGGACCGATGGCCTCCGATCGGTCTTCGTCGTCCAAACGGTCCTTGGTCCAAACGGTCTTGAATCCGTTAGGCATCATACAGTCTTGAGACTATTTGAGCTCAAGTGGTCTTGAGACTGTATGGGCTCAAACGGTTTTGAGACCGTTTAGGTAGAGTAGTGAGAGGAGGACCGTGTAGGTGAATGTCAGAGACTGATAGGTCAAAACCACATGGGTAGACCGTTAGGGCAAACCGTTTGGTCAAGACCAAAGTTGAGAGGATCTCGAGCGAATACCATACGATGGTTGAACCTAGTTAAGACTTGCAAAAAATCAATATAAATCTAGTTAATAATCTTGATAATTGAATTAGTTAAGAAATCTTGCATTTTGTGAGATTTAAGAGATGAAATCGAAAGTATTGAATCGAATTGGTCCCAAAAAGGTGACTGAAAATCATGATGAATATGCATTCATCACCTCATTACTTGGTTATGATTATATCATTATCTCATCATCACTAAGTATTACATCATTCATATGTATACATGTACCCATCCCCACTATGTTGTACGTAGATAGCAACCATGCATCAAGTATGTGTATCCACCATCCATCATGTGTGTGTCACGACCAACCATCACATACATGTGATGACCTAGAGGTTATACATTGTCCATATCTTGATAATGACTTAACCATTCCATTCATATGTAACTAATATTTGTATTCAATATTGATTTCAGGTTTTAGGTACATGAGAAGGATCAATTTACACAAGCCCTAGCTTGTCAAAGTTCAAGTCAAATGCAATGCAAGTGTGCTAATAAGGAAATCCCTTCAAATGACCTTAGAAGAATTTTGTAATCACTTGTATTGATGATATGACTTCATTTTCCAAATTGAAAATCGATCACAAGATGTTGATCGGTCGAGTTACAATCTCGACCGATCCCATGGATGGGTTTTCCTAAAAGTAGCAATCAATCAAGTTGTGAATTTATAGAACTTGACTGAATGGCCTACTAACCAAATGCAATTTGGCTGATCGATCAAGTTTCCCAGTAGAAACTTGACCGATAGATTGAAAATTGGGTTTGTCTTTTAGTCAATCGATCGAGTTGCCTTTATTAAAACTCGACCGAATGCACTGTATAGAAAACATAGAATAAGTGATTATAACCAATGGTGACTTGTTTGGATGAAAGTAGATCTATTACCTTGAGCAAAAATGGCTATATTTCAGCCCTAAGTGTTCCCCAACTTAAGGGAGCACCCCCATCTATAAATAGGACCCCTTGGAGTTCATTCCAAGTTTGCTCATTCACTACATTCAAGGTCCTTGCTATAGTTGAGTGTGATACTACTCCTTGAGCACCTTTCTCTCTCTATTTTACACTTCATTTTCATGATTTGTGAGTGAGTTAGGATTATTGTAAGTGAGCTCCACCTTTGTACATGTAAAGCTCTCAAATCTTCCACTAATTCCCTATCCCCTTCTCTCATGAAGAAAAGTTGAAGCAAGCTCCATCGAGTGAAGAAGGAGTTGTAGCTGGTCCTCTTCAAGGTGATTGAACAGGTGGTGATCTTCTCCAAGTGAAGGAGAAAGCAAAGGCTGAAGATCTAAGAGGAGAAGAAAAGTCCTTCAAGGCAGAAGACTTGAGCTCGAGTGGGTTAGACCTTGGTGAAGACTGAAGACTCAAGCTAAGTGGGTAAGTTCCTTTTTAAGGTGGAGATCTCCATGTGGTTGTATGGGTAAGCCCTTTGGTGGTATATTTTTGTAAATCTCTATGATATTATAATAGATAAAATCACTTGCAAAGTCCTAGAGGTTGACTTCTCTAGGTAGTGGACTGACTCACTTCTAGTTTGAAGTGTGGAACCACTCTACATCCCTTTGTCAAGTACTTGCTATCAATCTCTCTCATCCTTGCTATTCTTGTTAGATAGGACCTCAAATTACAATTAAGCTTCTGCTCCTAATTAATATAATTTTAAGGTCTAATCTATTTAGTGAGAATTTGTGTAGCTCTATTCACCCCGTCTAGAGACCTTAGATCCAACAAGTGGTATCAGAGACAAGGATCTTCTCCAACAATCTCCCTTGAGATGAGAAGATGGGCGGAAACCTACTTGTTTCACTCAACCTAGAGGGAGGCTTCTCCATGCGTCCTACGGTCTTTGGTGGCACCAACTTCCTCTATTGGAAGAAACGAATGTAGTTCTACATTCAAGGGATGAACTTTGATATGTGGAAGGTGATGGTCACACCTTACGAGGAGCCAACCAGACCTATTGCATAATGGAGTGAAGCTTATCTCAAGGAGGCTCAACTCAATGCAAAGGCCATTAGCATCCTCTATGCAGCCCTCACTCCCACGGAGTTCAACCGGATCTTATCATGGGACACCACCTATGAGAATAGGGACAAGCTATACATCACATATGAAGGCACAAAGTAAGTCAAGGAGGAAAATATCTACATGTTGAACAACCTCCTATAGAACTTCAAGATGGAAAAGAAAGAAGGCATTGCAGAGATGTATTCAATTCTCAGTGTCATCATCAATGGGTTGGCTGCATTGGGCAACACTTTAGATAGAGGTGTCATCAACTCAAACATCTTGAGAACTCTTCCAAAGAGATGGGAGTCAAAGGTCACCTCCATTGAAGAAGTGATGAGCCTTGGTGACATTCCAACTGAATAACTCATTGGAGATCTTCATGCCCATGAGCCTAGACTTGACAAGTAAGAAGAAAAGCTAAGCAAGAAGAGAAGGAAGCCAAGAAGATCAAAGATAGTGCTTTCAAAGCACAAGTGGAGGCTGTCATCCTTCAACAACAACTTGCTTTCTGGACTTCTCCCTCCTCCTCTAGTGAAGATGAAGGCCGTAGTGAGAATGAAGCCAACTACATCAAGGGCAGGCACTTCAAGGGAAAGCAATCCTCCTCCTTCTCTACTCCAAGATGATACAAGTATGGTCAAAAGGGGCACTACAGGCGTGAATGCCCAAGGTCAAGAAAGTCTCACCACAAGAGAAACTCAAGGAAAGAAGAGGATTACAAGAAGGAGAGCAATCATAAGTGGAAGGATGAGAAGGAGAAGAGATACAAGAATGCATCTCATGCGGCTTGGGAAGCTTCATCTTCAAGCAGCTCTAGCTCCAAAGAAGATGGAGAGTGCCATATTTCTCTCATGGCCTCTACAAGTGAAGACATTGGTGAGGTAAGTGAGTAAAGTTTGCATGAATTCCCTAAATAAGCTATTATTGGCATGCTTGTTACTACTCGTTCTTCTTTTGCTAAATTTAAATCTAAAAGAAAACGGTTAGGAAAAATTATTGATGATCTTTATGCTAAGCTTGAGATTTTGGAATTGAATGAGAAAATCAACCTTGAGAGTATTGATAATTTACAAGGGAAACACCTTGATCTTGAAATCCACTACAATGGGGTTGAAGTTGAGAATGGTATCTACCTTAAGAACATTAAGAATCTTAAGGAAGAGAACCAAAATTGCCTAAAAGAACTTGAATTGCTTAAAACTGAAAATGCTAAATTTAAGTTGCTTATTGATGCTCGTAGAGAAGAGAGATGTCTATCAAAGAGATTCAAATGCTAAAATCTAAAATGCTAGGTTAGTGTTGCACCTCGATCTCACAATTACCATTAATCATGAGATTAGGGCATAAATTGAGGATTTAACGTAATACAAAGATCACCCTTAATTTTTTCTTCTTTTTCAAACTCTTTGTTTTCTCACATTGAACCACATAAACTAACTTTACAAGGGAATCTAAACATTTATTTCTCTAATCTGATTTAAATAATAAAAATGCATTTATGCACATTCATTATGTTTCTCATACTTTTAATCACATAAGACTTTCTGATTCACATATATTGCTAAAAGAGGAAATAATGTTATACATCAACATTTACAAATGTCTCTTATTTATTTACAAGGACCTAGAGTGACAAGGATCGATTGAACTTAACTATACTCAGACTTAACTCTTGTGGAAGATCTACTCCAATGCAATGATATCTTCAATCCCCATGGTTTCCCTAAAAATTTTGAGTAGAAGGGTGAGCCTACCTACTTAGTGAATGAGTAAAACAATAATATAGTCTAAAGTATTGAATCATACATTTATCATTCTTGGATAATTGAAATAAAACAAGATAGTAATTTCAAATTGAAATACTAGATATTCAAAACTTACTAATAACATTGAAGCCTACATCATTAGAAATAAGCAAGTATGGAAATATAATCCTCACTATATTCAATATTACATTTAAAGAAAAACTACTACAAAACTGAAATCAAATCTTTCTTAACTCTTCTTACTTATAAGAAACTCTTTAAACTTATATTATCATATTTTAGCTTATGCCCTGATCATATGTAGTGTACTCTACATATGAAGAATTGTAACGAAATACAATCTCACCGTACAAGACTTAGCTGACACCCCGAGATTGCTAAGCCTGACAATGTCACTGGTCTGCAATAAGAAAATCTCTCTCTGGCCTCAGCACACCTATTATGCCAAAAAAACTGGACTCCTCTAACCTGAGCACATAGGCAGAGAGTCAAGACACCTATTCACTTTACTGTACTCCAATGCCACCAGGATATATGGTTGATGTTGGACACTACATTCTATATTTTAAGGAGACTTCCACTAGGGCTTCGTCCCCCATACCACATGTTAGTACGATCCGACCCCCGTATACTGGACAATGCCAGGGTTAGGTTGTTTTATCCCTACGACGTAGACCTCTCGTAGGGAATCTACAGTGTTCATGGCCCCTAAGTCTATTATTTTATTATTCTTGGAAAGTTCTTACTATATTGTATCTTTTCCTTACTTATACTTGACTGTGATATCTCTATGGTACTGTGTCTATTTTTCTGAAGTTTATAAGTACGACATGTATCTCATCCTTAACTTGGCAGAGAAGTATATTCAAAACATTGTAATATGTAGAGAAATCAACATACTATACATGCAGGAAGACTAAAATACTTAAATAAATATAATGCATGTCCACTTGGCACTTATACACTAGAATCATGCAAATGAACTTCTTAATACACTGATGATACTGAACTAAATGCTTAACATATTATTTACCCCAATAACTTGAAAATTCAGATCTTCAGAAGATTCTCAATAAACTTCTTAATTCTATAGTATTCAAGATACGTGGATATCTATATCCATGTCATCATATAAACATTTTTAGATCATAGTTGGAACATGAA
This sequence comes from Alisma plantago-aquatica, assembly GCA_963693085.1. NCBI lineage: Eukaryota > Viridiplantae > Streptophyta > Magnoliopsida > Alismatales > Alismataceae > Alisma > Alisma plantago-aquatica. The sequence continues at coordinate 718,679,067 of OY856413.1, forward strand.
TTTAAGTATTCTATAAACTGAATTCAAGAACAGTTCTTTTCATTTATTGTCATCTAGGGAGAAATCGAGAATATAAATTAAAACCATATAATTGAGTACAATTGACTGAAATATTCTTTTACCCACACACCCTAAGATATAAAATAGCTTACAAATGCAGCTCATCCCTGAAAATCTCGATGTCATATCAAATCCCTAGCAATTCACCCGATTCTTCTTCCTTTCAACTCGGAAACCCTAATAATGAGGGATTATGAAGAAAGAGTGAGAAAAGGGGACGTTTTGATACCATTTTGGACCAAATCAGAGGAGGGACGAAATTTTGACATGTGAGAGAAGATTCACCATAAAACTATATCCAAAGAGGCTAAACTTACATGATTTCATCATTCCTCGGACCGCAAAACCCTAGGTCAGCATCTCCATCACTTTCTCCTCTCAAACCCTAACTCTCCCTCTCTCTATAGGATTTCATTTCTCTGGATTGAATCACGAATTATGAGAGCTCCTTGTGTGTTAGGTTGACCATATAGAGCAATTGAGCTGCTTGGGTCAATTGCACATTGACCCCCTCACTATACTTTCTCTTATTTCAACTGCATTTTCTTTCATAATAATATTACTGTAATTCGTCTACTGGAAAGGTCTAAATGAATCTAAAAATTATGAAAATTTTACATGTTGTTTATGATTAAGTTTTAGATCTCTAGTTAAAATTTTAGATCATTTTGAGTTATAAATAAATAACTAAAAATAAAACACTACACTGCTAAAAAATACTCTGTTAGCATTTTGGTCGAAGATAGTTCGACTGAGAACCACATTCAAAGAACACTCAAATATTCTGAAATTTTTCTCCAATATGCATGATTGAGTTACCCATATCATATCCAAAATTCAATTAAATAAAAAAAAATAGAAAATATGAAAAATCATTTACCACACTGTTATCCTGATCAAATTCCATATTCATGTACTCTCAAAACCCAAAAATTTTCCGATTAGGGTTTACATTTCTCAAACCCTAATTCTTCAAACTAAAATCATAGTTAAAGTTTATTCTTAGGTTTGAAACATCACAATTGATCTACTATCATTAATCAAGTCTAAATGATGTTCAATCTAATCAAGCATGTAATCATTCAGGTAAACCCTAGTTTACCAATTAAGCACAAATGTGGTCATCACAATTCTCACCCCCTTAAAAAGTTTCATCCCCGAAACATAAATACACAAACAAAGTATATTCAAAGTTTATTTTAAGCTTCTGAAATCTTACATGTCATTGCATTCTTGTATTTTATACTTGATTGTAGTTTTCAATGTTAAGTCCTTTATTTCTTTTCTAATCACAACATGTTAAAACAATTCTCAATGATAACAAACAAATTCTCTATGCCAAAATCAATCATAGAGTAGATAGAGAAGCAACCAATTTAATATTTTCATACTCTTGAGGTGTTACCTCAACATTGATAATCTGATCCAACCATCTCAATTCATACGACTCAATATGTACTATTGTTTTATATTACCTCTAAGTCACAAAAGGGAGTTCACCATGTTGTTTTAAATTTTACTATTGTGCTACTAAAATAGCAAAACAGTATTGAGTTGGAAGACTAGATTCAATATCATCTATATAATACTTCTCATGGCATCCCCATTGCATCATGGATGCATAAGAAGAAGCATTACCATCACATTCCATATTATTCTCAATTATGAACCCACATTTAATTCAAGGTGTAACCATCGGGTTATAGCATACTAGGATTTCAACAATAGTAATAAAGTACTCCATGATTGTATTAGTCATTCAAGGACTATTCATACCCAATTACCATCACTTAGTTATATTAAAGCTAGGTATAAAATCTATACCTCATTAGGGTTACATATCAATACAATATGGTTGTCATCCCTTCTATTCCTATGAGTGAATAGGTAAGACTACCTTATTCAGGGTAACCCTTCATTTGTTCCATCATTATCCAACCCATATCACCATACCACAATTGTATAATACAAAGATGGATTACTGGTATGAATGACTACTACTATCGGACACCTTTAATTAACATATTGCTTGCACATGTACACTGAAATCATACGTAGAACCAATTTAGATCCCTTAATATACCTTCAACAAATTATACTTCTAAAAACAAATTCACATATTACTAAAAGCCATTGTTTTCCCTCATCTCTCTCCTCATTCACTACTACCTACTTTTTGCTACTTATCCTTCTCATTTTAATCATGTAGATTAAACATTCTTAAAACTTAAACATACAAGGTACAAATAGATTATTCATCATTCTTGCTATCACTGCAAGAATTTATCTTATATCACACTTCACTCATATTGTATTTCTCCTTTTTTACAAAACACACTTGTTACATTTCAAATTTATATCTTACTTTTTGCTCTAAATCATATCCATATTGTTTATCTATCTTTCATATTAGCTATCTTTAAACCATGGATTACTATCAGTGCTAGTTTACTTCTCATAGTGAAAATCTCATGATCTTATTTTATAGAGATGCTAGTATTCAAGGTCAAATCACTACTGACATCCCTTGAACTACTACAACGCTAAATATTCTAGGGTTTGGTCCTTATCAATAGCATGACGTTATTGTGATGTGACTTTGCTCCCTCAATTTGAAATTCAAACTTTAGATCTCACAAGTTTTACTAAAGTCATCTTTATCTTATTGATTGAATTTCCTTTCTCTTATTTGGCCATTCAGATAGATTACATTCTCAATCACCCTACTAAGGTTTCATTATCATATTGTGTGTCATTATTACATTCACTAGATGTCTCTACCATGGTGGTTATGCATCATATATGATTCATTTTCTTATCACTTCATTCCCACATTGCTCTAATTAAGGAAGATATGAAAGAGAAGATGATTTTGAGACTTAGAATTCTTATCTTCAAACATTACCTTAATACATTTGTCATATGTAGGTTTAATTAGTTATCAATAAGGATACTTGACTAATTAGCACTCTCTTGAATCTCGCAACCTATTTCTTTTATAATCTATATTACTCCATTATGTTTCAAACCCTTATTTACTTTCCATAATCCCCTTACCATATACTACTATTCCACATGTCATCTTTAATTCTAGTTTTCTCTTATGATCACGTTGCTTCTTTTATGTGTATGATCATGTATACCATGTTGCATATATTTCCTTTTATCCTTCTACTAATATGAAGTTGAAATTCTAAATCAATAATCTCTCTACTAGTATCACCTCATGTTTAATACATTACATATCCTTCATTTTAAATAAAATGGATCATCCATGCGTGAAACATAGTTTCTCTTTCAATCAAGTTTTTCCTTCCTCAATATAGTCTACCTTTGTATGACTTATTCATTTATTTAGCTACACTTTTTCTCTTCTTTTAGAAACTAGTATGTTGTTCTATAGAGACTTAGAATCCAAAGGAAATAAGGATGAATGTATTAAACTTATTAATAAAGGTATACATTCCATGCTCTCAATTATATCATAACCCTCATTCCTTAATCAAGCTCATTATTTCCAACATTTTTCTTTGTTTCAACTAAGTTTCTTATCCTAGTTTTATGATTTACAAGCTCATGTAGTTCTCTTCACTTTAACTCTTCTGAATACTCTTCACTTCTTTGTACTTATTGTATACTTAGATCTTTTCTTCTATTTTCCCTTTGCTTTGGAGTACATAAAAACATTGTACTCGGTTATATAATCCATTCCTCATGATTGATTCTTACTATCTTTGCCCCTTACATCCTTTTCTCATATCTTTTCCATATTTCATATTTAGAGTTAATATAATACTAATAATTAAACTTAATTTGAACCTTATGTCGTGTTACTTTATTCCCAATTAAGGGTTTCTCATATGAGGCCCCAAAGTTGGATCTTAGATATCAGTTCCAACTGATTCTTAGTTATCCATGTCTTTCCCTTATACTTCAAAATCTTAGAGTATATACATTCATACTAGAATTTGGATCTAATCTATCCAGAATTTACTCTTGTTATATATGTTACTAGTAGGAGTCATTAGATCCCAGTAATGCATCCTTCCAGCCGAACTAGGCTGAACCTACAGTCTTGAAGCCAAGAACTACTCAGGATTACTCAACTCCAATTCATCTCAAATGTGTGGAAGAAAACTTATCCACTTAGGAAAGATCATTCAAAGATCATTTCTAGTCTACTTGATACAAAGAATGTAATCAATAAATGCTACAACTGCATAGTGTACAACAAATCTTAAAGACCCATATATATTTCAAAATATTGAATATCTAAATTCAAACATAGAAGAGCTTTTCTATTCATCTCCAATAAAACAACAATATGAAATGAAAGTTCTATCTCATTTTATATTTATGTTCTTAATTCATGTTACTTATCTTGTTTCTAACCCTAATATTTCTAGGGTTCCTCTCTAGACCATCCTTCCACTGTATACCTGGCCAGGGTATACATGAAAGAATAGACAGAGTGGCTTGATACTAGTTGATCCAAGTACTCAGATATCGGGCCAGGATATCCAAATACTCAAATTCCCAGAGCTAACATAATAACATCCCCTATCTGCCACACTTATGACTCTAACTTACTAACTTAATGGTCCCTGACAACTCAGCCTAAGCTCTGATACCAAGTTGTTACACCCCGATCTCACAATTACCATTAATCATGAGATTAGGGCATAAATTGAGGATTTAAAGTAATACAAAGATCACCCTTAACTTTTTCTTCTTTTTCAAACTCTTTGTTTTCTCGCATTGAACCACATAAACTAACTTTACAAGGGAATCTAAACATTTATTTCTCTAATCTGATTTCAACAGTAAAAATACATGTATGAGCATTCGTTATGTTTCTCATACTTTTAAGCACATAAGACTTGTTGATTAACATATATTGCTAAAAGAGGAAATAATGTTATACATCATCATTTACAACTCTCTCTTATTTCTTTACAAAGACCTAGAGTGACAAGGACTGACTGAACTTAACTATACTCAGACTTAACTCTTGTGGCAGATCTGCTCTGATGCAATGACATCTTCAATCCCCAAGGTTTCCCTAAAAAAATGGAGTAGAGGGGTGAGCCTACTCACTTAGTGAATGAGTAAAACAATAATGCAGTCTAAAGTACTGAATCAGACATTTATCATTCTTAAATAATTGAAATAAAACAAGATAGTAATTTCAAATTAAAAGATTAGATATTCAAAACTTACTAATAACATTGAAGCCTACATCATTAGAAATAAACAAGTATGGAAATATAATTCTCACTGTATTCAATATTACATTTAAAGAACAACTGCTATGAAACTAAAATCAAATCTTTCTTAAATCTTCTTACTTATAAAAAACTCTTTAAACTTATATTATCATATTTTAGCTTATGCCTTGATCATATGTAGTGTACTCTATATATGAATAATCGTAACGAAATATGATCTCGCCGTACAAGACATAGCTGACACCCCAAGATTGCTAAGCCTGACAACATCACTGGTCTGTAATAGGAAAATGGCTCTCTGGCCTCGGCACACCTATTATGCCGTAAAAACTAGACTCCTCCTCTAACCTGAGCACACATGCGAGAAGTCAAGCCACCTATTGGCTTTGCTGTACTCTAGTACCACCAAGATATCTGGTTGATGTTGGACACTACATTCTATATTTTAAGGAGACTTCCAGTAGGGCTTCATCCCCTGTACCACCTGTTAGTATGATCTGACCCCCATATGATGGATACTGACAGGGTTAGGTCATTTCCTCCCTACGACACAGACCTCTCATAGGAAATCTACGGTGTTCTGGGCCCCTAAGTCTATTATTTTATTATTCTTGGAAAGCTCTTACTATATTGTATCTTTTCCTTACTTTTACTTGAGTCTGGTCTCTCTATGGTACCCCGTATATCTATCTAAAGTTTATAAGTATGACATGTATCTCATCCTTAACTTGGAAGAGAAGTACATTCAAAACACTGTAATATGTTGAGAAATCAACATACTATACATGCAGGAAGACTAAAATACTTAAATAAACAGAATACATGTTCACTTGGCACTTATACACTGGAATCATGCAATTGAACTTCTTAATACACTGATGATACTGAACTGAATGCTTAACATATTGTTTACCCCTTTCTTAGGGTTTCTCCTTACTCATGCACATATAGCACTTCTCATGTATTCAAACATATATCATGTCTACTAATATAAATATTCTCATCCAACATTTCTCACATTTATGCATGGCATTGATAACATACCTATCTAGGGCATGTCATATCTCCACTTGTAATAGCATAACAAAATATGCATTTCATGACAAGTATTTGAGTTAGAAAATCTGAATCTCATAAACAAAGCATATATTCATATAAGATAATATTCAGATAAAATCCAACAATGTCACATGAATCATTTCAATCAGCCATTTACTATTAAATTAGATATGTATACTTGTAAATGCATACTAGATTGGGTTTCCATCCTTGATTACTTGCTATTCACAAGATATTTACTGTGAAAATCAAAAACTCTATTTGTCCATATTTCAATCAAAGAGATCAAACATGTAGAATTATATGCACTAGGAACATAAGTAAGATCATATAAACATAAATCCTAATTTCAGATATAATGTTGTTCAAGCACCCGAATAACTTGAAAATTCAAATCTTCTGAAGATTCTCAATAAACTTCTTAATTATGTAGTATTCAAGATACATGGATATCTATATCCATGTCATCATATAAATGTTTTCAGATCATAGTTGGAACATGAATTGAAGTATTCTATAAATTGAATTCAAGAAAATTTCTTTTCATTTATTGTCATCTAGGGAGAAATTGATAATATAAATTAAATCCATCTAATTGAGTACAATTGACTGCTGAAAAGAAATCTATCAGCATTTTGGTCGAAGTATAGTTCGACCAAGATCTACATTCAAAGAACACTCAAATATTCTTAAATTTTTCTCCAATATTCATGATTGAGTTATTCATATCATATCCAAAATTCAATTAAATACAAAATTTATAGAAAATATGAAAAATAATTTACCACACTGCTATCCTGATCAAATTCCATATTCATGTACTATCAATACCCTAATTTTTCCCGATTAGGGTTTACATTTCTCAAACCCTTATTCTTCAAACTAAAATCATAGAGTTTCTTCTTAGGTTTGAAACATCACAATTGATCTACTATCATTAATCAAGTCTAAACGATGTTCAATCTAATCAAGCATGTAATCATTTACGTAAACCCTAGTTTACCAATTTAGCACAAATGTAGTAATCATAGTTGCTTAGTCAAGTAAATGATCTATCGTCTAGACCCTTGTTTCCTAGTGTTATTGTTGCTTCTATCTCTCTAGAAAAGAATTCATATCTTACTAAAGCTTTATGTTTTGAGGCTGATTTTGTGCATGCTAGGGATGACATATCTAGTTTATCTTCTACTATTGTTTATTTGAATGATGATAACCATAGATTGAGAGCATCTCTATAGAAAATCCTCAAAGGAAAGAACTCCCTAAATGAAATCCTTGACCATTCTACTAAAAAAAGTGGTACTAGTGGTTTGGGATTTGTAGGGGGAGCCTCAAATGTAAAGACTAAGTCCAAAGGTAAGAAAAAGAGCAAGGAGATCTATTTCTTTGTAGGAGAATCTTTGGGCACTAAGAATCCTATGGTTTTTTCTCATTGCAAATGTGATGATCATTATTCCACTTATTGTCCTTTCAAGCCTAAGGGGACCAACCCAAAGAGGAAATGAGTCACCAAGATAACACCGGATCCCAAAGTTTGAGTTGGGAACCGACATTATCCTTTCTTGTAGAGAAAAGATAGATGCATTGTTGATAGTGCCTGCACAAATAACATGATCGGTGACATAAGCCATTTCAACAATTTCACAAAGAAGAAAGGAGAATTCATCACCTTTGGGGATAACAAGAAAGTTAAAGTCAAAGGTGAGGGTGATGTAGGTGAATCCTTATGCATCAAGAATGTTCTTTTTGTGGATGCCCTACATCACAATTTAATTAGTGTTAGTCAACTTTTTGATATGGTTACCTTATACTATTTACTTCTTTTGAATACTTGATTCTAGATTCCCTCAACTACCAAGTTATATATATGGGAACTAGAAGTGGTAATCTTTATGTTTTTGTTCTCAACTCTATTAAGCCTATGGTTGGTAGATGCCTTGTAGACAAATCGAATGATATTTCTCTTTGGCACTGCCGGCTTGGTCATCTAAATATGCATCAATTAAAGAAGTTGAGCAAAAAGGACTTAGTCAAGGGATTTCTTAAATTGGATTTTGTAAAGGATGAAGAATGCCAACCTTGTATACAAGGAAAGAAAACCAAGTCCTCCTTCAAATTCAAAGGAGTCCTTAGCACTAAGAGAGCTCTTGAGCTTCTTCATATTGATCTATTTGGACCAATGAGTACGCAATCACTTCGTGGTTCCAAGTATTTCCTTGTTATTGTCGATGATTTCTGTAGATATACTTGGACCTTCTTTCTCGTTTCAAAGAGTAATGCACTTGATGTTTTCTCAAGTTTTTTTAAACAAGTTGAGAATGAAGATTCATTTTGTATTGTTTCCATTCGTAGTGACCATGGGGGAGAATTTGAAAATGAGCTTTTTGAGCATTTTTGTCAAGAATCGGGTTATGCACACAATGTTTCTTCACCTCGAACACCTCAAAAAAATGGGGTTGTAGAGAGGAAGAATAGGTCTCTATAGGAGATGGCTAGGACAATGCTTCTTGAGTATGATACTCCTAAGAAGTTTTGGGCAAAAGTGGTCAGTACCTCTTGTTTTGTGCAAAACCATATTTTCACTCATCCTTCACTTAAGAAAACCCCCTATGATCTATGGCATGTTAGGAAGCCTTCTATCGAGTATTTCCACATTTTCAGGTGTCCTTGTTTTGTTTTAAATATGAAAGATTCTCTTGACAAGTTTGCTCTGAAATCATACAAGGCTTTCTTACTTGGCTATAGAACTACTAGCAAGGCATATACAGTTTATAACGTTGATCTTGCTAAGGTAGAAGAATCTATTAATGTAAAGTTTATTGAGACTAACCCATCTATTCCCAAAGATATTATTTCAAATGATGATGTTGCAGATGAAATAATTCCTATCATTATAGAACTCAACATCACCAAAAGGGAAAAGAGGTGGCTGCTCAGGAATAAAACAACAATGATGAAAAGAAGGATCCAACTCCCCGGTTTGTAAATAATCATCCTGAGGAGATGGTTTTAGGTGATCCATTTGAGAGAGTAAAGATGCAAGCTGCATTCAGCAAATAACAAGCCAACAATGCCTTCATCTCACAACTAGAGCCTAAAGATGTCAAGGAAGCTCTTAAGAATGAAGAATGGATCCTAGCTATCCAAGAGGAGCTGGAACAATTTGAGAAGAATAAAGTCTGGACCCTTGTGCCAAGACCAAGTGATAGAAAGATCATTGGCACCAAATGGGTCTACTGCAACAAGTTAGATGAAAGTGGCAAAGTGGTAAGAAACAAAGCAAGTTAGTGGCTCAAGGCTACATTCAATAGGAATGTATTGACTTTATGCACTTGTAGCTATACATGAGTCCATTCATATGTTGTGTGCTTTTTCTAGTCATAAAAACTTTCTTTTGTATCAAGAGGATGTTAAAAGTGCATTTTTGAATGGTATAATTGAGGAGGAAGTGTATGTTGCACAACCTCCAGGCTTTGAACAAGATAGTCTACCTAACCATGTTTATTTGCTGCAAAAAGCTCTCTATGGACTCAAACAAGCACCAAGGGCTTGGTATGAGAAATTAAAAAAACTTTTTGTTAGATCATGGTTATATTATGGACAAAGTGGATTCTACCTTGTTTCTAAAACACGCTTCTAACAATTTTCTTATCATCCGAATACATGTTGATGATATCATTTTTGGTAGAACTAACCTTGATCTTTGCAAAGAATTTAGTGATCTTATGCAGAGTGAAATTGAGATGAGTATGATGGGCGAACTCACATTCTTCCTTGGCTTTCAAATCAAACAAACAAAAGATGGGAACTTCATCAACCAAGGCAAGTACACAAGTGAACTACTTAACCACTTTGGGATGGAGAACACCAAGCCAATGGACACACACATGTCAAACACCACCAAACTTGATAAAGATGAAGAAGGTGAGAAGGTATATGAGAAGCTCTATAGAGGTATGATTGGAAGTTTAGTTTACTTAACTACCTCTAGACCTGACATAATGTTCAGTGTTGGCTTGTGTGCTAGATTTCGATGAAATCCTTAGAAATCTCATCTTATAGTTGTCAAGAGGATTCTAAGGTACTTATCCAAAATCCAAAATTTTAGACTATGGTATCCCAAGTCAAGGGACTTTACTCTTACTTCTTATAGTGAGGTTGATTATGCATGTTGCTTGATTGATAGAAAGTACACAAGTGGCACTTGTTTCCTCCTAGGACCATTCTTGGTGTCTTGGTTCTCCAAGAAATCGATCACTGTGGCATTATCAACCACTGTGGCTGAGTACATTGTAGTCGGGAGTTGTTGTGCCCAAGTCCTATGGATGAAGCAAATGCTCCAAGACTTTAACAGTCATTTTGATGCTTCTCCTATCTATTGTGATAATACTAGTGCAATTAACTTGTCTTACAATCCTATATTGCATAGTCGATCTGAACATATAGAGGTTTTCCATCACTTTATCCATGATCACATTGCCAATAAGGATATTTATATCATGCATGTGGACACAGAAAACCAGTTGGCGGACATTTTCACTAAACCTCTAGCTAGAGAGCAATTTAACTTTATTAGATAAAAATTGCTTATATCTACTTTGGATGAATCTGATATGTGTTCTAGTTAGTAGTCATCTATCCTATATGTTTTGCATCTATCTTGATCATCTTTTCTTGCTAATGTGCTTAAAATATTTTTTTCATGTTCATTTTGCCTTGTATCTCTCTTATTTTTGGGTATTTTTCACAAACTCCTATTTTATCACAAAATAGTACCCAATGATGAGTGATATGTGCCTAAGTATGTTAAATATACATAATGGACTTGAAAAATAAATTTCATTAGCATTCATATGGATAGAAATTAAGTTTGATGGTTTTAGGTCAGGTTGACCACTGGTTGAGTTTTCCTAGGACAAACTCGATCAATCCTTGGCTGAGAGCTTTTTTAAAAAGGACCAATCAGTCGAGTTTCCAACTCAAAGAACTCAATCGATTGGCTGGATGAAGCTAACTTAAGTTGGGTTTGACTGACTATTCTCCCACTCAACTAGAGAAAAGTCAACTAATTCCACTCCCTCTAGCCCTAAGCTCTCAACCCTCGACCTTCCCTTCCCTCACCTAGCCCAAATCTGACCTAGGGAGACCTTCCTAGACCTTCTCCCTAGCTTAAACTAGGTGTGTGAACTTTTTTGGTGGAGTGGTTTGTGCATTTGATCTCTTCTTCCTCTCCTTTTCACCTGCATGGCTTCAAATAGAAGGAAGAGAGCCGCCCCTAGCAATGCACCATCCTCCGCCTCATCTTCCTGCTTGATTCCTTTTTATGAGACCCTTTTTGTCTCAATTGAGGCTGTAAATCAGTATAAGGACCTTCTTCCTAGGATTCCTTTTTCTTTTAGAGCCCTTTTTTATCCTAGCCCTAGGCGTCAAGCCATCATCGATCAAGTGGTGAGGTTGCTCCAAGTTCACCACATATTTGCCCTGGGTGTCGAGCGTGAGTGCTTTCACAATTCAATGTCTAGGATAAAAGTTGTTCATGAATTCTATGCAAATTTGCATTAGAATTATGACTCCCTTGTACCCCTCTGAATACTCAAGTTATCCTTACTTCTATGATCTCCGAGAAGAAAATCTAAATCTCGAAGGATATCGTGAATATCTTCTTTTTAGGAGTCGATGAGAATGATACCTGGCGTAAGGATTATGGTTGGTATTTCGACCTGCTGGACCCCGATGGTTTCTATAAGCAAAATGAGATCACACTTCCTGAATCCATTGTTACTTGAAGAAACATGATGTTCCATATAACAAGAAGAGAACCCTACCATCCTCCTCCTTAGATATCAAGAAGCTTATATTAGCCCTAGTGGTCAATTACAACATCCACCCAAAGAAAAACCAAACAGATATTGTAGAGAACACCGCGGTGATAATGTACTACATCTTAGAGAATGTCAGAGTCCAGTGGTCTAGATACATCCTCCACCACATGACTTGCTTTGACTCTGGAAAGAACACTCGTGGCACCCATCATCCATATCTTTCCTTGATATGTGGTCTTTTCTAGTTTGCCACTGAGAAATTGCTCTTCTCTGACTTCCACTACAGACCTTCCAGGAAGGGAGTGTGTATCAGTGAGACCACTATTCAGAAATCCATGCTTATCATTTCCTCTACCACACCTAGTGCTTCACCCTCTGCCTCCTCCTCAGCTGCACCTGCCTCTACCTTCACCCAAGATCATCCACCTCCTTAGCCTACCCGACCTAGTCGTGCCTCGTTCTGTGTGTCCAATGAAGCCCTCATGGGTTATATGATACACCAACATGCATAAAACCTCCAGGTCCAGGATCATCTACACCAGGATTTATGTTCAATCATGTCTAACATGAACTTATCCTTTGCTCACCCATACCCCACGTACCATCCATACCCCGATAGTGATTATGCAATCTATGCATACAATCACTTCTACCCTGCACCTCAGCCTTCCACTACTGCTCCCACACCCTCTACTGCCGGTGGACCTACTCCAGACATCCTGCCTCTACCTGCTGGCCCCTTAGCCACTATGCTTGCCTGTCTTGGCGATTCTGCTCCTTCCTTCCCTCAGGCCAATGAGCTTTATGCTCTTGGTATGACTTGGGATGAAAAGAATGCTCGTTGTCCCAGTCATCGCTTTGGACCTTTTATGGATGAAAAGATGTGGAACCAAGTTGGAGACTACTGATGTTGATGAGGATGATGGTGTTTCATCTGGTGATGGTGATGGTTCTGGTGGTGACTCTAGTGACGAAGGTGATGCTGCTGCACCTTCAGACGGAGATGATGACTACGAGCCTGATGTCGATGATGATGATGTTGTGGATATAGATAGCTTATATATCTAGATGTTCTTAGTTTTTAGTCTAGTTTGCTGATCATGTATATCTTTCTAGGCTATTATGTTTTAGAAGCATCTGGGCAGATGATCTGAGGTGTACTATTTTATCTTTATCTTTCATAGATTCTCTCTTGTAGTTTTTTTTATGAGAACTTGCATTCTGGGTTGTAATCCATATTTTGTGCACTCTTACTCTTTGATCTGTTATATCTTATGAGTTGGTGCCATATTTCACCATATTTTTATTATGACCTAGCTTGTGTGTTTCTCTCGTCTCTATTTGATGTATGTTTTTGAGATTGCATGTTTGGATATCTGCTTGGTTGTGTTTGGAGAAGACTTGTCTGTATGCTCTTCTACCCACCTTACTTTTTGATAATGTCAAAAGGGGGAGATAAATTCAATGTCTTGAAACTCAATCATGTTGCTATTATTTCTTATGTTATCCTTTCCATGTTCATTTTATTCTTTATCATGTGACTTGCTAAAGCACCATATAGTACATGCATGTTATATTGCTTTGTGTAGAAAGACTAACTATGCAGGTTAAAGTAAGCATAGATTGAGGGAGAGCAATTCACATTGTTCAAATCTTGAATCCCCCTAATTCACAAGGCAAAGGTATAATTTCAATATCCTTTTCAATATGTTTGAGGAATGGTTTGTCATTGTCAAAAATGGGGAGAATGCTGACCTAGAGGTTATACATTGTGCATATTTTGATAATGACTTAACCATTCCATTCATATGTATCTAATATGTGTCTTTAAGATTGATCTTAGGTTTTAGGTACATGAAAAGGATCAATTTACACAAGCCCTAGCTTGTCAAAGTTCAAGTCAAATGCAATGCAAGTGTGCTAATAAGGAAATCCCTTCAAACAACCTTTGAAGAATTTTGTAATCACTTGTATTGATGAAATGACTTGTAACTAAGATAAGAAAAATATGTGGGACACTTAATACCAACTTTTAATCACTCATTTGCCCAATTAGAAAATCGATCACAGGTTGTTGATCGGTCGAGTTACAATCTCGACTGATCCCATGGATGGATTTTCTGAAAGTAGCAATCGGTCGAGTTGTGCATTCATAGAACTCAACTGAACAACCTTATAACAAAATGTAATTTTGGCTGATTGATCAAGTTTACCAAAACAAACTCAACTGATATTTTGAAAATTGGGTTTGTCTTTTAGTCTATCGGTCGAGTTACCTTTATTGAAACTCGACCAAATGCATTGTATGGAATACACATAAAAAGTGATTATAACCATTGGTGACTTATTTGGATGAAAATAGATCGTTTCCTTGAGCCAAAATGGCTATATTTTGGCCCTAAGTGTTCCCCAACTCAAGGGAGCACCCCCAACTATAAATAGGACCCCTTGGAGTTCATTCCAAGTTTGATCATTCACTACATTCAAGGTCCTTGCTATAGTTGAGTGTGATACTACTCCTTGAGCCCCTTTCTCTCTCTAGTTTACACTTCATTTCATGATTTGTGAGTGAGTTAGGATTATTTTAAGAGAGCTCCACCTTTGTACATGTAAAGCTCTCAAATATTCCACTACATCCCTATCCCCTTCTCTCATGAAGAAAAGTTGAAGCAAGCTCCATCGAGTGAATAAGGAGATGTAGTTGGTCCTCTTCAAGGTTGTTGAAGAGGTGGTGATCTTCTCCAAGTGAAGGAGAAGGCAAAGGCTGAAGATCCAAGAGGAGCAGCAAAGTCCTTCAAGGCGGAATACTTGACAATGAGTGGGTAAGACCTTGGTGAAGGTTGAACACTCAAGCTAAGTGGGTAAGTTCCTTGTTAAGGTAGAGATCTCCTTGTGATTGGATGGGTACGTCCTTTGGTGGTCTATTGCAGTAAATCTTTATGGTAATATAATAGAGAAAAGCACTTGCAAAGTCCTAAAGGTTGACCTCTCTAGGTAGCGGACTGACTCACTTCTAGTTTGAAATGTGGAACCAATCTACATCCCTTTGTCAAGTGCTTGCTATCAATGTCTCTCATCCTTTCTATGCTTGTTACATAGGACCTCAAATTGCCATTAAGCTTTTGCTCCTAATTAATATTATTTGAAGGTCTAATCTATATTGTTAGAATTTTTGTAGCTCTATTCACCCCCCCCTCTAGATCCCTTAGATCCAACAACATGTCCCAAAAACCCTCATGCAAGTGTGTCGACTGTGATACAACCAAGTGTCATGATTACCACACGCCTACACCAAGTCACAACCATGACACGCAATCACCCTAGTCATGACTGCGACACACCATCTCCTGGTCATGACTGCAACACACCACATCTAGGCGTCTTGACTACACACAACAAGGCATTACAACCTCTCTACAGCAGGGTGTCACATCTGAAACAAAACCAACCACTTGTCTCTACCAAAACAAAAGAAGAGTTATGACCATCACAAAGCACATGTCTTGACCAGAACCAAAGCAAGCATCTCAATCAGGCATTATTACCAGAACCTAACAAGGAGTCTTGATCGATACAACCCCAAAAGAAATGTCTTGACCAGAACCAAGACTTGGCGTTTTGACCATCCAAACCCACATTACGACCAAGCATTATGACCTCAACAAAGGATACATCTAGACCACCCAACAATAGGGTGTCACCAGTAATAATCCAACACAAGCCATCATTTCGACCGAGACCAAGAGCAAGGCATCATAGCCAAAAACTGAAACATGTGCCTTTTCCATCACAAGCACATCCATCTCGAGCAAAACATATACATCTCAACAAACAAGGTGAAGTCACTTCAAGGGACATCAAGACATCTTCAAGACATGATTTACCCACAATCAATATAGGAGATTAATACCATGGAAAAACCTTCATCATCTAGGAGGAAAACCTCACACAAAAATAGTCATTAAAAACCCTAAACATATATCATAGAGAACATCATGAAGGACTTCATGCAAGGGGGATAAATCCATGGTTAACCCTCCAAAATAGAATCTAAACCCCATGGGACACCATGGTACAAGAGACTCATGCATGTGATCAAAACCAAGATCAAATGATAGGGAGAAAATCACCATTGCACAACCATCTCTAAAATCGAGTAACTTGAATTAGGGTTTCATGATTCCAAGCAAACCAACATGATACTCACCATCATTCAAGTTCTAGAACGTGACATCATATACTAGCATGTTAGGATCATGATTTAGAGAGATAAACGACAACATGCAAGTAAATAAAAGTGCAATAATAGAGAGGGTGGAGTCTTATATAACCTGTCTTAAGGAAGATCAACTCCAAGGATCACTAGCTCCCAGTACACGATCACTAAGGGTGATGAAGGTCCACTAAAAGATACACTCTTTGACACAAGATAACCTCAAGAAATATACCATGGTCAATGATATCTCAAGGAAAGAGATCAAGAACCTCTAGGCTAAACCAAAAGAAGAAGGGAGAAAGAGAGAAGGAACTTATTCACACTTGGGTACTTCCTTTTCAAAACATGGCCTATGACCCTTGTGATGAGGAGTTCCTCTTCAAAACGACCACCATGGATGATCCATGGTCTAAGTCCGAGCAAAGAGAAGAAGATGGGGTAGAAGATCAAATGAAACATCATCAAGGAAAGTCATACACTAACCAAGGTTGAAGATGATCAAAAGTCACCACATGCAAGGGATCTCAATCACCAAAGCTCCAAGAAATCAGTCCTTCTAGCTCCTTACAGTTCCAAGGATGAGAATGCAAGAAAGGAGAAGGATAAGGGCCAAAATAGGCCACTTGCATGGAGATAAGAGGGTTTATGTAGCATAGGAGGAGAGAAGTAGGGTGGGGATGATGTGTCAACAACACACATGTCAACACCTAAAGACACCAAAGGGACATCTGTCCACCCAAGAAACCAACATGCAACCACTTAAAACATGCATGCACGAGATGTTGATAGAACCTATGTTGAGTCTTGACATATTAAGGTTCCCAAAACATGGTTTTGGTCGAGACAGTGAAAGCAGGTCAAAAGAAAGCAACCAATACATCAAGGTCGAGACAAAAGGGTCACTAGGTCACCAAGGTTGAAACACAACACAAGGGAGGTGTCTCAATTGATACACTCACAAGACACCTAACAATGTTGATACAAGGGTCATTATACTCAACAAAGCACACATGGTCGAGACACTCAAAATTCCCCTAGAAACCCTAATCACCTGTGGAGGTGTCACCACTCAACCAAGGCCTAACCAAGGTGCCCCAAAGCATAAAATGCTCGCTCATGATGGAAAGGAAGGGAAGGTACACAATAGGTGTGGAAAATTGCAAGATACCCCCCTCAATTGGGTAAATTGCAATTTGACCCAAAATAAGCACATAAAGCAAAACCATCATCCAAACAAGCTCAAATTGGAAATTTAAGCTCTCCATAAGCTCTAAAAGAATCTCAAATGATTATAGAAAGGTTCTAATCACTTATTCAAGACAAAACAAATAGGGTTAGCCCAAAAACCAGGTCAGGGGTCTTACATAAAACTTATGAATAGATTGACCTGAAACCTATTCTTTGGTCCAACTTGAAGTCAGAACTGACATTATGTTATAACTAGTATTGAAATATAAATAGAGAGTTAAATATGTAATCATACAATAAATATTATATTGTCAAATCACAAAAATTATTACACATCAAATGACTTTCTCAGACCCATATTCTTTAGATGAGATGTATACAAATCTGAAGCTTTTGTAAGAGGACCTGGAAGCATATACTGTATACCAATGTGATCAATGATTATCATCTTATTACCAACTCACTCATTAAAAACATAGATATTTATGTCTAGGTGTATTCATGTTGTGGTGCTTTTATCATTATTAGAAAAAGTGATTGTAACTTCATTATCATAATATATCTGTATTGGTTTATGAATTGAATCAACAACTTTAAGATCTTGTATCATATTCTTAGGCCAAATTTCCAGTGATGATGTTTTACGGTAAGCTATATGCCTAGATTCCATGATGGATGACGACGTAGTATTTTGTTTGACACTCCTCCATGATACTACACCACCAACAAGTAGAAAGATATAGCATGTTGTAGACTTCCTACTGTCTAGACAGCCAAAAAATTTTGTATCTGAATATCCTATAACTTGAAGGTGGTTTGTCCTTCTATATGTAAGCATGTAATACTTTATTCCTTACAAGTAGAACATCACTTTCTACACAGCTCTCCAATGGTCAATTTGTGGGTTACTTTGGTAACGACCAAGCATTCCAATAGAAAAAATAATGTCTGATCTGATGCATATTTGGAGATATTGTAGGCTCCCAATTGTAGATGCAAATGGTATCTTCCTCATTTTATTCCTTTCAATGTCATTAGTAGGATACTGCTTGGAGTTAAACCTATCTCCTTTAACTATAGATTCAGGTTTGGGTGAACAATTTTTCATCCCATACTTCTTTAGAACTTCAGATACATAAGCCTTCTAGGATAATCCATGTATGCCTTTAATTTGTTGCTATGAATCTCCATATTGAGTACATATGTTGCTTCACTCATATCTTTCATCTCAAAATTGAAAGAAAGAAACTCTTTGGTCTCATTTAATATGCCAAAGTTATTACTTGCTAGTAGAATGTCATCCACATAAAGAATCAATATTATGAACTTATTCCAACTGACCTTGAGGTATGTAGACCGATCAACAATAATAGGCTTAAATCCAAAAGTTGATATAATAGTGTTAAAGTTTCAATACCATTCTCAGGGTACTTGTTTTAGTCCATAGATTGTTTTCTTTAGTTTAAAAACCATATCACTTCTACTATTATCAATGAAACCTTCTAGTAGTACCATATAGACTTCTTTAGATAAATCCCCATTCAAAAATGTGATTTTCACATCCATTCGGTGTAGCTCAAGATCAAAATCAGCCACTAAGCCCATGATTACTCTAAAGGAGTCCTTTGGTGAGACTAGAGCAAATGTCCCTTTGTAATCAATGCCTTCCTTTTATGTGAATTTGCAACTAACCTAGCCTTGTACCTCTCTATTTTCCCATTTGAGTTCCTTTTGGTCTTAAAGATTCATTTGCAATCAATAGGTTTAACACTCTTTGGCAAAGGTACAAGGTCCCAAATTTGATTCTTATCGATGGATGCTAGTTCTTCCTCCATTGCATGAAGCCACTTAGAGGAACTTTCACAATCCACTGCTTGAGTAAAGGATAAGGGGTCAATATCTTCAAAATATATATTGGCTCTTGAAGGTATACAACATAGTCAGATGGGATGGCATACCTCCTTAGTCTTGTGGATCTTCTTAATTCAGGATAAGATTTTGCATCTTCTATAGGCTCCTTAGATTTTTATTCATTATTAGTATGCTCAACTTGTTCAATTACAACCTGACGAGGAGCATGATGTACTTCTATTGTCTCATCCACTTGACGATTGTTTATGGGAACAATAATTGGATAGCCTTTGTGACCTTGATTACGTACAAGTGTAGGAGAATTATCTTACATTTCATCAAAGGAAATGTTTTGAAGTAGGTCATTCCCACTGTGATGATGATCCTCCAAAAATGTATCTTTGCCCGTCTCAATTATTTTCCATGGGTGAGATGTACAATACAATCTATATCCCTTTGACATTTTTAGATAACCAATAATGAAACCACTAGTAGTTCTTGGGTGAAATGCCTTCTCATGTGGATTGTAGATTCTAGCTTCTACACGACATCCCCATATGTGTATAGTTCAAGGATGGTTTCCTTCCTATCCATAATTCATATGCGGTTTTCTGGATAGACTTGCTAGAAACCTTGTTTAATACATGCACAGTCGTATTTAAAGCCTCACTCCACATTGTAGAAGGAAGGGATGAATTACAAAGCATTGCATGAACCATTTCCTATAGTGTTTGATTCCTTCTTCCAGCTACACCATTTGACTTGGTGTGCCTGACATTGTATATTGAGATAAAATACCCTCTTCTTGAAGGAAATGTGCAATTGGTCCCTTTCTTTGTCCCATCTCGGTGAACCTTCCATACTATTTGCCTCCCCTATTTGATCTGACCATCTTAATCACTTTACCTAATTGTTTCTCTACTTCATCCTTAAAGTCCTTAAAGGCTTGAAAAACCTCACTTTTGTCGTTGAATAAGTAAAAAAACATATATCGTAAATAGTCATCGATAAAGGTTGCAATTTACTGTTCTCCTATAAAACAAGGTTGAAAAGGTCCACTAATATCCATATGCATTATTTCTAATGTTCCATTACTCATATCGACACCCTTTTTAGAAGTGTTGGTTTGCTTAGCTTTTATGCATCAACACATGTTCTAAAATTAGTAAAGTCTAAGGGTCATAAAATGCCCTATTTTACTAATCTTTGGAAATATGTCCAAACCATTGATGCCAAATAAGTGATGATTTCTCATCTAACAATATGATTTTATTCTCAATAACATCACGATGGATTATGAAAGAGTGCTCAAAATGAAGGCTTAATTTAAGTTCATAAAGATCATTTATTAAAACACACATACCAATTAAAAATAGAATTTTTATACAATGATAATTGTCCATTTTGAAGAATTAAAGCATAGTTTAGTTTGTCTAATATAGCAACATAGACTAAATTTCTACTATAGTTTGGTACATAAAAAGTATTTTCTAAGTCTAACAACTTTCCACTATCAAGGATTAATCTGCATATGCCAACGACTTTTATGTGAGAAATCAATTTATTTCTTGAATAAAGGACTTTTTTAGACTTCATTTGTTTCATTTGATTTTGAAATCCCTATAATGCATTGGAAATGTGCATGGAGGCACTAGAGTCAAGTCACCAGCTTTATAATGGAGCATTAGAGAGATGTCATTTATATGAAACAAGAGACGTTATACCTTTCTTTTCCAACCATTTTTGTACTTGAAGAATTCCTTTTTAATAGGTCCTTTCTTATGGCAGAAGAAGTATTTCATGATAGCCTTACTTCCTCCGACCTTGACATCACCTTGCTTGGACACTCCACCTGATATAGGAGTAGTTCCTTTCATTTTTCCTTTACCCTTGTGACCATGTTTTTCATGGGTGCTTAGATGTGAACTAGGAATCCCTTCCTTCTTAAGCCTCTCTTATGCTTGAGCACACGTGACCAATAAATCATTTATAGAAAAAAAAATTATTTGTGTATTCTAAGAGACCTCAAATGATTTTGTACTGACTAGGAAATATGTTAAAATGAAAAGAACAAGAAATGCATCAGAGATAGAAAGTTCCATCTCATTGAGTTGTGCAGCAATATCTCTCATTTCCATGATGTGTTCACGAATCCCACAAGAACCATGATATTTCATTGAACACATTTTGGCTATCAAGGTGTTGACCCTAGACTTATTAGAAGAAACATATTGTTCCTCTACTGCCTTTAGAAAATCTTTTTCCAACTAAAAGGTGGGTAAAGATCACCTAATATACTTTCCTATATGTGCTTGCATAAGCAACAAACTAAGTCAATTAGAACGTTCCCACTTCTCAATGTCAATCTTTTCGATAATAGTACTTTCCTCTGTTTAAGGTTGTGATTTTTCCACTCGAAAAACTAAGTCTGAGTCAATACATCCTAATGTAAACATGACCTTTTCTTTCCATTCACTAAATTTTTAACTATTGAGATTTAGAATATTGTTATCACCAAACAATGATGAGGATAACTGCAATAAGTAAAATTCTCACATTAAAACCACAACTAATTAAAAAAAGCAAATATGAAGTCTACTTTTGTTTACAACTAACTCCAATTAGTCAACACACTTATCTTTGAATAAAATATAATACAAAATAGGATTAATCACTAAATGTGAGTTGCACCCACTTGATGAGATTAACTCAACATGAACTTTATACTAATAAAATTTCATCTAATGAAATATTTTCACCTTTTGATTAAATATCTCATCAATTGTATTTAGGTGGTCTTCTCTTATATTGTTTGTCTATAAATGATCTATCATTGGGAAGTATTGTTATCATATAAATTAAGCATAGCTTTACATTGCTTTCTCTTTAAGTGAATATTACTCTTTAAACGTACAGAAATCCAATGAGTTGTCAAAATTGACTAATTGTTGATTAGTTGAACCTGATGTGGAAATATACACAAATCATATTATTACAAAAAAGAAATAGATTTTGAAGGTCAACAAACTATAATCATGATCTTGAATGAAAACACTTTATGTTTTGCAACAAGTCATGAGATGATAGGACAGACACATTTATAGGACGTTGTGAAGTGCACGTCATACAAAGACTAAATTGAGAAATCAAACCCTAATCTCGTAAGACCATATTTGAGGCCGCACAAAAAATAAAAACAAAAAAAAATGATCAAGTTGATGTCATCTACAATGGCGATGAAGACGCCTCCTTACTGAGTTATGTCCTAGACAGGAAAAATAAAATTACCTTGCCACTTTCTACAAAGTAATAAAATCAATTTATTTTATTACCAAAAGGTACTACTGAATTATGTGTCATACAAGAAAATAAAAAAAAATCATTGTCATAAACCATCACTAACATAGTGCAAATGACTAAAGACTACCATGTGCATAATTATAAATACGTCAAGATCATTCAGGATAGATGCAATTTCTGAGTTCGATGGATTTGAACTAATTGTATTATAGTGATTCTTTCTATGAATATGATACTTGCACAAAAAATGGATGCTAGTCAAGATGTAGTATTCACATACTTTCTAGATGCTCATGCTATGAAGAACCAAATACTCAATCCATGAACCACCTTTTTTTGGCGGTGACACAAAAAAAAATTTTAGCAGAAATTCCTTGTGATTTTGGATGAACCTAGGCCCAATTCATTCTCCAAACTCATGCAGGTTTTGTCACCAATAACTATAACAAACTAGATCTCAGACCCTACCCTGGAAGTTGACATTTTAGACTTAGCCAAACAAGGTTGAAGGTTAGACCTAAATAGATGTTTAGTATAAACCCAATGAGCTAATTCATGTATAGATCACCTTAATATAACCTAATGTTGTAACATTATTCTTAGGTTTATAATGGATACATAAAATATGTCACATAATTCATTTTGGTGGTAATATGAAGATAAGGAACTTAATTGGATGAATAATTTAGATAATGGGTCATAATGGGCCATATGACATATGTCATAAAAATAAGTCTCAAACGTGGAAAAAAACTTCAAATTCAAAATCTACATATCAAAATTAGCATACGTGTCAAATTTTATCTAATTTGGACAACCTTGAAATATTAGGATAAGTTTAGGAGAGAGAAAATGAGTAGAAGGCATAAGTAATGAATAATGTGATTATAGAACTTCAAAATATGAAAATAATTGAAAATTCATATTCAACACATCAAATATAACTTGTGGATGAAGTTTGGTCCAATTTGGATATTGTTTGTGCAAGTTATGCAATTTTAGGTACATTTTGGACTTTTCTACAATTTACCCAATTGGGAGGTTTTCTTTGCAAATTGTCACATGAATTACAATTCTTATATATTACCTTACCGTTATAAAGTTTTTTAAATCATAGGGAACCCAGTTTCACCTTGGTTTGGAGATGTTTCTTTCCAAGGGCATTTTAGGGATTACCCTCTTTATAAATGAGCTTATCTTTAGAAGCTATCAACCAATGGGGTTATTTCTTTGATTGGAAGTCGGTTGGGATGGCTTATAAGTGTCCATAAACTAACATTTGATATTCAAGAATCCTCTATGAGTTGTCCTCTTGCATGGCCATAAAATCCCTAGGCTAAGGACACATGGAAAGCTCCATGGACACCTCATGCTTGACTTCTTCCTTATCCATAAAGGTTTGCATGCTCAAAGGCACCCTTAGCATTGTACATATGGAAAGTAACTTGACACCTCGTGCTTGACTTCTTCCTTATCCATAAAGTCTTTCGTGTCTATGGACACCCTCATACATGACACATGGAAAGTCTCATAGACACCTCATACTTGACCTCTTTCTTTATATAGCCATATCTACCCCTTCCCAACTCCCAATTCAAAAACTCTTGCTCTTCTTTCTTTTGTATAGCTTAGAGCATAACTCCTACTCTATTTGGCCACAAAATTTCTGTCCCAAGATAAAATAAGGTGCCTACCTTGGTGAAGAAGGCTAATAGGGTTCCAAAATTTCTCTATTTAGGGTTTCTAAAGCTCCTCCTTGGTTATTTCAACCAAAACTAGTATGTTTTCTCCTTTACTCCCATATTTTCATGTTGTTAGTCTTCCTTACACCTTCCTCCAGGTCAGAACCATGGCCTTCCATTGTGAAACACCACCTAGAACACATAAATACCTCATTTCCATGTTCTTTTGTTAGGGTTTTTCACCTCTACAATGGAGAGGGTTGTTCTTGCTCAAGATAGGATCTTTGTTGGAGAAATCAACCTCTCTAAGCATGGGAACCTTACTTATTGGACCTATCCACCTTCCCTAGAGGTTCTTTGGGGGCCTAGTCTTGACTTGGACTATTTAGACTCTGAAGTTGAGGTATGATGCATCCCTGATTATTCATATTGAGCAATTTCTCTCACTTATTGTATGTTTGCAGACCCGATTATTCATATAGAGCAATTTCTTGCTCTTGTTGTATGATGTACCCCCTATTCTTCTATGTCGAGAAATTCACCTATGCTTATTCATTCTCTTTGTCCTATGGACATTATCCTATACACAAAATATTTTCTTTTGAAAATCATGGTTCATGTGAACTACCTTATTTGATATTGATCAAGTGATCATGGATATTCTTTTGAAATCTTATCTTATGCTTTGTTCATGATGGAAATCTAAAAGATGACATGTGATCTCTTTTTCCCACTTATGAGGTCTATGTATATGTTGGTCACTTATGTATATATTCTAACTATACTTTCTACTTGCCTCTACATTTAATATGCTATGTGATTCAGTAGTACTAGAGTAGTGTAATCACATTAGTTTTTATGGCAGATGTGTTATTTCCTGTCAAGCATATGTGATATTTCCTGCTCTTTTGGAATGGAAAGGAACCTCATACCCACGACAAGATGTGTGATTCTTGGCCCATGTTTTATATATTTGGGAGATTGGCAGTATTCCTTTCTCTATCAAGTTTCAAGTTTATGAGACTCGGCCGCCTTTGTGTTTATATTGTTCTAGGACTATGTTTATCTCACATGCATGCAGGTTGATGATATGGGGTGTGTGCCCTAATTCTTTAAATGTGCTTGTGTGGCACAATCTTTATGTTTTATTAATGGCAAGTATTCTTTTGTTATCATATGATTTCAATTACTTTTCTCTTGATACCCATTTGGGTGGTCCTTATCCTTTCTATGGGAAGCCTTTTATATTTGATGTCCTTTATTCCATATATTTCTCAATTTCCTATTTAGTATGCACATACCGGCCTTTGATGATGTCATCTATTTTCTCTTCTTGCTGGGGTATGCTTCCAACCCTAGGAGAAGGACTTGGATGATAAGGCATGATGTTTTGGAACTATCTTAAGGAGGTAAAGCTTGGAGACAAAGTTGTTATGGTTTAGATTTCCCTATACTCAGATCCTTATGTTGTATCATACATGTAAACCCTTATGGGATATTATGATGTACTTTTATAATCTTTTGTGAAAATGAAATATACTCATTATTTTTTTTCTACTGATACACTTTGGTCTTTTGTATACCATTATAATAAATTTGGAAAATTTATACCTATTCCAACATACCTTTGATTGTGTTTGGAATGAATGTTTTATTCTTCAAATTTTTTTAGTAAGGGGGTGATCCCGCCTACTTACAACATGGTATCAGATCCCATGGCAGTTGAAATCTAACTATTTTGAATTTTTTCTCCCTAGTTAGAATACTTTCCTTACCTTTAAGTGACATTTTGCCATAGAGTTGATCAATAGATAATGAAGGGTTGATTTAGGATCATATAGTTTCACATTATAATAATTATGAATAGATCCTAAAAATACATACAAGTAAAAGTTGCATAAGTAACCATAGTAACTTGAGGTTGTTTAGCTTGGCCTTTAAGAAGATACTAAGACATGAAGTTGAAATCAAAGGTGTCTAGAAAGGATTAGGGTTCATGGGCTGGTAATATTTTCCTCCGCACCACTATCTTGGTTTACGAGGACTACCGAATCCATATGATATCGGCCTGCCTGAACTAATATGAATTGTTCAAAATAGCATTCTTTTAGGAAATAGTAGCCTTAGACATCTATATTATTTATCATTAGGGACTCTAATATTTTGAACTAGTCTCCCAGGTGTAAAGACTTGTTTGAGGATGGACAAGAGCAAGTTGACCCATAGTTCATAGTCAGTCTTTATAAGTTATGTTTTTTATGCATGATGCTTATGTAGTTGGATGAAAGAAAGTGTAGTTGGACCTTTTGTACATAAAGAATATTTTTGACTTAATAAGATGAATCCTTTAAGGGGTGGTGAATGACATGGATTCTTATCGCACTAACAAATTCACTCGGGGTTGAAATCCCAGAGTTTTTACCAAAACCTTGTACAATAATACCACCCACAAGTGTACGGGTCTTTTCATAGTATAGTTGAGGATCAAATCCCAAGGGACAACATTTTTAAGAATCGTTGATAGTCTAGTCTAGTTCAAGCAAGGCTAATATTTAGAACAAAGGTAGATTTGAGGTTAATTAAACTAAGTGCAGGAAAGTAAAGAGCAGAATTAAAGTTGATCTAGATTAATGATATGGAATAATTGGGGTGGTCTCGGGTTTCACCACCACTACTCATACAAACACATCCAATCACAAACATCCAGACAAGATCTAACTATCCAAATAGAACCGCTGTGAACCCTCCCTGAGGGATTTTTAGGTTTGTGTAAGCATCACCTTAGGCATCAGATGTCTCATCTCCATCCGGATCATGCACTTACGATTCGAAAGATACACATTTCCAACTGAAGTTGTGGCCCTCCTTGAAGGATGTTTAGGCACACAGAAGTGTCACCGTGGGCTAGATGGCTCGTCCCCTCACGGATCATACACTTATGACCTCAAGGAATCCCTTTCTATTTCTAGTCAGGGAGTCAACCACGTTAATCGACAAGCAAGTAGGTGATTAATCTACAAGCAAACATCAATGATTAAAAACGAAGATACAACTATCTAACTGAAGTTGTAGCCCTCCTTGATGGATGTTTAGGCAACAGAAGCATCACCGTAGGCTAGATGGCCCATCCCCTCATGGATCATACACTTACGACCTCAAGGAATCCCATTCTATTTCTAGTTTGGGAGTCAACCTCGTTAATCGACATTCCACCCCTACATATAGAAATTCTCACAACATAGGGAAGAACTAGATAAAAGCAAGAAGGTAAATAGTCCACAAACATTAACGATTAACAAAAAAATGAAAAGTTATTTACCTACCATGGAATGTTGAACAAGAGAACATGCTTACATGGGCAAAGGGGCTATTCCCTGCACCCCAGCGAAAAGGAACTACTCACTCATGATGTGAGAAACAAGAAGAACAAGAGAGAGGGAAGATTCTGCCATAAGCATAATGCAGAAGGTGGACGTAGCTCGGTGAAGATGATGTGGTCTTCTACGCCGTGTCGAAGTAGATCTGGACGAGGAGTGAGGGACACCAAGACAGACCAGACAGTCTTTCTCTCTCCACCTTCCTTCTCATCTCATCCTCCTTTCTCATAGCAGGAGGAGCAGGTTGAGGATGCATAGGTGGAGTGGATAACGGGCGGATGTGCAAGCCTGCCACTTAGCTTGGCTATGGAGATCATCCTCCACCAGGGGTCAAGTGCTTCTTATGCATAGCCTGGTGGTGGAGTGTAGGATGAGGAGAAACATAGGTGGAGGAGCTTTCCCAGGGGTCGAGCATGCTAGGTGCAGCCTAGTAATGGTGTTGTCGTAGATCGGAGCGAGCAGGGGTCGAGCTCGCAAAAGAGCAACCTAGAGGCATCCCAAATCTGATCCCCCAAATGAGGACCCTACTGGTCCTATATATAGGCTTGGGTCGGGTCTTGAACGGTTTGTATGTGAGTCCACTTCACACAGTTTTGAGTTTAAACGGTTTGGAGTTAAGTGCCTCCAACCAGTCTTCATCTTAACAGTTTAAGACTCACATCCAAACAACCTTGCTCTAATCGGTTTTGATCATCCAACCGGTCTTCGGCCTCCAAACGATCTTGGCCTTAACGGTTTGGGTCTTAACGATCCTGGGAAAATGGTCCTTTCCTCGGGGTCTTGAGTGTAAACGGTTTCAGTTGATCCAAACGGTCTCGTGGATTGATGGCCTCCCATCAGTTTGGTGAACGATAACTGCTTAAAGGTTTGTGTCGCTCACGGTCTTGCTCATCTGAATAATCTCGCGGTCTACTTGTCTATCAGTCTTGAGATCGTGCACCACCAAACGATCTTCGGCGTCCAAACGGTCTTCATCGTCCAAACGGTCTTCGTCTGATCAGTTTTGGAGATTGATCGCCCAAACAGTTTTGAGACCATTTTCTTCTCACAATTTGAGGACCAGTTGGGCTTGCGTAGTCTCAAGATCGTTTTCAACCCATGTAGTCTCAAGACCGTTTGCAACCCATGCGGTCTCAAGACCATTTGCAACCAATGCGGTCTCAAGACCGTTTGGAGAAAGAAGAGCAAACTTTATGGATGTGAATCGAATGGACCAGATCGTTTGGTCAAGACTGTTTGCTGAGAGGATCTTGAGTGAAGGTGAGTTCCAATTGATGGTTGAACCTTGCCTTGACCTGCATGATCTGCATGAAATTCATATAAAACTAGTTAATAACTTGATAATCTGATCAACCAAGAAAAATTGCACATTGTAAGATATAAGGAGATGAAATCGAATGTATTTAGTTGAAATGGGACCAAAATGGCGAATGAAAATTGTGATGAATTTGGATTCATCAGAATACCCCGAACTTAAATGTTGCTCGTCCTCGACTAACACAAAATCTGAAACAGTCACCAAATGAATACTTTCAGATCATGTGATTGCTTCCTCTTCCCATCACGATTGTTTCCTTTCTGCTCAGTATAACTAAGCATCTCAACTTCCTGAGATCACTGAACATATATTACCACATATTCATTCCCGAGTTTGTTTTCCAACATCACTTCCTCCTCACTTTTTCCAACAACAAGCATTTCTATGAGTTTTGTAAGAGTCCAGAGATATCCGCAGAACAACAAGTGGACACCTGATCTGACACTGGTGTATTTCAGGATAGCAGAGGCATTCATTGTGCCTTTAGTTAGAAAAGGGAGTGAATGGTGGTATGGAAGGAAGAAATAAATCTCTCCTCTATTTGACTCAAGATTTTTATTTTATGATTGCAATTTCATTGATTGCATTTTTTGTGTGAATCTCTCCTCTATTCGACTCGAGATTGCATTTTCTTTTTGCGTGCACATGACATCTTTTCTTGGTGGTACACCCCTTTTTATTGGCGAGGGGTATGAAAGAAATGGATATAGAGGGAGGTGGTGTGCCACCCTAAACTTAGGGTTTGGCACTATTTTATCTATTTTTGTTTCTTTTTGATGGACAGAGGGGTACGAAGATGATTGAAGAAGTGTAGAAGAGAGTTTAGATCAGAATGAAACTTGATTTATAATTTAGTGCACTAGGTGGTTCTCTTTATCATACTCTGCTCAATTAATGATTTGATGAGGATCCGGTGGAGATTCCATGTTATTGTTCCACTTATCAGTTAGGAAGCATGACGTGTTTGATCCCTATCAGTTCAACAAACACTTTGACATTTTTGTAGAAGGATCATGATGTTAGAACTCATAAACTTCACAAGATGATTTCAATCAACAGGCTAGTTTTAAAAAAATGGCCTTTTTTGAGGATCTACTTCGAATAAGGAGGGTATAATGATGCAAAGAAAAGCATGGAGAGAAAAAGTAGCCATATAGGTAATGGCTATTATTGAAACGAAAAGCGTTAAAACTTCATCAGGTTTTTGTTCAATTTCTTTTAAAACATAAAAATTTTGAAAATTTTGATCAAAATTGCAACGACGAAATCTAAAGTCTGAAATGGATGGGTGTAGGTGGAAAGTGAAATACGTACCACCCACCCTCCACCCCGAACTTAGAAATTTGCTCATACTGAGCAAACTCTAAATCCGAGATGGAGGGGAAAATTCATGCCGGTTGGACCATCAGATGTGGTTGCGTTCCAATCAATGTGTATCCTCCATCTAAAAATATCAAAAATGAAGACTAGTCAGAACTTAAGATAGCATCTCACGATGTGATTTTTATTTAGTGCAAAAATTTCTAAAAAATAGTAACTAAATTAAGGAAATTTTCTAATTCAAAACTAAAATTAAAAAATGAAGTTATTGATCGGGTTGCCTCCCGACAAGCACCTTTGTTTTACGTCGATGGCTCGACATGGATACTATCACCATGGTGGAGCTCTAGGTGGAGCTTAAGCTGGATTGCCAAATTCTCTTGGTGGTTTCTTTTTCAGCCATTCATTTATCTTTGATATGATTCTAGCCTCTTGTATTCATCCCCATACAGAGCGCAATGTCAGAACACATAGGGAAACAACTTGAGTTGTGTTGAATTGTTCTCTATTACTCAATCCAAGGTGGACAACAGTTGTAGGGGATTTGAAGGACTTCATTGATGAAGTAATGTTGTTGAGGCTTGGAAGAAAAGTTCCTTTGTTGATGCACGATTCCTTCATCGTAGCAATGCTGGTCATTGATGTCAATCATATATGGATCTGGGGCTGTTCTCGATAGAAACTACAGTCCAAATCTTATTGCGGAGGGAAGATGAAAACGGTAGTCTATGTCTGTTGGGCTACTGGTTCATTCTAGAGGATAGTAGTTTCTAGATGAGATGGCTTATGGACACCTGCAAAAAGTTTGGCATGTATAACAACAGGGTTGAGAGGTGTCTCCTCCATATTTGACGATGTTTCTTTTGTCTCTACATAGACTGGTTCATTCTCAGTCTTCTCTTCATCATGGCCTTTTTCTGTGGGAATATCATATTTTAAGGTAAGGAATTGTTGCTGCATCTGAGTGAATTGATTAATACAGTCGACAAAAATATGCTTCTTCTTCTCCAGTGCGTTCCTTGGCACTTTTAGATGCATAGTAATTAAAAGATTGGTTTCCCACCCTCAGTGTCAACACTCCAGCTTCAACATCGATTAGAGCTCCAGCAGTTGAGAGAAAAGGTCTTCCAAAAAGGAGGGAGTAGCGTGGATTCTCCCTGATATCCATAACTATGAAATCACACGAGACATACAGATCCCCAAGCCTTACATGAATGTCTTCTATAATGCCAACTGGCTTGATCATTGAAGACTGAGTAAGATCTATGGACATCCTAGTGGGGAAGAAGTTGGTGAGGCCCATTTTGTTTCATAGGCTGAGAGGAATGATAGAAATGCTAGCTTTGAGATCAGCTAGGTCGGGTCGGTTGACATAATTGCTTATCGAGCAGTTAATTCTGAAGATTCTTGGATCCTTATGTTTGCGAGGCATCCTATCCATCACTAAATAAGATGATGTTTCTGCCAATTTCACCGTCTGATGTACTTCAGTTCTGTGTTTCCGACTGAGTAGGCGTTTGAAAAACTTGGACCATTGGGGCATCTCAGCCATGGCATCCATGAGCGAGATATTAACATACAACTTTTTCATGATTTCCTTGAATTTGTTGAACCTAGTATCTAGCTATGTATAATTGAGTCAACTTCGAAATGGAACACGGGGTTTGTACACTGGAACAACTAGCTCAGGCGTATCTTCTACATCAGCAAGAGCATGTTCCTCAAAGCTCGCCTTGTCAGTCTTATCATTCTAAGTGGCGCCTGTACTATGCTCAACACCTTGGACATTTGTCACAGTGACAGGAGTCGTGGGTTCTAGTAAGATTAATCCTGAACGAGTTTTCATAGCTTTAAGTTGTTCCACATGCCTCGTATTGTCTTTTGGTTGCCCAGCTAAAGCTCCAATAGCTGGCTTGAGGCTAGCTGCAAGTTGAGCTAGTTGAGATTTAATGGCCTTCTGATGGGCTTGTTGCTTAGCTATCAATGTCTATGTTGCCAATAGCATCTTCTCAATGGCCGATAGTTTGTCATCTGGAGAAATGGGACTGGTTTGATGTTGATAAGGGGCTTGGTTTGGATCTTGGAACTAATTCCTATCCTGGAAGTTACTTCTGAAGTAACCTTAGTTTCCAAAGTTCTATTGTTGGTTATACTGGTAACCTGGTGGACCTCATTGTTGATTATTTGAACCAAGTTGATGTGAGTTTACCACTCCAGAAGGATTTCCATACTGAAAACCGAGATGGCTCCTATTTTGACTTGGATTGTAATAACTTTGACCAGGGATAGTTTTGAAAGCATTCGGGCTTTGCATCTAGCCATTATCTCCTTGTCCATTGATTTTTCTTGAAACAACATCATAAAGAACATTGCAGGATAAAGTAGAGTCGTCATTGCCTTTACAAGCTTCACAAAACAAAGAGGCAAATTTGACTTGCTCTTGTTGTTTAGGGGGTGAGCGTCTTCTTTTATAGGCAGCAAGAGACGATTTGAGATGGTCTTTCTTGGCAACTAGAAGCTTGAGAGACTTAGTGATAGTCTTGTACTTAGGAGTAGCTTCAGCCATAGCTACCTTCAACACTCCTTTACCTACAGATCTACCCCAATTATCTTGATTTTCAGCTCCAAGGGTAACAACCTTCCATGCGTTGTCATAGCTTTGAAGCATGAAGTTTCCTCCTAATGAAGAGTCTAAGAACCTCTTGATGTTTTCATCCACACCCCTATAGAAGATCTTGATGAGTTGATTCTTAGGAATGCCATGGTGTGGACACTTGCATAGAAGCTTCTTGTATCTTTCCCAGGCTTCAACAATGGATTGTCCAGGGACCTGAGTGAATTGAGTTATACGTCCCCTGATCTCGTAGGTGAGAGAAGGAGGATATAACATTTCCAGAAAAACATTTTGAAGTTGTTCCCAAGTGGTGATGGGTTCACATTGCAAGGATTTATACCAACTTATACCTCTATCACCAAGAGAATACTTGAAAATACGGAGTCAGATGGCATCATCGGATACTCCATTTTTCTTTGTCATAGCACATAGATCAATAAACCTCAGAAGATGTTCATGACTATCTTCTCCTTGCTTACCATAGAATGGGCTATTTTGAAGCAAGGTGATCCAATGTGCCCAGATCTCAAAGTTTGGAGCATTGATGGGAGGAGGTTGCAATGGGTGATGAACATCAACATCTTTAGGGATTGAGAACTCTATAACGTCCTTCTGCAATTCTGCTGCTTGTATAGCTGCTTGAGCTGCTCGGATCTCTATTTCGACTATAGCTCTGGCTTCTTGCATAAGCCTATCTCTTTGTGCAGCCAGGGCTTGAGAAACCCTTCGGGCTATTTCCTCCTCTTGAGCCATCCTTGCTTGGTTTTCTCTGTTCTGTCGACGAAAAGTTCTATCTACCTCAGGATCAATTAAAGCTAGCAGTGAGATCGGGACTATTTGAGTGGTGCATGCACTAGTCTTTTTTGGTACCTAGGATGGAAAGATTTTTTTCAGAAGTGAGATCGACAGAGTAAAACCGAATTCAAGTAGATGATCAATTGTATCAAAATAAAAAGCAAAATCCTAGATTGGCCTCAAAAGAACTAGATTTGACTAATTGATTCTCAGAATTTGACGTGGCTTCGTATTGCACTAACAAATTCACCCGGGGATGAAATCCTAGAGTTTTTACCAAAACTTTGTGCAATAATACCACCCGCAAGTGAGGATGGAATCCCAAGGGACAATGTTTTTAAGAATCGTTGCTAGTATAGTCTAGTTCAAGCAAGGCTAATATTTAGAACAAAGGTTGATTTGAGGTTAATTAAACGAAGTGTGGGAAAGTGAAGAGAAAAATTAAATTTGATCTAGATTATTGATATGGAATCATTGGGGTGGTCTCGGGATTCACCACCACTACTCATGCAAACTCATCCAATCACAAACTTCCAGGAAAGATCTAACCATCCAAATAGAACTGTTGTGAACCCTCCCTGATAGATGTTTAGGTTCGCGTAAGCATCACCTTAGGCATCAGATGTCTCGTCGCCATCTGGATCATGCACTTACAGTTCCGAAGATATAGATTTCCAAATGAAGATGTGGCCCTCCCTGAGGGATGTTTAGGAACACAGAAGCATCACCGTGGGATAGATGGGTTGTCCCCTCACGGATCATACACTTACAACCTCAAGGAATCCCTTTCTATTTCTAGTGAGGGAGTCAACTGCGTTAATCGACAGGCAAACAGGCGATTTATCTACAAGCAAACATCAACGAATTACAACGAAGATACAACTATCCAACTGAAGTCGTGTCCCTCTCTGAGGGATGTTTAGGCCATGGAAGCATCACCGTAGGCTAGATGGCTTGTCCCCTCATAGATCATACACTTATGATGACATCAAAGAATCCCATTCTATTTCTAGTTTGGGAGTCAACCTCGTTAATTGACATTCTACCCCTACATATAGAAATTCTCACAACATAGGGAAGAATGAGATAAAAGCAAGCAGGTAATCAGTCCACAAACATTAATGATTAATAATGAAATGAAAAGTTATTTACATTGCCATGGAATGTTTAAGAAGAGAACATTCTTACCGACCAAAAAAAACAAGAGAACATTCTTGCATGGGCAGTAGGTCTAGTCCCCGCACCCCTGCAAAAAGGAACTACTTGCTCATGATGTGAGAAACAAGAAGAACAAGAGAGAGGGAAGATTATGCCATGAGCATGATGCAGAAGGTGGTCGCAGCTCGGTGAAGATGATGCGGTCTTCTATGCCGTGTCAAAGCAGATCTAGATAAGGAGAGACGGACATCAAGACATATCAAGCAGTCTTTCTCTCGCCACCTTCCTTCTTGTCTCATCCTCCTTGCTCGTAGAAGGAGGAGTAGGGTGAGGATCGGATAATGGACAGATGTGCAAGCCTACCTCTTAGCTTGGCTTTGGAGATCGTCGTCCACCAGGGGTCAAGTGCTTCTTAGGCACAACCTAGTGGTGGAGTGGAGGATGAGGATAAATGGAGGCGGAGGAGCTTTCCCAGGGGTCGAGCACGCTAGGTACAGCCTGGTAATGGAGTTGTGGTAGATCAGAGGGAGCATGGGTTGAGCTTGCAAAGAAGCAGCCTGGTGGCATCCTGAATCCAATCTCCCAAATGAGGACCCTACTGGTCCTATTTATAGGCTTGGGTCGGGTCTTGAACGGTTTTGATGTGAGTCCACTTCACACGGTTTTGAGTTTAAACGGTTCGGAGTTAAGTGCCTCAACCGGTCTTCATTTTAACGGTTTAAGACTCACATTCAAATGGCATTGCTCTAATCAGTTTTGATCGTCCAACCAGTGTTCGACCTCCAAATGATCTCAGCCTTAATGGTTTGGGTCTTAACGATCCTGGGCAAATGGTCCTTTCCTCACGGTCTTGAGTGTAAATAGTTTCAGTCTATCCAAATGGTCTCGTGGATCGATGGACTCCCATTAGTTTGGAGACCGATCACTGCTTAACGGTATGTGCCTCTCGTGGTCTTGCTCAGCCGAATAGTCTCATGGCCTTCTTGTCTAACAGTCTTGAGATCGTGAGCCGCCAAACAGTCTTCGACGTCCAAACGGTCTTCGTCGTCCAAACGGTCTTCGTCGTCCAAACGGTCTTCGTCTAATTGGTTTTAGAGATTGATCTCCCAAACAATTTGGAGACTGTTTGCTTCTCACGGTTTGAGGACCAGTTGGGCTTGCGCGATCTCAAGAGCATTTGTAACCCATGCGGTCTCAAAACTATTTGTTGGTCGTGAGGTGGATCGTATCGGTGAAACCGTTTGGAGAAAGAAGAGCAAATCGTGTGGATGCGAACCGAATGGACCAGATCGTTTGGTCAAGACCATTTGCTGAGAGGATCTTAAGTAAAGGTGAGTTCCAGATGATGGTTGAACCTCACCTTGACCTACATGATCTACATGAAATTCATATAAAACTGGTTAATAACTTGATAATCTGATCAACTAAGAAAAATTGCACATTGTAAGATATAAGGAGATGAAATTGAATGTATTTAGTCGAATTGGGCCCAAAATGGGGACTGAAAATCGTGATGAATTTGGATTCATTAGAATATCCCAAATTTAAACGTTGCTCGTCCTCGAGTAACACAAAATCTGAAACAGTCTCCAAATGAATACTTTCGGATCATGTGATTGCTTCCTCTTCACATCACAATTGTTTCCTTTCTGCTCAGTATCACTAAGCATCTCAACTTCTTGAGATCACTAAACACATCTTACCACATCTTCATTCCCGAGTTTGTTTTCCAACATCACTTCCTCCTCACTTTTTCCAACAACAAGCATTTCTAAGAGTTTTTTAAGAGTCCAGAGATACCCGCAGAACAAGTGTACACCTGATCTGACACTGGTGTATTTCAGGATAGAGGAGGCATTCATTGTGCCTTTAAGGTAGAAAAGGGAGTGAATGGTGGTATGGAAGGAAGAAATAAATCTCTTCTCTATTCGACTCGAGATTTTTATTTTATGATTGCAATTTCATTGATTGCATTTTTTGTGCGAATCTCTCCTCTATTCGACTCGAGATTGCATTTTCTTTTTGTGTGCACATTGGCATCTTTTTTTGGTGGTAGCCCCTTTTTATTGGCGAGGGGTATGGAAGAAGCAGATACAGAGGGAGGTGGTGTGCTACCCCGAACTTAGGGTTTGGCACTATTTTGGCTATTTTTGTTTCTTTTTGATGGATGGAGGGGTAAAAAGATGATAGAAGAAGTGTAGAAGAGAGTTCTGATCAGAATGCAACTTGATTTACAATTCAGTACACCAGGTGGTTCTCTTTATCATACTCTGCTCAAATAATGACTTGATGAGGATTCGGTGGAGATTCCATGTTATTGTTCCACTTATCAGCTAGGAAGCACGATGTGTTTGATCCCTATCAGTTCAACATACACTTTTCCATTTTTGCAGAAGGATCATGATGCTAGGATTCATAAGCTTCACAAGATGATTTCAATCAACAGGCTAGTTTTCAAAAAAGGATACTTTTTGAGGATCTGCTTCGAATAAGGAGGGTATAATGATGCAAAGAAAAGCATGGAGATAAAAACTAGCCAGCTAGGTAATGGCTATTATTGAAACAAAAAGCGTCAAAACTTCATCAAGTTTCTGTTCAATTTCTTTGAAAACACAAAAATTTTGAAAATTTTGATCAAAATTGCAATGATGAAATCTTAAGTCTGAAATGGATGGGTGTAGGTGGAAAGTGAAATACATACCACCCACCCTCCACCTCGAACTTAGTAATTTTCTCATCCTGAGCAAACTCTAAATCCGAGATGGTGGGGAAAATTCATGCTGGTTGGACCATCAGATGTGGTTGTGTTCCAATCAACGTGTATCCTCCATATGAAAATCTCAAAAATGAAGACTAGTCAGAACTTTAGATAGCATCTCGCGATGCAATTTTTATTTAGTGCAAAAATTTCTAAAAAATAGAAACAAAATTAAGGAAATTTTCTAATTCAAAACTAAAATTAAAAATGAAGTTATTGTCCGGGTTGCCTCCCGACAAGCGCCTTTGTTTTACGTTGATGGCTTGATGTGGATACTATGACCATGGTGGATCTCTGGGTGGAGCTTGAGCTAGATTGCCATATTCTCTTGGTGGTTTCTTTCTCAGCCATTCATTAATCTTTGATATGATTCTGGCCTCTTGTATTCATCCCCATACAGAGCGTACATTGTCAGAACACATAGGGAAACAACTTGAGTTGTGTTGAATTGTTCTCTGTTGCTCAATCCAAGGTGGAGAATAGTTGTAGGGGATCTAAATGACTTCATTGATAAAGTAGTGCTATTGAGGCTCGGAAGAAAAGTTCCTTTGTTGATGCACTATCCCTTCACTGTAGCAATGTTGGTCATTGATGTCAATCAGATATGGATTTGGGGGATGTTCTCGGTAGAAACTACAGTCCAAATCTTGTTGCTGAGGGAAGATGAAATTGGTAGTCTTTGTCTATTGGGTTACTGGTTCAATTCAGAGGATAGTTGTTTCTAGATGAGGAGGCTTATGGACACCTGCAAAAAGTTCGGTATGTATAACAATAGGGTTGAGAGGTGTCTCCTCCATAGTTGACGATGTTTCTTTTGTCTCTACATAGACTGGTTCATTCTCAGTCTTCTCTTTATCATGGACTTTTTCTGAGGGAATATCGTATTTTGAGGTAAGTAATTGCTACTACATCTGAGTGAATAAATTAACACAGTCGACAAAATATGCTTCTTCTTCTTCAGTGTGTTCCTTGGCACTTTTAGATGCATAGTAATTAAAAGATTGGTTCCCAACCTTAGTGTCAACACTCTAGCTTTAACATTGATCAAATATCTAGCAGTTGAGAGAAACGGTCTTTGAAAAAGGAGGGGTAGTGTGGATTCTCCCTGATATCCATAACTACACAATCACACCGGACATACATATCCCCAAGCCTTACAGGAATGTCTTCTATAATGCCAACTGGCTTGATCATTGAAGAGTCAACAAGCTCTATGGACATCCTAGAGGGCAAGAAGTTGATGAGGCCCACTTTGTTGCATTGGCTGAGAGGAATGATAGAAATGCTAGATCCAAGATCAGCTAGGCCTGGTCGGTTGAAAAAATCACTTATCGAGTAGTTAATTCTGAAGGTTCTTGGATCCTTATGTTTGTGAGGCATACTATCCATCACTAAATAAGATGATGTTTCCACCAATTTCACCGTCTGATGTTCTTCAGTTTTGTGTTTCCGACTGACCAAGAGTTTGAAAAACTTGGACCATTGGGGCATCTCAGCCATGGCATCCAAGAGTGGGATATTGACATACAACTTTTTCATGATTTCCTTGAATTTGTTGAACCTAGTATCTAGCTATGTATAATTGAGTCGACTTGGAAATAGCACACGAGGTTTGTACACTGGAACAACTAGCTCAGGCGTATCTTCTACATCAGCAAGAGTAGGTTCCTCACAGCTCGCCTTGTTGGTCTTATCATTCTAAGTGGCACCTGCACTATGCTCAGTACCTTGGACATTTGTCATGGTGACAGGAGTCGTGGGTTCTGGTAAGATTAAGCCTGAATGATTTGTCACAACTTTAAGTTGTTCCACGTGCCTCAGACTGTCTTCTGGTTGCCCAGCTAATGCTCCAGTAGGTGACTTGAAGCTAGCTGCAAGTTGAGCTAGTTGAGATTCAATGGCCTTTTGATGGGCTTGTTGGTTAGCTATCAACGTCTGTTGTGTGTGTAGCATCTTCTCAATGGCCGACAGTTTGTCATCCCTAGAAATGGGACCAACTTGATGTTGATAAGGGGCTTGGTTTAGATCTTGGAACTGATTTCTATTTTGGAAGTTACTTCTGAAGTAGCCTTGGTTTCCAAAGTTCTATTGTTGGTTATACTGGTAACCCAGTGGACCTCGTTGTTGATTATTTGAACCAAGTTGATGTGAGTTTACTGCTCCAGAAGGATTTCCATACTGAAAATCGGGACAGTTCATATTTTGACTTGGATTATAATAACTTTGACTAGGGATAGTGTTGACATCATTCAGGCTTTCCATCTGGCCAGTATCTCCTTGTCCATTGATTTTTCTTGACACAACATCATAAAGAACATTGCAAGATAAAGTGCTCATTGCCTTTACAGGCTTCACAAAACAAAGAGGCAGATTTGACTTGCTCTTGTTGTTGAGGGGATGAGCGTCTTCTTTTGTAGGCAGTAAGAGATGATTCGAGATGGTCTTGTTTGGAAACTAGAATCTTGAGAGACTCATTGATAGTCTTTTACTTAGGAGTAGCTTCAACCATATCTACCTTCAACACTCCTTTACCTACAAATCTACCCCAATTAGCTTGATTTTCATCTCCAAGGGTAACAACCTTCCATGCGTTGTCATAGCTTTGACACATGAAGTTTCCTCCTGATAAAGATTCTAAGAACTTCTTGATGTCATCATCCACACCCCTATATAAGATCTCGATGAGTTGATTCTTAGGAATGCCATGGTGTGGACACTTGTGTAGAAGCTCCTTGTATCTTTCCTAGGCTTCAGAAAGGGATTCTCTAGGGACCTGAGTGAATCGAGTTATATGTACCCTGATTTTGTAGGTGAGAGAAGGAGGATAAAACTTTTCCAATTTTTTTTGAAGTTGTTCCCAAGTGGTGATGGGTTCACATTGCAAGGATTTATACCAACTTATAGCTCTATCAGTAAGAGAAAACTTGAAAAGACGGAGTCGGATGGCATTGTCAGATACTCCATTTTTCTTTGTCATAGCACATAGATCAATAAACCTCAGAAGATGTTCCTGACTATCTTCTCCTTGCTTACCATAGAATGGGCTGTTTTGAAGCAAGGTGATCCAATGTGCTCGGATCTGGAAGTTTGGAGCATTTATGGGAGGAGGTTGCCTTGGGCGATGAACATCGACAACTTTAGGGATTGAGAACTCTCTAAGGTCCTTCTACAATTCTGCTACTTGTGCTACTGCTTGAGCTGCTCAGATCTCTATTTCGACTACAACTCTGGCTTCTTGCATATGCCTATCTCTTTGTGCAGCCAGGGCTTGAGAAACCCTTTGGGCTATTTCCTCCTCTTGAGCCATCCTTGCTTGGTTTTCTCTGTTCTATCGATGAAAAGTTCTATCTACCTCAGGATGAATTAAAGCTAGCAGTGAGATCGGGATTGTTTGAGCGGTGCATGCACTAGTCTTTGTTGGTACCTGGGATGGAAAGATTTTTTTCAAAAGTGAGATTGACAGAGTAGAACCGAATTAAAGTAGATGATCAATTGTATCAAAAGAAAAGGCAAAATCCTAGATTAGCCTCAAAAGAACTTGATTTGACTAAGTGATTCTGTTGTCCTCGACAATGGCACCAGAATTTGACGTGGCTTCTTATCGCACTAACAAATTCACTCGAAGTTGAAATCCCAGAGTTTTTACCCAAACCTTGTGCAATAATACCACCCTCAAGCGGACGGGTCTTATCGTAGTATAGTTGAGGATCAAATTCCAAGGGACAACATTTTTAAGAATCGTGGCTAGTCTAGTCCAGTTCAAGCAAGGCTAATATTTGGAACAAAGGTTGATTTGAGGTTAATTAAACTAAGTGCAGGAAAGTAAAGAGTAGAATTAAAGTTGATCTAGATTAATGATATGGAATCACTGGGGTGGTCTCAGGTTTCACCACCACTACTCATGTAAACACATACAATCCCAAACATTCAGGCAAGATCTAACTATCCAAATAGAATTGTTGCAGTAATGACCCCTCCTCCCAGCAACCCCCAATTAAGGGAGACCAAGATATCTGAGCCATTATATCTATTAACAGGATCAAAGGTTTGACAAATAATCAATAACAATTATCAAATTGTACCAACTAAATTGAAAACTAATATAGAATAAAAGCTTGCATACCTTTTCCAAAAATAAGGATATCTACTTCTATCCGCATCAGGAGTCCATTCTAATTAATCCTTCTTTGTAATTTATTTTGTATTTAACTCCACAAGTGCCACTTTACTGATTGTTCTTTTCAATCTTGTAGCTAAAACACCGAAAAACAAAATGTCATTCAGCAAATCGGAATATGCTAGTATGTGGGAACAACCGAAATTTCACAAATATGGCTAACAATTTAATTATCACCATCAGGGTAATTAGCAAACCAATTTACATTTTCAATATGTCATTCTCCACCGCTATTGCCCTAACCCTGGAATACCCCTCTAGGGTTTCTCTTTTGTCATTGACTTAAGGACACCTTCTCAATCCCGAGCTTGGTGCCTGGGGGTCACCTCTCATGGTGCCCCATAGTCATGCAACATAGACCACCTTCTCATTCCCGAGCTTGGTGTCTAGGGTCACCTCTCATGGTGCCCATTGGTCTAACCTCTTGGGCCTGACCTTTATGGAATCTTCCTTCAGGGTTGCATGTAGGTGCAATAATACATATGTGTTTATAATTGTGATAACCATAGTGACTTTATAATTGCAGTATGAACATCCAAATTGTTTAGTTTCATTCAATGCGAGGAAACATTCGGAAAACCCTCGGGAAACTAATGTGGTTAACCATAATTAACCACATACATGTCAAGCTGTCGTGAATGCATAATTAATCCAAACAAGCAAGTAATCCAGAATCAAGAAAGCAAGTACACAATTTGGCCCTGAAATATACATCCAATATTCACTATCATGGATCATGGTATCCAAGTCTAATAGGCCTAATCAAGCCCTAGGGTTACTAGCCCTTTTTAGGGTTTTGCCCATAATTAGGGTTTCTGTAACAACCCTGACCTAGGTTATGAGGTAACCCTATTTTTTTTGGCTAAAAAAGTTGCTTAGAACTTTAATATAATCCTCTAAGGTGCTTTGTTATCATGTGACACATTTATGTTTCAATTTTGGTCCCGATTGAATGTTGTTTGAGCAATTTTCCTTTGTTTTGGACCAAAGTGCAATTTACCCAAATTGAGGGGCTATAATGCAAAATGTCACATGTTGAACATTCCTCATTTGTTTTAGCATCATTATTGAGAGAATGATGCAAGTTGGTGGCTTGTGGAAAGTCTAAATTCCAAGTTTGAACTTGTTTGAACAATGTTGGTACCTTGTGCACCAATTTTGGTACAAATTGTAATTTACCCAAAATATGGGGTTGATATGAAAATTACCACCTCTAGAGTGTTAGAACTTCCTATATGTATCATTTATAGGAGATAGAATGAATTATACACCAAGTTTGATTCCATTATGAATGATGGTAATCTTGGTGAAGAAATGACCAAGAACAGGGTTGAATTTGGAAGCTTAACTTGAGTTGTATCAAGTTGAAAAGCTTATATATGAGTGCCTATCGGCCACGGAGCCCAAGGAGGTGTCCCATATATTTTTTTGAACTCTTGGCAAAGTCCATATAGTGCAAAGAACCTCAAGGAGGTGAGGTGTGTCGACCAACAAGTTTCCTTAGAAAAAGTGTATCGGCTTGACATGAAATAGTGATTAAACCTAGATAACTTATCCAAATGGATAAGTAATGGAAGAAATTGCATCTCTAGATGATCCTCAACGGTTTTGCAAGACAATATAAATGATGGTGCATGCATGTACACGTGTCACCCATGCATGACACGTGGCACCTACTAGCTCAAAATGTTGACACCTCATTTTTGGCCTTTTTTCATGATCAGCAAGTATATATACCCCTAGTTTCACCCTTAAGTGAACTTTTTCGACCCTTACCACCCTCCTACCTTGTGGTATTGTGAATGGGGCTCTTGTATCGTGCAGGAAAGCAAGGGTATCGTGCATAGGCCCTTGGATATTGCCCATAGCAAAAGCATATCGGCCAAGTAGGTGAAATTGGCCATATAAGGTGATATCGGCCAATAGGGTGAAGAGTTGAGTGCCATATTGTGCAAGTGAGTGCCATATCATGAAAGAGGGTTGTCATATCGTGCAACGGTACAAGTGTATCGTGCATAGGCCTTGGGAATGGGCCATAACAAGTGTATCGGCCGTACCATGTTGATATTGTCCATACCAAGTTTATATCGGCCAATTGAAGTGATTTTGGCCACAAGTGAGGGGGTATCGGCCACAAGCAAGGTTGTGTCGGCCAAGAGGAAGTCCATATCGCCCAAGAGTGGTGGGGTGTCGTCCAAGGAGCTAAGTAACTCAAAACGTAACCCTAAGGTGAGGATAAGATCATCTTCAACATTGGTTTGAAGCATGAATTTAGGGTTTTGATCTTCCTTTCTTTTCTTCTTCACCAATTGCTTATCCATGGTGATTCTTTGTATATAGAAGAGTTTTGAAGTTCATCTTCAACCTTAGGAACTTGGAGCTTTGGATCTTTGAGCTTTGAAGCCATTCTTAAGGTGGGTTATATAACTTGAACTCAACCATGTTATTATTCTTCACCTAAATTGCTATAATTAGTGAAATACTTTTAATTCCGAAATTTCCTAAAATAGTTGATGAGATTATGAGTTCTAGTAGTTTCTTAGACCTGTTGACATGAACTATAATAGTTAGAATAAAGTTCTAGAGCTTGAAGATTGTGATATCACCTTATAAAAGTGATATCGGGTGCATGTACATAAGCAAGAACCT
Source organism: Alisma plantago-aquatica (assembly GCA_963693085.1). NCBI lineage: Eukaryota > Viridiplantae > Streptophyta > Magnoliopsida > Alismatales > Alismataceae > Alisma > Alisma plantago-aquatica. The sequence continues at coordinate 718,723,639 of OY856413.1, forward strand.
CTAACCCGATATGATGATGCACCTATTTCACTAAAATAATATGAATAGGTTTGTAAACTCTATTGAACGATATAGGGGTGTAGTATACACCTCTTGCATGATAGGAAGTCTATTGTAGACTCCATGCACGATACAAGGTCAATTGTATACTTTTAAGTTGACAAGAAACCCTAAATTGGGTAACCCGATATAAGTGAAGACTAACAAGTGCTATTACATGATATGATCATATGATACATCGTTGATACTTAGTATCATGAGGCCTACATGACCTTGTATGACATGGTTGCACGATAGGATTTCACGATACACAACCCTAGTTGATATGATAACCCTAACTCGTCATGGCTAACCCGAGATGGTGACTAGCTGAAAGGGTGATTGAAAGTACTTCTAGCCCGACATGGTGATGGGTTGATAGCTCATAAGTATCATGGGAAACACATACCTTGTTCCCAATATGAGGTCAAAAAGGTACTTCATGCCCAATATGGAGACAAGTGCAAATCCTAACCTGATATGGTGAGTGTTCTTACACCTCCAACCCGATACAGTGGTATGTATACACCTACAACCCAATATGGTGAACATATGCATATGATTTAACCCTATACACCTTGTAAAGGTAAGGGCAAGACACTCTTAGGAGTGATGAGTGTAACACCACGTAATGGTGTGGATAATACCTTGATAGGTGAAACACCTAGAGTGGTTGATAATGGTTAATCCTATATCAATAATTCCTTAACCCGAGATGAGTTCATATCTTTAATGATGGTTGAATAATTCAATTGTGTGACTTATGACCAATACATTACATGATAAATGTGATGAGCTAGTGCATAAAGTATTAGGATGGGACATACCCTAATACAAGATAAGTTGATGAACTTAAGTATGTTAAAAGTGATGAGCGAAGTGATACATCAAGACATGATAGATATCACATCCAGTACTTCAAGGTTGATGTACCTTGATGCACCTTAAATCTAATATACTTGGATGAGTAACACATGAAGTGTGTTATGTCAATTGTTACATTGAGATGTAATAAGTTTAATGCACTTTGATAAGTGTGGGCTAACATACTTTGAAAAGGGTTAAGCCAAGTTAATAAAGTCTGATGTAATCATACCCTGGTAAGGATGAGAGAGGAACTCATACCTTATGTTGATGATTCATTTAATGATAAATGATGAGAATGAATAAGTATGATTGAATACTTATGATATCAATGTTTGCTCCTAGATGTGTGGAGCAATGAATTAGGGTTTGATCATTGATAATATGATCTTGAAAACCTAAATGGTTAATAATGGAAAATCCTAACCCTAATGAAGGGTAATGATATGTAAGAGAAACCCTAATCGATAAGAAAGAGAAAACCCTAACCCTAATGATGGGAAGGTTGTATTTATCTTATTGCATAAGCCTTGTAAGGCATGTTAATTACTTGTTTAACAAGTATAATGTGTAATGGTCTTGTGAGCCATGTGAATAAGTTGTTTCCTAGTGAGAGGTGACAAGATGTGTAATGGCCTTGTGAGCCATGTGAATAAGTTGTTGCCTAGTGAAAGGTGACAAGATGTGTAATGGCCTGGTGAGCCATGTGAATACTTGCACAACAAGTGAAATGAATACCTTGGTCTGAGGACCTAGAGGTAATGGTTACCTGTTACAGAGGTAACAATGTTATGTGATGATCTAAGGGTTTGAATACCCAGATCCAGCAATCATGATAATGATTATGTGAAGGGATGAGAATTTCCAGTAATGTGATAAGGTACTGAGATCCCAAGTATCACGTGTTTTAAATATTTGAAAGTACTTGATAGATGTGTTACGTTTGTTCTTTGAAACATTTATCATAATAACTCATGTTTGAAACTTGACTGATGCTAAAAGAATATGGCAATGCACTTAATTAATCAAGTGGAATCTTATCATGTAGAGCCCTGACCATAGATCCATCAGCGTCAGTAAATTGCTGAATGGTGAAACAGGTTTTCCTACGGGATCTCCTGGAGACCGCATATTTTTGAATATGTGGGGGTGATGGGCGAAAATATCTGTACGCCCCGAATGAGGGATTGATGGTAGGTAAACATGAAATCTCTCAATCCTTCATTATTGGTTGGGATTCGATGTAGATAAACACGAAATCTAATCGACCCTTCCTCAGGTTGATGGTAGATAAACACGAGATCTCTCAATCCTGACGAGAGTGTAGCTGACCCTGCAACTCTATAGCAAAATTTCCAGTATACACTGGAAAGCTATTTAGCAGTTGACATAGTCCTGCTCGTTTTCTCACACTGACCGAGACGGTATGAGGTCATGGTAGCCGGCTCTTCCATTGACCTTGTATGGTATTGATTTTGACTTCACAATTGTTGGTTGGAGTATGAGCGGTATACCTCATCTCCTCAGGGCATAAGTGTGATTGTAAAATGTAATCAGCCGTGTAGCATATTTGCTTAAGGATTGAATACGGAAATCATTGGCTGATGTTACATTTCTTTTATACATCTTAAATGGATATATGTTATACATGTTCTTCATATTAATTATAAATGAATAGATGATTTACTGCTTTATCATATATAGCTGCAATGCTTCAGAAGATGATATTGCTCTACTCTGCTTAAATAGTGATTAAATCCTACTTATTAATGAAAAAGAATCCTCTGCTCAGTTTTATACTGTTTAACTATGATAAAAATATGGTCAGAGGAGAGTTATATCTCTCGCTGGGACAATTACAATTGTCTCACCCCCGTGGGACCCAAATTTTTTAGGTGGACATGCACGAGGAGGTGAAGACCTTTTTGCAGAGAAGGATCAACAGCTAAGACAACAGTGACAACTCAGGTTGAGTGTACTGTCTGTCATGTCTTGTAGATATGAGGCCTATGTGTCGTCTCTGTACTCTCAGGTCCTTGGAGTAGGCTCGTACTGTTTTTATGATCAATAAGAGATTTTGGCTTACACGCCTCGAGGTTTTATGTTGCTCATGTATAGTTTGGTAAAGCAACTGTTATATGTTATTCTCGAGATGAGATGTACCAGATATGTACAATGTGAATAAGGATGTATATAAGGTTTTGGACCTTTCAGTAAGAGTTTTCCTTGGAACGGATCTCTTTGAAAAATGGTTTTAATTTTTAGTGATTTTTGTTAATCTGCTGTTTATGTTTAATTCCTCTTAATTAGTAACGATTTGTCTATCGATTTGATTGTCGTTCGTTTCAGTTTTGGTATCAGAGCTTAAGGTTCGCTGAGTCTACAGAGACATAAGACTAAGGTGTTGAGTCTGTGTTAGTGTCCTCCAGTATACCCTATAGTGACTTCTGCTTGTACAAAAGAAAGGGTGAAGTTTATAAATGACTGGGGAACATGAGGAATACATTGTTGAGGGCAATGTTGTTGCACCAGGAAAGGGTGCAAGGGATCAGGCAATAGAAGAATGAGTTCCTGAGAATTCCCATCATGACTTGATTAGGATAGAGAATCCTATGTTTATGATCTTGTTGGGAAGGTTAGGACAACAATGATGCATATAGTAGACTGGATACTAGCATTACAACCTAGGTTACTAGTCCTCAATACAGAAACTTTGGGCTTTGAAAGGGTTCCTGAATGACATAGTCATGTTGGAACAGTGGAAAATGTGGGAAAGATTAACATATGGCGAGAAAGTAGACTCTGCCATAAGTTTAGACATATAGTATATCTGTGATGGAAGTGCCCAAGAAGGGGCAATAAGCCGAGAATTAAGGAAATTCCATTACAATTCCAGAGACTTTTGCCTAGTGGTTCTAAAAAGCCAAAAGTAACAACATGAAATAGCTAGACTCTATGGGTTGAGTCAACCTAAAGCGGTGGATGACCGTGAGGGGTAACAATCAGATAGAGCTTTTTCATTTTGATATGCCTTCTTTTGATGTTACCTGATAATCCTAAAAAGGATTGCTATTATGGACTTCCCTATTGATTGTCCTATGGTGACATAGGGAAGAAATGATGAGAACTAGAATTTATATTATGTTCAGTATTCTTTTAAATGCTCTATAATTGCTCTTATCTGTGTGAAAAAGGATGAGGTATAGAAGAGATGCCTGGAGAAAATCCAGGAATGTTAAATCATGTGTTGGTTATTATACGAAAAGTAAGGAATATGATAGTAAACAAAGTGCATACTACTTAATCTCAGTACTTGTATACCCTGGCCAGGTATATAATTATTGGAGATAAGGTGAGTATGGAACTCTTAGATTGTTATCTTTCTGATTACTCCGATCAAGTAGTCATTCTGAGACAATCTAGTGAGTATAATGAAATTGGAAATATGGTATGGACATGTATATCACATCCTAAGTGCAATAAAGTGGAATCTAAGATGATCTCAGATCAATCTGTATGTATGAGGAAATGAAAAGTATAATCCTCATGATAAGAGAATGAGAACAAGGGAGATGATCCCTGTCAGATAAAGCATGTGTGAATAGTAAATATCTTTTCCCATGATGTGGAAATAGGAAATGTGATAAAATCACAAAATTCTCATGAACATGTTAGACAATAACAAAGAAAGGAATAATGACATGTAATCATCCGTATAATTCCTATGTTGATGGCAAGGAACCTAGGATGAAACATGAGTAAATGACTCATGAATAGTTGAAATTTCATGCAATAATCATAGGATATGATAATCTCTTCTCTTTGATAAACAACCCTGGATGATGATGGGGGTGATAACAGGAATATGTTCCTTTGTATTCTTTCCCTTTTGGGACATGGTAATCATGTGGGTCATATGACACTTGATGTGCATAAGTTAAAAATGTTCAATTGATGGATACTTAGAAAAGTATCAGTTTATCTTGGACTTTAGTTCCAAGATAAAGATATGTGTAACAAGTAATGTCCCAAGATGAAAAAAAAGATGAGGATGTAATGTGTTTTCGGCACATACAATGGATACCAAGGTAAAGAATCCTAGTATCCAAGCACTTTCAACGATATGAGAAAATGAGAACATGATTCCTGACTAGGAGTAATGTTTGGTTACTTAGAAGGGCAAACTTTGAAATTAGTCTAGTTACATACAGTAGTATGGATACCATATGTTAGGGGTTTATGCCTCGCATAAATATGACATCAACAAAGATGTATTAGTTGAAGGAACAATAGTAGAATTGTTTTGGAAAAGTTGATCAAGCTAAAGATAACTTCCTAATATCCCTATTCAGATTGTTGAGGCAACTTATACATAACATCTAAAGATACCTCTAAGATAAGTTCTTAACTGATAAGTAACCTCCCCTTATTATAAGAAAATGTACAACTAATGAGATAGATGGTACAAGTAGTAAGAAAGTTTAATGTTGTGTCAGTAGATTAGATGACACCACAAATATATGACAAGACTTTTAGTCACAAGTGGGTGATAGAACATGACTCTGGTCTTTCCTTTAAAAGTAAAATGCTAAATGAGGAGTATGGGAGACTTCCCAGAATCTTGTCACATAAAGTTGTAAGTTGAGAAAGGTGACAAATCAGTAAGGTATGACACCTGAGTTAAATAAGGTATGAATGATGTTTCCCTGACTAAGAAAAGTATTACCTGATATAGAGTTGACTCTACAGTCAATAATGAAAAAGACAATGGAATATGTGCCCTGTGTGAAAGATTCAATGTAACCCTGTGTGGAAGAACTTTGTGTTGATCAAAGTTCTATGTCATCTCCATGACATTAATATGTTATGTGGAGACTTGATGGTATGATGAATGAATAATATATGTCTTCCTTTACCTGGGATTTCGGGGACAAAATCCTTGTTAGGGGTTTATAACTTGTAACAACCCTGACCTGGGTTATGAGGTAACCCTATTTGTTTTGGCTAAAAAAGTTTCTTAGAAATGTAATATAATCCTCTAAGGTGCTTTGTTATCATGTGACACATTTATGTTTCAATTTTGGTCCCGATTGAATGTTGTTTGAGCAATTTTCCTTTGTTTTGGACCAAAGTGCAATTTACCCAAATTGAGGGGCTATAATGAAAAATGTCACATGTTGAACATGCCTCATGTGTTGTAGCATCATTATTGAGAGAATGATGCAAGGTGGTGGCTTGTGGAAAGTCTAAATTCCAAGTTTGAACTTGTTTGAACAATGCTGGTACCTTGTGCACCAATTTTGGTACAAATTGTAATTTACCCAAAATATGGGGTTGATATGCAAATTACCACCTCTAGAGTGTTACCACTTCCTCTATGTATCATTTATAGGAGAGAGAATGAATTATACACCAAGTTTGATTCCATTATGAATGATGGTAATCTTGGTGAAGAAATGACCAAGAACAGGGTTGAATTTGGAAGCTTAACTTGAGTTGTATCAAGTTGAAAAGCTTATATATGAGTGCCTATCAGCCACGGAGCCCAAGGAGGTGTCCCATATCGTTTTGTGAACTCTTGGAAAAGTCCATATCGTGCAAAGAACCTCAAGGAGGTGAGGTGTGTCGGCCAACAAGTTTCCTTAGAAAAAGTGTATCGGCTTGACATGAAATAGTGATTAAACCTAGATAACTTATCCAAATGGATAAGTAATGGACGAAATTGCATCTCTAGATGATCCTCAACTGTTTTGCAAGACAATATAAATGATGGTGCATGCATGTAAACGTGTCACCCATGCATGACACGTGGCACCTACTAGCTCAAAATGTTGACACCTCATTTTTTGCCTTTCTTCATGATCAGCAAGTATATATACCCCTAGTTTCACCCTTAAGTGAAATTTTTTGACCCTTAACACCCTCCTACCTTGTGGTATCGTGCACGGGGCTCTTGTATAGTGCACAAAAGCAATGGTATCGTGCATAGGCCCTTGGATATTGCCCATAGCAAAATCATATCGGCCAAGTAGGTGAAATTGGCCATATAAGGTGATATCGGCCAATAGGGTGAAGAGTTGAGTGCCATATCGTGCAAGTGAGTGTCATATCGTGCAAGATGGTTGTCATATCATGAAAGGGCACAAGTGTATCGTGCATAGGCCTTGGGTATGGGCTATAACAAGTGTATCGGCCATACCATTTTGATATTGTCCATAGCAAGTTGATATCGGCCAATTGAAGTGATTTTGGCCACAAGTGAGGGCGTATCGGCCACAAGCAAGGTCGTGTCGGCCAAGAGGAATTCCATATCGCCCAAGAGTGGTGGGGTGTCGGCCAAGGATCTAAGGAACTCAAAACTTAACCCTAAGGTGAGGATAAGATCATCTTCAACATTGGTTTGAAGCATGAATTTAGGGTTTTGATCTTCCTTTCTTTTCTTCTTCACCAATTGATTATGCATGGTGAGTCTTTGTATATATAAGAGTTTTGAAGTTCATCCTTAACCTTAGGAACTTGGATCTTTGGAACTTGGAGCTTTGAAGCCGTTCTTAAGGCGGGTTATATAACTTGAACTCAACCATGTTATTATTCTTCACCTAAATTGCTATAATTAGTGAAATACTTTTAATTCCAAAATTTCCTGAAATAGTTGATGAGATTATGAGTTCTAGTAGTTTCTTAGACCTGTTGACATGAACTATAATAGTTAGAATAAAGGTCTAGAGCTTGAAGATTGTGATATCACCTTATAAAAGTGATATCGGGTGCATGTACATAAGCAAGCACCTCTAACCCGATATGATGATGCACCTATTTCACTAAAATAATATGAATAGGTTTGTAAACCCTATTGAACGATATAGGGGTGTAGTATACACCTCTTACATGATAGGAAGTCTATTGTATACTCCATGCACGATACAAGGTCAATTGTATACTTGTAAGTTGACAAGAAACCCTAAATTGGGTAACCCTATATAAGTGAAGAGTAACAAGTGCTATTACATGATATGATCATATGATACATCATTGATACTTAGTATCATGAGGCCTACATGACCTTGTATGACATGGTTGCACGATAGGATTGCACGATACACAACCCTGGATGATATGGTAACCCTAACCCGTCATGGCTAACCCTAGATGGTGACTAGCCGATAGGGTGATTGAAAGTACTTCTAGCCCGAGATGGTGATGGGTTGATACCTCATAAGTATCATGGGAAACACATACTTTGTGCCCAATATGAGGTCAAAAAGGTACTTCATGCCCGATATGGAGACAACTGCAAATCCTAACCCGATATGGTGAGTGTTCATACACCTCCAACCTGATACAGTGGTATGTATACACCTACAACCCAATATGATGAACATATGCATATGATTTAACCCTATACACCTTGTAAAGGTAAGGGCAAGACACTCTTAGGAGTGATGAGTGTAACACCAGGTAATGTTGTAGATAATACCTTGATAGGTGAAACACCTAGAGTGGTTGATAATGGTTAATCCTATATCAATAATGCCTTAACTCGAGATGAGTTCATATCATTAATGATGGTTGAATAATTCAATTGTGTGACTTATGACCAATACATTACATGATAAATGTGATGAGCTAGTGCATAAAGTATTAGTATGGGACATACCCTAATACAAGATAAGTTGATGAACTTAAGTATGTTAAAAGTGATGAGGGAAGTGATACATCAAGACATGATAGATATCACATCCAGTACTTCAAGGTTGATGTACCTTGATGCACCTTAAATCCAATATACTTGGATGAGTAACACATGAAGTGTGTTATGTCAATTGTTACATTGAGATGTAATAAGTTTAATGCACTTTGATAAGTGTGGGATAACATACTTTGAGAAAGGGTTAAGCCAAGTTAATAAAGTCTGATGTAATCATACCCTGGTAAGGACGAGAGAGGAACTCATACCTTGTGTTGATGATTCATTTAATGATAAATGATGAGAATGAATAAGTATGATTGAATACTTATGATATCAATTTTTGCTCCTAGATGTGTGGAGCAATGAATTAGGGTTTGATCATTGATAATATGATCTTGAAAACCTAAATGGTTAATAATGGAAAATCCTAACCCTAATGAAGGTAATGATATGTAAGAGAAACCCTAATCGATAAGAAAGGGAAAACCCTAACCCTAATGATGGGAAGGTTGTATTTCTCTTATTGCATAAGCCTTGTAAGGCATGTTAATTACTTGTATAACAAGTATAATGTGTAATGGCCTTGTGAGCCATGTGAATAAGTTGTTGCCTAGTGAGAGGTGACAAGATGTGTAATGGCCTTGTGAGCCATGTGAATAAGTTGTTGCCTAGTGAAAGGTGACAAGATGTGTAATGGCATGGTGAGCCATGTGAATACTTGCACAACAAGTGAAATGAATACCTTGGTCTAAGGACCTAGAGGTAATGGTTACCTGTTACAAAGGTAACAATGTTATGTGATGATCTAAGGGTTTGAATACCCAGATCCAGCAATCATGATAATGATGATGTGAAGGGATGAGAATTTCCAGTAATGTGATAAGGGACTGAGATCCCAAGTATCACGTGTTTTAAAGATTTGAAAGTACTTGATAGATGTGTTACGTTTGTTCTTTGAAACATTTATCATAATAACTCATGTTTGAAACTTGACTGATGCTAAAAGAATATGGCAATGCACTTAATTAATCAAGTGGAATCTTATCATGTAGAGCCATGACCATAGATCCATCAGCGTCAGTAAATTGCTGAATGGTGAAACAGGTTTTCCTACGGGATCTCCTAGAGACCGCATATTTTTGAATATGTGGGGATGATGGGCGAAAATATCCATACGTCCCGAATGAGGGATTGATGGTAGGTAAACATGAAATCTCTCAATCCTTCATTATTGGTTGGGATTCGATGTAGATAAACACGAAATCTTATCGACCCTTCCTCAGGTTGATGGTAGATAAACACGAGATCTCTCAATCCTGACGAGAGTGCAGCTGACCCTACAACTCTATAGTGAAGTTTCCAGTATACCCTGGAAAGCTATTTAGCAGTTGACATAGTCCTGCTCGTTTTCTCGCACTGACCGAGATGGTATGAGGTCATGGTAGCCGGCTCTTCCATTGACTTTGTATGGTATTGATTTTGACTTCACAGTGGTCGGTTGGAGTATGAGCGGTATACCTCATCTCCTCAGGGCATAAGTGTGATTGTAAAATGTAATCACCCGTGTAACATATTTTCTTAAGGATCGAATACGGAAATCATTGGCTGATGTTACATTTCTTTTATACATCTTAAATGGATATATGTTATACATGTTCTTCATATTCATTATAATTGAATAGATGATTTACTGCTTTATCATATATCAGAAGATGATATTGCTCTACTCTGCTTAAACAGTGATTAAATCCTACTTATTAATGAAAAAGAATCCTCTTCTCAGTTTTATACTGTTTAACTATGATAAAAATATGGTCGGCGGAGAGTTATATCTCTCGCTGGGACAATTACAATTGTCTCACCCCCGTGGGACCCAAATTCTTTAGGTGGACATGCACGAGGAGGTGAAGACCTTTTTGCAGAGAAGGATCAACAGCTAAGACAACAGTGACAACTCAGGTTGAGTGTACTGTGTGTCATGTCTTGTAGATATGAGTCATATGTGTCGTCTCTGTACTCTCAGGTCCTTGGAGTTGGTTCGTACTGGTTTTATGATCAATAAGAGATTTTGGCTTACACGCCTCGAGGTTTTATGTTGCTCATGTATAGTTTGGTAAAACAACTCTTCTATGTTATTCTCGAGATGAGATGTACCAGATATGTACAATGTGAATAATGATGTATATAAGATTTTGGACCTAACAGTAAGAGTTTTCCTTGGAATGGATCTCTTTGAAAAATGGTTTTAATTTTTAGTGATTTTTGTTAATCTGTTGTTTATGTTTAATTCCACTTAATTAGTAATGATTTGTCTATTGATTTGATTGTCCGTCATTTCAGTTTCACTTCCTTTTTACCACTTTTAATTTACTTTTATCAAAATATCCATCAATCCCTAATTATCTCATCTTATTTATCACAAAAGATTCTAAGAACGTCTTTTAGCAACATGAAACCCTAATTTTGGATTATAAGTACTTTTCTTTTCTTTTTCTCTTATTTGGGGTTTCTAAGTATATTATTCATCATATTAGGTTTAAAACCCTAAACCTTGCAATTCCATCTTCAAAATAGGTTAAAATCCATCTTTATCACTAACCATGTTAATAATGCTTGACTTAACTTATTTGTAAGATTAAATCTATCCTTTGTCATCAATTAGGGTTTCTAACCATAATTTAATACTTTTTCCATCAAAATTATACATTATTGCAAAAAGATATTGATTTAGGCTTCCAAACTATTTTTGACTTATTCCTCTTATTTTTCTGATCAATTATCATGAAAAACTTTTCTCATCTAAGTTTTCTAGCAGAAGTTATGATTTTTGCAAAGTAATGGATTTATCAGTTATTTTTGGAAAATTGTTGACCATCAGATCCGTGGTCCAGAGGACCACGCGAGATCTAACGGTAGGTCTACAGGGACGCGCCACTTTTGCGATTAAAAGTACGAAAAGGCAGATATGCCCTTACCTTAAACAACATAGGTGGGAGGGCAAAGGGGTTTTTTACCCCTTGGTCATCGTCTTGCTCACGCTGGCTCACGAGCAACCCAACCGAGTCAACTCAAGGGTTGACTTTGGCCATCCACGCATCTACGACCAACTCGATCGGTTCAGGAGCTCCGCCGGCCCCTATCGAACTTTCCTGGGGGGGTCAATTCCTCCTTATCATCGCCCCTTCACTGCCGATGAGCTTCTGCTACTCCGGCGAAAGTCGTAGCTCGACGAGGGAGAGGGTCGAGGTTTCTGACCAAATTGAAGGCATTGTAGAACTCATCTCAGGGGTCCGAACATGTGAGAACAATTTCTAGGGATGTTGGTATCATGGAGCACCCTCCCCTATATATAGGTTTCGTCCATTGCTTCTTGAGATTTGGGGTTTCTCTGGTTTCACTAAGAAACCTATGGAAACCCAGGATGATCAGACTCGGAAAGACCTCGCGAGTTCAATGGAATACTTTCCATCTGCGCACATCCTATCAAACTCAACCAAAGTGGGAAACGAAATCTCCTTCCCATGCTCTACATCCTATCGTGACTGGGACTTAGTCCCATCCCTCCGATTCCTAATTAACGGTCCTCGTTAAATCTGAAAGTCCAATTTCATTGTGGCATTTAATACGGTTCAAAGATTATCCATTTACTTTAGGAAACTTCTAAAAATCACAACTCATTATTCCTCAATCCTTTTTCCACCAAATTTTAGATGAAGTTTTGAATCGACGTCATCTACCAGTGTACCAAATTGGAGACCCAAATTCCAAAGGAAAAGGGTGTTTTCTTCATAAGCAAGCTATCTTTTAAATTAAGCCAATTTAATTTGGAATTTCCTCTTTCTTTGCCATTAAATTATTTTTTTGAATTCCTTGAACCTCAAGGAACCCTTAATGGCTCGGAATCCCATCTTGGGAATATTCTTTAGCCTTTTACTTATCCTTTATCTATTTTCTCTTTCTTCTTATTCATTTCTTTAGTAAAATATCTCTTTTCAAGGATTTCTCTTTATCTTTCTTTTTATTTTCCTCATTGGCATCCCTTTTATCATTAGGAATCCTTTGGATATGAAAATCCATCAAGGACAATTCAACTATACTTATTTTCCATATTTAATCATTATTTTCAATTTCTTTCTTAATAAAGAAATATCTAATTGATCTTTTCTTTTCTTATTGCTTTATCTTTGCAATTTTGGACTCCTTGGGACCCAAGGAATCCAAGAGGCATGAAATCCATCTTTGGATTACACTCTATTGCCTTCTAGAGGTTTCTACATTTTTCTTTTCTCCATTTCTTATTAATAATGGAATTTCTTTTGTCTTTTCCTTGTTATTGGGCCCAACAACCAATAAAGCCCACAAATAAATCAACAAGGCTATTTTAAATGAAATTCATGCATTCAATCATTATTTTTTCATTTATCTTTATTATGAGAAATTACATTTCTCACCAAATGAACCCAAAAATTGGGGTTGTAACATCCTTCCCCTCTTATAAGAATTTTTTCCTCAAAATTCCATCAAGCAAACAAACAACTCAGGATAAGCCTTTCTTATGTCCATCAGGGCTCGCATGTGGTTTCACCCTTTCCATGGTGCTTCCCAAGAACCTTCATCATCTCATATTCTTCCATTTGAGTTCTTTCTTACCTTGGTATATCGTACCCTCATAGGTGACTCAGGACATTTTAGCCTCTCAAAAGCTGAATAAGTTCCGGGCTCAGCACATGGCTTGGGTACCTCACATAGTGCTCTAGATTGGACTCATGGAACACATTACACATCATGTTATCCTGAGGGGCAAGGCTAAACACAACCATCTTCACCAATCCATCTCAAATGGACCCATATATCAATGACTCAACTTTCTCAGTTGTAGCTTAGAGGGGTCGGATTTTCACATCACATACTCTCTCACAGTGAACTGCATGTCAGTCTGCTTTGCATCAGCTCATGACTCATGTCGCTTCTGGCTCCCTCTCAGCCATTGCATGATCAAAGCGACTTCATCTACACACATTGTAGTTCTTTTCTGACCTTTGTGAGGCCTCCTTCACCAACATCATCTTAATGAGGTGGTGACCGACACAACCTCCTTATAGAACTTCTTACATCCCAATAAAGGCTATGGTGGTTAACATCACATCTTAAGAATTGTATCTATGCATCACCCTAAATGAGTACACATGCTCTCATCAGACCCTCTAGTCTGGATCATATTGTCCTTTAGTATGGGGTGATAAATTGTACTGACATCGAGTTCTTCATGTATCTACTTCCACCTAATGGAAGTGAACCTTTAGGTCCTACTCAAAAACTTTTAAACTAGCATCATGGTGTAGTTGAACCATCTCTCTCTCTTATAAGTAGTTCAACCTGATCTGTCCCTTGACAGTACTCTTTCTTTCTCTTGTCATCTAGGTAAGGCGATCTACCATAACCCACATTGTGTCTTGACCTTCCTTGGTCAAGGGGAGACTTACCACAACATCCATAGTGGTGAACTCCCATTCCCTCTAGGGGACTCTCTATCCTATATACCAACTCATTGGGTTACTGGTGTTCATCCTTCACCTCCTGTCATGCATGGCAACATGCCACGTGCAACATTATCTTAGGCATCCAAAGTACTACTGTCACTTACTATCTTCGTAGTATGGTGTATCATAATCTCCTGTATGTCATGATTCCTCAAGATTAATTCCTTAGAAACCCTAATCGGGTTAAGTGCTGAATTTGCATTTCTAATCGGATTGAATCAATATATGGACAATCATCCAATTAGAAACCCTAATCGGGTTAAGTGATGATTTTGCATTTGAATGAATTAAATCTTTGGGTTGATTAACCCAAATGGTCTTAAGACCATTTAGAGATCACCCAAATGGTCTCAAGACCGTTTGGAGGTCAACTAAGACCGTTTGGAGGTCTAGGGTTGAGTATGGTTGAGTATTTGAAGGTCCAAAGATAGCAAATGGTAATGCAATCAATAGTTCAATTGTTGATCAATCTAATGATCCAAACCCTAATTGAATTTCACAATTTTAAGTGATGGGATGAGGCAAACGGTCTCAAGACCATTTGGAGGTCATCCAAACGACCTCAAGACCGTTTGAGGTCAGGTCATGTCATGGTTTGATGATGACCCTATGATTTCAATTGGACTAGTTCCACAATGTCAACCATTGATGGTTCCTTGATTTTAAAACCCTAATAGATGGTTTCTTGATTATGAACCCTAGTTCAATTGGGTTCAAAACCCTAATTGAAGGTCCAATTGAAGGGTGATTCAATGGTCCAATGGAAGAATAAATCAGTGGCTCAATTGATAGATGCTTTAATGATTGAAATCCTGAATTGATTAAGTGATGGAAGACCTTTTTGGTCCATTCGGTTTTGAGAGGGTTTGGACCAAACGGTCTCAAGACCGTTTGAGACCAAACGGTCTCAAACCATTTGGAGACCCAAATGGTTTCAAGTGTAACTTTTCCATACGGTTTCATCATTGATTATCTTAAACGATTTCAAACCGTTTGGAGTATTAATGGTCAAGAATGTTTGGATGTTTCAATGTAATTAAGTTAATTGGAAACCTAAGGTGATGAAAGATAAAATGACCCTATGGTTTTTACTGGATTATCTCAAAGATAATCACTAGGGTAGTACCTATAAGGTACTAAGTAATTGGTAACCCTAAATGAGTTAATCCCTATAAGCTTATGAAAGCAATGTCTCAGTACACTTTGTCAACCATAGTTGTATATATATATACTTGATTGAAGGGTTGATATAAACCTAATCAAGTTGAAAGGATGATAGAAAGGAATTCTTACATGAGTATTAATCATGTGGTGATTAAGTTATGATCCTCAGTAAAGAGATCATAAAACCCTAATCTAGAAGGCTAATAACCGTAATTCAGGGTAACATAAGGTAAAACCCTAATTATAGGTATGGAGGGTGAAACCCTAATTGGGTTGAATAGTAAACCCTAATTTTAGGGTAAAGTGTATGAAACCCTAAACTAGGGTAATGTGATGTAAAACCATGATGTATTGATATGAAATGAGAAACCCTAATTGAGGGTGATTCCATGAGAAACCCTAATTGAGGGTGATTCCATGAGAAACCCTAATTGAGGGTGATTCTATGAGAAACCCTAAATGAGGTTGATTCCATGAGAAACCCTAATTGAGGTTGATTCCATGAGAACCCCTAATTGAGGGTGATGCCATGAGAAACCCTAGTTGGGATGAATAGTAAACCCTATTTATGGGGAATGTGATGTGAAAGCCTAATGAAGGATGATGCTATATGCAATCATAACACTAATGAAGTATGATAGTATGTGAAACCCTAAACCCCAATAAAGGGTGATCGTATGGGAAACCTAATCCTAATAATGGAATAGTGATTGATTATAGATAACTTTATAACAAGCAAAGCCTTAACCTGAGATGAGTCCCTATCATGGAAGATAGTTGGACAATCCTTATGTGTGTTCTATGACCTATGCACTTCATAGTAAAGGTGATAGGTTAGTATATGGAAGTATTAAGATGAGAAATACATTAATACAATATAAATCGATAAAATCAAGTAAGTTTAAAGTGTTGAGGGAAGTGATATATCAAGACATCATAAATATCACATCCAGCTCTTTAAGAATGATATCCCTTGATGCATCTCAAATCCAACATGCTTGGATGAGTAACATATAAAGAGTGTTGTCCTAATCATTACATCAAGAGGTAATGTGTTTTATGAACCATGAGATTGGTTGTTGCCTAGTGAAAGGTGACAAGATGTTAAATGTGCTTTATGAGCCATGAGATTGGTTGTTACCTAGTGAGGGGTAACAAGATATTTTAATAGGCCTTGTGAACCACATGAGTAAGTTGATACCTAGTGGGAGGTACCAAGATATTTATAAAAGTCCACTGTTAGAGATGATAATGTTCTTAATAAAACAAGAAAAGGGAAACCTAATAACATAATAATTATAATATAAGAATACAATAATAATGATGGAACCTTGATTATACAAGTGTGGAGAAGAGAGGGATACTTGTTTTACATAAAGAATGTGATTGAGCATAATGGCATGGCTAAAGTTTAAATTTCAATAGAAGAATGAGGTACCCAGTGCTTTGTAAACAGACATGGGAATAATGTCACAAGATTGACATAGTTCAATACATGCAATAGTTGCACAGGATTGACATAGTTCAATACCTGGAATAATGTCACAGGATTGACATAGTTCAATACCTGGAATAATAACACAAGATTGGTTAAATCCCAATACCTGGAATAATAACACAGGATTGGTTAAATCTCAATACCTGGAATAATAACATAGGATTGGTTAAATCCCAATACCTGGAATAATGTCATAGGATTGACATAGTTCAATACCTAGAATAATAACATAGGATTGGTTAAATCCCAATACCTGGAATAATAACACAGGATTGGTTAAATCTCAATACCTGGAATAATAACACAGGATTGGTTAAATCCCAATACCTGGAATAATTACACAGGGTTGACATAGTTCAATACCTGGAATAATTGCACAGGGTTGGCATATTTCAATACCTGGAATAACTACACAGGATTGGTCACAACCCAATACTTGAATAATATCACAGGATTGACATAGTTCAATACCTAGAATAATGTCACAAGATTGACATAGTTCAATACTTGGAATAACTGCATAGGATTGGTATTAACCCAATACCTGGAATAACTGCACAGGATTGGTATTAACCCAATACCTGGAATAATGTCACAGGATTGACATAGTTCAATACCTAGAATAGTTGCACAGGATTGACATAGTTCAATACCTAGAATAGTTGCACAGGATTGACATAGTTCCATACCTGGAATACTTGCACATGATTGACATAGTTCAATACCTGGAATAGTTGCACAGGATTGGCATAGTCCAATACCTGGAATAGTTGGGATTTGCATAGTCCAATACTTGGAATGGATACACAGGAACAATATAAGTCCAATGCTTGTACTAGTTGCACATGATTGGTATAATCCAATGCCTGGAATATTTATATAGGATTGGTATGGACCAATGCCTAAACAAGACATGATGATGTACACTCTCATGTCCAGTATAAACCAATACATGTTTAGCAGATTGGCTAAGGCCATCAAATAGAAATAAGAAAGAATCATGGGCGATATATCAGAGTAATGAGTATCATGAGAAAAGCACGAGATTTTGAGTTAATACGATAGATAAATAATATACATGTTCTTTCTATTCCTTGTAAAGAGAATAGATGATTTACTGCTCTATCACAGATAGTTGCAATAGTTAAATATGAGAATGATATGAACTGCTTATCCTCTACTCAGTTTTATATTAATTAAACTGCAATAATGATGTTTCTGGCAGAGAGTTATATCTCTCGCTGGGGCAATTTTCAATTGTCTCACCCCCGTGGGATCCAACATTTTTAGGTGGATGGGCATGGAGGATATTGAGAATATCTTGTAGAGGAAGAACTTCAGCAGTAGCAGGTACAGCAGAAACAGCTCAAGTGGAGTGTGTTGTCTGTCGTGTTTGTAGATAGAAGTCCTATGTGTCATCTTTGTACTCTCAGGTTCTCGGAGTTAATAGTTAGTGCTTTTAATGAATCGTTTTGAGATTTTGGATTAATTCTTTGAGGTTCTTATGTTGTCTGTGTTTAACTTTTAATAAGGCAGTTGATGTTGTAACCCTCGAGAAGAGATAGTACAAGATATGTACTTATGAACCAGGATGTAAATGTAATACATTGGTTCTTGTTGAAAGAGTTTTCCTATGATTGGATCTCTTTGAAAAAGGTTTTAATTTTTAGTGATTTTTAGTAATCCGCTGCAAATGATCACTTCCGCTTAATTAATCTTGTTTTTTGCGAGTTGGATGCCACACTTTAGTGGTGTCAGAGCTCTAGGTTCGTTGAGTCTACAGAGACATAGGACTCAGGTATCGAGTTTGTTCTAAGTGTACTCTAGTGTATCTTATAGTGACTTCTGCTTATGCAGAAGAAGATATATAACTTGAAGATGTCTGAAGAACATGAGGGACACGTTGTAGAGAGGAATGTTGTTGCACCAGTGGGAGGTGCAAGGGATTAGGAAAGGGAGGAACCAGTGCCTGAAAATCCCCAGGTTGATTAAGTCATGAGAGGAAACCCAGATGTTCATAATCTTTTTGGGCAATGCATGACCACACTGAGGTATATGGCACAGCGGATGCCAACACCGACACCTAGGGCACCTGTTTCCAATGAGGGATATGGGTCTGGTAAGAGCTTTGAACGACTATGTCATGTAGGAGCCATAGAATATGCTGGAACATCTGACCCAGCAGATGCTGATCTCTGGCTCACTGAGTTAGAAAAAGCCTTTAAGATCCTTAGTATCCCAGAGGCTGACAAAGTTAAACATGCGGTGTACCTTTTGAAGGGTAGTGTTGGACACTGGTGGGCTATAGAAGAATAAAAAAGGAATGATGAAGAGGTTGAATGGGAGGAATTTTGTCGAAAATTCATCAATAAGTATTTTTCCAAGGCATACTTAGATGAAAAGATCTCCCAGTTTGAGAAAATCCGACAGGGAGCCATGTCGATAAACGAATATGAGGTTAAGTTTATGGAACTTTTGTGAGTTTATCCTCAAATGGCAGCTATTGAGGAGAAGATCTGACATTTTGAGAAGGGATTGAATGCTGAGATGTCCATCCCGGCATCTGCCCTAGAAAGTAGAGAGGGTTTGCCACATTTGTGGAGTCTATACGGAGGATAGAAAGGTCTATGATAAAGAAACATGAGACAAACCTCAAAAGAAAGTCTACACAGTCACAGGGATCAATGATTAGTGGTACTAAACAACCAAAATCTTCACCAGTTCAACCTCAATCTAGTACACCTATGCAGGGGTCATCATGTTGGGGTCGAGCTTGTCATAAATGTGGATAGCTAGGATATTTTAGACAACAATGTCCAAGAAGAAATAGTGAGGTGACCCAACAGTCAGGGTACAATCTTCAAAACCCACAAGGACCTCAGTCCGGTGGAGCAGATGGTAGAGGACAAAGACAAGTGTCACAGTTTGGTCCATCTACTTCTGGTAGTAGAGGACAAAGGCAATAACAAATAACAACTAAGTCCATGTTTGTGTCAGATAAGATGCTAGTTAAATTATAAAAGGTAGACTTGTCAAGATAGAACTTTCTATTTTGAATTATCTTCTGTTCCCTACTATAAGAAAGGTAGTTGTTGTTTAGTTCATTTGTGTAATCCTTTAAGGATATGAGGAAGAGATAAGAAGGATGCAAACTTATGTTCAGTTTAATATTCTCCTATATGTTTGAAAATTTCTCTTTTCATGCAGAAAGGGAAAAGATGTAAAAGAAACACTTAGAGAAAATTTGAGATACTAAGTAGTGAAAGTTAAAGATGTGTTAAGAATATGAAACATAATATAAAACAAATACATACTACCTAATTTCAGTTCTTGAATACCCTGGCCAGGTATTCATTTATTGAAGGCAAGGTAAGTATGACATACCTAGATTGTTATCTTTCTGATTACTCTGATCAAGTAATCATTCTAAAATAATCTAAAGAAAGAAGTAGGAGATGTGGCATGGATATTTCTACCACATTCTAATTGATATATGAAGGAATTTGATTTAATTATAAATCAATTTATAAACAAAAGAAGATGTTTAGTATAATGTATACCCTGGTCTGAAGACCTAGAGGTAATAAGTTACCTGATGGAAGGTAACAATAACCAGTGATGAACTAAAGGTTTGAATACCTATATCTAGTAATCATGGTGAAAATGATATTAAGAATGATGACAAGTGAGCGTCCATATGATTCCTATGTTGATGGCAAGGAACCAAGAAAGAAATAAGAGTAAATAACTCATGAACAGTAGAAGATTCATGTAATGTTTAAAGGAGATGATAATCTCTTCTCATGAATAAACAACCCTGGATAATAATAGGGTGATAAGAGGAATATGATCCTTTGTTTTCTTTTCTTTCAGGGACATGGCAATCAAGTGGGTCTTAGGACACTTGGTGTGCATAAATTTAAAACTGTTTATTTGATGGATACTTAGAAGAGTATCAGTTATCTTGGACTTGGGTTGCAAGAAAAAGATATGTATAACAAGAAATTTCCCAGTATGAAAGAAAGATGAAATGTTATGTGTTTTCAGCACATGTGATGGATACCAAGGTAAGGAATTATGGTATCAGATAATTTATTTTGACCACCTGGAGTGGTTAACTGTGGAATCAGATTGGTTATATAATATAGCATGGACACCATATGTTAGGGGTTTATGCCTTGCATAAACATGACATTGAGATGTTATGTGAAGACTTGATGAGATGATGGATAATATCTATTTCCCTTTATCTGGGATTTCGGGAATGAAATCCTTATTAGGGGTTTATAATTTGTAACATCCCTGACATGGGTTATGCTTTAACCCTAGGTGTTTTGTTTAAGAAAGACAATTATATGCTTGATCTTATCTTTTGAAAAGTAATTAAGGTTCAAGAGGAACTTATATTTCAATTTTAGTCCTTTTTGAATAATGTTGAAACAATGTTTGCTTAGTTTGGACTAAAGTGAAAATTACCCAATGTGAGGGGTTAACTTGCAAATGTTACATGATAAGATGTTCCTCATGTGTTTAAGCATCATGAGAATGAAGATGATGCATAGGTATGGCTTGTGGTAGCCTGAGTACCAAGAAAGAGCTGATAAAGCAATGTTTGTGCATTAAAACCTAGTTTTGGTGTAATGTGCAATTTACCCAAAACCTAGGGTTCAATATGCAAGTTACCACTTCAGAATAGTCCCCAATGTTTCTGGGAATCATGTAGAGAAAATAAAATGAGAGGGGCATCTCATTTGTATCATTTTGGAGGAGAGAGAATCTTGATATTAAAATAATCAAGATTTAAGTATAATTGGAACTTTACTTCAATTATATGCAAAAATAAATATATTAATTGAAGTGCCCTTCAACCAAAATTGAAATGGTTGAAATCCATATATTTGGATGACCATGTTCCTTGCGAAGGCACGAAAATATCTAAGGGAAGTGGATAACTCACTCACATTATTATAAGAAAATGAAATATCCACTCACTTATGGATATTATTATAATATGATTTAAGGTGCTTAATTTGCTTTTCTTTAAATGATGGATAATTGAGAGGAACAAGAGGAAAAATAGATATCCTCGTAACCAAGGAAGGGAAGGGGGAAAGTGGCAAGGAAATGGAGGATATAATCCCTACTTTCTCTCTCTTAAATGATTTTTTAATAAAATGCATATATGCTCGTTAATCCATAGCTTGGAAAGGAAATTTCGTATCCACTTTCATTTCTTTCTTGCAAAAACGACCAAGGGATCTTGGAGAAATAGTAGGATGACCCCCAACCTGTTGGTAAGCTTCTTGACCTTCTTTCACCATGATTTCATGGTGGAAATCGAAAATAAATGATGGAATTCTTCTTTTCTCCATGCAATCTTCTATCCTAGCCATTCCTTTTCACTCAAAAACTTGAGGACGAGCTTGGTATAGTTGAGATAGCTTCTTCCACCATTAAATACGTGGAGGTTGAAGCTTTTAACCTCAATTGGAGGCGTGTTTTATAACTTTAACCATTAATATTGTTATTGCATTCAATTCCTTATCAATTGTTGACCTTTTCTTCATTCTCAAAATTTTATTTGGTTGATTGATGCAATATAGATGAAAATAACAGCAAGTTTCTTGGGTTTAGAGCTTTATTATGATGACATCATCATAAGCACACACCTCCCCAAATATCTATTGCAAACGGTTTTAAGATTTTGATCCAAACGGTTTCACCAAACCATTTGGAGACTAAACGGTTTGCAAACCATTTACAGTCTTGAACCCCAAACCATTTAGATGATTTGACCGTTTGGATGGGTTGACCATTTGAGCTCAGGACCCTAGTACATGTTGGATGAGGATCTAATGGTTCCAATTGATTGAATCAATATATGGACAATCATCCAATTAGAAACCCTAATTGGGTTAAGTGCTGATTTTGCATTTGAATGAATTAAATCTTTGGGTTGATTAACTCAAATGGTCTTAAGACCATTTGAAGATCACCCAAACGGTCTCAAGACCGTTTGGAGGTCAACCAAGACTGTTTGGAGGTCTAGGGTTGAGTATGGTTGAGTATTTGAAGGTCCAAAGATAGCAAATGGTAATGCAATCAATAGTTCAATTGTTGATCAATCTAATGATCCAAACCCTAATTGAATTTCACAATTTTAAGTGATGGGATGGGGAAAACAGTCTCAAGGCCGTTTGGAGGTCATCCAAACGACCTCAAGACTGTTTGAGGTCAGGTCATGTCATGGTTTGATGATGACCCTATGATTTCAATTGGACTAGTTCCACAATGTCAACCATTGATGGTTCCTTGATTTTAAAACCCTAATGGATGGTTTCTTGATTATGAACCCTAGTTCAATTGGGTTCAAAACCCTAATTGAAGGTACAATTGAAGCGTGATTTAATGGTCCAATGGAAGAATAAATCAGTGGCTCAATTGATAGATGGTTTAATGATTGAAATCCTGAATTGATTAAGTGATGGAAGACCTTTTTGGTCCATTCGATTTTGAGAGGGTTTGGACCAAACGGTTGGATGTTTCAATGTAATAAAGTTAATTGGAAACCTAAGGTGATGAAAGATAAAATGACCCTATGGTTGTTACTGAATTATCTCAAAGATAATCACTAGGGTAGTACCTATAAGGTACTAAGTAATTGGTAACCCTAAATGAGTTAATCCCTATAAGCTTATGAAAGCAATGTCTTAGTACACTTTGTCAACCATAGTTGTATATATATATACTTGATTGAATGGTTGATATAAACCTAATCAAGTTTAAAGGATGATAGAAAGGAATTCTTACATGAGTATTAATCATGTAGTGATTAAATTATGATCCTCGGTAAAGAGATCATGAAACCCTAATCCAGAAGGCTAATGAATCCTAACCCTAATTCAGGGTAACATATGGTAAAACCCTAATTATAAGAATGGAGGGTGAAACCCTAATTGGGTTGAATAGTAAACCCTAATTTTAGGGTAAAGTGTATGAAACCCTAAACTAGGGTAATGTGATGTAAAACCCTGATGTATTGATATGAAATGAGAAACCCTAATTGAGGGTGATTCCATGAGAAACCCTAATTGAGGGTGATTCCATGAGAAACCCTAATTGAGGGTGATTCTATGAGAAACCCTAAATGAGGTTGATTCCATGAGAAACCCTAATTGAGGTTGATTCCATGAGAAACCCTAATTGAGGGTGATGCCATGAGAAACCCTAGTTGGGATGAATAGTAAACCCTATTTATGGGGAATGTGATGTGAAAGCCTAATGAAGGATGATGCTATATGCAATCCTAAACCTAATGAAGTATGATAGTATGTGAAAACCTAAACCCTAATAAAGGGTGATGGTATGGGAAACCTAATCCTAATAATGGAATAGTGATTGATTATAGGTAACTTTATAACAAGCAAGGCCTTCACCTGAGATGAGTCCCTATCATGGAAGATTGTTGGACAATCCTTATGTGTGTTCTATGACCTATGCATTTCATAGTAAAGGTGATAGGTTAGTATATGGAAGTATTAAGATGAGAAATACCTTAATACAATATAAATCGATAAAATCAAGTAAGTTTAAAGTGTTGAGGGAAGTGATATATCAAGACATCATAAATATCACATCCAGCTCTTTAAGAATGATATCCCATGATGCATCTCAAATCCAACATACTTGGATGAGTCACATATAAAGAGTGTTGTCCTAATCATTACATCAAGAGGTAATGTGTTTTATGAACCATGAGATTGGTTGTTCCCTAGTGAAAGGTGACAAGATGTTAAATGTGCTTTATGAGCCATGAGATTTGTTGTTACCTAGTGAGAGGTAACAAGATATTTTAATAGGCCTTGTGAACCACATGAGTAAGTTGATACCAAGTGGGAGGTACCAAGATATTTATAAAAGTCCACTGTAAGAGATGATAATGTTCTTAATAAACCAAGAAAAGGGAAACCTAATAACATAATAATTATAATAAAAGAATACAATAATAATGATGGAACCTTGATTATACAAGTGTGGAGAAGAGAGGGATACTTGTTTCACATAAAGAATGTGATTGAGCATAATGGCTTGGCCAAAGTTTAAATGTCAGTAGAAGAATGAGGTACCCAGTGCTGTGTAAAAAGACATGGGAATAATGTCACAGGATTGACATAGTTCAATACCTAGAATAGTTGCACAGGATTGACATAGTTCAATACCTGGAATAATGTCACAGGATTGACATAGTTCAATACCTAGAATAATAACACAAGATTCGTTAAATCCCAATAGCTGGAATAATAACATAGGATTGGTTAAATCCCAATACCTGGAATAATAACACAGGATTGGTTAAATCCCAATACCTGGAATAATGTCACAGGATTGACATTATTCAATACCTAGAATAATAACACAGGATTGGTTAAATCCCACTACCTGGAATGATAACACAGGATTGGTTAAATCCCAATACCTGGAATAATAACACAGGATTGGTTAAATTCCAATACCTGGAATAATTACACAGGGTTGACATAGTTCAATACCTGGAATAATTGCACAGGGTTGACATAGTTCAATACCTGGAATAACTGCACAGGATTGGTCACAACCAAATACCTAGAATAATGTCACAGGATTGACATAGTTCAATACCAGGAATAACTGCACAGGATTGGTTACAACCCAATACCTGGAATAATGTCACAGGATTGACATAGTTCAATACCTGGAATAACTGCATAGGATTGGTATTAACCCAATACCTGGAATAACTATACAGGATTGGTATTAACCCAATACCTGGAATAATGTCACAGGATTGACATAGTTCAATACCTGGAATAGTTGTACAGGATTGACATAGTTCAATACCTGGAATAGTTGCACAGGATTGACATAGTTCAATACCTGGAATAGTTGCACAGGTTTGACATAGTTCAATACCTAGAATAGTTGCACAGGATTGGCATAGTCCAATACCAGGAATAGTTGGGATTGGTATAGTCCAATACTTGGAATTGATACAAAGGAACAATATAAGTCCAATGGTCGTACTAGTTGCACAGGATTGGTACAATCTAATTCCTGGAATATTTATATAGGATTGGTATGGACCAATGCCCAAACAAGACATGATGATGTACACTCTCATGTCCAGTATAAACCAATACTTGTTTAGCAGATTGGCTAAGGCCATCATATAGAAATAAGAAAGAATCATCGGTGATATATCAGAGTAATGAGTTGTGGCAACACATCCCACTATCACACAGACAGTGAGGTGTTATGCGAAAATGTGCGGAAATCACCATAACCACAGATTACCAAAAACATAGGTTAATTAAAACCGATTGCGGAAAGCAAATAAACTGAGAGACTATTACATGTAGGTCCTCATACTGCAAAGAAACAGGTTATATAAACATATACAATCCTTGATACGTGTCCACAGCTTAGAGGGACAGTTGTCTAACCATCACATGAGTTCATCACCTATTTATACATACACAAAGGCCCACATCCGGCTAGCAGCAGGATATATAAAACATCAACAACTATACATCATAAAATAACATCATAACACCTCCAAGGACCTGAGAGTACAGGGATGACTCTAAGACTCTACTACAAAACATCCAAGACAGCAACATATCCATCGTTTGCCTTCTACTTCTCGTCTTGTTGCTCGGACGCAACTCCGCGACCACCCCCGCGTCTAGCTCGAACACCTAAAAAGGGTGTAAACCAGCGGGGTGAGACACACAGTCCCAGCGAGAAACATAACTCCCCGCCAAAACCACAAAACCTCAGAAAGATAAAGCAACAGCAGATATCTGATAAGGATATAGCAAGAGCAGTTTATGAAGTAAAGCGATTCATACCGTCAAGCTTACCAGATGTACGGAAGGCATATATACAATTATTTCTTTATGGTACATGATTAACAAGATAAGAATTATAAGGTATTACCACATAACATGAGGAACATATAAGTAACTGCAAGATATAATAAGATTAACGACACAAGCAAGGCCTCAACCAATGTTTCGTGTTTTTCCTTAAGCAGTAAATAATATACGGTTGGATTACGTATTATTATTATGCCCTGAGGAAGTGAACCATACCATTCAAATCCAACCGACGGCTGTGAAACTTGGAGTCGGTGCCATACAAGGTCAATGGAAGAGCCAGACTCCACGACCTCCCACCTCGTGGTCAGTGCACGAGTACAACACAAGCAGGACCGCAGTCTCATGCTTTAAGTGGCCTCAGTCACAGGATCAGCTCCATAGGCTACCCTTCCTCTAGCCCGCCTTGGTACAGGTCACGACGCTAGTATATCTGAGCCACGGGCCTGTTCACCATGCTCTGAGCCATGAATGCATTCATGCTCCCATATCACACATCCTGAGCCATGGGCCTGTTCACCATGCTCGTCACATATTCCGAGTCTACAACCGTAGCTGCACTCGATTCCCTCTCTATTTTAGGTTAGGAGAAACCTCACATATTTAACAATATGCGCTCTGAGTAATCCCACAGGAGAACCCGTTTCACCATCACCAGCTCCTGACGATGATGGATCTATGGCCAGTGCAACTACATGATATATTCCATTGTGATTAATTAGTATCTTTTATATGGATTGAAAGATTCAACCAAGTTGTATAACATGCAAACTATAACAAGAATAAACAACATAAAACTCAATGTTATACTTTTATTGTAATCACATCATCCTGATCCATCACAAGGATCCAACATTACATGTTATCACTTGGCCTCTTGCCAATCATCTATATCCATCTCAAGGATCATCACATTTCCATGGGATCTCAATCCCTCATCATATGCTGCCATTGCCTCTCAAGGCATTCTCATCAACTCAGGCACTCTAGCCAAACGCAGGTCCTCAGACCGAAACACATCATATATATACCTCATAGCCTTTTACTTGGCTATGCATCACCTGCATGGTTAGTATACACAATAATCATAGGCTAAACAGAAAGACCATGCTATCAATATAAGGTGACATTAATGATTATATGCTTTATCAATCATGTTTCAACTTATGATCATGAGCACAGGGCACATCATTAAGCAAACCATATTACATGCTTATTATTTCCCTTAGAATTATAAAGGGGATTCAAGATTATTATGAGCAGATGTCAAGTCATGATAAGTTACATGGACAAGCTTACCATAATGATTACCATCAAACATATCAAGGGTCACCAACGTGTTAACAAGAACATTATCCACCCTATCAATTTTTCATGAGAAGTAAGACCCTTACTAAAAGTACCCTCCACCCTCACCAAAAGTGGTATCGGGCAGGGCACCCTCACCTATCGTCCAACACACAACGATCAGCACATAACGGCCAAGCACACCCGTACCTATCGGCCAAGCTCAGGGGCATAACGCATAACGTTGTGTCATGCTTTACCTACATATCTGGCAATGGTGGGCATCAAAGTCTGTCGTGCACCCCAGCCCATGGGCGTGCCGTGCAGGGTGTGACGCGCACCATGTCGTGCAACTCTGTCGGGCATCATGGTGTTGTGTTGTCGGCCGACACTCCCACAGGGCTAAGGCTAAGAAGGGGATAGTTCCCACTACATACTAGCTCGCAACGCTCCTCCCCAGTAAAGCATAACGACATCAAACCAACTCAAGGCTAAGTGTATCGGGTAGGTTGTGCATCAGGGTGTGACGCCCGACACACACACTAAGCAGGGACCAAGGGATAACGTCTGTTACCATCTCAACATGTATCATCCAAGGTCAGACCAAGGGAAGGGTATCAGGAAGAACATGTAGCATGGAGTGACGCCCATCACACATAGGTTCAAGGACCAAGGTGTCGTCCATCACAACCATTACATCAAGCCATCCAAAGCTCAAGGTCAAAAGGGCTATCGGGCAACACATCTATTACCACCAAGCTCACCCTTCAAGTCCATGGTGAGAGGAGGGTGTTTCTCAAGTTACTAGAACACAAGCTCACCTCTCAACTTAAACGAGAGAGGAGTGTTGCTCATGACACTAGGACTCAAGCTCACTCCTCTAGACCAAGGAGAGAAAGGAGTATTGCTCACCAAGGAACTCTAGGTCATAGGTTTGGCCAACAAGGTGCAACTAAGCAAGGAAACCAACCTAACAACAACATAACCGACCATAAACAACAAGAACAAGAACATAGAAGATGGTAATGTAGTTAGGGTTAGGAGTTATGTAACCCGCCTTAAGCAAGCTCCAAGATCCTAGCTCCTAGCTCCTAGCTCCAAGCACCACCAAGGAAGAAGGAGACTCCAAGGAGGATCGGTCACCAAGCTTTCAAGAGAAGAGAGTGTGTCGTGCACCAAGGTAGAGGAGAAACTAAGGAACTAAAGGGATCCTTAGCAAGGGAAAGGAAATGCATATATAGAAGGGGATGGAGGAGAAAAAAAGGTAGAGAAAAGAAAGGTGTCGCCCACCTAGGGACACTTGTCCATGTGCAAAAACCACCACTCTAGTATGCCTTAAACACATGTCCAAGGCCATTGCCACATGCAAGCATCAAGCACCAAGTGTCCACTAGTGGTGACACAAACGAGGTCAAAGATGGCCAAAGGTCCATGGGCGACACACTTGGACGACACACCATCACCATGGGTGACACAGCCCTGGACGACACAAGCCTGGGCGACAAAAGCACCCTCTTGCCCGATACAAGGTCCAACCAAACAAAGGCAAGGCACCACAAGGCCCAACAAGCTCAACCAGGCCCAAAGGAACTCAAGCAACGGGCCCAAACCTTCCTCTCAACACTAGAGGAAGCAAGGAGAGGGAGGAACACCTTACAAGATGGCAAACTTGCTCACAAACCCTAGACTTGGGTTAATTGCAAGTAGCACCTCCAACTCTCAACAAAGCTCAAACAAACGCTAATCACTGCTAAAGGTGATCAGCAAGCAACTAAGCATCAGGTTTAAGCAAAGCAAATAGGGTAAACCCTAAATGGAGGTCAGGGTCCTTACATGAGTATCATGAGAAAATCATGAGATGTTGAGTTAATACAATAGACAAATAATATACATGTTCTGTCTATTCCTTGTAAAGAGAATAGATGATTTACTACTTTATCACAGATAGTTGCAATAGTTAAAGATGAGAATGATATAAACTGCTTATCCTCTGCTCAGTTTTATATTAATTAAACTGTAATAATAATGTTTCTGGCGGAGAGTTATATCTCTCACTGGGGCAATTATCAATTGTCTCACCCCTGTGGGATCCAACATTTTTAGGTGGATGAGCACGGAGGAGATTGAGAATATCTTGCAGAGGAAGAACTTCAGCAGCAGCTAGTATAGCAGCAACAGCTCAAGTGGAGTGTGCTGTCTATCGTGTTTGTAGATAGAAGTCTTATGTGTCATCTCTGTACTCTCAGGTCCTCGGAGTTAATAGTTAGTGCTTTTAATGAATCGTTTGAGATTTTGGCTTAATGCCTCGAGGTTCTTATGTTGTCTGTGTTTAACTTTTAATAAGGCAGTTGATGTTGTAACCCTCGAGAAGAGATAGTATAAGATATGTACTTATGAACTAGGATGTAAATGTAATACATTGGTTCTTGTTGAAAGAGTTTTCCTATGATTGTATCTCTTTGAAAAAGGTTTTAATTTTTAGTGATTTTCAGTAATCCGCTACAAATGATCGCTTCTGCTGAATTAATCTTGTTTTTTGTGAGTTGGATGCCGCAACAGGTATGATGTTTGAACATTTTATGAAGAGGTGATCGGTAGGAGAATGCCAGGTTTTGCACCAAACATACCTAGCACCCAAAATATGCATCAAATGTTGGGAGACTTATTTAACCATGTGAGACACAAAAAATGACAATGCTACAAAAATGGTAGAGGAATCTACAAATCCAGATGCAAAATAATTTTGCAAGCTCCTTAAGGATGTTGATCAACCTCTCTATGGGGGTTGTAAAAGTCATTCTAAGATGTCCTATTTAGTTCCTTTGCTATATCTGAAGGAGTAATCTAGATGGTCAAAAATATCCTCTGTGAAGTTGTTGTATTTGGTTATCTTAGCATTTCTAGGGAAGAATTGCCTATTCCCATTGACTTACTATGAATAAAATCCAATTGCGAAAGATTCCAGATAGATCATGCTACTATAGATGCTTGTACTAGTGATTGTATGCTTTTTTATAAAAATGTAGCTTCAAAATAAAAGTGCAATATTTGTGGTGCTTCAAGATGGAACAAAAGTTGATACAAAAATAAGGGAAAGAAGATAGTTTTTGAGGCCAGTGTATCATTTCCCTCTAATCCCCCAATTATAGATATTGTGTATGTCCTCTTTTGTTGCTAAATATATGATTAGGACATTTGAGGGAAAAGGAAAGAATGTTGTGTTCATCATCCTTCAGACACATATGAATGGTTGTCTATGGATTCCATGCATCCAGACTTTGCTATTAAACCACACAATGTTATACTGGCATTAGCTATTAATGGTTTTAATCTATTAGGTATTATGAATGTTTTGTATATAATTTGGCCTATGGCCACCTATCAGTCTTCCACCCTGGCTTCTTATGAAAGAAATATGATGTCCCTATTGATTCCAAGTATGTATATGTTTGGAAATGACATTGATGTATACTTGGAGACATTAATTGAGGAGTTGTAGCTACTTTGGAACCTAGAGTAAAATTTTATGTTGCACATATCGACTTTCACATACAGGCAATGATTTTATACACAAATAATGACTTCCCAGCATATGGTGACTTCTCCAGTTGGATAATCAAAGGGAAGAAAGATTTTGGGTGTCCTTGTTGCAATATGGAGACTTCATCAAAATGGTTGGAGTTTTTGGGGGGTTGTGGATGTCATGGTTTCCATCAACATTTTCTTCCAATGAATCATCCCTATAGATATGATAAGAAAATTTTTAATGGTGAAGAATATTTTCACGTACCACCTAAGCCACTATATAATGAAGATATAGTAAGGCAATTTAAAGGACAGAAAAATGTCATATTTGGGGGAAAAAAGCACCAGATATGAAGAGATCAATTTCTTCCACTACCTCATGGTTGAAATAATATAAGCATCCTCTTTTGACATTCTTATTGGGATTATTTATTGGTTAGACACGACTTGGGCATAATGCACATAGACAAGAGTGTGTTTGAGAATGTTTTAAACACATTATCGGTTGATTCTGAGAAAAGTATAGACAACTTGCAAGTTCATCAAAATCTGAAGAAATTTGGTATTCAAAGATATTAATGGCCTATAGATGCAGGTGGACGATATTACTTGCCACTAGAATCTTGCACAATTTGTTTTGGAAATGTTGAAAGTTCATGATGGTTATTCATCTAATATATCTAGGTGTGCTAGCAAAAAGGAAAAAAAAAACTAAATGGGTTGAAAAGCCATGCCATGTTCTTATGAAACAACTTTTACCAGTTTCCTTAACACATCGCATAAGCTACACATGTACACACCTATTACTAAGCTTTGTTCATTTTCAACAAGCTTTCCTTAGGTGTTATTGATGTTGAAGAATTCAAGGACTTGGGTCAAGAAATTGTTATCACGCTTTGTAAATTGGAGAGAATATTTCCTCCTTTATTCACCATTATGATGTATTTCCCATTCATTTCGCTTATGAAGCCAGGATTGTTGGATCTATTTGGTATAGGCATATGTACCCAATATATATGTACTAGAAGAAACTGAAGAAGTATGTTAGAAAAGGGGATAAGCCCATAGGTTCTATTACTAGAGGTTATTTGGCTGAAGAAAGTGTTACATTTTGTGCTAGGTACTTACCCAATTTTGAGAATAAACTCAACTGCACTCCCCATGTAATGTTGATGGATCTCCAGTTAGAGTGGGCGTTATAAGAAAGTTTGGCATTTATACTCTAGAACAAGCCCATCGCTATTTCCTTTTCAACAAAGATTAATTTGATATTTATATAAGGTAAAACTTATATCATTTAGTTCTTGCTAAAGTATGTTATATTTGTTTTAAATTAACTTGTAACTTTATAGAAAGTTATGAGCACATGTTTTTTCTTCAAGAAATGGAAGCCAACATTGCACCACAAAATTTAAAAAAGAAACATGTAAGAGCTTTTTCTAGGTGGTTGAAAGAACATGTAAGTATTTTACTAAAAGATTAAGTCATCTTGTTTCAAATATTGGGTCTTATCTTAATGTTTTACTTTTTATAAAATAGACAATGCATATGTGACATATTAGGTCAAACAGTATCAGTGAGGAGTTGAGATGGATATCCCAGGGTCCTTCTATTGAGGAAATGTCTTATCAAGGCTTTTCAATCAATGGAAATTGTTTTAGTTCAAATCACATCGAAGCTACATTAGTACACAATATAGTGGATTGTACTTGTCTATCTACACATCAAGTTATTCAAGTGGAAGAGATACAAACCCTATTAATTGTCAAGTCACATATTATGTTTACTTAGAGGATGTTATTGAGCGAACTTATGGTCCAAGAATAAAAGTTTCATTGTCTATATGGTACTCATACAATGAAAGCACTTCTAGCAAATTCCAAATTGATGAATATGGGTTCACACATATCAACACTTATAGGATAAAATGGAAAGAGGAACCCTTTATCTTGGCATCTCAGGAATTGTAGTGGTTCTATGTGAAAGATCTAAATGATCGCAATTGGTGCACATTCCTCAAGCATCATCCTAGAGATTTTTCTTACATGTACCTCTTATTGAGAATTGTTTGACTAGTTTACAAGCTCAATATATTGACAATGGCATAATTGAAGATGTGTCTTCGATGAGGAGTGACATTCCAGGATCTTTTGTTGATGCAACCAATCGACAAAAACCATGAAGGGGATTTTTGAGATATTTATTTATTAGAATAGATTCCAAAATGTATGTTAGAATTACATCATTTGTTTCATGGTTTCTTACACGTATTTATTAAAATAAAATTATAGTACATCATTTTTTTCATATTTTACTTGCATGTACGGTTCGAAAGTTAGTGGGATACTTTATCTCCTAGTTTATCTTATTTTCCTCAAACAAGTAGTGGCATAATGGGAGTCCTAAATCTTAACAATACCTAAATTATTTGTTTATATTAGTATTTTTAAAAAACATTGGTCACATTGATTGTATTACATTACTGTGTAGGATGGTAGGAAGAAGAATCTCTAGATCCACTAGTAATAGCCCACCAAGCCAACCTTCTTTTCCCCCTCCATCCACTATTGAGCAATCACATGATGTAGTACATACTCCACCATCTACGATCTTGTCCAATAATGTTGAACATGATGTCATAGATGAAGAGAACTTTTAGAATGAACAAGAGAACAAAAAGTTTGATGGGGGCTTACAAGCGAGCAAAGCCTACTTCCTCAGGCTAAAGAACCATGCCACAAGGTTTAGTGAGATTTTTATGGAAACGTATTTGGGGAAAATGGTACCAAATTGAATCAGTATTGCCATATGTTAGCAATAAAACCACACACATGGAATCTAGACTTAAAGTGGGGTGAACAACCACAAGAAGATTTTGCAGATATAAAACCATTCATTGAGGTAATTTTCTTCATTGAACACTTGTATTTTATGTAATTATATTTGCCAAATTAATATTTTATATTTCAAAAATACTTTGATTTTGGTAGTCATCCATATGCATGGAATCACATTGATGGTTTTTTTAGAAAAGTAATATTGGTGTGAAGATCAACGTGTAAAGAAGGATTACTATAAAAAGTACAAGAATGGCCTAGAATTGATGATGAAGAAAGTTGAGAAAAATGTATCAATAGATATGCAACAAATCATAATTCGTGTAAATGAATGGGGGACCAACAAGTCCATAGTATAGTCCTTTTATATTTTATAATTTACTTCCAGATTTAGTTGCTTATTTCATCCAATCATTTATTTATTATTTTTTGAGAAAATTTATGAGATCAACAAGGCAAACAATGCAACAACGGTGATGGATCACACCACAAGGTCTAAACTGTGGAGCTTCTATCGAGAAAAAATGGTATTTTGTAAAGTTCCTTTTATTAATATCCTTAAATCTTTTAGTATGGACAACAAATATCTTATAAATCATATATAGGTCAGTAAAGAACAACCCAATTTATCCCTTAACATTTTTTTGGAAAAAATTTACGACAAAATCCCACAATGATTTAGTTAGTATGAAAGTTTTGATTTCCTTCTTGACTAGAAAGCTTCATTTGTTTTCTTATCTTAATTCTTCCTTGTAGGAATCTTTATATCTACAATTATAAATATCTTAAATTTGGATAACCAAGCAGCAAACTTATAACAATTAGGTCTTAGATAAGTTGATGAGCTGACACATGACATTTATTTTCATGTTTTAAAGCATGCAAAAAAAGGCTAGAATGTGAGGTATTTGAACTGGAAACAAAGAGACAGTACATAATGGAAAGATATCTAAGTTAGATATGAAATACTACTTGATAAGGTAATGCAAGGGATGTATGTTGCATTAATTTACATGTTAACAGCAAGTTACAACTATAAATTTAGCTATCTTTGTAATTAGTTCCCATTTCAGGATACATTTAACTCTCTCTTCTCTCGATCTACTCAAGTTCCTCTCCTTTCAGTTGAGTCAGTACCTCTCGAGAGCCCGGCCCTATTGAATTGAAGAAAAGTGTAACTTACTCAAACAATATTTGGTTTTTAGAAAGATGTCTCTCAAATAATGACTTAATTGGTAACAATAATCATAGGCAAATTTTAGTTAGATTCTCTATCTTAATGTAATACTATATTTTTATGACATGATTGATCTATTTGTTCTAGATTGGTGGTGTTAATACTTCGTATGCAACAAAATATCCCAAAAATTTTGGCAACTTTGATGGGTTTCATAATGCATGTGCTACAAATGGGACTTATCCATATATATTACATATGCAAGGTGGCACAAACCAGCCAAGTCTAGGTTCATTTCACATACAGGACAATATAAGTGGTGCAGATGTAGTCAAATTTTGCAGGCAATAAAATTCAAGTGGGGTTGGCATAGGCATGATTCCTAGACAGAGCAAATTGAAGTGGGCCTAGATTAGGCATGATGCACATGCAAGGTAATCAAACTAGACCTATTACAATCATATTTCAAATGCAAGGTTTTGAAAGTGGGTCTTTTGGAGGCATGTTTCCCATCCAAAATAGTACAAATCGACACTCGCCAAGCTTTCATTCACATGTACCTCATAACAACTATAGACTAATTTGGATGTTAATAATCACACATTGACATATAATTGTACTTTCTTAAAGGATGTTGTTGTAAGTTGGTACCCTCATTTTGCTAACAATCCACAAAGTTGCCCTCAAATACAAAACACGCAAAGCACATCATTCTATGTGTCCTTCACACCAACAGTTTACATTCAAATGAGGTATTTAATATTATTTGAGCAATACTCTTTCGTATATCATCTTTAAGTAGATTCTACGTTGTCTACTAAGTATATGTAGACCTCTATTCCACTATAAATTTACATACGCAAGACTTGAATGCTAATTGGATCACACAGTTGGATAATTGTATTATGAAGACAATGCACTTTATTAATCTATTCAAGATTTCTATTTGGTTATCTTTTCGAACCTTAAGATACAGATGAATGGTTGGCTTATATTTTTATTTATTTATATTGGCAGGGTGAATTGGCTTTTAAATATATATTTAGACCCACAATGCACCTTGGGTTACACCATAATCAAATTATAAGGGTACTTTCATTTTTGAACTACAATTTATGTATTTATGAGCCTTTTAAATTCTATTGATATAATGATTGGTGTCAATGTCAGGAGAAAAATGGAGATAGTCATATGAGCGCTGACATTTATGAAGAACACCACACCATTTGAAGGAATCTAAAGACATTATAGATCTTAGGAGTTCCATACATTATTTGTTGATTTTTATCAATATCAAATTTTATATATTTTTAGTTCTATGAACATTGACCACACAATGTATGGATAATATTTTAGTTTAATTATAAATATTGGTTTTTGGTGATTTGACATTCTTGTGTGAAATTTTGGTGTTTGAATGTTGTTATAATGTCATGTGAATATTATAAAATATTGCTTACGATTTAAAATTTAAAATTGTTTTCATTGAAAAGTCAATATTTGTTAGGACAACAACTACATAAAAATAAATATATAAATAAATAAATGATGTTTATTAGTCTCTCATTAATATATTGAGGAAGGTTTTTATTCCTCAAAATGTAATGATGAAGATCAAACCTACCATCAAAATTCTATTGATGAGGACTATATAGCCCCTTAAAAATAATACTAAAGAAGGCATTAGCCCCTCCAAAATATACTTGCATGGACAATCAAGTCCTTTAAAAATGTATATGTGTGAATTAAAAAAGCCCTCAAAAATAAATTTATGAGAGTCAATAGCCCCTCAATATAACATTTGTGAGGGTCACTTAGTGCATGACAATTGCATTTTTTAGGGTCATTGGTGTTTGTCACACAGTTTCTCTTCACGAACCATTTCTGAGGGTCATGCCCACAATTATTCCTATTTGTGAGGGCTTATAGAGAGGATTTTGTCACATTATTGGCCCATGAATAAAGACTAATTCTTTTGCAGTGATATGAGATGTATGCAAATCCTGGGGATAGTCTTTTTGTAAGAGAATCTGAAATGATATATTGTTGTGATCAATCACTTATTATCTTGTATTCAACTCGCTTATTAACAATATAGAGCTTTATGTCTAGGTGTCTACATGTGGTAGCAGTTTTATCATTATTAGTAAAAGTAAGTGCATCTTCATTACCACAATATATTTGCATCGTCTTATGAATTGAATCAACAAGCTTAAAACTTCTATCATATTATTAATCCATATCTTCTGTGATGATGTTTCATGCAAGATATAAGCTTATCTTCCATGTTAGATGAAGCTTTAGTAAACTTGCTTGACACTCCTTCATGACATTGCACCACCAGTTAGTAGGAAGATATGGCATATTGTCAACTTTCTTCTGTCTAGACATCCAATAAAATTTTCATTTCAACATCCTGTAACCCCAAGCAATTTTTGCTTCTATATGTAAGTGTGTAATCATTTATTCCTTGCATGTAGTGCATCACCTTCTTCACAACTTTACAATGGTCCATGTCTGGGTTACTTTGGATAGAGATCACTTTTGAATCATGAGGGGTGTATTTTATTGCATTACAACTTTCTTATGCGGGACTTCTCATGACTTTCTCTTAGACCATGATTTATTTTCTTCGCAGGCAAGAAATTAATTGTCTTCTTAGAAAGTCCAACGCACTGTGTAGTCGATAGTAGAGATAATTGTTGTGCTTGTATAGTGATGAATCCTCCAGATTCACCCTCTCAGTCGCCAATTCTAAGGATTTTTTGCCGCATATCGACTGATCTACCCTCGCTTTGGGTTTATTTTAAGTATCTCTTCAGTTTCATGTAAATAATGCTTTACTAGCTCTAATTACTCTAGTTTTCAGTTTATTTGATCTTATCCCCCCTTACTCACTTTCCTTTTTCCCTATAGATCACTCTCAACCATCCAATTGAGATCTAATGGTTCCTTTTCATCCAACCACTCGGTCTTGACCACCATTCGGTCTTGATCCATTCGGTCTCGACCTTCATGCGGTCTCGACCCCATGCAGTCTTGACCTCCATGCGGTCTCGACCTCCATGCGGTCTCAACCTTCATGCGGTCTCGACCCCATGAGGTCTTGACCTCCATGCGGTCTCAACCTTCATGCGGTCTTGACCTCCATGTGGTCTTGACCTCATGCGGTCTTGACCTCCATGCGATCTCGACCTCCATGCAGCCTCGACCTCCATGCGGTGTCGACCTCCATACGGTCTCGACCCCATGCGGTCTTGACCTCCATGCGGTCTCGACCATCATGCGGTCTTGACCTCATGCGGTCTTGACCTCCATGCGGTCTCGACCTCCATGCGGTTTTGACCTCATGCGGTCTTGACCTCCATGCAGTCTCGACCCCATGCGGTCTTGACCTCCATGCGGTCTCGACCTTCATGTGGTCTTGACCTCATGCGGTCTTGACCTCCATGCGGTCTCGACCTCCATGCAGTCTCGACCTCATGCGGTCTTGACCTCCATGCGGTCTTGACCCCCATGCGGTCTTAACCTCATGCGGTCTTGATCTCAATAAGGTCTTAACCTCATGCAGTCTTGACCTCCATTCCGGTTGCTCTCTCAATCTCAAAACCAAGTAGCGCCGCCGTTGTCCGAATTCATCACCAGTCCCAGGTCGCACCACCGATGTCCATGAAAGCTTGCTTGCCACAAGCATCGGCATCGTCTACCTCACCGTCAGTAGCATCGACGGTGCTCGCTCGTCTACCTCACCATCAGCAGCAACGACGGTGCCCGCTCGTTTGCCTCCAATCACAAGCTTTGTACCTACACCGTCAACATCCACGCTCTGTAGCTCACGCAAGTAGCACCCATGACCTTCTCACTGACACCACCGCTGCCCACGACGGCCTGCTTGCCACAAGTGCCGGTGTCATCTACCTCACCGTCAGTAGCAACGACGGTGCCCGCTCGTCTGCCTCCAATCACAAGCTCCGTATCTACGCCACCGTTACCCACTCCTCCGCACATGGCAGCTTGCAACCGGTCGACGAGACCGATAGGGAGGCCATCGTAAGATCGTTTGGGTAGATGAACTACAGATTATGCAAGACTGTTTGAGCAGAAGTGCAGTAAGACCGCATGCACACAAAACCACATGAGCAATTGTGGAGCAAACTGCATGAAGCAACCAAACTGAAGGAGCAAACCACATGAGAAATTGCGGGAGCAAACCGCATGATCAAACCGCATGGGACAAAAGGGCATGCACAAGGTGTGACTCCTTGGCCCCAGATATTTTGGGCAATTTGTAGATCTAACCCAATCCATCCAAGACACATGGCAAGCCTATAAATAGAAGGGTAGAGGCCTGGTCTTGGACATCTATCTGACCACGGCCAAAGGCTGCCGAATTGGGAACAGATCTGGAAGGCTGCTCCACTGCCATCTCACCTCCGCCATTGTTCTACTATCACTCCACCTCATTCTACCCGTGCAATCCCAAAGGTAGATGTGAGGATTGAGGCAGAGAGACGGACATCATCGACCACAATGGAGCAGTTCCGGAAACTGCGACGATCTACACCGGGCTGTCACAGATTTACTCTTCTGCTCTGACGATGATTTCTTTCTATCTCTTCTCTTTCTTTGTTTCTCCCTCTATGAGGAACGTGTAGTTCCATTCACTGGGGTGCGGGAACTAGCCCCGCTGCCCATGCTTTGTAATTTGTACTAAAAGATGTTATCTTTCCGATTCAATACCAAATCGTTTCATACATGCTTGAATGTTGGTCGTTTTCTTGTATGCATCTATTGTCTTTCATTGTGGTTTGTCTACGACTGCTCTTGGGACTTGAATATCGATTTGGTGTTGGTTTATGGTGCGCATATCCACCGCACATCCGTTTCAGTATCTGAGAACGCTCCCCGAGGGATGGAGTAAACTCACCTCCATCGTTGCACTTCCGCACTATGAAATGGAATCAGTTGACGTACGGGTCGAGGAACACATTCTGCGGAGGGAGTGGTGCAAGGTATTTGACCATTCATCTGGGAATGGCTGACGTTGCAACACTCCCACGTTTCTCGTAGCTATTTCCTCGAAAGAGGGATAGTCTATAAGGATACTAATTGAATTGATGATTATCGCTCACTTGTTAGTTTTCCGATGCACGTTTCACGATGTTGAGTAAGGTTCTCTCTACGGAGGCTACATATCTTCATTGACATGTAGATATGTATCGGATGAGGGTTACTCAACCCGTGAAGGATGTGTGCATTACTCTTGTCCTATAAGACATCGGTATTGTATAACATCCATGTATCTTGCTTGCAAGTCTTGTTATGATTGGTACAGGTACAATACATGTGTAGTGGTGGTGAATACCCGCATCACCCCATTGATCCATTATCATTTGCTAAATCTCATATTTTAACTCTCATATTAGTTTTTATTCCTACCTTTACTTTTGCATGTTTTAGGTTAAATAACTCAAATCAAACTCCCGGTCTTAGATGATTAATTTAGATTGATACGAAATAAGAAAAAAAAACTCAGATTCTTAACGTTGTCCTTTGGGTTTGATCCTAAATCTGTACTATGATAAGGCTTCCACACTCTTGTGGGGTTGGAGCATTTATCTAGCACCAGTTGTAGGTAAACCTAGAGAGAACATCAACTCCCTAGGGTTTTTGGTGCACTTTAGGACTTCCATTGGAAGAGTAATATCTTGATGTAAGTTCTAGCTCCATCAGAAATTGGCACCGTTGCCGGAGACAACGGTATAAGAATCGTCTTTTTTGAATTCCATGTCGATTTAGGTTTCTCTAGGGTTTTCCATTTTCTTTTCAAAAACCTAAAAAGTGAAGGGCTTAATCTCACATATCTTCTTGGATTTGAAGTGCTTGGTCAAGCCTAATAAACTCTTTCCTTGATTTCAGGTACCAATTATCTTCAAAATGAAGCAATCGACATCACCAACTGTTAGATGTCAACTATGTGGTGACTATTCTCATGCATCGATTTATTGCTTCAGTGTCCCTCCTCTCTATGTGATGGCTCTGCGTCAAGTAATCGTGAATCGTATAGTTGGGAAACTCAAAGTAGCCTCTTCATACAACTATGGATATAACGCAAGTTATAATCTGTATCACCCTGAAGGCTTCTATGAAAAACCTAACTATGGTGGACTTCAAGGCGTGTACTACAATGTAGAGGGGAACCTGGAAAATGATGCAATTCAATACTATGATGAGGGGAGCCATTATAAACATCAATCAAATAGATATAGGGAAGAACTTTTTCATGAAGATCAACGCACATCGATAGAAGAACTATGTGCTTTACAGACGTCGATGGCTCAACAACTAGCTGATCAGACAACCGCGACCAAGAAGTTGATAGCCGATCTTGATCAACTTATGCAACTTGTAAACACTCCTAGGCAACATGTAGAACAGCCACCTATTTCAACCAAGCACATCCCTAGTCCACATGTTGCAATCAATTACGGTGATGATTATGAAATCATGTGGGATATGCCTTCCAATTATCTTCAAGCATCAATATAAGGGGGAAGGATGAATAGCCAATATGGGGATTCTCTACAGTCAGGAGATAAACCAGAGATAAATTTCAACACTTACACCTTCTAACTTCATGGACTCAAATCCAACCATTAAAGAGAAATTGGCGATAATCGACTCCCTCAATGACAAAATCTCTTCAACTTCATCTATCCCATCCATGAAATCCATAGAAGAAGGGTTCATGTAGCAAGGACTCTACACTCCTTCACAATCAGACTCAGATGGATATGTGACTGATTCATATAAGGATATGTCTTTTATGCAAGAGAATCAAATGTCTTCACTTCCGGAACAAAATTTGAATTGCTTATGAAGAAATTTCTGATCATTCAGCTGATTTAGGAACAGACTTTGAGGATAGGACAGATCAAGATCTTGATTCAGAAATGGACCATACCACTCTCACTGATGAAACAGAATCAAGAGAGGATGAAGGGTCTCGAGATGACAATCCTATGATCGGTCCTTTTCATGAGATGATATTACCTGAGTTACCACCACCACAAGAAGTCTAGATGGAGCCTGTCCTCGAACAAGAGCTTGATCTTTCTACTGAATCCCCTTCTAGTCACTTGAACGAGTTGACAATGCACTATGAAGAGAAACATGAACCACCCCTTGATTTTGGAATGAATCACGATATTTCCGTAGACACTTGTAATGACAAAAAGGGCCCGTGGAAGTACATCGAGTCACAAACCCAACCACTTAGAGAAATTCACCCCTATGAAGAAGACCTCCCTAACATTCAAGAAACTGAGATATGTCTTTTACC
The DNA here is from genome assembly GCA_963693085.1 of Alisma plantago-aquatica. Taxonomy (NCBI): domain Eukaryota; kingdom Viridiplantae; phylum Streptophyta; class Magnoliopsida; order Alismatales; family Alismataceae; genus Alisma; species Alisma plantago-aquatica. The sequence goes on from OY856413.1 coordinate 718,766,516, forward strand.
TGAGCCAGGTTTCAATCTTCCCATAGCAAATCCTCCTGAGCACCCAATAAAACCAGAGGAGTACTATGAAGAAGTACCCGAACAACAATCTGACTCAGAATTGGAGTACTTTAGTCCCAACATCAAAGAAACGGAGTCATCAGGAGACTCTAGTCTTCAAAACATTATGTCATGGACTAATCCCTCCCATGAAGAAGCATCATTGGAACCTCTACCCCTGAATCCCATCATTCCTTTACCCGAGCAAGAATTTGTTCTACCAGTCGAATCCTCTTCTAGTTACTTGGACGAATTAAGGATGTTATACGAGGAAAATTCTAAACAAAATTTTGAAAAGAAGAACGACGCTCTTATCAATTTCAATGTTGATAAAGATGATGATACTTCTCAACACAACTCCTCTGATGAAGAAATGTCATCCACTACTACAAAACCTACCTTTAGTGTCGGTTATTTAAAGCCTTTAGTGTCGGTTTATAAGCGACACCTATGTGGGCGACACTAAAAGTCCACCCATTAGGCGTCGGTTCAAAAACCGACGCCCAAACTCTTCGCACGCCATCAGAAGCGCGCCATCAGGGGACAATAGGCGTCGGTTATTAGATAAAAAATCGATGCCCAAACCTTTCGCGCCACAGAAAGGGCGCCAGTTTGGCCACTATCAATGTCGGTTATTTACAAATAACCGACGCCATATATTAGGAAATAGACGTCGGTTGTTACAAATAACCGACATTAGAACATTATGTGTCTGTTTTTTACAAATAATCGACGCCCAAACCCGCGCCATCTTGGCCACGGCCGTGTTGTCCAGCATGGCCGTGTTGTTAAGGAATAGACGTCAGTTTATTGTAGGAAAACTGACACTATATCATTATGTGTCGGTTATTTACAAATAACCGACGCCTATTGTTTTTTTTCCCTGTCAGTCTGCAGACCTGCTGTGGCTGGTCGCAGGATGAGAAACATGTTCAGTTCAGTTATGAACTGCAGGTTTTACGACATCCATTGATATCAGCCGACAACAGGCCGCAAACCTGCAAAATTAACAATAAAAGAGTTCCATTCATTCACACATTTATAAACATTCACACATGCTAGCAATCTATAGTTCCATTCATTCACATTCACACATGTAGAAACATTCATATAGCAACGAACACTTTCATTCATTTTCACTCAGACACATGTAGAAACATCCAGACATGTAGAAACATTCACACATATATTATAATTCAGAAATTCATTTACAAAGTATCATTGTTTAGTCATTATTCACTATCAGGATCCCAATTATATTTTAAAGCCCCCACTAATTGTATGGTTGTTGCCCATTCTCCGATTACTTCATTTAATTCTCCCATCGTATAGGGAGCATTAACATTTGGTAAGTCCTTTCCTGTAATGGGGTCAGCTTTAAACACCTGTAAAGAGAATGATGTATATATATAATTAATGAGCTATAAATAAGATTGATATATTTCGATCATATTATCTAATGAGACTATATAATACCTGAGAAATACATTCGATATCCAGTGCGGCATGTTTGATAATCATGTGCATATATCGCATGACATAGTATCCACATGCCCATCTGTTGTCTTGTGTAGCACACTATAAATTCAAACATACAAAATATTAACAAATACAACTAATTAAGAATTGTTCACATAAATAATATATACATATATTGCAGTCGGGAACTTACGTTCACGTTCTTCCAAATTATTGGCTGGTTCTTTTTCGTGGGGACCTTTCCTCCATCCTTTTTGTACTCCTCAAAACCCCTACATGTTAATGTAACACAGAACATTGCAATTAAATAGTAATGTAATAACATATGTTAACGGATATGAAAAATGAAATATTTCTCACCGAAATATTGCCATTTTCATTATGTGTCCAAATCTTATATTCAATTTACCCCCCTTAGGATCTAGATAATACACAGTGAACGTCTCGGGGGAAATAACCAATAATTCCCAATGCTTACCCCTAGATGAAAAAAAGTTAAAAATTAATAACTCAAAATCCACAATAAAATGTAATTTTCTTAAGTCCAAATTATAATAAGCAAAGTAAAATTACTCTACATTGAATGGAGCCATTATAACCGTCTTCTTTTTTACAGCAAAAATTAAAAAAGCCTCACAGCAGTATTGTTGAACTGATGTAGGGTCTTTAGCTACTAGACTAATCAAGGATGGAATCAAAAACCCTACATGTTCGAATCCAAAATCTGCACATATGTTATATAAGTAGCTGCAAAATATGTATTTATTACGCATGCATTAATAAATAAGAAACCAGATGTATTTAGCCAATCATATCTCACCTTATCCATAGCTCTATCACAGATGTATTTAGCCAATCATATCGAAACAACTCCAAAATATCTTGTATAAATAGTTTTGTTTCGTATGACTGGCCTGTAGAATCTGAATCAGAAGAAACAGTTATAGGGGAGTCTATATCATGTTCCCCTAACCATACTGCCATACCCCTACAGTTAGGACCTAACGGGACAGGTAGGTCCTGTGGAACCCAACTAGGTAATGCAGGAGGTGGAGGTGGAGGCCTAGATGTTGTGGGTGTCTTCTTTTTAACCTGTATATATATATAAAATTTCAGATCAACTGCCAGCATATACACACACTAACAATTGAACGTAATGTAAATTTACCGCACCTTTTCAGTAAAGAAGACATACGCTTTTTCCCACAATATCACTCCGCCTACTGCCTCACTAAGCGTTTCACAATCGGGGTGGGCATATGGCAGTGGAAGATCCATCCACTGGGGGAATATATGTATCGGGCTCACCCGAATCCAACCAACAGGTACTGGAGACCCGTGACACGTTTCCCCTGGTAGGGATGGGTAAGCCGACGCCTCTGCCACGACATATTCTTTACTTTTTAGACGGCATGGCTTCAACCCCTACAAATTTTTGTGTAAAGAATGTTATATACATATATACATATCATCTTTTTCTTAAACGACTACAATTTCATATATATGTATCATCTTGAATTAAAAAACTAGTTACTATGTCATAAAAATACTTACAATGGATGTGCTAGGTGGTGGTTCTACAGGATTACTCCCAACCTCTGCAGTAGGAGTGGGAGTAGAGTCTGCAGTAGGTATTGTCTGGTAAGTGGCAGTCTGAGATGCCTGCCACTTTTTCATTGCTTCTTCGAGTTTTTCTTCGAGTTTCCTGTCAAATAGCTTATCCACCTATACATGGATAAAAGAAACGTCAAATTCTAATTTTTGAATTCTCTTTTACAGTAACATTATAAAGAAAGAATATGTTACCTCTTCTTGTGAAAGTCCCACTTTTGGGACATGTTTGCGCTGGGATGACCCAAAAAAAGATTTGATGCCCACACCAGCGCCTGCAGCCCTAACACGTCCAGGATGCTCTGGGTTACCCAGAGCAACTGTCAATTCATCCTTTGTTCCCTCAGGGATGAACTTTCCTTGTTTCCTCAGCTCGTGCAGCTCCCGCTAATCGCCAAAACAAAAATTTGTACTTAAGTAAACAACACAAATAATCAATATTCGAATGATTGTTGTAAGAGTTGTATTTTACCATTTTTGCAGTCGCCTCAGCAGTTGCGGCCTTAGGTATTTCTCCCTTCTTATTTTGCCTCCCAGCTATCCAGACATCATGGCGAGGCAGAGGTGTGCTACCTATGGTAGAGGACTCCTGAGTAGCAGCAGACTGAGCAGCAGTAGCCTCAGCCTATAGTCTTTGGCAAACGCCTGCATACCCCTTTGGACCCATTGTGTGGTCATGCACATCCAGTGCACGCCTTGATCTTTGTGCCTCACTGAGGGCCTAGTTAGTATGCAAATTAATGATTTGGTTAGTAACACTAAATGTTAATCTTGAATAAGTGAATACAACATATATTAATTAATGAGATTGACGCCTAATACCTTGAATTCATCAGTTTGTCTTGAAGCGACAAACGCATCCCATTCTTCTTTGTCCAGGAAGTTCCACTGTTCAGTGGCTGTCTTCTTCCTCTTGTCGGCTTCTTTTATGTATTCTCTGGTGAGATTTGTCCTATAGTTCCTGAGGACTCTCCCACAGTGTTGCATCACGCATTTACGGTGCAGCTTTTCATCCAATTCAAATATACTCTGCAAAATAGAATTGCTATTAACTAGTATCCAAAAATTTAGTAATCTACAAAATAGAATTGCAAATTAATAATAACTCACGCATAAATCCCTCCATATTAAATCTTTCTTCTCCTTAGAAACTTTATGCCAAGAATCTAAGCGACAACCGCAATGTCTATGAGTAAAAAAACCCAAGATATGAAATAAATGAATTGCGATTCACACCACATGCATTTCCTGCATTAACAAAATCCACAACAAGTTTGGGTCCATTGCCCTTTTGCGAAATTAACTTCTTCATCATAGTGGTGCCCCTTCTCTTGTCAACTTTTTGGTGTTGTTGATCAAGTGACTCAAGTGCTTCAGCTGGTACCTGTGCATCATCAACCTAAAATTTGACAAAATAATTCACATTTACAAGATATAACTATAAATGGACATATAGATATAAATATATGATATATTTTTAAAACTTACATTGTGAGGTGGCGCATTGATGTCCTCACCCTCACGGTAGTCATCAGCATGGTCATCAGGAGAATGGTCAGCCATCTGCAAATTCACATTCAAATTGTAAAGTTCACATTGTAAAGTAGTAATTCAAAGTGTAAAGCTCACATTGTAAAGTAATTCAAATTGTAAAGTTCACATTGTAAAGTAATTCAAAGTGTAAAGCTCACATTGTAAAGTAATTCAAATTGTAAAGCTCACATTGTAAAGTAATTCAAATTGTAAAGTATCCATTCTATGATCAAAGAGAAAAACAAGTATATATTAGGACAAGATTAGGCCAACAAATACATGTGATGTCATTCTTATATATAATAAATGTGTACCACCTATCCCATTCTTGAACACCTAATCTCACTAGTAAGTGTATAATGTGTATTGGGTTTTCGAGAAAATTTCGGCAGCATTTCCCCACTGTTCTCCAAGTACATATGTACTTAGAGAACAAACGGGGAAATGTTGCGGAAATTTTCTTGAAAACCCAACACACATTATATACACTTACATCCTAAGTGAGATTAGGTGTTCAAGAACAGTCCCAAACCGGGGACTATCCAATATTTACTCCTAATGAGTAAATATTAGATGGGTTTCTAGGCCAACAAATAATGTGTTGTCATTCTTATACCTAAAATCCTAGTTCTTCAAGTTAGAGTGATTATTAATGTCTTTAAAAGCATGATTGGCAATTTAGGGAAAAGTTCATCATTTACATTCCAAGCATGTCACATGTGTGCATTACAGTTCATCATTAAGCAAAAGAAGGGTGATTAGGATTCTCAATATACTCAACAATGAAACAAGTTAAACATGTGTGCATTACAGTTCCTCATTTACATTCCAAGCATGTCACATGTGTGCATTACAGTTCATCATCAAGATATCTATAACTTACTTAAACATTCAATTATGAAGTAAATATACACTTAATTCAGAATAGCATGAGGCACAAATAAGTAGATGAAAAATACAAATAAGTAGATTCGGGTCTGGGCCTAAAGTCCGAACTCAAGGCTGTGATTTTCGTGGTGTTTCCCGGGAAGAACTGCCCCTGGTTCAGACCTGTTTCATGCACAGGTGGAAAGGGCTCAGCTAGAAACGCAGGTAGGTGCTGCTCGTAGCTGAGGGGGCTGCGGAAACAAGTTTAGGGCTCTTAGTCGGAGTCAAGGGCGGCATTTGGTAGTGTTGGTCATTCCCAGCTACTCCTGGACGGCGTCGCTACAGCAGCAGCTGCTACTTCTGGCCGTCGCTGCTGCCCTATAGGTCGGGCACTGCTAGGGTGAGGTAGAGGAAGAAGAAGGGCGGAGGAAGGTCCAGTGGCGCCGCGATGGTTGGGGTTGGGGCTAGGGTAGAGGCGGTTGGGGGTGGGGTGGTGGTGGCTGGTGCGGGAGCGGCTGCTGGCACTGGGGAGGCGGATGGCGGTGTGGATGTTGGTGCTGCCGCTGGGGATTGGGTGAAAGTGGTGGCCGTCAGGGAAAAGCAAGACGGAGGAGAAAAGGGTTACCTTGCTGGCGGAGCAGAGCGGCGGCAGCACCGAGTGGCTACGGCACCGAGCGGAAGATTTAGCTGGAGGCAGCACCGAGCGGCGGCAGCACCGAGCGGCGACGGCGGCACGGATGGCAGGGAGCGGCGGCGGCGGAGCAGCGGGGGCGAGCAAAAATCGCCGGAGCTAACTAGCTGCAATCGGGAATGAAACAGGGAAAGGGGAAGAATCGGTCGGGCTGGTGAGCTATTAAGTTGACAATAAGTGTTGGTTATTTAGTTATGAACCGACGCCATATGTAAAATTTTGGAGCCAATTTTTTCGCTGGAATTTTGGGTTTGGCGGTTGAGTTTAGGTGTCGGTTGTTTATTAATTAACTGACACCTATTAAAAGCAGTACCCGTGTCTGGGCTCCCTAAGCAGATTGTATGTCGGTTTATGTTATCAACCGACACTGTAGACATTAGGTGTCGGTTTTTGTAAACAACCGACACCTTGAAAAGTGGCTTTATAAGCCATTTCTGTAGTAGTGATCCTGGCTACCATATCCTACACAAGAAAATCCAGGTGATGAAATGAAGCCTGAACCGGATCCGCCACCTGATCCAGGACAGGAGGAAGTCCAAGTGGCCGACCCACAATCGACTACTCTGCATTTTGGAGAAAGCAGTTTTACTTTAAATATTGAGGGTGAGCCAAACCTGGAGGACACACACAAGCAATGCTTCAATTACTCACCTAGCCCTCCAGTCTCAATTGCTTACATTTTACCTCCCCCACTGATGGGGGAAGGACTCTGGATTCTTCTGGATGGACAAAGAGGCGAAAGAAATATGCATCTAAATCATCTAGAAAACCTATTCGAGTTGCCACGACCACCCAGTCAATAGGTTGTTCAGGTCACTCCCTCGCTTCCGGCACCAGCTATTGTGCGACATCTTTTTCAGACCTTCTTCCAACTACGAGGACCGCCTGGTTAACATTGTGCAACCCTTCCCCTCCATCTCAAACTTAGTATTTGTTTAGAAATGAGAAAACTCATAAGTTAGAGGTGGAGGGCGGGTGGTATGAATTCCATTCCACCCTCCACCTTTACTGTTTTTTTTTCTAAGTTCTTTTTCACTTTTTTTTGCTTTATCATTTTTCTTCTTAAAATAAAGCCTTTACCTAGTCGGCTTTTTCTTTTCGAATCTTTTGTCATCACCTCTTTTTGTTGCAAATCCATGAGGAACAAATGCTTAAAACTAACTGATAAATGATTTCATCTCGTATAAGTCCATGAACCCTAATGTCATATCCTCCATAAGAATGATAAGCCTCAATAAGTCTGAGATAGATCAAATGCATCGTGCCTCTAATTGAATAATGGATCTGCTGTATGGAATTCTCATTTGAAGTTCTATCTTGTCACTTTTTCAGTAGAGTGTGATGGAGAAAAAGAACTCGTCATATGGAATCGCTAAGCAAACTTCATTATGATCTGACCTCTCTTCTACACTTATTCCTTCATCTTCATATCCCTCCTCTCATCAATCATGCCAAAGCTTTAAGTTCGGTGTGGCTCGCCACACTCCTTTCTAGTAAAAACTAGAACATTGCTGAACTCTAAGTTCGGTGTGGTAAACCACACCTCTGTCAAACTCTAAGTTCGGTGTGGTACACCACACCTCTTTTTCCACTACCGCTTCTTCCATACCCCTCAATACATAAAAGGGGCGTATCACCTTCTCTTCTTGATTCAAAGAGTATACAATGATGATTGTGCGCATACCGAGGTTGGCGAAAAATCTAACCCAATTCAAAAAAAGAGGCTTGACAGGCCAAATATACAAAAATCCAAAAATACCCTTTTTCCCAAGCCAAGTGAGAATGAATAAAAGCCAGAGTGTAAATAAAAACATGAGAGTTGTGCCCTGAATAAGGATAAGTGATAAAGGTCTTGCCCGGCTGGTACATTAGCTGCCCTCACAAAGGTAGATGTGTCATGACCGGTAGTGAGACCCTAAGGATCCAAAAATGACCCCTTACCTCCTCCTGAAGAGGTAAAATAGCCAAAAGCCTTACAGCCAACCTATACACACTTCTAAGTTACCTTTAGAAAAAAAATTGGGTTTAAGGCTAAGTCAACTAGAGTTGTGTGCAAAACACTCAAAGTATCTCGATGAATCAACCAATAATAAGAGTCTTGAGTCAATTAGAAGAGAGACTCTTATCTCTTGATCATACCCCCGTTCTTTCCTTTTTCATTAACCAGTGATAGATCATATGCATTTTGTTGATTTTGTGGGTATGTTTAAAGTCTCATAAAACTTGTTAACATGACCGATACAACAGAAAGTGAGAAGGAAGTACCTCAGTAAAGTGAACTCATAAATGAGGATATCATAAGATGTATTCCGTGATCTAAGAAAGCTTTGATGTTGTATCGATCTGAGCCATGAACAAAATTACGATATGACAATAGGATGAGGCAATCACGAGATGAAAGATTTCATTGGTGACTGTTTTAAGTTTTCCATTTCTCGGGACAAGCAACGCTTAAGTTCAGTGTGGTGATGAATCCTCCAGACTCATCCTCAGTCACCGATTCAAAGGATTTCTGGCGTTTTTTCCCTAATTTTGTTTCGCCTCATTTTCCTTTTCTCTTTTTTGTGAAAATTATGACACTTGCACGAAGGTGAGGTAATTACGAGACCAACATGCATGCGTTTTGGCGACTGTCTTGGGCTTTTTCATTCCTCAGGATGAGCAACGCTTAAGTTTGGTGTGGTGATTAATCCTCCATATTCACCCTCTCAGTAACCAATTCTAAGGATTTTGTGTCGTGTATCGACTGATCTACCCTCGCTTTGGGTTTATTTTAAGTATCTCTTCAGTTTCATGTAAATAATGCTTTACTAGTTCTAATTACTCTAGTTTTCAGTTTATTTCATCTTATCCCCCCTTACTCACTTCCCTTTTTCCCTATAAATCACTCTCAACCATCTGATCGAGATCCAACAGTTCCTTTTCATCCAACCACTCGGTCTTGACCACCATTCGGTCTTGATCCATTCGGTCTCGACCTTCATGAGGTATTGACCCCATGCGGTCTTGACCTCCATGCGGTCTCGACCTTAATATGGTCTTGACATCCATGCGGTCTCGACCCCATGCGGTATTGACCTCCATGCGGTCTCGACCTTCATGCGGTCTTGACCTCCATGCGGTCTTGACCTCATGCGGTCTTGACCTCCATGCAGTCTCGACCTCCATGCGGTCTTGACCTCCATGCAGTCTCGACCCCATGCGGTCTTGACCTCCATGTGGTCTCGACCTTCATGCGGTCTTGACCTCCATGCGGTCTCGACCTCCATGCGGTCTTGACCTCATGCGGTCTTAACCTCCATGCGGTCTCAACCCCCATGTGGTCTCGACCTTCATGCGGTCTTGACCTCATGCAGTCTTGACCTCCATGCGGTCTCGACCTCCATGCGATCTCAACCTCATGCGGTCTTGACCTCCATGCGGTCTTGACCCCCATGCGGTCTCAACCTCATGCAGTCTTGATCTCCATACGGTCTTGACCTCCATTCCAGTTGCTTTCTCGATCTCAAAACCAAGCAGCGCCACCACCGTCCGAATTCATCACAAGCACCGACGTCGTCTACCTCACCATCAGCAGCATCGATGGTGCCTGTTCGTCTACCTCACCATCGGCAGCAATGACGGCGCCCGCTCGTCTGCCTCCAATCACAAGCTCCGTACCTACGCCGTCGACATCCACGCTCTGCATCTCACGTAGGTAGCGCCCACGACCTGGTCGCTGACACCACCACTGCCCATGACGGCCTGCTTGCCACAAGCATCGGCGTCATCTACCTCACCGTCAGTAGCAACGACGGTGCCCGCTCGTCTGCCTCCAATCACAAGCTTCATACCTACGCCGTCGTGACCCACTCCTCCACACATAGCAGCTTGCAACCGGTCGACGAGACCGATAGGGCGGCCATCATAAGATCGTTTGGGTAGCTGAACTGCAGATTATGCAAGACCGTTTGAGTAGAAGTGTAGCAAGACCGCATGCACACAAAACCGCATGAGCAATTGCGGAGCAAACTGCATGATGAAACCAAACCGCAGGAGCAAACCGCATGAGAAATTGCAGGAGCAAACCGCATGATCAAATCTCATGGGACAAAAGGGCATGCACAAGGTGTGACTCCTTGTCTCAAGATATTTTGGGCAATTTGCAGATCTAACCCAATCCGTCCAAGACACATGGCTATCATATAAATAGAAGGGTAGAGGCATGGTCTTGGACATCTATCTGACCACAGCCAAAGGCTGCCGGACTGGGAATAGATCCGGAAGGCTGCTCCACTGCCATCTCACCTCCGCCATTGTTCTACTATCACTCCACCTCATTCTACCCGTGCAATCCCAGAGGTAGACGTGAGGATCGAGGTGGAGAGGCGGACATCATCGACCACAATGGAGCAGTTCCGGAAACTGCGACGATCTACACCGGGTTGTCACAGATTTACTCTTCTGCTCCGACGATGCTTTCTTTCTCTCTCTTCGCTTTCTTTGTTGCTCCCTCTATGAGGAGTGAGTAGTTCCATTCACTGGGGCATGGGAACTAGCCCCGCTGCCCATGCTTTGTAATCTGTACTAAAATATGTTATCTTTCAGATTCAATACCAAATCGTTTCATACATGCTTGAATGTTGGTCGCGTTCTTGTATGCATCTATTGTCTTTCGTTGTGGTTTGTCTACGACTGCTCTTGGGACTCGAATATCGATTTGGTGTTGGTTTCTGGTGCGCGTATCCACCGCGCATCCGTTTCGGTATCTGGGAACGCTCCCCGAGGGATGGAGTAAACTCACCTCCATCATTGCACTTCCGCACTATGAAATGGAATCAGTTGACGTACGGATGTGCAACCTTGATGGGTCGAGGAACACATTCTGCGGAGGGAGTGGTGCAAGCTATTTGACCATTCGTCTGGGAATGGCTAACGTTGCAACACTCCCACGTTTCTCGTAGCTATGTCCTCGAAAGAGGGATAGTCTATAAGGATACTAATCGAATTGATGATTATCACTCAATTGTTAGTTTTTCGATGCACGTTTCACGAGGTTGAGTAAGGTTCTCTCTTCGGAGGCTACATATCTTTATTGACATTTAGATATGTACCGAATGAGGGTTACTCAACCCGTGAAGGATGTGTGCATTACTCTTGTCCTATAAGACATCGGTATTGTATAGCGTCATGTATCTTACTTGCAAGTCTTTCTATGATTAGTACAGGTACAACACATGTGTAGTGGTGGTGAATACCTGCATCACCCCAGTGATCCATTATCATTTGTTAAATCTCAGATTTTAACTCTCATATTAGTTTTTATTCCTACCTTAACGTTTGCATGTTTTAGGTTAAATAACTCAAATCAAACTCCCGATCTTAGATGATTAATTTAGATTGATACGAAACAAGAAAAAGACACTCAGATTCTTAACGTTGTCCCTTGGGTTCGATCCTAAATTTGTACTATGATAAGGATTCCACACTCTTGTGGGGTTGGAGCATTTATCTAGCACCAGTTGTAGGTAAACCTAGAGAGAACATCAACTCCCTAGGGTTTTTGGTGCACTTTAGGACTTCCATTGGAAGAGTAATCTCTTTGTGGGCTCTGATCTCCAAAACTACGATATAAACTCAGCGGAAGCATTCGATTAGCAGCGGAATACAAAAATCACCAAAAATTTAAAACTTTTTGAAACAAGATCTTGAAATCATAAAACTTCTTTCATAGAAAGGAAATAAATTGTTTACATCTCTGTCAAATTACTTCTTGAGTAATTATACACAACATGATACAAAATATCAAGAGTCAAAACCAAAATCTCAGACCACTAACTCCAAGGACCTGAGAGTACAGAGACGACATAGGACTATCTAACTACAACTCAGCAGTCAGTATCTCCACCTGAGATTCACTGCTGCTCCTGGTGCTGCTTCTGTTGGCATTGATCACCTGTAGGTTGATTCCTTCATCCTCGACGACCACCTAAAAAGTTGAAATCTACGGAGTGAGACAATGTTAAATAATTGTCCCAGTGAGAGTTATAACTCTCAACTAGAAGCTTTATAATTACAATTAAAGAACAATATAAGCAATAAAGCTTTCAAGGCATCAACAGCAGATTGACATTAAGTAAAACATCAATATTTAAGAAATATGATCAACATATGTACTATGCAGTGTAACATCATTCATGTATCTCGTAGTTCAACCTAAGAAGATATACTACGGGGTTGATTATGTTTTACAAACATCATTATGCCATGCAGAGATGAGGTATACCACTCATACTCCAACCGATCATTGTTAAGTCGCATCGGTATCATACCTAGGTCATCAAAAGAGTCGGATTCTTATGACCTCATCTTCCTCAGTCAGAGTGAGGATAAACATGCAGGACATCTTGTGTCTCTACTACTATAGCTCATCAGGGTAATCTGGTACTTTGCTATTAGAGTCACAATGGCATTCTGTACTCTCTTCATCATCGAAAGATTTCTTGTTTATCTCTCATCGATGCGGTATAAGGATTTCCTCGAGAGAATTGTATTACAGCATAAACATATAGTGAAGGTTTGATGGATTAAGATACATCTACATCAATTCCTACACTAGGATGTAAGGATTTACATATCCATATTCCCCCACATACTCAAAAGTATGTGATCCAGGAGTTCCCTTAGGAAAACCTATTTCACCATCATATAGCTTCTGACAATGATGGATCTATGATCAGGGCTCTACATGGTATGATTATACATGATTAGTTAGGTACATTTCAGTATTCTTTTAACATCATACATGTTCTCAAACATTAAACATTAGCATAGCAGCTATGAAAGTAGAATACTAAATGTAACAAGTCTAACTCATATCAATTATCATTTCTCAATCATCTCATCACAAGTCATCTAATAAGCATGACCTTGAAGATACTCATGGCTCTCACAGCCTATCAGTCCCATAAGATGCCACTTACTAGGCATCAAAATATGTCACTATTCATAAAGCTAATAACATTCTTTCAATGAATATGGTGTCATAATCCATACCTGGATATGATCATCCTCATATAAGAACCTACATGATTATTTCAACTGATAATAGTAAACAATTCATATCAAGAGTTGTATCTTCATACTCTTACAAGAGTTAGGTTCCCTGATTTTCTTCAATTAGGATTATCCCATCCCTTCCATTATGATTAGAAATAGTAATTCCTCCTTTCATACTTAAATCATGGAGATTCATGCTTAAAAGCATAATCTGGAATTAGGGTAATTGTACATTTCATCACATTACATGCTATCACCCTAGAATTAGGGTTTACTATTCACTTCATGGTGAATTGAACTCATAACATCATCATGTATGAGAAACATCACCATTAATGCCCTCAGATTAGATTAAGATTCATCAATTATCATAATTAGGGTTTCCATGATCTGACATAGGTGGATCATACCCTAATCATGCACATTCATGTACATTGAAGGTATTTTACTTGAATTGCAACCATAAATGGTACTTTCTCTCTCCTCTTACTAATAGATGTGATTACATCACTCTAGATTAGGTTGGGACAAATCCTCACTGATTAACATAAGCCAAAACACCACTAACATGTCATTAGGGTTTGATTAAAACAAGGTATCACTTGATTGAACCCTTCAAGGGCATATTGGTAAAATACACCATTGATCGCCATCATAGGTCAATTCATTAATCACTTAGTCCCTTAATGTCCTAGGGTACCATTAGGGTTTAGATTAGACCACCATTGGTCCAATTACACCTTCATACGATTAAGCATAATCAGCCCTAAAAGTCTCCAAACGGTTTCAACCTTCAACCTCCAAATGGTCTTGAGACCGTTTGGGGGTGTTGACCGTTTGGATAGTTTGACCTTCAAGACTGCATGGACCATCAAGACCGCATGGGTCACCAAGACCGCATGGGTGTGTTGACCGTTTGGGATAGTTGACCTCCAAACCGTTTGAAGCTATGCGACTTGAAACCGTTTGATCTTAAACGATCTTGAGATCGATTGGTCCAAATGACCTTGAGATCGTTTGAGCCCAAACGGTCTTGAGACCGTTTGGCCCCAAACGGTCTTGAGACTGTTTGATCCAAATGGGCTCAAACCGTTTGGACCTCAAAAGTGACTTCAAGGTTATAATCGATTATGGTTATCTATGTTGAAGCCTCCAATTGGCCAAATTCTTATTAACCACTTGTAAATTGAGTCAATTAGGATTAACCTTAATCAATTGTACACCAAATTGACCCTCAATTGAAAGCCAATTAGGGTTGAGTCCAACTCAATTAGGGTTTTCAATCGGATAATCATCAATGTTCAACAATGTGAATCAAATTGAGGTTGAACCCATCAATTGACCTCCAATTGGGCCCAAACTTGGCCCAAACGGTCTTGAGATCATTTGGACATCCTCCAAACGGTCTGGAGACCGTTTGCCCAAAGTTTCATCAAAATCTAAGTCGATTGGATAAGGGTTGAACCCTAAATTAGGTCTAAAATCAGCATTTTTATCAATTCATCAACTTATTGTGATTGGACCCTCAAACCATCAAATTACCTTAACCCTAGACCTCCAAATGGTCTTGGGTTGTTACAAAACGGTCTTGAGACTGTTTGGATGAACCCCCAAACGGTCTTGAGACCATTTGGGTCCTTCAACCCAAAACTCACCAAGATCTATCCTTGAAATCAGCAACTCAACCCGATTAGGGTTTAAGGGGTTGAAGTGCCTTCAACTTGTAATTGGTTTGGAATTAAGCTATGATTCTTTGTATATATTAATTTCAACATGTTACCAGCAGACCCTTAAACGTTCGTCCCTTGGTCAACCCTATCAAATGGTCTTGATACCGTTTGATTCCAAACGGTCTTGCAAGACCGCATGAGATCAAACGGTTTAAGACCGTTTGATTTCAAACGGTTTGCAAACTGTTTAGACCAAAGGGTCCAAGGTCGTTTGATAAAGTTGCCTAGGAATTCATGCCCATCATCTTCAACCTTTTTTCAGGTCAGTTACTCCACGGATTTTCTTGCAAGAGTGCAAGGATGAAAGGGGTAGAAGAATAACTAAGCATAATTGCAAGAACATAGATATGCATAATAAAGCAAGGAGTTTAGAGTTATAAAACCCACCTCAAACGTTGTTCCTAGAGCTCCAAGATTCCAAGCTTCAAGCCTTTAATGGCGTCTTGAGCTCCACGGGTTGGCCAAAGGTGATTTTCCAAAGAAAAGATGGAGATGGTCGGCTTAGAACAAGAAACCTAAGTAAGGTAACCATAAAACCAACCTTATACAAGGATTTCCTCCATGAATCTGAGCTAGAAGATGGTCTTTTCTCACCTTAGAACAAGTTGGTCATCTCCTTGAGCTCCAGAGCCCTGCCTTGGTCGGTTGAGCAAGATGAGAAATGAAGAAGAGAAATGGTACGTTTACTTGGTTTGCAAAGGAAAAGGCTTATATAGATTAGATTAGTTTTCACCATAAGGATCTCTAGTTTATAGATTTCTCATCTAAGTCCCTCCTTCTTTCTAAGGCACGTCCAAACCATCATAACTTAAGCAAAGCCCATCAAAACTCAAGATTTAAGGGTAAAGAAAACTAACATACAACTAAGGTACCTATATGAAGGGTCTCCTTACTCACATTAGGTGAATTTTACCACAAAGATCATTCCTCTTATCTGATTATTCATTGAAGCGCCCCTTTCATCATTCCTACTCTAAATAATGTCAGGAGTCATAAAAGATATTCTAGAAGGTGTATTTTACAAGTTGCACCCCACATTTTGGGTAAATTGCATTTTACTCCAAAATTAGGGTTTTAAGCACAAGGATTGTTCCACAAGCTGCATCTTGATGCCCAAGCTTAGGAAATCCATCATACCTTATCATATTTACTCATATGATATCTCATTATCATAGGAACATCTTAACCTGTGAAATTTTGCAAGTTAACCCTTCTAACTGGGTAATTTGCACATAGGTCCCTGCATTACAAAACAATACTACAACTTTGTTTAAAAAGGACAAAAATTGAAATTTTATGTTCCTGGGGAACTTAATTACATGCCAGGGAATAATCACAAGTATTTAATTACATATTTAGGCAAAACATCTAGGGTTAGTTTATAACCCAGGTCAGGGATGTTACACTCTTGATGTAAGTTCTAGCTCCATCATATAGGAATCCAAACACTTAGTTAACCTATAAAAACATGATAAAGAGATTAAGTTAGGTCATGAGTCTTACAGTTATTAAGCTTCAATCAACTTGCTCCTTGGTCAGTGGTAGATGTTGCATAAACTATGTGATCTTATTCCTATCAGCTAAATGAGGGTGGACCCTTTTGGAAGGTTTATCTATTTTATCGACATTTTCTGCTCTCCTCAATTCCATGTTGATAACTAAGATGTTGGTCTTAGTGTGCCTTCCGTCAATAGTGTAATTTACAGAGTCCAAAAGCTCATATAGTTTCAACATTGAGTTTGGTTGTAAAAAATTTCTTGGTGATAATCTTGTTATATGATTTGTTGTTTTTCATTTTCTTTTATAAGTCAACATGGTATATATCCATCTCATTAATACTCATGCAAGCATAGGTGAGTTTTAGCTATCGCTTGAACTAACATAAGTAAATATGGTTGTACTATTACTATTACGATTACATTGATGTAGTTTTTTTATTCTTCTAGATAATCATTTTATATGATTCATTGTTGTCTTTTTTCCTTAAAGTCAAGGTGGTATGTATTCATTTTATCCTCCTATTACAAGAAAATGAGTAAAATTAAAGTTACAACTACTACCAAAAAGGATTTACATCTATTACTAAAAGGGAGAGAAGTAAATGTGATAGTATTATTGTTATTACAGTTTAGTTCAAAAATGAAGAGAAAAAATGCATCATAAGGGGGTATCACATACTTGGTGGTGCAATTAAGAGTTAATGCAGTCTGTCATGTACTCAAATTCACCTAATCTGGAAAATTTGACGATTTTTCTACCCATTTTACCTAAATACTCTTCATATATCTTGTGGTAAAGAGGGAAGTTTACCCTACTTATACCAACCATATATATTATGGACAACACTCAGGGGATAAACATGTATGGTACCCATATTACTCATGTTGACAACCTTAATTATAGGGGAAAAGGAATTTAATTAACAACACATCCAATCTACAGTTATTGGACTGAACCATGTGCAGTGAGGGACCACATTCTGTCCATGTGAGGCCCAAGACTCACATGGTTTTTTCCTGAGAAAATTGAAAGCGGATGAAGTATCAGCCTTCAACTAAATAGTTTTTCCCATATAAGTTCTTAAAAGAATGACATTCTTATGTTATGATTAATAATTTCAAAAGGGAAATTGCTATCTGTAGTGAGATTGAAACTCAAAATTGAAATGTGATTGTCTCTACCTCACGAGACAAGCTACATAAGATAAAAGTATCAATGTTTGTGACACTTTGATGTGATTGCTACTATTTTGATTTGATGTTGTGTTAGTTTTATCCATAATAGGGAGGAGAGATGAGAGAAGTAGTAGGATGAATAGAAATATAAAAATTGGAGTAATGGGGAGAAGGCAAGTAGTGTTAGAGAGAGAAATAAAAATAACATGGAGGAGTGAAGTATCGGGATGAGAGAGAAAATAAAATGGGGGGAGGAAGGAAGTAGTGGTACAATAGAGAAAACTAAAATAAAAATGGAGGGAGGAAGAAAGTAAGAGAAAATAGAGAAAGGAAAAAAATAGGAGGGGTAAAAGGGAAGTAGTGGGATCAAAGAGAAAGACAAAAACTATACCATACCAAAACTTTGGATATTTTCTCTTTTTGACTCTCTTTCTAAGCTTTTCCTTTCTTTTCTATCCTTTTTGTCTTTGATGTTTAATTTGTGGAAATAATAGTTGTTTGGTGAATATTTGTTCAATATTATTTCCAACATATGGGTTTATGCACAAATACCTCAGTTAATTTGTTAATAAGGGTCTAATATGCAAATTTACCACTCGTGTGACTTATTAATAAAATATATTCATTCTAGATCATTCCTTAGCCTTATGTAGAAAGGAAGAGAAAACGGAATGAATAATGTTGTTTTAAATATGTTAATGTGATATTGAATTAGTTAATATGGGAAATATTGGTAATATTGGATAATGGGCTAAAACTCATAAAAGGAAGACTATTTAGTTAGAGATAGGTTGAGATTTATTTTTCCTTGGGTCATGGTTTGGCTTGGAGGCCAAGTTGCATACTTTTGGGACAATAATAATTATATCTCTTTTATTTTGAAAATAAAAGGTGAGTATTCCACAATAATATGAAATAAAATATTGAATGACTCAAAAATTGGAAAATGATCTTGGATTTGTAATCTACACATTAAAAATAGCCTTTGGGTGAATTTTCATGTAACTTGGATAATCTTTAATATATATGTGAAATTAGGAGAGAGAAAGTGTGTAGAACCTTCAAAATATTAAATAAATATACAAATAACTCCAACATATAAAATTGATGGCAAATTCATATCCAAGACACTTAATGTGACTTGAGGGTGAAGTTTCGTCAAATTTGGAGCATCTTATAGCCATTAATGATGGAGGAAAGAGAAAATAAGATTTGATTTATTTAATACATTAAAAGTTCTCAAAAGTAAATCTAATTTTATATTCGGATTCCTCATATCAAAAATAGGCTGGGTGTCAAATTTCATTTAATTTGGGATTCTTTTGCACCCTCAAAAGATGAGAGAGAAAAAGAGAAATGAATGTGACCACACTTAAGTCTGATTTTTATTTGGATAAGGTTTAAATGTCACACTTTATTGATCACAAACCTGATCTGGACCGTTAGATCAGTGATCCAATAGCTCCTTCTTGTCTTCTACCTTGAGCCCAAAGTGGAAACAAAAGTGGTATATTTGGAATTTTCAAATCGCCTTTTCTCACTCGATTCTCCACGAAATCGAATGATTTCTTCGCCTCTAGGTTCCGTTTTGGATTCCACACCTATTGAACCACTACTTATGATATCTCGTCACCTATACATGATTTACCTAAATCTCCTCCCTATGTATCTTGAAACCCATACTCCCAAAGCCCTAGAACCACCCTCCACACCTATAAATATGGTATCCCTACCTCCACGAGCTGCATTACAACTCTTCTCTCACACTAATTTCTCTGTTTGTTGTTGTTTGTGTTGCCGCCGAGGTTTCTTCTTCTTTGGGTTTGTAGCTATCCTCATGGGATCATGGCAGAGCCGACACACAAATTGTGCACTCCGGTGAGTTCGTCTAGGCTTCCTCTTTCTTTTTCTGCTATTGCTTTGTTGAATCATTGACTTTTGTGGTTTTTCCCAATTTCATGTATAGCTAACAGCTCTGCTGCTTTGTGTGAGCATGTCACAATGCATGGGGGAAGATGACCCCCCATTGAAACTACCTAGGTGCCCTTCGTTTCCCTTTTGTTTTGTTTTTTGCCAGGGTCACTTTCGCCTTTCCACTCATTTTCTTTGCTTGGAACAAGTCAAAATGAGGCACTGACCAGGCGTTGACTTCCTAGCATGGCGGCTTTTGATTTAGCTGAGTTAGCATGGCCGGTCTCCGCTCTCCTTCTCTCCCTTCACCTCTCTTGCTCTATTTTGATGACGTGGCTTTTTGTGATTGGGTAGTTTTACAAAAATCGTATCTTTTAATTTCTTTGTCCAAAAATTAAAGTAAAATATGTTTTAGAATCAAAAAATGTGTTCTTTCCAATAAAAATACTATCAAGGCTTGATTTTGAGATTTATTGGAAGTTTTTTTTATACGTGGGAACCACCCCCAAACGAGCGCCGCGATTGTGACCCCCACTGACGGCGTAAAACCCCCGGCCCCCCTCACCTACCCGCACAACGGGGGGAGTGTTTAAATCACATAGAGGCCGAGCTAAGTGACGGGATAAGGCTGGTTGGTGCACCGCCACCTAGGGGTTTTGAACCCAGGTCCCTACTTTGGGGAGCATGTGCCTCTACCACCTGAGCTACTACCCCCTCGGCTATTGGAAGGTATTTTCTAAAAATAAATTTAATATATAAAAATCACCAAAAATATACTTTAATCGTCATAACTCCAAAATAGACAAAATTATATATTTTCTTAATCAAGAGAACCTAACTAGATCAATGGTGATGTTTTCGGAGTCAAAGTCGGAGTTTTGCTCAAAAATTCCAAAATAAGGGTTTTTTCTTGCCTTTATACATGAGTAAACCCTAATTCATGGTTATACATTGGAAATAGGAAAGTGGTCTTTGGAATATATTAAAGTTGTGAAGAAGAAGTAATTGGATCTCTTATAAAGTTATGTGCTTTCCTTACACCTAAGTTGGGAATAATTGTAAATCCTAACCTAGTTTCCCAAATGAGGCTTCTATGAAACCCTAATTTTTCATTTGATAAATTATTTGCTATATTTGCCTCAAAATTAGTTTTATTATTTATTTCTTGGGTCTTGTACCCCACTGCCATGTTTATATTTACTTGACGCTTATACTTGCCATAGTTCTTAGCATGTTGATTTTATTAGACAATTGAACTAGTGTAGTGGTACTTTTGTACAACCACCCATAGATAGGGCATGTGTAAATTTTCCCAGGGGAATGTGTTACTCTCCCCAATATATAATATTTGTAGGTGATTAGAATGTGTTACTCTCCCTCATCTATTGGTTGAGGTTAGGTAGGTGCCTCAACCCTACATAGTTTAGGTAGTCAATAATAATCATGCATGCATCCTTTTTACTATTTTATTATGGAAAGCATCTATTTACTTATGCCTCATTCTTTTGATCATCTTCATATTATGATAAAATCCTAGCCTTTATTTCCATATATTATTCTTATCTTTTGTCCTTGTTCATTTTCTCTGGCACATACCTTGTTTTCTTTCCCTTTTACTGGGTGCTTTCCCAACCACCCGGGGTTAGATCAAGGTGTTGAGCAAGATCAAAGAGAACTTAGATTTTGGCATGGACCTAGCTCTTGGAGATGTTTCTTTAGAGACAAGACTTGAATTCATTTAGACTTCCCTTTATTTAGATCCTTTTTTTGTTGTAAACCCTTATGGGAGATATGATGGAATTTCATAATATTTTATAAAATTGATTATAGTCATGAAATTATTTTCCGTTGCAATACTCTTTGGTCTTTTATATACCATATATATAAAGATTTGAAAATGTTACACCTGTTTCAGTATAACTTTTGAGTGTGTTTGGGATGGATGTTTTATTTTTCAAATTTTTAGTAAAGGGGGTGATTTCACTCTTTTACAAAAGTAGTCAGAAATGACACATTAACAAATGACACAAAACACATTGTAAAATATATGAACAAAAAAGTTGAGAGAAGTAGTGGGAAGAGAGAGATAAAATAGGAGGGAGGAGGGAAGTTGTCGTAGTCATTTGTTTTCTTCTATAATATAGGTTTTATCTCTAGTTTGATGTCTTGTGATCTTCATTCTAGTGATTTTGTTTTCCTCTCTCCTCCTCATTTTATTCATCACATTCCTCTTCCTGATTGTAAAATAATACACTAATAATTTGATTGGAAACACATTATCACACACAGACACAATTGGAGAAGGCAAGTAACAAATTAATATGTGACAAATAACAAAATACAACACATATGAACACAAAAGGAGGAGGGAAGTAGTGATAAGAGACATGAAGATAAAATGTGAGGGATGAGGGAGTAGTGGTAAATAACACATTAATATGTGACAAAAAATACATTCTAACACACATGAACACAAATGAAGGAGAGAGTGGTGGGAAGAGAGAGAAATTGTAACAAACCCACTCCCCAGCAACCCCCAATTAAGGAAGTCCAGGAAGTTGAGAGCCATTATCCCAAAAATAGGATCTATGGTTTTGTACATAATCATAAACAATTCATAAATTCTACTAAACAAACTGAGTTTGGTACAAGATATAAATTCTTTTTATAAAAGCTTACAAAAAATGGGTTCTAGAATACACCCAAGAAATGTACCAGTTATCTACAACCTCCAAGTATTAGATCGTCTGTTCACTTTCAATGCCTTCTTTTATTGAATGCATCTTGTAGTAGATTATCCTAAAACACTGACAATCAAAACATGTGGTCATCATAACAAGCAATACTGGTATGTGGGGGAAACAAAATGTTTGCATTTACTTGTAACAACATAATCCATCAAATTATTTTTTAACAAATCAGATTTAACATTTTGATCATGATCTATCCAACCTCCAGATTCTTGTCCCTGTAGTGTACATAGGCCACACTTGCCCCCAGGGTTTTGGTGCCTCATTGTTGCCCCCATGGCTTTGGTGATAGATCTTGCCTCCAGGGCTTAGTGATCTTTCTAATGATTTCCATGCCCCCAGGTCTTCATATTCATCATTCTATACTTTCTTATCTTACATCAAAGGTGGTACAAGATATGATCTAGTCAAGTCCATATAATGTGATATCCATAATGACTTTATAGTTTGCAATAAGTAAACAGACAAGTTGTCATATATTTGCAAACCATACAAAAAACTCAAGAAAGCCACGTGAAACTAGATCGGTTATTCATATGTGTAACCACATACCTTTGCTTTCATTCAGAATCATGCAGAATACTTTAAGCACATTCAAATAATCCAATCAACAGATCCAAGCAATTCAATAGTTAATCTACATGTAAGTATTATAGTGTTACTATCTCATATTAATCAAATTCAAAACCTAATCGAGTCCTAGTCTTGGGTTTAGGTTTTCTCGATATTGATTTATCATTAGGGTCACACTTTGAAACACTAATTACCATTAGGTGTATCCATGATCATTAAATTTATTATATTATTGCATCATGAATACCTAGATCAGATCTACATAACAGATTGTGATCTTTGTCCCTAATTGTTCGATCTATTATTTCCTTACATTAATATTACTCAAATTTTCCTATTTGCAACATGGCAAGATATGGTCTTTAATCCCTAATTCATCACGTTCATGATTATCCACATTAATTATCATTATTATGATCACAAATATGTCAGATCACCATTGTATTCCACTTTGTTAGATAATAGCATAAAGGAGAGGTTTTTAATGGTTTTAACATCTTTATGCACAAATCTAGGGTTCTTATACCTGACTCACCACTTTAACCCATGTTTGCACTACCTTTAGAACAGGAAGCATAATTAAATCTTAAATGTATTTTTTTCATATTCCTCTCAGTTTTTGATAAATTTCCATATATTATATTGTAGCTCTGAGTTATGATTTATTTACTACATTATTTGCAAGCTAAATACTAATTGATCAATCACAGGCTGACATGTCACCCTTATCGTATTTTTATTTATTAGTGGGTTATCTAAGTGGGGGGGGAATTACCATATTACCCTTGCCAATGACATAGAACCCCAAAGGCTCTTGGGTCTTTTGACTCCCCATCGTCTCTCTCGTTGCGTAGTGTGATGGCTTCAAGCTGAAGGCAGGTAAAGCGACATTTTCTCCCCGTCCCTAGTTGTCGTCCAGTCAAAATAGGGTCTTTGGACCCTCGTCGGGTCCCTACGATCTCCATGCCTTCTCCTTTCAGCTAGAGGTCATTGGGTTAGGTCGGTAGAAGATCTATTTGCATCGGTGACACTTGTGACCAGAGACGCAACAGGGATTGATCCCTTGTCTTGTAGGGTAACTCAGACACCCAGTCACCACAGTGAGCTTGGAGGGGTGTCGTAGATCTCTAGGAACCCTCCACCCTCATATAGGGACCATCATGGTTGTGCGTCTGATACGACACTTGGAGGAAGACCTGCACTCAAGGTTTGAGGTCTGGGGTTGGGGAGGGATCAAGAGAGGTTAGATTTAGGGACTTTCTGTGAGTATTTCCTCTCCCATCATCCACAAAGACCAGGGGAATGTTTTTCTTGGATGAAAGGACTCTCATGGTTCTTTATATAGGTAGTAGATGGTTCTTTTAGAGTTTTGGGGAACTGGTGGAAAAAGGGATTCACAGTGGTAGGTCCGGGTTGGTTCCCTATTTGGGATGCGTGAGAGGGGTTGATTCTATGGAAAGTATTGTTCCCTTCCTCATAAAACCATAGGAGAGTGAGAGTCTAGGGTTTTCCAAATTCCACAAAAGAAGGTAGTTAATCATATTTTCTTCTAGTCACATCTAAACCATAAAGAGTCTATGACCATATGGTTCCTATTAAAAGAATGACCATCAACCTTTTAGGAAAACCATTATCTCTTTTTCTGCTTATCCTTATCCTTCTAATGTGTGGGTACATCTTGATTAAGAAGGAATCATTCCTCTCATTCTCACCGTTTCTCAAATTGGCCAAAAAAAGAACCTTTTAACTAATTAGACCTTTATGTGGAAAAATTTATTATCAAGATACACAAAGTAAAACACCTTCCTTGCCCCTTAAGCAAAATCTTTATTTTCTATATTTTAGACATCAAGTAATTCCATTTTCCCTTTCAAACTAGGCAAACTATCATATTGTATTTTCTCATTGTGTGCACTATTAGGCTGAACCAAATGGTTAAGTTGGCATCGACACATATTTTCTAGAACACTCTTCATATTTCTATAATCACAGTGTCAATTGTCCATTATTTTTAGAAATTTATTGAATTTCATTTTCTTCCTTTATCCAATTTCTATTGATGGATTATTGAAAATAGTTTAACCATGAAATCCATTTGCAAAAGAGAAATCACATTTCAAATCCATAATTCTAATACAAAGTACACCAAGTTCTATATAACAATTCATTACTTGTAGTCAAATATATATATATATATATATATATATATATATATATATATACTTGTTACAAAACAACTGGGTTATAACCAAAATAAAGAAAAATACAAGGAATAAGGGATATAGTGGGAGATTACACATTAACACATCACAAGTAACACACTACTTCCTTCCACTATTTCCCTTATCTTGTATATATATACATATATATATCTACTACTTTCCTCATCATCCTCCCTATTTTTATTTCTCTCTCACACTACTTCCCTTCTACCACTCCCTCCTATTTTTTTATTTCTCTCACATCTCACTACATCTCTCATGTATCCTCCCTAATATAATTGACTCTTACACGGCGATCAAATCTAAACAACAACAATCACATCAAAGTGTCACATATAATCATAGTTTTGTCTTATGTGGGTTCTCTTGTGGGATAAAGTCAATTTTGAGTTCTAATTTGACTACATATAACAATGTCCTCTCAAAAGGGGTTAAATTTTCAGCATGCTCAAGTGTGCTGAAACCACCTGGCAAAACCACCACCATCATATGTCCCCCACCTACCCACCTTCTCATTGGTCCCACTTTGCTCCACACCTCTCAACCTACCCCACATGTCCCACCACCTACCCTCCTACTACAATCTTCCTTTTTTGTCTCTTTTTAGAAGAATAAAAGAGGAGGGAAGTGAAGGAGAAAAGAGATAAGAGGAGGGAAGTAATAAGAAGAGGGGGAGAGGAGGTAAGTAATGAGGAAAGATGAGAGAAGTAATGAGAATAAGAGAAGAGGAGGGAAGTACTAACAAAGAGGATGGAAGTAGGAGGAAAGAGGAGGGAAGTAATGAAGAAAGAGGTAAGAAGTATGAGTAAATAGGAGGGAAGTAATGAGTAGGTGTATTTCATCATTTTTTAGTATATATTCATTATTTTTGGATTCTTTTAGTCATTTTTGGGCACATGTCCAGAGTAGTAGGTGCTTATTCACTAATAATTTGCATGTATATTCATCAAATGTAGGTTCACCATTTTATAGGTATGTATTCACCATTTTTTGATATTTTGAGCCATTTCTGGGCAAATGTCCAAACTAATACATGTTTTATTCATCAAGAGTAGGTGCACATATTCACCAAGAATAGGTTCACTATTTATGGGTGCATATTTACTATTTTTGGGTGCTTTTATCCATTTGTGATGTGTCTGTCCAAAGTAATAGGCTCTTATTATTAAAATAGGCATGCACATTCATCAGGAATAGGTTCGTCATGTTTTGAATGTGTATTCACCATTTTTTGGTGCTTCTAGCCATTTGTGGGTGCATCTTCGAAGTAATAGACACTTATTCATAAATAATAATTGCACATATTCATCAACAATAGGTGCATGTATTCATCAAGAATAGGTTCACCATTTCTTGGGTGTGTATTCACTATTTTTGGTCGTTTTCGCCCATTTTTGGGTGCATGTCCAAAGTAATATGCACTTATTTATCAAGAAATTTTTTTAATTAAGCAGTGGGATCATTTTATTAATCCTACCCTCTTGTTGTTGGCAAACTTATTGCAAGATTACATCTCCACTCATCATTCAATGGTACTATCCCATAAAATTAGTAAAAGTCTTACTTCTATACATATGTATATATGGATCAAAAAATCTTCGATGTATCTATCCATTTTATATCTATATAAGAGGTTCCTCTTTTCCCAGTATAATGATGTCTCTAAGGCACATAGTTAGCAGGGACAGTTTTATGCATATCCTCACATCATCCAAGTAGCAGCCCCATCTGCCAAGCTCCCATTTCCTTGTAGGGTTCCCCCATAAGTAGTCAAATACTTGGAGGTCATCCACTTATATGATCGAGATGTTAATGGTCTTCTCGTCAGCTAACTTGAGAGCGACAATGAATCCTTGTATGTATGCTTGAGTATAATTATATTCATTCAGCCAACATATAAAGGCCAATCTCACGTAACCATGGCAGAATCTGTTGATTAATGTGACCCATCTTCTTGTAGTTCTTTATGGATCTCTATCTTGATCTATAGTCGAGTTCGATTTTAAGTTAGTTATGTCAAGTGGCGTCCATTGGATGAGCCTAAGTTGCTTGATTTTGAGGTTGGTTCCTCTATACCTTGGTCTAGCAGTGCTTGATAAAATTGTGGTGTTTCAATCTAATTGAAGACTCTCTTGTTGAGCCCTCTATTGATGATGTGAACGATGTATTCCCATTGACTTTAAAGCCAATGTTTTTGACCTTTCAAATTTGGTTATGCACCTGAGACTCTAAATATACCAGAGGATAAGCACAGAGAGTTCATTGTGTAAATATCCTATCAATGAGCTTGTGTGTTACTGGCGACAAAACCCGCATGAGTTTCGAGACTGAATTGGGCCTAGGTTCATCCAAAATCACAAGGAATTTTTGCTAAAAAAATTTGTTGTGTCACCATCAAAAAAAGGTGGTTCATGGATTCAATATTTGGTTCTTCACAGCATGTGCATCTAGAAATGATGTGAATATTGCATCTTTTGATGCTATCTTCTATTGGAAATTCTTTGTATGCAATGTTCCAGATAATAGCACTAGCTATGGGTAAAAGGCATTTCCAAATCCATGTGATCTCTGAGGAGTGATCATGTGTGCCACTATGTGAGAGAAGATTTAGGTTGACTGATTTGACAGTGAACATGTCGTTGTAATTAGGAATCCATATCAACTTATCATCATAGTTGGAGATTGTGGCTTGAGAGGCGATGACTAGATCAATGTTTTTAACGTCCAGGATTTGTTCTAAATCTATCTAGCCACAACCTTGGTGATCAAGCCCAAAAATAGGAGTACTTCATCAAGAATAGGTGCACCATTTTCTAAGCATGTATTCACCATTTTTGTGAACTTTCAGTCATTTGTAGGTGCATTTCCAAAGTAATATGTTCTTATTCATCAAGAATAAGTGCACATATTTGTCAACAATAGGTACATCTAATTTTTGTGTATTTGTGCCTATTAATATTAAATTTTTTTCCATAAAATATACCTACATTATGAGTATATGTGTCTGTTTTAGATCCTTATGAACCAACTCTCTGTGTACACTTTTGAGTAAATTGTGCCCATTTTTATCTTTCGAATCGCACTTTTTGTAACATTACAAATAATATTTATTTTGAACTTTTTACACCGAGTTTTGATCAATTTGTGCCCGTTGTTGGTCTTTTGACTCCCACTTGTGCTCTTTTGACATCCACTTTACTATTTTGGGACCTGATCTTTATTTTGGACAACTTTTAGCCATTTTTGTCAATTTGAACTCACTTTTAGTCTTTTCTTTTGACTCCCACTTGTGCTCTTTTCTTTTGTTTTTCCATTAGTTCCCTCCTCACTTTCTTGCTTTTATCAATACTTATTTCCTCACTTATCTTCTCTCTCCTAATTACTTCCTTCCTCTTTCACCATCACTCCCCTCCTCACTATAGCTTTTCCCCCATTACTTCCCTCCTCTTTCCCCATCACTCCCCTCCTCACTTGATATAGTTTTTCCCATTACTTCCCTCCTTTTTTTCAATTTCTTCCCGCCTCACTTATCTTCTCTCTTCCCATTACTTCCCTTTGTTATCTACTTCCCTCTACTCTCATCAATCCCTCCTCTTTTGTTTTACTTACCTCCTCTTTTATTTTATTTTATTTCTCCTATTTTCCTCTTTACTTCCATCCCATTTTATTTTGTTTTACTTCCCTCCATCTTCCATCTTTACTTCCCTCCTCTCTTACTTTTTCTCTATCACAAAAAATGAGAGGTCCACTCATTCTCTTTTCTTTCTCTCCCACTATTTCTCTCTCTAGCCACTCCAAATTTGTTATTTCATGTCATTGCCACATCAACCTCCAAATATCGCCACTCAAAAAGATAAAATTTCTCAAATCTCCAAACACCACCATCTAAATAGGCAAAACTTCTCAGACCTATGAATATAACCATTCACATGCATGTAAGAGTCGTGTGTGATGATTAATTATTGTGAGTGAGAAAATCATTTTTGTTTCAAAAGATACATTGATACTGCGACATAAATGTCTAAATTTGTTCCAACCCTTGATGACGGAGTCTCATCCCATAACTTGAAGTGTTGGAGATGAGGGTGCCAAAGTTGTCTTTTAATCTCCTTCAATTAAAAGCTCCATGATGCATAATTGTTTAAATGCCTATTGCACTTAGAATCAAAGCAGGGCCAAATCTAAAGGGGGATACCTTACCTGGACTCCAGTTCCCCCACTCAAAATTTTGAAATAATTATCTATACATATATAGAGTATTGTAAGTATAGTATATAAGCGTCTTTTATTAGTATGTCGCAAAACAAAATGATAGTTAGATCGGTATTAGTACCTTGTTTCTAAGACAAAGACTCAAGTGCAAATCTCGCTTCTAGCATAATTTTTTAACTCAACTTCCCTATCACAAATAATATATATTATAATCAACTAAGCACCCCCATATAATTTTATGGATCAGCCATTGAGAACGGCTTATTCGACTTCAAGTCGTTAATGCCACATCGTAATTCTTAGCTCTTCTACAATTCGAAATGTTTGCTTAGAACTTATTTTTGTGTGCTTTTATAATGCCCCAAACTAATTTATATCGTTCAGTTAATGTTATGATTAGTGACGGATCCAGAAAATAACACCAAATGGGGTCTAAAATAAATGTATGTGTCAATGTACTTTCATTTTAGCACATAAGGGGGTTGAGTCAAAAAAATTACCAACACTGACAATCAAACCAACACCACTTACTCTTAGAAACCAATAATTCACCACTCCAGGTAACTACTTTCTTTGTGAACCTATATGGAATCAATGTATTTATATACATTTTGAGCTTTATTTAATACTAAAAGATAATTTCCTCAAAAAAAATAGAATATTTTTTTGGGGAAGGGGTGCCCAAGGCCCGGCAGCCCCCGACTACGCTCGTAGTTGTGATTTTCCTTCAAGTCATATTTTACATAAACCGCTTTCCGGATGTTGAAATTGATCGAAAAAAGTGCATATGGCTGTTAGAAACCAACATGTATGCCCTTTATGCCTCTCAAGTTGGTGATAAAGACGCTAACAGTATGCATCAAGCGTAATTGGTGGGCTTTGGTGGTGTCCCGTCAAAACGGTGACAAAGCTTGCAGTAGTATGATGTTGCATGCACATATCGATCCGATTATCTTTCAGCGTTCGTCTTTGCTTTGACACTCCCCTTGCAACTTTAACGGATATGCGTATGGTTATTTCCGATGACAAATCTTAACCGTTAGTTTTATCAGTAATTTAATTAAAGGAAGACATGTTCGTTGTATAACGAGCACTGTGATTTTCTGAATAAGAATTGGGCATTTATACTTGATGCCCCATCCAGTCTAGAATATTGGCTCCTCCACTGACCACATCCAACGTCAATCGGACGCCCATAGGCAGAGGTTTTGAACAATGTTGACTCATGACCGACGCTACAAAACCGATCGACTCTTGCCGAGCCAATTAAGTGGCTATGAGAAGCAACAAGACAGTGCGGGAACATGTTGCCCAGTTGCCCCGAAAAGCAGACCGGATGGTCGGATAATGTTGAATGTAGCGCCGGCTTAACGTGGCGAACATGCGACAGAGATATCTGGGGTGCGTTGCTTTGTCACGCATAAGCGATATTCAGTTTTATCTTTTTACCCCTTGTAAGGCAAGCAAGAGCAAAACCAATATCTGTGAGCGCTTCGTTCTCATCACCAGTATACTTATGGAGGACTCCATAGATGTACCCGACACCGGCGATTACCGCGCCTCAGGGGCCAACTCTGCTGTTGAGGTCGACGAGGAGACGCTGGACCTGGAAGCGTTCAGCGTCCGCAAAGAGCAGGCCGAATCCACCTCCGACGGGGCAGGCGGTGGTGACGTCGGTTGCAAAGAGGGAGAGGGGCAGCCGGGCCGGCTGCCTAACAGCACGGCGCAGCAGCAACGTCCGAAAGGGCTCCCGCATCAGCAGGTGCCGCAGCCCTCCGATCTCAACACAGAGGGCCTGGAGAAGATGTAAGACAGATCGATCACTGTCAGCAGGCAAACTACGACGGAGTTGGTCCTGGAACATATATTTGATTTCTTTGTAGCTCTTTGGTTAAAGTACAAATTCTGTAGTCTTTGTGAGAATCAAGTGATAGGATTTTTTATCTTCCTCTACCCGTTAAAATATTCCTTCGTCACTTTGACCTAAAATAATTAAAAATAATTATGTATATATTTATTATTAAGTATTTCCTATTTTTTATCTTCCTCTACCCGTTAAAATATTCCTTCGTCACTGTGACCTAAAATAATTAAAAATAATTATGTATATATTTATTATTAAGTATTTCCTAAAGGGATGCATCCAGGAGAGAGAAATAGAATCCTTTCACGGAACACTGTGCGCTCCTTTGTACATGTGGGTTTTGACTTAATGTGCATCCACCTTCACCGGTGGCGTATATAACCAAATAATGTTTTGTTCTCTGGCGGTAATGAGGTCTTCGTGTGGGTAAAATATTCTAAAGTGTTGTGTGGATGTGATTTTGAACCTTTACCGTCTTCGAAGAAGAGTTCTGCTATATAGATCAAAAATGACAACTCATATTGGGATTCTTTTGTCATCTTATATGTATAAAAACAAAATTAGTGAAGGAAGTAAGTTATTGTCTTCCTTAATTTCCTTATCATGCATGCAAAAGGACAAAAAGTTCCTAAAATGGATGCCATTTTTCGTCCAAGCATCATATTCCTAGAAAGAATCACGGTAATGCAATCAGTTCAAATCCATCGAACTCGGAAATTGCATCGATCATGAATGATCTTGACGTACTTATCATTATGAACATGGTATTCTTTAGTCGTTTGCACTATATATGTTGGTGGTGGTTGACGACAATGTAATTTTTTTTAATTTTCCTGTATGACAGTAGTACCTTCTGGTAATAAAATAAAGTTGATTTTAGTGCTTTGTGGAAAGCGGCAATGTCGTTTTATTTTTTCTGTCTAGGACAACTGAGTAAGGAGGCATTGCCGTCGCCGTTGTAGACGACATCAGCTTGATCATTTTGTTTTTTTGTTTTTATTTTTTGTGCGACCTCAAAAATAGTCTTACGAGATTGGGGTTTGATTTCTCAATTTAGTCTTTGTATGACGTGCACTTCACAACGTCCTATAAATGTGTCTTTGCTATCATCCCATGACTTTATTTTTATTTTTTGTGCGACCTCAAAAATGGTCTTACGAGATTGGGGTTTGATTTCTCAATTTAGTCTTTGTATGACGTGCACTTCACAACGTCCTATAAATGTGTCTTTTGCTATCATCCCATGCAGCGGCGGAGCCACATGCAGGCAAGGGTAGGCATGTGCCCTACCTTAGTTTCTGAATTAACATTAACTAGATCGTCTATTTATATAATAAACTCGTTTCGTGTCCTACCTAATTGCGATCTATTTCTTTCCTTTGGACTGGTATATCAAGCAGTGCCCACCCTTCTCGGATTTCCTGGCTACGCCACTGATCCCATGACTTGTTGAAAAACATAAATGGGTTTCATTCAAGAACATGATTATAGTTTGTTGGCGTTTAAAATATGTTTGTTTTTTGTAATAATATGATTTGTGTATATTTCCACATCAGGTTTAACTAATCAACAATTAGTCAATTTTGACAACTCATTGGATTTTTGTAAGTTTAAAGAGTAATATTCACTTAAGGAGAAAGTGTAACATCCCATCAAAACTATAGGTCTATTGATGAAAAACTTAATGGACCGGGAGAGAGACATGTGGGGCCCAAGTATAATTTTAGCATGTTTTGGTGTTAATCGAACAATAGGGGTTTATGCATAATTTGACCAGTCTTGACATTTATATTCTTCAAATATAATATTATAATTTTTCAAAGTGTTTTTAGGTTACCATAAGATAATGGTTAAAGTTTAGTGAAGCATGGAATTGTTTTAACCATTCAATTTGAGGGTTTGTGAAATTGAATCAATACAATTATATTTAGCTATGCAAAAAGTAGCAAGAAAGAATTTGAATGAACATTGTGTTTTTAGGCTTAATAGGGCTTTGAAATAAGGAAATTGGAGGCACTTATAGGTTCATGGTCAATTAGTCGACTCATTGAGTATGGGCCAACTCATAGCAGTGTCATACACTCAAAACAAAAGAAAAAGAGCCTTCCCATACTCTTCCCTCTGGGAGTACGAACTCAATCAGAGTCCGAACATGAGCATATTCATTGCGAGACTGGGAAAGATGGAGGTTATAAAACCTGGGATGATTGGATCAAAAGGGGGAAAAGTCAAATAGGGTTTTAGAATGAGCAGTGTGAGAAGAAGTTAGGAGAATCAAGGGCTAGGGGCGGTGCATATGGAGGAGGAGTTATATATGTTTGATTCTGATGGTTAGAGCCATGGTGGTAGTGCTGCCTTAGTCATCAACACCCAGCCAAATCTTCTTGTGATCTTAGCTTGATCGGCAGCCTCCACACCAAGATCAGGATCGCCAAAAACCACCCTGGTGGCGGTAGCTAGGACTACATGCCAGGCATCTGCAACACTGGCCTCGCTGCGCCCAGAGGTAGTGGTGCTCTAGGTAAGGAAGCCCGCCGGAGTGGTAACTAGCCTCACTGTGTGATGCAACGCCCTCTGAGCCCAGATCGGAATCCCTCCAGTAGTTGACGACGGGGACAGGGGAAGGGGGGCACAGTGGCGGCTGGGAGGGGCGCACTTTGGGGGTCTTCAGTTCCGATGACCATGAGCACAATGGCAGCGCTGCAGATCCATGGAGGACCAGACGGATTTTCTTGAAGTTTTCTCGCACGGTCTTCAGGTTGTGAATGCAAGTTCCTTACGCTGGAGGTCGCCTATGGTGATGCTCTGTGTTTTCCGTGATATAGGGGAGTTGTGATTCCCTTTTGTGTGCACTTGCAAGACGAGGGGAAGCCAGTGTTTGGGCCGGCCAGCTAAGAAGATTCATGGGCCAAGGCCATGTCATGGCCTGTTGAGAACACCAACTGATCAAATTCCTTGGATCTCTAATCAACGACTGAAATTAATCCAAATAAAGGTATTTTCAAAAACTCATATTTGAGGATTGGGATCTTAGATTCTAACAAACAGGGTGTCTACGAAATTTAATGGTGTCTACTATCTTATAAAAATATGCCCACATAGTGTTTTAGATGTTTGATCATTATTATAATTTTATTACTAAAAGATATGGGATTTCATTCTTCCAAACATTAAACAATAGAAAATGACTTTTAGAATTTGTGAATATTTTACCTAAGGTATATTTTGATATGTTTGATATGATTTCAAAAGCTTGATCATTTTGACATGAAGCTTTAATAAGGTCTTTGATGTAAACTCCAATAAGTACGTTGTGGGTATTTCACCCAAAATGATATGAGATTTTTACCTAAGATTTCATATAAATTGTTCTTGATATTTCTAAAGTTTTGTAGAGTTTCATGTATAGTTATATTAGTATTTAGTTTTTGGGCCTAAGTGGCCATTATGTAAGATGATTTATGATTATTTTTTAGGCAACATATATTTTATGTGCCTATTTAGTATAGAAAATGATGATAATTATATTTTCATTTGATTTGATAAGTAATTAGGTAAGAGAAGTATATGTGTGTATGTTTACAGTTTACTTTTGGTATATGAG
This sequence comes from Alisma plantago-aquatica, assembly GCA_963693085.1. Lineage (NCBI taxonomy): Eukaryota > Viridiplantae > Streptophyta > Magnoliopsida > Alismatales > Alismataceae > Alisma > Alisma plantago-aquatica. The sequence continues at coordinate 718,801,315 of OY856413.1, forward strand.
GTATATTTTAAGGACCCTGACCTCCGTTTTGGGCTTACCCTGTTTGCTTTGCCTAAACCTTGTGTTGAGATGCTTGCTAATCATCTGAAGTTGTGATTAGGGTTTGTTTGTGCTTTTTTGGTTATTTGAGGTGCAACTTGCAAATTACCCAAGTTTTAGGGTTGGTGTGCAAGTTTGTCACCTTGATAGATGTCCTTATCTCTCCTTGCATCCTCTAGGTCTGAGAGGATGGGTTGGGCTTGTTGCTTGAGTAGCTTTGGGCTTTGTTGAGCCTTGTTGGGCTTTGTTTTGCCTTGTTGAGCCTTGTTGAGGCTTGGTATCGGGCAAGGGTGAGCCTGGTGCGTTGTATCGGCCAGGATGGTGTATCGTCCAATGGTGTTGGTGGTGTGTCAGGTTTCCATCTTGGGCGACACACACCCTCCACCCTAGCCTCATTTGTGTCACCATCTTGGGACAAGTGGCAGTTGCTTTGCTTAGTGGGTGGCAAGCCATGGACAAGTGGTTTGGGGTGCTAGCATATGGCACGTTCCTTGGACAAGTGTACTAGGGGTGGGTGCCACCTTGCCTTGATCTACCTCTTCACCCCTTAATATATAAACGAACCCCTCCTTTGCTTGCTAGGCTCTTTGGTTCCTTTAGTTGCTTCCCTTTCCCTTGGTGGCCGAGCTAGGAGGAGCAAAAGGTGGCTGATATAGCTGGAGTGTTGGGCGACACACACCTTGCTCTTGTGATGGTGCCTTGGATCTTGGAGCTTCGAGCTTTAGAGCTTGAGGCGGGTTACATAACTCCCTACCTTAGCTATACTACTTCTTTTTCATGTTGCATGCTATATGTGTTATCTTGATCGGCCATGTCATCTTTTAGCTATGTTTATTGCTTTAATGGTTATAAGGTTTCTTTAGATGTACCCTAGACTTTGTGAATATGGTTATCTTGGGTTGTCTTGGGTTGGTTGAACCATGGATGTGGAGTTCCTTGGGCAAAACCCCTCTCTCACTTAGTTGTTGAGAGGTGAGCTTAGGGTCTCCAAATCCAATGGTGAGTTGAGCTTTGGTTGGTTGGCCGATATGATATGATGGACCTCCTTGTTGCTCGATAGATGATGGAAGTTGTGCAATACCCCTCTCTCACTTAATTTTCTTGATAGGTGAGCCAACTCTCTTGAACTTTTAGGGATTCTTGGTGGCAGTCTTGAGGTTGAAGATGACCAACCCGTCATGGTCTTTGAACGCTTACATGATACCCCTTTGATGTGTTCTTCCCAATATCTGTTGGGTTTTAGGGGAGGCAGAGAAGGCAGCGGAAACAAAAATTTTCTACCCCAAACCCAGCACGAGGAAGCACGTCAACGTCTATATAATAGGAAAGGATGGTTTGTGGAATCATACCTTGTCCCGAGGCTTGCTCGGAGAAAATACCTCGCGCCTTGCGCGGTCTTGGACGGTGTCTGTGCAGCTCCTAGTCGCACCAGGACTGATGACTCAACACTTGAGCCGACCAGTTGGAAAGGGAGTCGCATCCTCCTGTTGAAGCAATCGTTCACCCTGTCCTTGAGCCGATCGACTCAACACTTGAGCCGACCGGTTCACCAAGCTCAGCTGACCGATTCATCACATGAGCCGATCGGTTGGGAGTGCAGATTGTGCAGAATCAGTCAATTGCGATTTCAATCAATCCAATACTCCAATCAATGTGTCCAACACCTTGAACATCATGATATTGATCTATCAATCGATTGAGTGTTTAATTGAACTACTAAACTCCTTTAGTAATCAATCTAAACATTGCTTGTGGACAAAACTCCTCTTCCAGGTTAAATTCTATGTGTGTGACCCTATAGGTCCATTTCACATTGGCAGTGAAAGTCCATAACACTTATGACTTCATAAGCAAAGAGCGGTGCCTAGTCACAGATCAGTGCTACCCAAGTGAAAGTAGAAAGTTGGAGAACAACTTTCAATCCTACAATCCGTGAATGGTGTTACAGTGAATGTATAATTCCTTTGTCACTGATATCCCAAATGAACTCGAGGCATGGAACAGTCATCCTATCAACGTTCATTCACTTTCTTGATCTCAGAGTAGATTGAACGAGATATGTATGACATCAATATCACATACTGATTCACACATGTGTGCGCACGGCTATCTCAATCCTACTCATCAAGTGGCCTTGGATATCAAACTCCCTCAGGAGGGACAAATCCCATATCTATCACTCACCCCTCAAAAGCCCCATGTGTCAAAGCCACCCAATCATCACCTTTATAACAACCCATGTTTCAGGACTGTGTTTGATGATGTCAAAGTGTGCCCAACGACATGTGTTGAGTGTAGTGATTTCAGGTCTAAGAATCACACTCACCACCATCACTGTGAGTACTGACTGTGACTACCATGTCATGGTTCCATGTATCAAACTCACGGTGGGTCTGTACGGTACACTTGTTCTCTAACAAATACCTATGTGTTTGGTTTGATATCTCTATATCATGACTAATGAGATTATGTCATCAACCAACACCACAATCTAGTCTTGTGTGTCATTGTTGTCTATCTACCTTCCATAATGACATCCGACTAGGGACATAACAAGAATGTACAAACTCTTAGCATCCGTATGATCTCATCGGTCAGGTCCTCAACCGGAAGGCATACGTCATTGAGTACTGTCATTCTCTAGACATTCAATCTATTCTATCACTATCTCATATGACTGAACCAGAAAGAATTGGAAGCTTGCATTTGATGTTTATCAAATCAATCTTAATGTATCCCACCAATCATCCCATGATTGGCTCTCAGGGCATACATACCAACAGACTCCCACTTGCACTGCGAGCCAATCACCCTTGAATCATATTCATAGTGATCTTCAAACATGTCCCACATGTCACTGTGCTCTAGTGCCAACATAGTGAGTAATGGCAACACCTTGCCAAAGTCAGTATAAATTGCATGTCTCTCATCTCTTCGCTGTAAGTCATACGTATGAGATGGAGTTGCTGTAATATGTGATATAGTATTCCTTTTCTAACCTTTAGCCACATTGCATGATCAAGGATTCCAGACTTGTCATCAATGAGTGGAATATGAGTTCATCTTATGAACTTCCAGATCCATATAGTATCCACTGCTGTTCTCTAACACATAGATACTCGGCATTTCCTTTCAAATGGTTTTATTGGAACACTTCCAATTATCAACAAACTTTCACTTTTATATATCCTATATATATTTTGTGATTAATTTTCAATCCTTTCGGAAGTTCGCATCAATATAACTCTTTACATTGAACTCTTCCTTATCTCCATAGAACTAGTACTTCACAAGTACTTATCAAGTTCTCATGGTATTCCAGTAACTCTTACTAGAAGTAGACAGACATCCACTCGTCATGTCCCACATATGAGTTATTAGGATGAGCCCATCATATTGCCATGTCCTACATACAAGATGATGAATGCATTTTGTTCTTGCCATGTCCATACATACAAGAAAATGGGATGATTACATACATGATAGATCCATATCTATTCTTAGTGTTCCCATTCTTCATAAGAATTGGACACTTGGCCTTGGAATACTAACTTCATGTAACATGAAACGTTTTCTCCCACTAAATCTGTGCATACTGAACTCTTCAGTACAGATTGCCAATGTATGCTTTCTCTTTTCAGGTCAAGAGGTTTTTGAGAACTATCTCTATAGATCTCTATTCCTATCACATAGGAAACATCTCTATCTTCCTTAAAGATAATTTCCACTTTTGGATTTCCATTCTAGAACAATTCCATTTCACATCAATATGTGGAATGTGAACACGCTCCCACCAAATCTCAGATCCCTTCTTTATCTTTGACATATCAGTCAAACCCTTTGACTATATTATCAAAGTAAAGATCCAATTATGAGTTGCTTGTACTCAATCAATCACATTGATTAGTCCACTGTAACTTATAGACTTCATTTGCATTAGTGGATTCACAAACCTTATAGGGTGTGTCACGTACACATCCTTGTTTTATTCCTCATGGGAATGCGCTTTTAGTATCCATATGCCAAATGTCTTAGTCATTAAGTTGCAATCAACAAGCATCATCCTTGTCAAAATGTTATCCATGTGTCTTAACACTTAAGACTCATTTGCACTTGTGGATTTCATCCAATGGGTGCTACCATCAAGGTCATACCTTATGGTTCACATGGATGTCATTTAGGATGTAATGGTCATAAACCATAATTCAGAATTTGATTCCTCATATTCATCTAGATAGTTGACTCATCACATGAACAACTTATCACATAGATAATTGAGGTGTATCTGTTAAAGATATAAGAACTCACAACCCTTGTGATTCTTAATTTCTTTTATTAGTGAGGGGTATTCTTTTATTAAGAAGAATTCAGTTATTTGATAATCATTCTCTAACTCCTTAGAGTATGATTCCTTCTTGATTTAGACATCACCATGCCTTAATCATGAGTTCACTATGATACACTATCATAATCACTCATAAGAATCTCAAACATTTGGTCCAAGTATTTCATTCATTGATCTCATCAAGAATTAACACTTTACCAAATTCGCACTTCATCTATGATAATATTGAACACTTCAAGATATTCATATTGGTATTTCTCTAAACACCATTTGAAGTATTAGCATTTGTTCCAATAGGTATGTAAATACATCACATGTATTATACCTAATAGGATAATCATTCTCCCACTACCATTAGTGAAGATTGATTAATCATGTCCAAGATATTCATGTCTCTTACTAGTTCTCTAACCAAAAGAGTCTAGATTTATCCATCACATGGAAACTAGAAATGAATTTCTCATGATTGCTGCTAATTTGATTGTTTGAGTTATCTATAACTTCTAGGTATTATTTTATCTTATGCATATCAAATACCACAAGATAAGCAAGGCATTGCCACAAAGATGACATCTTTAAGATTGAAACATCAACTTTATTGATTGCCATCATTGTCATACAATATGCAAAAATAAAGTGTTTCTATCTATTGGCAATATATGAAATAGCAGTTCTCAACTCTATTGCGTGCCCTTTAGGCTGAAATAAACTGAAAGATACTCCTATCTATGGCAGCAACACTTGCTCTAATGATGGGTACTTCTTTCTTGGTCCTTTCACAAAGGCCATCACTTCTTTGCGGATCTTACATATCATATATGATAGATCCATATCTTGGTATCATATACCTCAGATAAAGAAGCGGTTCATTTCATGATACCTTAGGTGGAGATCTCCATCCCCTCCTTCATCTTCTTTTGTTCTTCTAGATATAGAGGGCAATCCCTCATACACCCTTTCCCCATGTGCCTTGAGGCTGAAGATGGCTTGGATTGCTGGCTAGCATCAGAACACTTCTTTGCTTTGCCCTTATCCTTGCCCTTAAGAAATACCTTTCTCTTTGATCACATCAAATATTATGGTTTGTCTTTCTTGATCTTTGCCTCTACTATCCTCAACATGTCCAACAACTCCGTCAACACTTGTCAAAGTTGTTCATGTTGTAGCTTATCATGAATTGTATGATTCGGCAACATTTGCAGTATCATACCAATAGCCAACTCGTGGCTCAGAGGGAATCCTTCTTAGTCAAGTTTTCCACATACCCAATCACATTGAATGTGTGAATACCTTACTGGATCTCCTTCTTTCATGACATACTAGGACAGTGTCTGTTACGACCCGCGTCGAGCTTATCCCGTAAGTAAGTTGTTCAGCATGTGTTTAGCTGATGTGTTAAGTTATAAGCCTGTTTTTGTTAATAATGCTTAAAATGGTTATGATATGTGCTTAGTGTGTTTTCTAGCTTCTAAAGCGTGTAGGATCTTACGCTTGAAGCGTTGCCAGAGAAATCGTTAGAATCCGACCTTCGAGTTAAAAGTTGCATGTTTATGGGCTTATAGGGACCTGTTCGTAATTTTTGAAAGTTTTGAACTTTGTGATTTGGCCCCTAAGTTTCTTCCTTATCCTTTCTCTCTTCCTTATCTCGTTTCACTTTCACAGAAATGAGAGAACGCTTCTGCGTTCTCCTCCCTTGCGTGAGAAAGAGAGAAAGAGAGAGAGAGAGAGAGAGAGAGAGAGAGGGAGCTGAGAGGGGAGAAGCGCTGGAGCTTCGTTTTGCTCCGATCAGTTGCTGCAGTTCGTCCTTTCCCTCCATGGATCTCCTTCTCCGTCAATTCGAATCGGTTTCGCAGCTGAAGCTACGTTTGCAGGGAAAACGGCTAGAAGATTGGGGTGCACGGTGCAGCCCTAACTCGTTTCCTTCTTCCCTTCAGGTGTGGTTTAGTCATATGCATCGATTGTGATCGTTTCGCGGTGTTTGTTCGAGATTTGCCCGTCGATTCGAGAGAAATCAACTTTTACAGGCCGTTTTTATGTTCTGCCTGTGCGCGGTTCGGCCGAGTTTCAATTCGGTCGGCCGAGTTCCTTTTTAGGGCAATTGTACAACGTTTTTGGATCGGCCGAGTTTGAGTCTTTGGTCGGCCGAGTTTCCTAATTAGATAAGCGAACAGCGTTTTTGTCGGCCGAGTTTCCTTGTAGGTATTTCAAGCGGTGTGTTGGTCGGCCGAGTTCCCCAGGGGATCGGCCGAGTTTCCAGTTGGTCGGCCGAGATTGTTCGGCCGAGTTTCAGAATCTGGGAAGCGTTCGGCCGAGTTCCATAGTGTTCGTCCGAGTTTCAAGTGGTGAGTGGCAGTTCATTTAGAAATCATTATTTAACTCATTTTAAAGGTCTAATTGCTTCAGTAATAGTATGATAAGTTCATTGGAACTTGAAATGCGTGATAAGAATGATGAGAAAGAGGAAATTCTGTGTTTACAGTTATAATATGTTATTTCAGTTAAATTGTTTATCTGTTAATTATTTAATAGACCTAGATGCCCTAACACCGTAGAACCCCTTAGACGGGTCTGCAACTTTGGGGTGAAACTCGTGTTGCAACATCATCCGTGCTTGTGTCGCGGACAAACGAGGAAAGAGAGAGGCAGTGTCTAACAACAATCGTGCTTGTGTCACGATGGCACTGCGATAACAAAAGAAAACACGGTTATCTAACACCATTCGTGCTTGTGTCGCGAAGGTAACCCTGTGACTCTCCGCCGGTGTACTCAGGTTTAAGGAGGAGTCGAGAGCACACGTGGTTGTGCAGCACACATGGATGTGCGATGAGGCCGTAGAGCCTGTGTCCTGTGCAAACCAGGACGAGTAGTCAGACTTAGCACTTCCCGGGTGTGTCGCTAAGTCTTGTACGGTGGGACCGTAGCATGAATTTGCTGCGGATCCTTATATGCAGAGTACACTGCATATATTTAGGGCATAACAATAAAATGAATAAGTAATCATTTAGGATCACAGTAAATTTATATAACTGTTTATTTACCTGAAATACTTGATGATGCATAGAAATGTGATTATTATCTGTACATCTGCTATGTCAATTGAACTGCTCTGCTTGAACTGTATATCTGTTTATTTTCAGTTAATAAACCTGACGAGTTGTTTATTGATAGCTAAGTGAAATGTTATTCACTGAGCGAGTAGGCTCACCCCTCTACTCAAACATTTTCAGGTCAGCACCAGCATCCGGAGTCAGAAGGATCATATCATCCTAACGCTTAGTTGATAGAAGGTTTGTAGTTAGTCTAGTTAGAGGTCTCTTAGTCCATTCCCCTCGATCTTCAGGACAAGGTGTGAGCGAGAGAGAGAATGTGTACAAAGATGTAAATTAACTGTTATGCTTTATCTTATGTTGAACAATGTAAATTGTTGTTGACTCTGTTTATATTTCTTGTCAGTTAATAGAAATGCTTCCGCAGCTTGTTTAGTTTCATTTACAGTATAAATCAGTTTTTCCTATTAATGTTGTTAATTGTTTTAAAAAGTGATGAATGGTTGGCTTATATGTGAAATCCCACCTGTCGAGTCCTAATCTCGTGGTTTGCGGTTAATGTGAGATTGGGGCACGATAGTGTCCTTGAGACATCATATGTCTCATGTTGTCTCTGCAACTCATAGTTCAGAGAACACAACATCAAGCACTCCTCATCAATGTCTTCCTAGGTATGCTTCCATAAAAATACTTTCAGCCATTGATGTGGTGGGATTGAGTTTATCTGGTCTTGGAATAACTAGGACTTAGAGCTTTCACTCTTTGATTGAGAACACTTCTCATCATCCTAACCAATCATGGAATTATTCCCATTTAATTTGTTAGTCTCAAAGACCGATCGCAAATAAAGTGATTATTGTTGATTAACCATTTATTTTAACAAAAGGAAATATACTCAATTTTAGTCCAAAACTCTTTTGACTTATTTGATTGATTTGAAAGTTGACGATAAAATTAGGCCTTTAATTAATTATTGCTCCCACTATTTTACTTCAATTTGATAGCCCTCACCATCAATTCGGAAGATTGCAGCGTACAACCTTCTAGTGGGCAAGATCCTGAAATCCTCTAAGTCATGGACCAGCTAGGGTTGTCACCCACAACATAGATCTCTCAGGTAGGCAACTTTTGCCAATTGCATCATATGCAACTCTTGATAAGATGTCATATGCAACTCCTTGCCATGATCATCTCCATGCCTCAAGGCACTAGATCCTATCTAGGTCACCTTGTTAAGTCCGACCCAAAGCAAACACGATGAATATGCACCCTGCTTGGGCAGACCCACACATTCATCCTTCACGCTTCCACGAGATAGACGGTGCACCACGCTTGGGCGTGCCCACACTTGGTCGATCAAGCTTTTCACGTGTGTCGCATTTGGAAGGCATCTAAAACTTAATATTTAATGAGGGATTTGGTTTTTATATACATATACATATCCAATCACCACAATACATAGTATGTATCATATACATGCTATATCACACAGAAAACATGCACAAATGATAAAAGCGATTATTATGGCCATCTTAATGTGATTCCTCGAGCCAAGAGGAATCATGGTCATATAGGTCTACATCACATGCAACCTATACAAGATGAACTCTGTGCTTTGCCTTCTGAGTTGATCAACTCATCATATGAATGATCTGCTCTCTCTGGCCGGTCGTCTGGGTGCCACCAGCCAAACGGTTGGCTCCTCCAACCGATCGGTTCGCCTGGTCATCGTGCATCTCCTTCTGGCCACCACCTGCTCGTCTCGCTCCTGGAACCGATCATCAACTGAACGGCTCACTCCTTGAACCGATCGTCTAGAACGTCAACCGATCGGTTCACACCTTGAACCGATCGTTTCAGCTGTCGTTTGGATGTCCTTCGTTCTTTGACATAACTGGAAATAAAAAATTTATCCTATTTTACATTGTAAAAGGAAAAACCTCAAGTTACATTCGAGGGGACCAAAGGTAGGAAAGAAATCTCAAATTATTTCGAGTTACATCAGGAATAGGAGAAGGAAGATCGGTGTGTAGACCGAGATGCAAGCAACCATAAACAACCACATACAGATAGGTTTTATTGGCCATAATCACACTATACATCCACCACAAAACTCGTTTAAGGGCGACGCGTATCAAGTGCATTAATAATACATATCATATATGTAATTGGGATTTGTGGATTTAGGATTGGACATGCATAAAGCCAATTTTATTTGCATCGTATGCAATAAATAAAGGTGACAAACCAAAATCGATCATATCGATATTCCTAAAATATAGAGCAGTTGACGTGGCTCTGATACCACTGTTGGGTTTTAGGGGAGGCAGAGAAGGCAGTGGAAAAAAAAAATTCTCCCCCAAACCCAGCACGAGGAAACGCATCAACGTCTATATAATAGGAAAGGATGGTTTGTGGAATCATACCTTGTCCCGAGGCTTGCTCGGCGACAATACCTCGTGCCTTGTGCGGTCTTCAACTCCGGTCTTGGACGGTATCTGTGCAGCTCCTGGTCGGACCGAGACTGACGACTCCTCCTCTCACCAGGACTTTCGGGATTGACAGTTGTCCTCCTAAGCAGCAGAAACCTCCCGCCTCTGAAGTAGTCCACACGGACCACCTGGAACTCCACACTCCTTGTCCCACAAGGAAGTGGAAGGAGTCGCACCCTCCTGTTGACATACTAGTCGTCAACACACTCTCCTTCTGCTAGTTGCAATAGCAGTTGTCTTTCCCTTGTTGCGCCTCCCTTTGTGGGTAGCACTTACTCGGGCTCTCTCTCGGTTACCAAAACCAGAGAGAACGACAACTTTGCAGAGCAACTGGTTGCACTGAGTTGTACTTTGAGAAGCCCCCAATACCCCTATATATACAGGAGGGTCATGGGACAGGGTTCTCCATCTCGGGCAATGCGGGACTAAAAGCAGGAGTAGAAGGGTTTGAGATTTTCCACAAAACAACCAACTTGCAACTTGAACCGATCGGTTCACAAGTGAACCTGTCGGTTGGGGTCTTGAACCGGTCGGTTGACACCTCAACTGATCGGTTGGGAGCCATGAGCCGGTCGGTTCACTTTCTGAACCTGTCGGTTTGTGGTCCTGATCAGTTCCCGATTGACTTTCCAACTTTTGTTTCTAATTGGTATCGAATACCAATCCTTGTTCCAATCAAATTAGGCAAGTGAAATGCAAGGAAAATTCTCACCAATCCTACTTTCCCAAGTTGCCTGGTTGCAACAGTTGAACCGATCGTTTCAAAACTTGAAGCAATCGTTCACCCTGTCCTTGAGCCGATCGACTCAACACTTGAGCCGACCGGTTCACCAAGCTCACCCGACCGGTTCATCACATGAGCTGATCGGTTGGGAGTGCAGATTGTGCAGAATCATTCAATTACGATTTCAATCAATCCGATACTCCAATCAATGTGTCCAACACCTTGAACATCATGATATTGAGCTATCAATTGATTGAGTGTTTAATTGAACTACTAAATTCCTTTAGTAATCAATCTAAACATTGCTTGTGGACAAAACTCCTCTTCCGGGTTAAATCCTATGTGTGTGACCCTGCAGGTCCATTTCACGTTGGCAGTGAAAGTTCATAACACTTATGACTTCACAAGCAAAGAGTGGTGCCTAGTCACACATCAGTGCTACCCAAGTGAAAGTAGAAAGTTGGAGAACAACTTTCAATCCTACAATCCGTGAATGGTGTTATAGTGAATGTATAATTCCTTTGTCACTGATATCCCGAATGAACTCGAGGCATGGAACAGTCATCCTGTCAACGTTCATTCACTTTCTTGATCTCAGAGTAGATTGAACGAGATATGTATGACATCAATATCACATACTGATTCACACATGTGTGCGCATGCCCATCTCAATCCTACTCATCAAGTGGCCTTGGATATCAAACTCCCTCAGGAGGGACAAATCCCATATCTATCACTCACCCCTCAAAAGCCCCATGTGTCAAAGCCACCCAATCATCACCTTTATAACAACCCATGTTTCAGGACTGTGTTTGATGATGTCAAAGTGTGCCCAACGACATGTGTTGAGTGCAGTGATTTCAGGTCTAAGAATCACACTCACCACCATCACTGTGAGTACTGACTATGACTACCATGTCATGGTTCCATGTGTCAAACTCACGGTGGGTCTGTCCGGTACACTTGTTCTCTAACAAATACCTATGTGTTTGGTTTGATATCTCTATATCATGACTAATGAGATTATGTCATCAACCAACACCACAATCTAGTCTTGTGTGTCATTGTTGTTTATCTACCTTCCACAATAACATCCGACTAGGGACATAACAGGAATGTACAAACTCTTAGCATCCATATGATCTCATCGTTCAGGTCCTCAACCTGAAGGCATACGTCATTGAATACTGTCATTCTCTAGACATTCAATCTGTTCTATCACTATCTCATATGACTGAACCAGAAAGAATTGGAAGCTTGCCTTTGATGTTTATCAAATCAATCTTAATGTATCCCACCAATCATCCCATGATTGGCTCTCAGGGCATACATACCAACAATATCCCTCTTCTAGGGATGAGTCTTGGGCGATATGCTAAGTGGTGTTCTGTTGACCCTTCTGACCGATATGAATCTCTACCCAAGATGATGTTGTTGGGTGATAAGCCTTTGGCCGATATGGACCTTTGCCTTAGAGGGTGTTGTTGGGTGTGATGCCTCTGGTCGATATGCTTGGTAGACATCCCTTCTTGGTTCCTTAACTGATAGAGGGCCCCAAACCCTAGCTTGAATGATAGGCTACCTTGGGCGCCATGGTGTCGTTTGATAGATGGTCGTAGTGTGCCTTGGGCGGTATGAGAGTTCCTTGGGCACCATGGTGTGCTAGCCAAGGGGTTGCTTGTTGGGCGGCAGGGTTTTGACCTTGGGCGTTATGGCTTTGGGCGTCACGGTGCCCGGTATGGGAACCCTAACCCTAGCTTAGGTGATAGGGTGTCTTGGTCGATAGGGTAAAGGTGATGCCCAATACACTCTTGTACCTGGATGATTGATATCCTCATGGTCCATGGCTGCGCGACACACCTTTGGTTCTAGTCTGCCTGTTACCCTCCTTGTGCATGGCTGCACGTTATGCTTGTGGTCGTTATGTGTGGCTTGGCGCCCTAGGTTTTCTGGTGACCAATAATGTTACCCGATACCCCTTTGGGTGAGGGATTGTGCTACCCGCCACACCTTTAGTGAGGGTAGGCGACACCTTTGGTGAGGGATGCGCCTAGCCCGGGAACCCTAGTTGATGAGATATGAATGATAGGTTGCGACCAGTGATATGTTTGTTACCTAAGGTTGATGTTAAGTGAGATGATTAGATCATGGCTGTATAACCTTTAAGGATGTATCCTTAGGGATGGTTGTGTTCATGATGTTATGAGAGAGAGGGCATGATGGATGCTCACAGTTTGCTAACTTTAATATGTGTTTATTGGTTTACCATCTAAAACTTTATGCTTCATGTGTTCATAATAATATGCACCCTAAATCTTAATGGCATGATAATCATAACATGTTCTCTAAAGATCTGTGAGCCAGTTATCTCTCTTGATATGCATACTAACCATGTAGGTGTTATCCATTGAATCCATAGCTAGGTAAGAGGTATGAGGTGTATGTGTTTTGTATAACACTAAACTATGATGTTCCTTGTTGATGAGATAACATGTCCTCCAATATGATGAGAAAGGTCCAGTGACCTGATAAAGGTTGAGTGTCTGTTTGAGGTGTTATCCTCTATGATGAGATAAAGGATTGATATCCCATAATAATGTATGAAGATGAAGCCTTGAGAGACATTGGCATTATGTGACGAGGGATTGAGATCCCATGGCAATGTGATAATGTGATACAATTTTGTTTATGTTTTATAACCTGGTTTCCTCAACAATCCACTTAAAATATACTAATTAATTATAGATGAACATTTCATGTAGTTTGCCCTGGCCATAGATCCATCATCATCGGTAGTTGGTGATGGTGAAACAGGTTTATCCTGTGGGATTACCTGGAGCGCATATTGTTGAATATGTGGGGTTTCTCCTAGTTGAAAATAGGAGGATTAGAATACAACTACGGTTGTAGACTCAAGATGTGTATAAGAGCATGGTGAACAGGCCCATGGCTCGGTATGATAGAGCATGAATGTGTTCATGGCTCAGGAGCATGGTGAATAGGCTCGTGGCTCAAGGTATGCTAGTGCCAAGACCTATACCAAGGCGGGCTAGAGAAAAAGGGTAGTCTGCGGAGCTGACCCTATGGCTGAGGCCACTTAAGCTAGAGATTGTGGTCCTGCTTTGATTATCATGCACTGACCACGAGGAGGTGAGGTCATGGAGTATGGCTTTCCCATTGACCTTGTATGGCACCGGTTTTGGGCTTCACGGCCGAAGGTTGGATTTGAGCGGTACGGCTCACTTTCTCAGGGCATAATAAATCGTAATCCAGCTGTATAGTATATATTACTTAAGGCAAAACACGAAACATTGGTTGAGGCCTTGCTTGTATAGTGGCTCTATTTATATCTTGCAGTTATTTACACGTTCCTCATATCTTATGATAAGTTCTTATATAGCTTAGCTTGTCAATCATGTTCCATAAAGAATATTTGGTTATGTTCCTGTAAAACATGGGCCCACTACCCATGGCTCTAGTAGAGTTTCAGGAATGACGACTGGCCCCACAGACCACCACTAGCCTTAACTGCGCACTTTGTCCACGCTGACACGCAAGCCAGGATCAACTTCCCGACTGGTCACCCATCCTAGTACTACTCCAAGCTGAGCATGCTTAACTATGGAGTTCTTTAGTGATGGACTTCCTGAAAAGGAGGTGCACCTTGGTGATATGGGTAGTCCATCATTCCTTTTAAGATCATGTTATCCGAGGCCTCAAATCCTGGGATGTTACAATCTCCCCCACTTAGACTCTTGACGTCCTCATCAAGTCTCAACTATAAGGCCTCATAATCTCTTCCCCATTTCAGTGCAGGCCCATAATGGCCCATGGACACCCAGCTCTCGATCATGAAATACCAGCGCAAGGGTGGCTACGTCAACCATGGACAACCCTTTCCTACATGCCTGGACCTCACGGCTCAAGACTGGCATGCCATGTCCATGTGGGCCCCACCTACTGGAGGGGTTATGGCTCTGATACCATTTGTAACACCTGGGCCCACTGCCCATGGCTCTAGTAGAGTTTCAGGAATGACGACTGGCCCCACAGACCACCACTAGCCTTAACTGCGCACTTTGTCCACACTGACGTGCAAGCCAGGATCAACTTCCCGACTAGTCACCCATCCTAGTACTACTCCAAGATGAGCATGCTTAACTATGGAGATCTTTAGTGATGGACTTCCTGAAAAGGAGGTGCACCTTGGTGATATGGGTAGTCCAATCATTTCTTTTAAGATCATATTATCTAAGGCCTCAAATCCTGGGATGTTATTGTGCCCCTTGGATATCTTAGTAAGATTGTTAATAAAGTTAGTTCTTCTCTGTATGTTGCTCATTTAATCTGCTTACTTTGGTTATCTGCTTAAGATTCTTTGAATTTTTATTGTTTTGGCATGGAGTAATGTTTCTCGCTGGGACTGTGTGTCACCCCGCTGGTTTACAACCTTTTTAGGTGATCGTGCTAGACGCGGTGGTGGTCGTCAGGTTGCGGCCGAGCAATAAGAAGAATAGTAGGAGGTAAGAGATGGAGATGCTGCTATTTTGCTTGTCTGGTAGTAGAGTCCTAGAGTCATCCCTGTACTCTCAGGTCCTTGGAGGTGTTTTGATGATGTTTCACGATGTTTGGCTGATGTAGCTTGTTTATCCTACTGTTGGCCTGGTATGGCATGTATTATATATAAACAGGTGGTGTACTCTTTGTGTCTACGAGACAGATGGATCCTATGAACTGTGGACACGTATCGAGGTTCATGTATGTTTATATAACATGTTTCCTTGCAGGATAAGGATCTGGATGTAATAGTTTCTTTATATATCTGTTTTCTACAATCGGTTTTAGTTAACCAGTGTTTTTGGTAATATGTGGTTTATGGAGATTCTGCACATTTTCGCGTGGCATTTTGTTGTCTATGTGATAGAGGGATGTCACATATATAGTAATATATTAGTGCATATGATGTTTTTTTTATATCGGTAGATATGTATATGTATGTTATGCAATGTGTGAATTGAGTTTAATTTGATGTTTAGACATTATATGTACTTTAAAGCAAAGTTAGTTTAAGTAAATAAGAATCCTAAGTTGGTATATAAGGTTAGGATGATGGGGTTTGAGAATTAGAAATAAAGAGGGGAAATATACATGGACTTGTAGACATTTTTTGATGTCTCGGTGATTAAGTTATGGAATATGGAATAGAGAATGCATTAAGGAAATCATCAACATCAAAGGTAAGTGGGCCATGTCCATTGAATTTTATTTGTACTATGATTCAGCCTATACGTTATGCAAAGTAACTTAGAGAATAAGTTACTTTCAGACATTTAGTTATTAATGTGCATCTCATATTCAATAATGCTTCTATTATTCAGATATTGTTCAGATGAACTTATATTATGAGGATACTAGATCTTAGATCGTAGCATTTAAGCTACTTTTAGGTGCCCAATATTTATTTATTCAATTCAGTTTATCCTCAACCCTTTAGACACATAAGTCATATATTCAATATCAGAATTTAACTGAGTGATCTATTAAATATGAGTTGCAGATGAAGACTTATTTAGACAACAAAAATCTAGATTTTAGATTTTAGATTTTAGATTTAGATTACTCCGTGTAGGGTAGTCATGAATTAGATCCACATACCTATAAGAGTCTCAAATCCAATCTAAATTATTTAGTAATCAAGATACATATTCAGATTAATACTTAGAATTCATATTTAGATTTAGTTCAGAATTTAAGAGCAGAGAATAATTATATTTAATAAGATTTTAGTATCTAACAGAATAATTTTTAATGCATTAGTTAAGTAAGACAAACCTTCTGAGATGTTCAAATTAGATTCAGAATTCAGTTATTAGTATTTAGTTTCAGTATAAAGATTCAGAATTAAGAAAAGTTCAGTTATCAGTATTAAGTTTCAGTTCAGATTAAGAATTAAGTAAGTTTAGACTTAAGATAAATAAGTCAAAACCTAAACATAAGACATTATATGATAAGTCCTCATTCAGTTAGTCCTGGGACAATTCAGAGGCATCTGTTGTCAATTCAGAGGAGTGTTTACTCCAATTCAGAGGTACTTTGGTACCAAGCAAGGCGTAGTTACGCCAATTCAGAGACACCTTGGTGTCATTTAGAGGCATGTAGTGCCAATTCAGGGTACTTCGGTACCAATTCAGGGCATAGATACGCCAATTCAGGAGGACTTATCGTATAATGGTGTCCACAAGAATATAAAAGATGCAAATAAAAGACACATCGATTCAATATAAGTTTATAGCTTTCAGATATCAGTTCATTTTTCAGATATAGAATATTTATGTGTATATTGTTAGAAATTCAATGCCACTTACTCTAACCTAAGTTTCCCTTTGTGCATGGCTGGGGATGAGATGTCCGTAGGTACTGAACTCTAGGAGATAGTATTGATAAGAGGATACATCTACAACTTTAAGAGGTTTGCTTAGTGGGGCGCCATCTACATGGTTCGTGACATTATAATAGGATACATGTTTAACATCATGTATATAGTCTTTCTATCAAGTTTTGTGTAAATGAATTTCTTTCCTGAGAATATGATGAGAATTCATTTCATACACAGTTTGTAATGGTTAATTTCTATTATTATTTTTATGTTATCATGTTTGTGACACTTCCAAGTAAAAAAAATTATTAGCTTTCGCTCACGTGATGAGAAAATTGGGGTGTTACAGAAAGCAATGTAAATCTATGCTTAATTTATATGATAACAATACTACCCAACGGTAGATCATTTATAGACAAACAATATAAGAGAAGACCACCTAAATACAACTGATGAGATGTTTTATCGAAAGGTGAAAATATTTCATTAGATGAAATTTCATTAGTATAAAGTTCATGTTGAGTTAATATCATCAAGTGGGTGTAACTCACAATTAGTGATTAATCCTATTATGTATTATATTTTATTCAAAGATAAGTGTGGTGACTAATTGGAGTTAGTTGTAAACAAAAGTAGACTTCATATTTGCTTTTTTTAATTAGTTGTGGTTTTAGTGTGAGAATTTTACTTATTGTAGTTATCCTCATCATTGTTTGGTGAAAACAATAATGCAAATCTCAATAGTTCAAAATTTAGTGAATGGAAAGAATAGGTCATGTTTACATTAGGATGTATTGACTTAGACTTGGCTTTTCGAGTGGAAAAATCACAACCTTTAACAGAGAAAAGTACTATTGTCAAAAATATTAAGTATGAGAAGTGGGAACGTTCTAATAGACTTAGTTTGTTGTTGATGAAAGAACATATAGGAAAGTATATTAGGCGATCTTTTCCCACCTTTTAGTTAGCAAAAGATTTTCTAAAGGTAGTAGAAGAACAATATGTTTCTTCTAATAAGTCTAGGGTCAACTCCTTGATAGCCAAGATGTGTTCTATGAAATATCATGGTTCTTGTGGGATTCGTGAACACATCATGGAAATGAGAGATATTGTTGCACAACTCAATGAGATGGAACTTTCTAGCTCTGATGCATTTCTTATTCTTTTCATTTTAACATATTTCCTAGTCAGTACAGAATCATTTAAGGTCTCTTATAATACACAAAAGAAAAAATGGTCAATAAATGATTTATTGGTCATGTGTGTTCAAGAATAAGAGAGGCTTGAAAATGAAGGGATTCCTAGTTCACATCTAAGCACCCATGACAAACATGGCCACAAGAGTAAAGGAAAAATGAAAGGAACTACTCCTATATCAGGTGGAGTGTCCAAGCTAGGTGATATCAAGGTCAACAGAAGTAAGGCTAATATGAAATACTTCTTCTGCCATAAAAAAGGACATGCTAAATAGGAATTCTTCAAGTATAAGAAATAGTTGGAAAAGAAAGGTATAACGTCTCTTGTTTCATATCAATGTCATCTCTCTAATGCTCCATTATAAAGCTGGTGACTTGACTCAAGTGTCGCCATGCACATTTCCAATGCATTATAGGAATTTCAAAATCAAAGGAATGAAGTCCAAAAAGTCCCTTATTCAAGAAATAAACGGAATTCTCACATAAAAGTCATTGGCATATGCAGATTAATCCTTGACAGTGGAAAGTTTTTAGACTTAGAAAATACTTTTTATGTACCAAACTATAGTAGAAATTTAGTCTCTTTTTCTAGATTAGACACACTAAACTATGCTTTAATTCTTCAAAATGAACAATTATCATTGTATAAAAATTCTATTTTTAATTGGTATGTGTGTTTTAATAAATGATCTTTATCAAGTTAAATTAAGCCCTCATTTTGAGCAATCTTTCATAGTCCAACATGATGTTATTGAGAATAAAATCATATTGTTAGATGAGAAATCATCACTTCTTTGGCATCGAAGGTTTGGACATATTTCCAAAGATTAGTAAAATAGGGCATTTTATGACCCTTAGACTTTACTAATTTTGGAACATGTGTTGATGTATAAAAGCTAAGTAAACCAACACTTGTAAAAAGGGAGTCGATGGGAGTAATGGAACATTAGAAATAATTCATATGCATATTATTGGACCTTTTCTACCTTGTTGTATAGGAGAATAGTATTTTTCAACCTTTATCGATGACTATTTATGATTTATGTTTTTTTTACTTATTGAACGACAAAAGTGAGGCTTTTCAAGCCTTTAAGGACTTTAAGGTTGAAGTAGAGAAATAATTAGGTAAAGTGATTAAGATGGTTAGATCAAATAAGGGAGGAAAATATTATGGAAGGTTCACCGAGATGGGACAAAGAAAGGGACCAATTGCACATTTCCTTCAAGAAGAGGGTATTTTACCTAAGTATACAATGTTAGGCACACAAAGTCAAAATGGTGTAGCTGGAAGAAGGAATCAAACACTAAAGGAAATTGTTCATGCAATGCTTTATAATTCATCCCTTCCTTCTACAATGTGGAGTAAGGCTTTAAATATGACTGCACATGTATTAAATAAGGTTTCTAGCAAGTCTATCCAGAAAACCCCATATGAATTATGGGTAGGATGGAAACCATCCTTGAACTATACGAACATATGGGGATGTCATGTAGAAGCTAGAATCTACAATCCACATGAGAAGGCATTTCACCCAAGAACCACTAGTGGTTTCTTTATTGGTTATCTAAAAGAAATACTATTCTAACATGTTTTGTGATAGATTTTATTGTCCATCTCACCCACAAAAAATATTTGAGACGGGAAAAGATAAATTTTTGGAGGATCATCCTCACAGTGGGAATGACCTACTTCAGAACATTTCCTTCGATGAAATGTAACATAATTCTCCTACACTTGTACATAATCAAGGTCACAAAGGCTATCCAATTATTGTTCCCATGAACAATCGTCAAGTGGATGAGCCAATAGAAGTACATCATGCTCCTAGTCAGGTTGTAATTAAACAAGTTGAGCATAATCATAATGAATAACAACCTGAGGAGCCTACAGAAGATATAAAATCTAATCCTAAATTAAGAAGATCCATAAGACTAAGAAGGTATGTCATCCCATATGAGACTAAGAAGGTATGCCACCCCATCTGACTATGTTGTATACCTTCAAGAGACAAATATAGATTTTGAAGATATTGACCTGTTATCCTTTACTCAAGCAATGGATTGTGAAAGTTCCTCTAAGTGGCTTCATGCAATGGAGGAAGAACTAGCACCCATGGATAAGAATCAAATTTGGGACTTTGTACCTTTCCCAAAGAGTGTTAAACCTATTGATTGCAAATGAGTCTTTAAGACCAAAAGGAACTCAAATGGTGAAATTGAGAGGTACAAGGCTAGGTTAGTTGCAAAGTGTTTCACATAAAAGGAAGGCACTGATTACAAAAGGACATTTTCTCCAGTCTCATCAAAGGACTCCTTTAAAGTAATCACGACCTTAATGGCTGATTTTGATCTTGAGCTACACCCAATGGGTGTGAAAACCACATTTTTGAATGGGGATTTATCTAAAGAAGTCTATATGGAACAACCAGAAGGTTTCAGTGATAATAGTAGAATTCATAGGGTTTGTAAACTAAAGCACACAATCTATAGATTAAAACAAGCATCCAGAAAATGGTATATAAAGTTTAACACTATTATATCAACTTTTGGGTTTAAGACTATTATTGTTGATCGGTTTCCATACCTCAAGGTCAGTTGGAATAAGTTCATAAGATTGATTCTTTATGTGGATGACATTCTACAAGCAAGTAATAACTTTAGCATATTACATGAGACCAAAGAGTTTCTTTCTTCCAATTTTGAGATGAAAGATATGAGTGAAGTAATGTATGTACTCAGTATGGAGATTCATAGCGACCAAACTAAAGGCATACTTGGATTATCCTAGAAGGCTTGTATATCTCAAGTTCTAGAGAAGTATGTAATGTAAAATTGTTCACCCAGACCTGCACCTGTAGTTAAAGGAGATAGGTTTAACTCCAAGCAGTATCCTACTAATGACATTGAAAGGAATAAAATGAGTAAGATACCATATGCATCTACAATTGGGAGCCTACAATATCTCTAGATATGCATCTGATCGGACATTGTTTTTTCTATTGGAATGCTTGGTCGTTACCAAAGTAACCCAGGTATTGACCGTTGGAGACTTGTGAATAAAGTGATGTACTACTTGAAAGGGATAAAGTATTACATTCTTACATATAGAAGGACAAACCACCTTGAAGTTATAGGATATTCAGATACAAAATTTTATGGTTGTCTAGACAGTAGGAGGTCTACAACATGCTATATCTTTCTACTTGCTGGTCGTGTAGTATCATGGAGGAGTGTCAAACAAAATACTACGGCATCATCCACCATGGAAGCTGGGCATATAGCTTACCATGAAACATCATCACAGGCAATTTGGCTTAAGAATATGATACAAGATCTTAATGTTGTTGATTCAATTCATAAATCAATGTAGATATACTGTGATAATGAAGTTGCATTCACTTTTGCTAATAATGATAAAAACACCACAACATGCAGACACCTAGACATAAAGATCTATGTTGTTAATGAATGAGTTTGTAACAAGATGATAATCGTTGATCACATTGGTACATAGTATATGATTCCAGGTCCTCTTACAAAAGCTTCAGGTTTGTATACATCTCATCTAAAGAATGTGGGTCTGAGAAAGTCATTTGATGTGTAATAGTTTGTGTGATTTGACAATATAATATATTTATCGTGTGATCACATATTTAACTCGCTATTTCTGTTTCAATACTAGTTATAACATAATGTCAGTTCTGACATCAAGTTGGACCAAAGAAAAGGTTTCTAGTCAATCTATTCATAAGTTTTATGTAAGACCGTTGACCTAGTTTTTGGGTTGAACCTATTTGTTTTGGCTTGAATAATTTATTAGAACCTTGATCTAATCCTTTTAGATGCTTTTAGAGCTTATGGAGAGCTTAAGTTTCTAGTTTGAGCTTGTTTGGATGGTGGTTGTGCTTTTTGTGCTTGTTTTGGGTCAAATTGCAATTTTTCCAGTTGAGGGGGGTATCTTGCAAGTTTACACACCTAGTGTGTACCTTCCCTTCCTTTCCATCATTAGAGAGAATTTTATGCTTTGGGGCACCTTGGTTAGGCCTTGGTTGAGTGGTGACACCTCCAGAGGCGATTACGGTTTCTAGGCGGATTTTGAGTGTCTCGACCATGTGTGCTTTGTTGAGTATAGTGACCCTTGTATCGACCTTGTTGGGGTGTCTTGTGAGTGTCTCGATCGCGATACCTCCCTTGGGTGTGTTTTGTCTCTACCGTGATGACCTTGGAGTGGTTTAGGTCGAGACAGTTGCCCTTTGTGTTGTGTTTCGACCTTGGTAACCTAGTGACCCTTTTGTCTCGACCAGGATGCATTTGTTGCTTTCTTTTGACCTCCTTTGAGTGTCTCAACCAAAACCATGTTTTGGGAACCTTAATAGGTCAAGAACAAACATAGGTTCTATCACCATCTCATGCATGCATGTTTTAAGTGGTTGCATGTTGGTTTCTTGAGTGGACAAGTGTCCCTTTGGTGTCTTTAGGTGTTGACACATCATCCCTCACCCTACTTCTCTCCTCCTATGCTACATAAACCCTCTTCTCTCCATGTATGTGACCTTTTTCGGCCCTTATCCTTCTCCTTCCTTTCTTTCTCATCCTTGGAGTTGTAAGGAGCTAGAAGGACTTATTTCTTGAAGCTTTGGTGATCGATATCCCTTGCATGTGGTGACTTTTGATCATCTTCAACCTTGGTAAGTGCATGCCTTTCCTTGACGATCTTTCCTTTTATCTTCTACCCCATCTTCTTCTCTTTTCTTGGCCTTAGGTCATGGATCATCCATGGTGGTCGTTTTGGAGAGGAACTCCTCATCACAAGGGTCATAGGCCATGTTTTGACAAGGTAGTACCCAAGTATGAGGAAGTTCCTTCTCTCTTTCTCCCTTCTTCTTTTGGTTTGGCCTAGAGTTTCTTTCTCTCTTTCCTTGAGATATCTTTGACCATGGTATCTTCTTCTTATTTATTTTATCTTGTGGCCGAGAGTGTTGCTTTTAGTGGACCTTCATCACCCTTGGTGATCGTGTGATGGGAGCTAGTGATCCTTGGAGTTGATCTTCCTTAAGATGGGTTATATAACACTCCACCCTCTCTATTATTGCACTTTTCTTTACTTGCATATTGTCTTTTCTCTCTCTAAATCATGATCCTAACATGCTAGTAGATGATATCATGTTCTTGAACTTGAATGATGGTGAGTACCATGCCTGGTGTGCTTGGAATTCGAAACCCTAATTCAAGTACCCGATTTTAGAGATGGTTGTGCAATGTTGGTTTTCTCCCTATCATTTGATCTTGGTTTTGATCACATGCATGAGGCTCTTGTACCATGGTGTCACATGGGTTTAGATTCTATTTTGTAGGGCTAACCATGGATTTATCCCCCTTGCACTAAATCCTTCATGATGTTCTCTATGATGTATGTTTATGGTTTTTTATTACCATTTTTGTGTGAGGTTTTCCTCCTAGATGATGAAGGTATTCCCATAGTTTTAATCTCCTATATTGATGGTGGGTTACTCCTGTCTTGAAGATGTCTTGATGTCACTTGAAGTAGCTTAACCTTGTTTGTCGAGATGTATGTTTTGCTCGAGCTGGATGTGCTTGTGATGGCTAATGCACCTGTTTCATTTTTGGCTGTGATGCCTTGCTCTTAGTCTCGCTCAAAATGATGGCTTGTGTTGGAGTGCTAGTGGTGACACCCTGTTGTTCAGTGGTCAAGATGTATCCTTTGTTGAGGTCACAATGCTTGGTCGTAATGTGGGTTACGATGGTTAAAACGCCAAGTCTTGGTTCTGGTCAAGACATTGCTTTTGGGGTTGTCTCGATCAAGACTCCTTGTTAGGTTCTAGTCATAATGCATGATCGAGACGCTTGCTTTGGTTCTGGTCAAGACATGTGCTTTGTGATAGTCGTGACTCTTCTTCTATTTCGGTCGAGACAAGTGGTTCGTTTTGTTTCGGACGTGACACCCTTATGTAGAGAGGTTGTAACGCCTTGTTGTGTGTAGTCAATACGCATACATTTGGTGTGTCGTGGGCGCGACCAGGAGATGGTGCATCGCGGTCATGACTAGAGTGATGGTGTGTCATGGTTGTGACTTGGTGTAGGTGTGTGGTGGTCATGACACTTGGTTGTGTCACAGTCGAGACACCTTACATGAGGGTGGTTGGGACATGTCGTTGGATCTAAGGGCTCTAGAGGGGGGTGAATAGAGCTACAAAAATTCTCACAAAACAAATTAGATCTTAAAATTATATGAATTAGGAGCAAAAGTTTAATGGCAAATTGAGGTTCTATCTAACAAGCATAATAAAGATGAGAGAGATTAATAGCAAGCACTTGACAAAGGGATGTAGAGTGGTTCCACACTTCAAACTAGAAGTGAGTCAGTCCACTATCTACAGAGGTTAACCTCTAGGATTTTGCAAGTGCTTTTCTCTATTATATTACCATAGAGATTTACAACAATAGACCACAAAAAGACTTACCCATCCAACCACAAGGAGATCTCCACCTTAACAAGGAACTTACCCACTTATCTTGAGTCTTCATCCTTCACCAAGGTCTTACCCACTCAAGCTCAAGTCTTGCACCTTGAAGGACTTTACTTCTCCTATTAGATCTTCAGCCTTTGTCTTCTTCTTCACTTGGAGAAGATCACCACCTCTTCAAAAACCTTGAAGAGGACCAACTACAGCTCCTTCTTCACTCGATGGAGCTTGCTTTAGCTTTTCTTCATGAGAGAAGGGGATAGGGAAGTAGTGGAAGATTTGAGAGCTTTACATGTATAAAGGTGGAGCTCTCTTACAATAATCCTAACTCACTCACAAATCATGAAATGAAGTGTAAAATAGAGAGAGAAAGGGGCTCAAGGAGTAGTAGCACACTCAACTATAGCAAGGACCTTGAAAGTAGTGAATGAGCAAACTTGGAATGAGCTCCAAGGGGTCCTATTTATAGCTGGGGGGTGATCTCTTGAGTTGGGGAACACTTAGGGCCGAAATATAGCCATTTTTTTTCAAGGCAATAGATCTATTTTTGTCCAAACAAGTCACCAACGGTTATAATCACTTTTTCTGCATTTTCTATATAGTGCATTTGGTCAAGTTTCAATAAAGGTAACTCGAACTATCGACTAAAAGACAAACCCAATTTTCAAACTATCAGTCGTGTTTATTCTGGGAAACTCGACCTATCAGCCAAAATTGCATTTGGTCAGAAGGTCATCGGACGAGTTCTGTGAATGCACAACTCGACCGATTTCTACTTTCAGAATACTTTCATAAAATCGATCCATGGGATCGATCGAGATTGTAACTCTACCGTTCAACATCCTGTGATCGATTTTCTAATTTGGCAAATGAGTGATTAAAACTTGGTATTAAGTGTCCCACATATTTTTCTCATCTTTGTTACAAGTCATTTCATCAATACAAGTGATTAGAAAATTCTTCTAAGGTTTTTTGAAGGGATTTCCTTATTAGCACACTTGCAATGCATTTGACTTGAACTTTGACAAGCTAGGGCTTGTGTAAACTAATCCTTTTCATGTACCTAAAACCTGAGATCAATCTTGAATACACATATTAAATACATATGAAGGAATAGTTAAGTCATTATCAAAATATGGACAATGTATAACCTCTAGGTCAACATTCTCCCCCCTTTTGACAATGACAAACCATTCCTCAAGCATATTCAAAAGGATATTGAAATTATACCTTTGCCTTGTGAATTAGGGGGATTCAAGATTTGAACAATGTGAATTTCTCCCCCTCAATCTATGCTTACTTTAGCATATATAGTTAGTCTTTCTACACAAAGCAATATAGCATGCATGTACTATATAGTCCTTTAGCAAGTCACATGATAAAGCATATAATGAATAAGAAAAGGATCACATAAGCAATAATAGCAATATGATTGAGTTTCTAGACATAAGCAATAATATCAATAATAGAAATAATAGCAATATGATTGAAAAGGGGGTAGAAGAGCATACAAACAAGTCTTCTCCAAACACAACCAAGCAGATATCCAAACATGCAATCTCAAACACATACATCGTACAGAGATGAGAGAAACACACAAGCTAGCTCATAATCAAAATATGGTGAAATATGGCACCTACTCATAAGATATAACAGATCAAAGAGTAAGAGTGCACATAATATGGATTAAAACCCAGAATGCAAGTTCTCATAAAAACAACTACAAGTGAGAATTGCTAAAAGCTAAAGATAAAATAGTACACCTCGGATCATGTGCCCATATGTTTCTAATACAAAATAGCCTATAAAGATATATATGATCAGCAAACTAGACTAAAAACTAAGAACATATAGACATCTAAGCTATCTATGTCGACAACATCATCATCATCGACATCAGGCTTGTAGTCATCATCTCCGTTTGAAGGTGCAGCAACATCGCCTTCATCACCTGAGTCACCACGAGAACCATCACCATCTTCAGATGCAGCACCAGCATCCTCATCAACATCAGCAATCTCATCATCAGCCTAGTCTGACAACTCTTCATCCACAGAAGGTTCGATGTGACAACTGGGCCAATGAGCATTCTGCTCATCCCAAGTCATACCAAGAGCATAAACCCCATTCGCTTGAAGGAGGGAAGGAGCAGAATCAGCAAGACTGGCAAGTAGAGTGGGCAAGGGGCCAGCAGGTAGAGGCAGGATGACTGGAGTAGGTCTACCAGCAATAGAGGGTGTGGGAGTAGCAGTAGAAGGCTCAGGTGCAGGTGGAGGGGAAGGGTAGAAGTGATTGTATGCATAGGATGCATAATCACTACTGGGGTATGGATGGTAGGTGGGGTATGGGTGAGTACAGGATAAGTTCATGTTAGACATGATTGAACATAAATTATGGTGCAGATGCTCCTAGACCCAGAGGTTGTATGCATGTTGGTGTATCATATAACCCATGAGGGCTTCATTGGACACACGGAACGAGGCACAACTAGGTCGGGTAGGTTGAGGAGGTGGAGAAGCTCGATTGGAGGTAGAGGCAGGTGCAGCTGAGGCAGAGGTAGAGGGTGAAGCACTGGGTGTGGTGGAGGAAAGGATAGGCATGGATTTCTAAATAGTGGTCTCACTGATACACACTCCCTTCCTGGCAGGTATGTAGTGGAAGTCAGAGAAGAGTGATTTCTCAATGGTGAACTGGAAAAGACCATATATCAGGGTAGGATATGGAGGATGGGTGCCACGGGTGTTCTTGCCATAGTCAAAGCAAGTCATGTGGTGGAGGATGTATCTAGACCATTTGACTCTGGCATTCTCTAAGATGCTCATTATCACCACAATATTCTCTGCAATATCCGTTTGGTTTTTCTTTGGGTGGATGTTGCAATTAACCACTAGGGCTAATATACTCTTCTTGAGATCTAAGGAGGAGGAGGTTAGGGTGCTCTTCTTCTTATAGGGAATGTCAGGTTTCTTCAAGTAAGGATGGTTGTCAGAAAGTGTGATCTCATTTTGCTTGTAGAAACCTTTGAGGTCCAGCAGGTCGAAATACTCACTGTAATCCTTACGCCAGGTATCATTCTCATCGGCTCCTGAAAAGAAGATATTCATGATATCCTTTGAGATTTGGAATTTCTTCCCGATGATCATATAAGTAAGGATAACTTGAGTATTCAGAGGGGGTACATGGGCGTCATAATTTTTTTTGGTCGGACATGGGAGTCATAATTCCAACGCAAATTTGCATAGAATTCATGAACGGCTTTCATGCTAAACATTGAATTGTGAAAGCACTCACGCTCGACACCTAGGGCAGATAGGTGGTGAACTTGGAGCAACCTTGCCACTTGATCGATGATGGCTTGAAGCCTAGGGCTAGGCTCAAAAAAGGCTCTAAGAGGAAATGACTCCTAGGAAGAAGGTCCTTATACCAATTTACAGCCTCAATTGAGACAAAAAGGGTCTCATCAAAAGGAATCAAGCGGGAAGACGAGGAGGAGGATAGTGCATTTCTAGGGGCTGCTCTCTTCCTTCTATTTGAAGCCATGGAGGTGAAAAGGAGAGGAAGAAGAGATCAAACACACAAACCACTCCACCAAAAATGTTCACACACCTAGGTTAAGCTAGGGGGAAGGTCTAGGTAGGTCTCCCTAGGTCGGATTAGGGCTAGGTGAGGGAAGGGAAGGTCAAGGGTTGAGAGCTTAGGGCTAGAGGGAGTGGAATTGGTCAACTTTTCTCTAGTTGAGAGGGAGAATAGTCGGCCGAACCCAACTTAAGTTAGCTTCAGCCCACCGATCGGTCGAGTTTTGTGAGGTGGAAACTTGATTGATTGGTCCTTTTTAAAAAAGCTCTCGACCAAGGATCGATCGAGTTTGTCCTGGGGAAACTCGACCGATGGTCAACCTAACCTAAAACCATCAAACTTAATTTATATCCATATGAATGCTAATGAAATTTATTTTTCAAGTCCATTATGTATATTGAACATACTTAGGAACATATCACTCATCATTGGGTACTATTTTGCGATAAAATAGGCAGTTGTGAAAAATACCCAAAAACAAGAGAGAAACAAGGCAAAATGAATATGAAAAAATGATTTAAAGCACATTCGAAAGTAAATGATCAAGATAGATGCAAAACATATAGGATAGATGACTACTAGCTAGAAGGCATATTAGATTCATCCAAAGCAATTATAAGCATTTTGATCTAATAAAGTTAAATTTCTCTCTAGCTAGAGGTTTAATCAAAATGGCTGCCAACTAGTTTTTCATGTCCACATGTGTGATATAAATATCCTTCTTGGCAATGTGATCACAGAGAAAGTGATGGCGAACCTCTATATGTTTAGCTCTACTATGTAATATAGGATTGTAAGACAAGTTAATTGCAGTAGTATTATCACAATAGATAGGAGAAGCATCAAAATGAATGTTAAAGTCTTGGAGCATTTGCTTCATCCATAGGACATGGGCACAACAACTCCCGGATGCAATGTACTCAGCCTTGGTGGTTGATAATTCCACGGTGCTCTGTTTCTTGGAGAACCAAGACACCAAGCATGGTCCTAGGAGGAAACAAGTGCCACTTGTGCACTTTCTATCAATCAAGAAGCATGCATAATTAGTATCACTATAGGAAGTAAGAGTAAAGTCCCTTGACTTGGGATACCATAGTCTAAAATTTTGGGTTTTGGCTAAGTACCTTAGAATCTTCTTAATAGCTATAAGATGAGATTTCTTAGGATTTGATTGAAATCTAGCACACAAGCCAACACTAAACATTATGTCAGGTCTAGAGGCAGTTAAGTAAAGTAAACTTCCAATCATACCTCTATAGAGATTCTCATCTACCTTCTCACCTTCTTCATCTTTATCAAGTTTGGCGGTGTTTGACATGGGTGTGTCCATCGGATTGGTGTTCTCCATCCCAAATCTCTTAAGTAGTTCACTTGTGTACCTGCCTTGGTTGATGAAGTTTCCATCTTTCATTTGTTCGATTTGAAAGCCGAGGAAGAATGTGAGTTCACCCATCATACTCATCTCAAATTCACTCTACATAAGATCACTAAATTCTTTGCAAATATCTAGGTCAGTTCTTCCAAAAATGATATCATCAACATATATATTTGAATGATAAGAAAATTTTTAGAAGTGTGTTTTAGAAACAAGGTAGAATCCACTTTGCCCATAATATAACCATGATCTAAAAAAAATTCTTTAATTTCTCATACCAAGCACTTGGTGCTTGTTTGAGTCCATAGAGAGCTTTTTGCAACAAATAAACATGGTTAGGTAGACTATCATGTTCAAAGCTCAGAGGTTGTGCAACATACACTTCCTCCTCAATTGTACCATTCAAAAACACAATTTTAACATCCATTTGATACAAAAGGAAGTTTCTATGACTAGTGAAAGCAAGCAACATACGAATGGACTCAAGTCTAGCTACATGTGCATATGTTTCATCAAATTCAATACCTTCCTATTGATTGTAGCCTTGAGCCACTAACCTTGCTTTGTTTCTTACCACTTTTCCGCTTTCATCTAGCTTGTTGCGGTAGACCCATTTAGTGCCAATGATCTTTCTATCACTTGGTGTTGGCAAAAAGGTCCAGACTTTGTTCTTCTCAAAGTTTTCCATCTCCTCTTGCATAGCTAGGATCCATTCTTCATCCCCAAGAGCTTCCTTGACATCTTTAGGCTCTAGTTGTGAGATGAAGGAGTTGTTGGCTTGTTCTTTATTGAATGCATCTTGTGTCTTTACTATCTCAAATGGATCACCTAAAATTAGCTCCTTAGGATGATTCTTTGCAAACCAGGGATTTGGATCCTTCTTTTCATCATCTTTGTCTTCTTCTTGAGTAGCCACCTCTTTTCCCTTTTGGGTGATGTTGAGTTCTTTAAGGATAGGAATTACTTCATCTACAACATCATAATTTGAAATAAAATCTTTGGGAATAGAGGGTTTAGTCTCAATAAACTTTTCATTAATAGATTCTTCTACCTTAGAAAGATCAACATTACAAACTCTATATGCCTTGCTAGTAGTGTTATATCCAAGAAAAAAAAGCCTTGTACGATTTCAGATCAAACTTGTCAAGAGAATCTTTCGTATTCAAAACAAAATAAGGACATCCAAAAATGTAGAAATACTCGATAGAAGGCTTCCTACCACGCCATAGCTCATAGGGGGTTTTCTTAAGTGAAGGATAAGTGAAAACACAGTTTTGCATAAAACAAGAGGTATTGACAACTTCAGCCCAAAATTTCTTAGGATTATCATACTCAAGAAGCATGGTCCGAGCCATCTCTTGTAGAGACCTATTTTTCCTCTCTACATCCCCATTTTATTGAGGTGTTTGAGGTGAAGAAAAGTTGTGTGCATAACCTGATTCTTGACAAAAATGCTCAAAAAGCTCATTTTAAAATTCTCCCCCATGGTCACCACAGATGGAAACAATCCATCAAGAAGCTTGTTATAACCCCAATTTTTGGGTTCAATTGATGAGAAATGAAATTTCTCATATTAAAGATAATTGAACAAAGAATGATGTGATTTGTTATGAATAATTGGATTTCGTTTAAAATAGCCTTGTTATTTGATTTGTGGGCTTTATTGGCTATTGGGCCCAATAAAGAGGAAAATAACAAAGGAAATTCAATTAGTAAATGGATATTTGAGAAAAGAAATAATGGAAACCTCTAGAAGGCAAATCCAAAGAGGATTTCGTGCCTCTTGGATTCCTTGGGTTCCAAGGAGTCTAAAGTTGCAAAGAAAAGAAATAAGAAAAAGAAAAGATTAATTATGTATTTCTTTATGAAGAAAGAAATTGAGAAATAATGATATAATGTGGAAAATGAATGAAAAGAGACATAAATGAGATTTCTTGGGGAGATTTCGTATCCATGAGGTTTCTAATATTAAAAGGAATGCTAATGAGTAAAATAAAAGAGAAATAAAAAGAAATCCTCAAAAAGGAATATTTAAATAGGAAATAAACAAGATAATGTGAAATAATGCATAAAGGTGCATTAAGAAGGATAATGATTATTCCAATAAAATGAATTTCGAAATGATGGAGTGTCTTGGGATCCAAGGAGTCCCAATAAAGAGGAAAGAAAGATAAAATACCAAAAAGACAAAATAAGAGAATAATGATAAATAGAAATCTAATAATAAAAGAAATTGAGATAATGCTAAAAACAATGTGCAATTCTCTAAGAAGAATAAGTGTTTACTCATCTTGGAGTGGAATTCGAATTCACTTGGTTTCTTGGGATAAAAGGAATCCCAATAAGGAAATAAAAGGTGAATGAGAGAGAAAAAGAAGATAAATGTGTAAGGAATATGTTAAAGGGACATGTTCGGACCATTTAATATTTTGTATGGATTGGCAAAGGAAAGTTATATATGATGCGAACATTTTCCCTCTTTGCTTGTTAAGGAGAGTAGGTTCCCAAGATAGGAGTACAAGTATATTTTCGAAATTTGGTTTTTCTTTTGAAACAAGGATACCTCTTTGGAAAGAATCCTTCCTTTTCCCCCAAGGCAATGGGAACTCTAAACCCTCGCCTCTTCCTTTCTACCCTCGACCAATATAAAGCCCAGGCATAGAGATGCCGCAACAAGAGGGCTCAGAGATAGTACACGGCCCCTTCCAACTCGGCCTCCTTCCTGACCACGAAAGTGGGGGGGGGGGACAACGTGATCCCGAAAGCAACAATGGGTGATGGAGGGTGGTTCGCAGAGTTGGGGAATTCTTTCCGGGTCAGAGTGGCAGTGGAGGGTTTCCCAAACGCGCGGTCACGTCGCCCAGCCACCTGCACCACGTCCGTAAGGTCGGCCGAGAGAGAGAGTCAGCGCAGGCCTCTACCCGTTTGCCCTGACCTCGACTGGGAGGTTCCACGCGTGCGCAAGGGCACAACGAAGCCAGGGCGGCGGTTGGCAGCGAGACTACGACCGGCAGGAGGTGGAGAAGACACCCCGAGCTGTTGCAGGCGGCAGCCCTAGGGTTCTCGCGAGGAAGAAGAAGGCCACAGAGGCCTTTGACCGAAATGCCCCTCCGTGAGCTGAGGATCGCCAACTCAAGTAAAGGGCAGAACCGTCTTTTGATTCTAATCTAAAGAAGGGCGCGCGCATGTGCATGAGTTGTTTGCCTACGTGGCACCTCTCTATTGGCCAAAGGTATGCTTACTTTGCAAAATTCATAGATAAATAACCGTAGCTCCGATTAGAAAATGTTTTATATGAAAGTTGATCAGAAAGACGTGAGGAATCTGAATAAATTATGTTTATAAGCCAATTCCTCTTGCAATTTGAAAAGTAGTGTAATTTATCAACTTTAGCATAATGATGTCTAAAGAAACCCTACTTTGATATGATTAGGGTGATTAATAGGGTTTAATGGATCATTAGGGTTGATATTAACCTGTTAAATGCAAAAAGGTGCATTGAGTTCAAAAAGGAAGAACTTTGCACATGATTAGTTTAATTTAGAGTTTATATGCTTGGAATTGGAAAAGTACATAAAGTTATCATATTTACTGGTTTAATTAGTGAAAAAACCTTGAAATTGATGATAGTTGAGTATAGTGATGTTCTCTGAATGTTTAGAACAAATAGTTAACCTATTGATAATAAAAGGATGATAATTGCACATAATTGGCTTAAATTAGGGTTTCATATATCTAAGTTTGCATTAATGGGCTTAGAAACCCTAATTTAGGAAGATATCCCTTTTAATGATTTAATTGTGCAATTAAATGAATAAGACAATGTTATGTTGTTATAAATCCAATTTGAGTACCAAAGATCTTTAATGTGAATTATTTGGATAATTAGTGTTCCCTAGTGTATAAAGTGGAAATAGTGATAAATAAGGTTCATATATGTGAATTGAACTACAATGAAATATGATCTGTCAATT
The DNA here is from genome assembly GCA_963693085.1 of Alisma plantago-aquatica. Classification (NCBI taxonomy): domain Eukaryota; kingdom Viridiplantae; phylum Streptophyta; class Magnoliopsida; order Alismatales; family Alismataceae; genus Alisma; species Alisma plantago-aquatica. Next base: position 718,834,944 of record OY856413.1, read on the forward strand.
TGAAAGAAACCGAAGATGATAATTAGCCTTAATGTTTTAGATATGACCTAAAAGGATAAAGGTAATAATTTTAGTATAAAAGAAACATATTAGACTTAATTGACATGCAATTGTGCATATGATGCAGAAATTAGGGTTTGTGAACTAAAAGAGCATTAAAAGTGATAAATGCATAATGAAGGCTAAAACCCTAATAAAACCCTAAAGTTGGCCTAGAAATCATAAGGAGGAATCCAAGTTGATCTTGAGGATGTTTTGAATAAAATAATGACACTTGGATGTTATGCATTATTTTCAGGATATTGTTGATTGCTTGTTAATTGTGTTGAATGCTAATGCATGGACACCAAGTTACTATGGATCATGTATGTGGTTACGATTATGAATAACCGATATAGTTTCCCGATGTATTCTCGAATGTTTAATCGCATTGAATGCAACTAAAATGTTGGATGTTTATTTATTTCATGCAACATATAAAGTGACTATGATTATCACTATAAAGGTGCATATATAACTGGCTAGATCCGGGTCCACCTCTGTTACTTTGAAAAGGCTAAAAAGGGGTAATCCTAGAGTAAGGTCTAGGTTACCGTGAGTTAGAGACTCTTTAGCAAATCCTGAGTTAAGGAGTGGACTACTTACGAGTAGTGCCATGTGACTCAACCCTAGAAATTGGTTCACTTATAGGTGGATCATGAGGGGTCTAATGGGGACAACACAGAGGATAGGGTACTCTTGGATCGCGGAGTTATATCGAAAATGTAATATTGGTTTTTAAACAAGTAATTGAATGATTACATTGTTATCATAGTTGCATGTTTATTGTTTTCCCCCACATACCAGCTACGGCTGACCGACGTTTTGTTTGTCGGCGTTTTAGGTACAATGAAAAGAACAAACAGTAAAGTGGCACATGTGATACTAAATGAGAATTAAAGTGCAAAGGAGGATTAGATAGATTAGTATCGGTATGGATAGAAGAATAGAGATCCAAGTTTTCAAAAGGTATGTAAAGAAAAATTTTATTACCATTTTCAGTATAGTCTGTTAGAATTTAATAATTGTTTATGGTTATATGTCGAACCTTTGATCCGGGATTAATGGGTACGGCTCAACCTCTCGGTTTCCCTTAATTTGGGGTTATCGGGAGGTGGGGTCGTAACATTTGGTATCAGAGCGTAGGTTCCTCATTTAACCATTAATGATTATTAAATTTTACAAACTCCATAGAACCCAAGGGAGTTATTAGAGGAGTATCTGAAAGACGGAGGTGTCTAGAAAGGGATCACGACCGGGGGCTGGCAAGATTTTCCTCCGCACTGCTAGTCAGAATACGAGGACTCCCGGACCCATGTGACCGCCTGGCCAAAGTCTTAGGGTATGAATCGAAATAAGATACCTTTAGGACTTCTCATCTTATTCATCCCTTCTCATCACAAAATTCTGATAAGGACATAAAGGATTAGGGTTTCCTTTCTTCTCCTCACCCTCTTGAGGTATGGGTAAGGTTAATAAGGTTTAAGGAATCCTCCACTAAATTAATGAAAGACATGTAAATAAGATGTCATGGACATAAGCTTAATAGATTAAGCGCAAAGTAAATAATAGATACATGCTTAGGTCGTATGACATAAGATGTCATGTCTTCAAGAGAGACCTGAGGCTAGACCTTCTTGTCAGGAGGATAAGTCAGTCTTGGAGATAGGGATCTCCATTGCTAGTAGAGACCTGGCACATCCTCTAAGGATGATGCTAACCCTAACCCTAAGTGATGGTTAGAGAGAGATGAGTTGGACTAGGTGTTTGAAGGGACATGCCTTTGGGATGCCATATGATCCATGGATGACCTAACACCTTTGGCAACCCAACCCTGGGAAGGATCGTGTATGTCAGGGTAAAGGATAACTCCTTAGATGATGAGGTTAGTGAAGGACCTTATAAACCCTATGGGCTTGTGCTAGTAGGGTATAGTTGGCACCTGGGGCACGTCTTAGTGCTGACAGTAGGGTGAAACCCTGGACAAGGAATTATGATAGAGCATAAAGGGTTACGGATAATCTTGAGCAACCCTAAGTTCGAACCTAGGCTTCGCCCATGTAGGGCATGCTTTTGAGGATGAACCTTCATGAAGAGAGGACCTCTAATGTAGGGTTAGCCCTAGAGAAAGCAGGAAACCCAACAGGAAGGTTGGAAGCCTAAAACCCTGAACTAGGGATGATAGTGGTTGCTTCATAATCGATCCCTGAAGGTTGATGATATCTTGGTTATCTTTAGGAGGACCCAACCTTAAGTATTGCTCGAGTTGAAGGATGACAAGAAGTGCATGTCAAGCCTTTTGCAAGTTTGATTCATGGTTCAGAGATAGAGCGTGAGGTTGGACACCTAAAAGTGAACCTAGGGTTCCTAGGCCTAAGAGGGGAAGTGGTATACCTAAGGCTCATGATGAGAAGTTGAGTTCCTATAGAAGTGAGCAGGGTAATCCTCACGAATGAAAGAAAAGAGAAGCCCCTTAAGTTTAAGGTGTGTTTGATGAACCCCTCATAGCTAGGTTGATGATAAAGGGAGGTATGCCCTTGATCCAGCATTGAGGAAAGAGGACAAGTATGGCCTAGTATGGTTCAATAAGTGATCTGCTTGTACCTTAATGGTTTGCTAGGGTTAAGTAGGCTCGGGTGGATGTAAACCCTGGACCTAAGAGCTTTTGTTACCTTAGAGATAGTTTTCCTCCCATCCTGGGAGAGGAACCCCTTCGGAAGGGTGTATATAAATTTTGTTGGTTTAAGGAAACCTAAAGAGGTCTCATAGGATCTTGAGAAGCTAAGTGAAAAGTACATGGTATGAGAATGAACTCGTAGACCCATAGATATCCATCTCTATTGCATGTAAATGTGTTACCATGGAGGTAACCGGTATAGGGCTTGACCCAGGGTAGGCAAGTTGCCATGATCCCAATGAAAGGATGAAGGCCAGCCCATGAATGCAGAAAGAGAGATGATGAAGACTTGGGTAAGGTTCTAGGTGAACATGTACTACGATGGAGAATCCTAAGTCTATCCTAGGGTCAGGTAGGGATAAGTCCGATGAAGGTAGGAGTTGCCTAATTTCCAAGTTGCACATGACCATAGGGTCGGGAGGTAACAGCTATCATTGTCTTAGGGCCATGGGTTAGGAGATTGGTCACCTCCATAAACTCATGGGACCCAAAGGGCAGATGAGTAGGGCACTCTCTTGATGCATGAGGAAAAGGGATGACCCTAAAAGAGTCGGTACCCTATAGACCTAGAGGAGATGACCAAGGATATAAACCTCAGTAGGTTCAAGACTAGTTTGATATCATGATGTTTGTGTTAAAGAGACATATGTGGCACGTTGCAACTTAGATTTAAAGGTGTACTGGCAAGGTGGGATGTACCATCTCTGCTCTTGGAATAGGAAGAACTCTGTATTTGGACTGCAGCCAAATGCTTATTTCCTCTTATTATGGGGGTGAGAGATAGGACATTATGCATGTCATACACCAAGGATAAGAGATGATGTAGGTTGGAGCGTTGCCACGAGAAATGTGGATAGAGAAGATATCTTACCATGGTAAAGTGAATGAATGATGGATGGCTTGCAAACACTAAGAGGAATGAGGTGGTCACCTTATGAGGATGTAGAGCTTACAAGTTATACCATGTTGAGTTTGATCACCATGATGATGGAATCATAGAGTGTTCTTATGAAGATGAACATATAGTTTAAGGTGACATGATAAGCAAAATACATGGAAGTGTAATGTTACCTAAGGATGTGAAGTGATAATGAATGATCTGATTAAGACTTGGTTGACTAGAAGTTAGAAGAGTTTGTTTGGCCAACCCTAAGTTTGAAAAAGAGAGGTGTTTGGATAACACTCAGATGAAACAAGATGCGTTGAAAAGTTAAGGGTTGTTTGGTTAGCCAGCCTAGTTCTTGATGCAATGAAAGGTGATGGTAAAACCTCAGATGTACTTCTTTTGATTCTAATCTAAAGAAGGGCGTGCGCATGTGCATGAGTTGGTTGCCTACGTGGCACCTCTCTATTGACCAAAGGTATGCTTACTTTGCGAAATTCATAGATAAATAACCGTAGCTCCGATTAGAAAATGTTTTATATGAAAGTTGATCAGAAAGACGTGACGAATCTGAATAAATTATGTTTATAAGCCAATTCCTCTTGCAATTTTAAAAGTAGTGTAATTTATCAACTTTAGCATAATGATGACTAAAGAAACCCTACTTTGATATGATTAGGGTGATTAATAGGGTTTAATGGACCATTAGGGTTGATATTAACCTGTTAAATGCAAAAAGGTGCATTGAGTTCAAAAAGGAAGAACTTTGCACATGATTAGTTTAATTTAGAGTTTATATGCTTGGAATTGGAAAAGTACATAAAGTTATCGTATTTACTGGTTTAATTAGTGAAAAACCCTTGAAATTGATGATAGTTGAGTATAGTGATGTTCTCTGAATGTTTAGAACAAATAGTTAACCTGTTGATAATAAAAGGATGATAATTGCACATAATTGGCTTAAATTAGGGTTTCATATATCTAAGTTTGCATTAATGGGCTTAGAAACCCTAATTTAGGAAGATATCCCTTTTAATGATTTAATTGTGCAATTAAATGAATAAGACAATGTTATGTTGTTATAAATCCAATTTGAGTACCAAATATCTTTAATGTGAATTATTTGGATAATTAGTGTTCCCTAGTGTATAAAGTGGAAACAGTGATAAATAAGGTTCATACATGTGAATTGAACTACAATGAAATATGATCTGTCAATTTGAAAGAAACCGAAGATGATAATTAGCCTTAATGTTTTAGATATGACCTAAAAGGATAAAGGTAATAATTTTAGTATAAAAGAAACATATTAGACTTAATTGACATGCAATTGTGCATATGATGTAGAAATTAGGGTTTGTGAACTAAAAGAGCATTAAAAGTGATAAATGCATAATGAAGGCTAAAACCCTAATAAAACCCTAAAGTTGGCCTAGAAATCATAAGGAGGAATCCAAGTTGATCTTGAGGATGTTTTGAATAAAATAATGACACTTGGATGTTATGCATTATTTTCAGGATATTGTTGATTGCTTGTTAATTGTGTTGAATGTTAATGCATGGACACCAAGTTACTATGGATCAGGTATGTGGTTACGATTATGAATAACCGATATAGTTTCCCGATGTATTCTCGAATGTTTAATCGCATTGAATGCAACTAAACTGTTGGATGTTTATTTATTTCATGCAACATATAAAGTGACTATGATTATCACTATAAAGGTGCATATATAACTGGCTAGATCTGGGTCCACCTCTGTTACTTTGAAAAGGCTAAAAAGGGGTAATCCTAGAGTAAGGCCTAGGTTACCGTGAGTTAGAGACTCTTTAGCAAATCCCGAGTTAAGGAGTGGACTAGTTACGAGTAGTGCCATGTGACTCAACCCTAGAAATTGGTTCACTTATAGGTGGATCATGAGGGGTCTGATGGGGACAACACAGAGGATAGGGTACTCTTGGATCGCGGAGTTATATCGAAAATGTAATATTGGTTTTTAAACAAGTAATTGAATGATTACATTGTTATCATAGTTGCATGTTTATTGTTTTCCCCCACATACCAGCTACGGCTGACTGACGTTTTGTTTGTCGGCGTTTTAGGTACAATGAAAAGAACAAATAGTAAAGTGGCACATGTGATACTAAATGAGAATTAAAGTGCAAAGGAGGATTAGATAGATTAGTATCGGTATGGATAGAAGAATAGAGATCCAAGTTTTCAAAAGGTATGTAAAGAAAAATTTTATTACCATTTTCAGTATAGTCTGTTAGAATTTAATAATTGTTTATGGTTATATGTCGAACCTTTGATCTGGGATTAATGGGTACGGCTCAACCTCTCGGTTTCCCTTAATTTGGGGTTATCGGGAGGTGGGGTCGTAACAAAGCTTCATTCTCAACTCGTTTGCAAAAACTTGAGAAAACATCAAGCGTATCACTCTTTGAAATGAGAAAGAAGGTCCAAATATATCTAGAGAAATCATCGACAATAACAAGGCAATACTTGGAACCACAAAGTGATTGCGTTCTCATTGGTCCAAATAGATCGATATGAAGAAGCTCAAGAGATATCTTAGTGCTAAGGACTCCTTTAGATTTGAAGGAGGATTTGGTTTGCTTTCCTTGTGTACAAGGTTCGCATTCTTCATCCTTTTCAAAATCCAATTTAGGAAGTCCCTTGACTAAGTCTTTTTTGCTCAACTTCTTTAATTGATGCATATTTACATGACCAAGCTGGAGGTGCCAAAGAGAAATATCATTCGAGTTGTCTACAAGGCATCTACCAACCATAGGCTTAATAGAGTTAAGAACAAAAATATAAAGATTACCACTTCTAGTTCCCTTATATATAACTTGGTAGGTGAGGGAATCTAGAATCAAGCATTCAAAAGAAGTAAATAGTACAAGGTAACCTTTATCACAAAGTTGACTAACACTAATTAAATTGTGATGTAGGCCATCCACAAAAAGAACATTCTTGATTCATAAGGATTCACCTACATCACCCTCACCTTTGACTTTACCTTTCGTGTTGTCCCCAAAGGTGACAGATCCTCCTTTATTCTTTGCAAAATTGTTGAAATGGCTTAAATCACTGATCATGTGCTTTGTGCAGCCACTATCAACAATCCATCTATCTTTTCCCTATAAGAAAGGAGAATTTCAGTTCCCAACTCAAACTTTGGGATCCAGAGTTAGCTTGGGGGCCCATTTCATCTTTGGGTTGGTCCCCTTAGGCTTGTAAGGACAATAAGTGGAATAATGATCATCAAATTTGCAATGAGAACAAACAATAGGATTCTTAGTGCCCGAAGATTCTCCTAAAAAGAAAGAGATATTCTGGCTCTTTTTCTTACCTTTGACCTTACTCTTTCCATTTGAGGCTCCCCCTATAAATCCCAAACCACTAGTACCACTTTGTTTAGTTAATGGTAAAATATTTCATTTAGGGAGTTATTCCCTTTGAGGAATTTCTATAGAGATGCTCTCAATATATGGTTATCATCATTCAAAGAAACAATAGTAGAAGACAAACTAGATATGTCATCCCTAGCATGCACAAGATCAGCCTCAAGACATAAATATTTAGTAATATATGAATCCTTTTCTAAAGAGATAGAAGCAACATTAACACTAGGCAACAAGGGTCTAAAGGATAGATCATTTACTTGAATAAGCAACCTAGAATTTTCAGATTTTATCATTTGAATCTCTTTGAGATAGACATCTCCCTCTTCTCTATGAGCATCAATCAGCAACTTAAATTCAACATTTTCAATTTTAAGAAATTCAAGTTCTTTTAGGAAATTTTGGTCCTCTTCCTTAAGATTCTCAGTGTCTTATGGTATATACCATTCTCAACTTCAACCCCATTGTAGTGGATTTCAAGATCAAGGTATTGCCCTTGTAAATTATCAATACTCTCAAGGTTGGTTTTCATTCAATTCCAAAATCTCAAGCTTAGCATAAAGATCATCAATAATTTTTCCTAACTATTTTCTTTTAGATTTACATTTAGCAAAAGAAGAACGGGTAGTAACAAGCATGTCAATAATATCTTCTTTAGGCAATTAATGCAAACTTACCTTAGTTACCTCACAAATGTCTTCACTTGTAGAGGCCATGAGAGCAAGGTGGCACTCTCCATCTTTTTTGGAGCTAGAGTTGCTTGAAGATGAAGCTTCCCAAGCCGCATGAGTTGTATTCTTGTATCTCTTCTCCTTCTTGTCCTTCCTCTTGTGGTTTCTCTCCTTCTTGTAATGCTCTTCTTTCCTTGAGCTACTCTTATGGTGAGACTTTCTTGACTTTGGGCATTCACTCTTGTAGTTCCCCATTTGACCATACTAGTAGCATCTCAGAGTAGAGGAGGAGGAGGCTTGGTTTCCCTTGAAGTGCTTGCCCTTGATGTAGTTGGCTTAATGCTTACTAGGGCCTTCATCTTCACTAGAGAAGGAGGGAGAAGTCTGGCAGGCAAGTTGTTGTTGAAGAATGACAGCCTCCACTTGTGCTTTGAAAGCACTATCTTTTATCTTCTCGGCTTCCTTCTCTTCTTGCTTAGCTTCTTCTTATTGCTTGTAAAGTCTAGGCTCATGGGCATGAAGATTGGAAATGAGTTCTTCAGTTAGGATGTCAGCAAGGCTCCTCAATTCTTCAATGGAGGTGACCTTTGACTCCCATCTCTTTGGAAGAGTTCTCAAGATATTTGAGTTGATGACGCCTCTATCCAAAGTGTTGCCCAATGCAACCAGCCCGTTGATGATGACATTGAGCCTCGAATACATCACCGCAATGTCTTCTTTCTTTCCCATCTTGAAGTTCTCTAGGAGGTTGTTCAACACGTAGATCTTTCCCTCCTTGACTTGCTTTGTGCCTTCATATGTGATGCACAACTTGTCTGAAATCTCATAGGTGGTGTGCCATGATGAGATCTGGTTGAACTCCATGGGAGTGAGGGTTGCGTAGAGGATGCTAATGGCCTTTGAATTGAGTTGATCCTCCTTGAGAGAAGCTTCACTTCCATGTTGCAACAACTCTCGTTGGCTCCTTGTAAGGTGTGACCATCACCTTCCACATATCAAAGTTCATCCCTTGAATGTAGAACTGCATCTGCCTCTTCTAACAGAGGAAGTTGGTGCCTTCAAAGATTGGACGATGCATGGAGAAGCCTCCCTCTAGGTTGAGTGAACCAAGTAGGTTGTCATCCATTTTCTCATCTCATGGGAGATTGTATGAGAAGATCCTTGGTTCTAATACCACTTGTTGGATCTAAGGGCTCTAGAGGGGGTTGAATAGAGCTACAAAAATTCTCACAAAATAGATTAGACCTTCAAATTATATTAATTAGGAGAAAAAGCTTAATGGCAATTTGAGGTCCTATCTAACAAGCATAGCAAGGATGAGAGAGATTGATAGCAAGCACTTAACAAAGGGATGTAGAGTGGTTCCACACTTCAAACTAGAAGTGAGTCAGTCCACTACCTAGAGAGATCAACCTATAGGACTTTGTAAGTGCTTTTCTCTATTATATTACCATAGTTATTTACAACAATAGACCACCAAGGACTTACCCATCAAATTACAAGTAGATCTCCACCTTAACAAGGAACTTACCCACTTAGCTTGAGTCTTCAGGCTTCACCAAGGTCTTACCCACTCAAGCTCAAGTCTTCCGCCTTGAAGGACTTTTCTTCTCCTCTTGGATCTTCAGCCTTTGCCTTCTCCTTCACTTGGAGAAGATCACCACCTCTTCAACAACCTTGAAGAGTACAAGCTACAACTCCTTCTTCACTCTATGGAGCTTGATTCAACTTTTCTTCATGAGAGAAGGGGATAGGGAAGTAGTGGAAGATTTGAGAGCTTTACATGTACAAAGGTGGAGCTCTTTTACAATAATCCTAACTCACTCACAAATCATGAAATGAAGTGTAAACTAGAGAGAGAAAGGGGCTCAAGGAGTAGTAGCACACTCAACTATAGCAAGAACCTTGAATGTAGTGAATGAGTAAACTTGGAATGAACTCCAAGGGGTCCTATTTATAGCTGGGGGTGCTCCCTTGAGTTGGGGAACACTTAGGGCCGAAATATAGCCATTTTTTCTCAAGGAAACGGATCTATTTTCATCCAAACAAGTCACCAACAGTTATAATCACTTTGTCTACATTTTATGTACAGTGTATTTGGTCAAGTTTCAATAAAGGTAACTCGACTGGTCAACTAAAAGACAAACCCAATTTTCAAAGTATCAGTCGAGTTTGTTCTGGGAAACTCGTCGACCGATCAACCAAAATTGCATTTGGTCATAAGGTCGTTCGGTCGAGTTTTGTGAATGCACAACTCGACTTATTACTACTTTCAGAAAATCCATCCATGGGATTGGTCGAGATTGTAACTTGACTGATCAACAGCCTGTGATCGATTTTCTAATTTTGCAAATGAGTGATTAAAACTTGGTATTAAGTGTCCCACATATTTTTCTCATCTTAGTTACAAGTCATATCATCAATACAAGTGATTAAAAAATTCTTCTAAGGTCGGTTGAAGGGATTTCCTTATTAGCACACTTGCTTTGCATTTGACTTGAACTTTGAGAAGCTAGGGCTTGTGTAAATTGATCCTTTTCATGTACCTAAAACCTGAGATCAATCTTGAATACACATATTAGATACATATGAATGGAATTGTTATGTCATTATCAAAATATGGACAATGTATAACATCTAGGTCAACACATGTATGTGATGGTTGGTCGTGACACACACATGTGATGGATGGTTGATGCACATACATGATGCATGGTTGCTATCTACGTACAACATAGTGGGGATGGATACATGTATACATATGAATGATGTAATACTTAGTTATGTTGAGATAATGATATTATCATAACCAAGTAATGAGGCTTAACCTAAAGTGCTCTAAGAAAGAGGGAGATTGTGTACCTAGGGTTTGGTGATTGAAATGAAACTATAAAACCCTAATCGGATAGATAAGAAACCCTAATATTGGGTCATGTAATGTGTTTGTTTATCTCTCTTGAAGTGGTTATCATATTATGATGTTTTCCTCTCTCCTGAATTTGAATATCATATCCAGTGTATGCTATGGTGAATATGATGTGACACATGATGATGACTATGAACCTTTATGAGGCATGTTGAGACACATGTGATATAGGAATGATGTGATTGGGTCTCATGACCTGGCAGAGGCTTAATATCAAGTGTGAGGTGTCATCCTCTAATAATGTGATTGAGGGATTGATGTTCTCTAGTGACGTGACATTGGTGAAAGCATTGTATGGCTGGATGACAGTGATGATGGCCTTGTGAATGGAAGTGCTACAGTGCTATGTGATGACGTGACAAGTTCACACCTTATATGTTTTATGTCTTTTGAAGTTGTCTTGTAGACTTTGTCCTGGCTTCGTATGTTGTAACTTGATTGAGGCTAAAAGATACTTATTTGGCATAACTAATCAAGTGGAACGTTAATCATGTAGTTTGCCATGTGCCATAGATCCATCTTCAGCGTCAGTACTTGTTGGATGGTGAAACGGCTTTTCCCCTTAGTGGAATCTTGGAGTCTTATACTGTAGAGTATACACATTCACATGATTGGTTGTGGGACATACCATGGCAGGAGTGCGGATATGGGTCATAGCTCAGTGATGTGATTCAGTATATACATGTAATACTTTACAGGATTGGTTGTAGCCATACCCTGGTAGGAGTACGACTGTGGGTCATAGCTCAGTTTCACTAGAGTTTTGCCTATATACCAAGGCAGGCTAGGTTGTTTTGCTGTTAGACTTGATATGTCTTTGTGATATTTTCTCATGTCCTAACAAGGAGGTGTTGGGGAAGTCATGGATTTTGGCTTTTCCATTGACAATGCATGGCACTAATTTTGACTTAGTTGTGGTTAGTTAGAGCATGAGTGGTATACCTCATCTCCTCAGGGCATAATAAAAGACGTAATACAGTCGTGTAGTGTATTTGCATAGGGACAAATTCAAATAACATTGGTTGAAGTCTTGCATTGCTTTTGTATAGTTTTACTGATAGAGAATATACATGTTCTTCATATTCCTTTCTAGAATATTAATTGTTATACTGCTCAATGTTAACTGTCAAAATTGCTTAACCTGCTCTATCTATTGGATACATATCATTTAGCCAAAACTGCTCAGTTAGTAATCATATTATCTATATGCTTCAGTTTATCTGTGTTTTAATAGATGTTGGCAGAGAGTTATGTCTCTCACTGGGATGTTTGGTCTCATCCCGTGGGTTTCCAGAGAGTTATGTCTCTCACTGGGACGTTTGGTCTCACCCCGTGGGTTTCCACATCTTTTAGGTGGTCGTGCACGATGAGGTCGAGATCATGTTGTTGAGAAAGAGTAGCAACAAGAGCAGTAGCTGATGAGGTTGGATGTGCTGCTAATCTTTTGGTGTTAGAGTCCTAGAGTCGTTCATGTACACTTAGGTCTTTGGAGGTGTTTTCAATGCATTTTGTAGAGATGTTATACGAGGTTTTTGGCTTGTGAGCCATGTATGTAAGATATGGCATGTGTATATGTATATATGTGGAACTATGTCTCATGTAATAGGTTGATGACGGGAATGATAGTGAACAATGATGTAAGCATCGTGTTATATGATATGTAATGCTTGTGGCTGGCTTGTGGACTTATATGTTTTAATTTCTTGAGTTTTTTGGTATTCCACTAATTTAGTTATAATTCCACATTGGGTTTTGAGTAATCTTGTCTGTGGTGCATCAGGGTGTCACATTTTATCTCACTACATATAAGATATTTAGGTATTAAAGTACATAGAAGGGAGAGTTCCCTTATTGGGTATCAATCACTATGACTCATATCTTATTCAGTTATATGGAGGTGTTTATGTTGAGCATAAATGAAAAATGAATAAATGTTATTGCAATGGAATTTTGGGCCAAGTGGAAAAATGTTAGAATATTCCTTTATTAGTGTGTCCCAAAATAATTATGTATACATTTATTATTAAGTATTTTCTGAAGGGATGCTTCTGTTTGGGCTGGGCAGGTTCCCAAAAATTGTCATTTCTCTTCATAGTGGAAAGAGAGACAATAAAGATAATATAAATAAAGGCTTGGTCCTCTCTCAATGGAATCAATCTGTAACCGACTCCATCAATCGAAGAACCCACTAGGAGAGAGAAATTGAGTCCTTATTCACGTACACTTTTTGTTTTGCTCGGGAACATTTCTCACTTTTGCTCTGAAGGTTTTCTCTGTTGTTTTGATTGTTTCTATTACTACAGCACATTAGAACTCATAATAGCATCAGGACTCATAATCATGGAAGCTTCTTAGAATTCTAATATGTTCCTCCAACATATATTTGATTTCTTTATAGCTCTTTGATTTAAGTATAAATTCATTATCCATTGTGAGAATCAAGTGATAGGATTTAATCTCTTCGTCTACTTTCTTGAAGTACATGCTAGCCTTGTGCAATGCCAAACATATTCTTTCATCACTAGTGAAATGTGTTTTCAAGCATCCTTTATGTTCTAGTCAGAAACTCATGCATTCAAACTCTTCAATAGTGTGAGATCTGGAGTCTGTAATCCTAATCTTGGTAGGAGTGCATAGATTCACTTGTGTTTGAGTTCTATTTTTGTGCATTGTAGTTGCATTCTAGTGCATTCTAGTAGATAATAGACTGTTTCAAAATAGTAGATTACATTAAAATACTATAAAACATAAAGACAAGATTATAGAAAAGATAAAAGTTAATAGTTTATCTTAAAGAGTAAGGTAGATGACATTTTTTTCTCTATGGATCTTTCCTAAAAACGTGTAGGAGATTATATATATATATATATATATATATATATATATATATATATATATAGAGAGAGAGAGAGAGAGAGAGTCAGGCTAGAATACACTCGAGTGTATCCGGAGCGGAATACACTCAAGTAGTTTTTCATGATGTAATATTTTTTTTTTGAAAATCTAATTCGTTGATCTTCTTAAACATCTCGTGAACAACTCATACGCAAAATTTGAGCACATTTGGATATGTATAGCTCATGTTATGAAGACCGCAAAAATTATGCATTTCAAATTAGTTTCGCGCGTCAATTTTGTTGCCCTTGGATGAGTGACTTACACTCATCCAAATGGGCTCAAAATTTGTATGTAGCCTAGTTATAGTATGACGGTGAAGATCAATGGTTTACATTTTGAAAAAAATAGTCAGGCTAGAATACACTCAAGTGTGTTTGCATATCAAGACTATTTTTTTCAAAATGTAAACCATTGATCTTCACCGTCATACTATAACTAGGCTACATACAAATTTTGAGCCCATTTGGATGAGTGTAAGTCACTCATCCAAGGGCAACAAAATCGACGCGCGAAACTAATTTGAAATGCATAATTTTTGCGGTCTTCATAACATGAGCTATACATATCCAAATGTGCTCAAATTTTGCGTATGCGTTGTTCACGAGATGTTTAAGAAGATCAACGAATTAGATTTTCAAAAAAAATATTACATCATGAAAAACTACTTGAGTGTATTCCACTCCGGATACACTCGAGTGTATTCTAGCCTGAATCATATATATATATATATATATATATATATATATATATATATATATATATATATATATATATATATATTGCCGTATGGGTATCTTAATAATATTATCAATGCTTTGTAAACATTGGGACAACTAATGTAAATAGATGTAATACTAGCCCGTCTACCGCATTCATGATCCATTTGGAAGCTCCAATCGTTCCCTTCTACTGACTTCATGGCCCAATATGTCATGACACTTTCCATCAGAGGTTTCAAATACAAACCCCACACCATCAAGATCGTGATTGAGATCATGGTTCTAGAGCTTAAGTAGTCTTCGGGTAGCAATAGACATTGGACAAGATTAATTCCACCTTGCAATGTGTCTGCATGAATAGGCCAAAGGCGATGACAATTTTGTTGGGTCAAGCAAGGTACATGGTACAGATCTACTAAGCACACATGATTCAGACATGATTTTCCATAGGACCCACATCCACACAATGCTTCTAGTTACAATATCAGGCGCCCAAAGAATGACGATGCTTGTCGGCGGTGGTGGTTCGGCTAAATCAACATTGCGGCATGTAACCGGGGAGACAAGGGCGAGAGGAAAAATAGTAGAAAGGGGAATGTGGATTTAGTAAGGTGTGATCGTTCAGCTTTATGAGGATGAGAGAGATCATTGACACGGTCAGCAATGACAAGGTCAGGAACTAGGGAAGGAAGTTTGTGTGGTCTGAGTTGGGTGATTAGGCCATCACTAGATCTCATAATGGACCTGAGTATTAGATGTTGGTAGATACGTCCAGAGAGCCAATCATGTGATGATTGTAATGGCATAACTTGTAAATGATTTGATTAATAATAAAGGCAAGCTTCCAATTTATTTTGTTTATTCAATTATGAGATAATGAAATAACATAATAAATGTCTAGAATGACGATGCTTTTGGTTACAATGTTGGTCTTTTCTACAGTTCCCAAAGCATGAAGATGCGTGTCCATGGTGGTGGTTCAGCTAAATCAACATTGCGGCATGTAATCGGGGAGACATGGAAATTCATGCAAGGGCGAGAGGAAAAATTGTAGAAAGGGGAATGTGGATTTAGTAAGGTGTGATCATTTAGCTTTATGAGGATGAGAGAGATCATTGACACAGTCAACAATGACAACATCAGGAACAAGGGAATGAAGTTTGTGTGGTCTGAGCTGGGTGATTAGGCCATCACTAGATCTCACATTGGACCTGAGTATTAGATGTTGGTATATATGTCCAGAGAGCCAATCATGTGATGATTGTAATGGCATAAATTAAAAATGATTTAATTAATAATAAATGCAAGATTCCAATTTATTATGTTTGTTTAGTTATGAGATAATGAAATAACATAATAAATGTCTAGAGAATGATATTATTCAATGATGTATGTCTTCAAGTTGAGGACATGAACAATGAGATCATACGGATGTTAAGAGTATATACATTCTTGTTATGTCCCTTATCACTTTTTATTGTGGAAGGTAAATAGACAACAATGACACATAAGATTCGAGTGTGAGTTGGTTTATGACAAAATCTCATTAGTCATATTATGGCAATATCAAACCAAGCACACATATACATGTTAGAGAACAATATATAAGATAGACCCACCATAAGAGTGATATATGGAATCACGTCTTATAGTGATAGTGGTGTTTGTGGTTCTTAGACCTAAAATCATTGCACTCATCACATGTCGTTCGCTACGCTTTGACATCATCAAACGCAATACTAAAACATGGGTTGTTATAAAGGCAATGATTGGGTGACTATGACACATGGGGACCGAATGTGAGTGATTAAGATGGGATTTGTCCCTCCTAAGGGATTTTGATTTCCAAGGCCTCTTGATTAGAAAGATTGAGAAAAGTGTGGCCACGCACATGTGAGTCAATACGTGATATTGAGCTTACATATATCTCGGACAGTCTGCTCTGGTTCAAGAAACAAGATTGAATAATAATAAGGATGATTGTTCTGTGCCTCTAGTTCAATATGGATATTAGTCACAAAGGAACTATACAAATATTGTAACACCATACACAAGTTGTAGGTTGAAGTTGTTCTCCAACTTTTCATTTACTTGGGTAGCAATAATGTGTGACTAGGCACCTCCCAGTGCTTGTGATGTCATAAGTTGTTATGGACATTCACAACCAACGTAATATGGAACATATAGGGTCACACACATAGGAACTAATCTAGAAGAGGAGTTTGATCTTTAATGATGATTGGTTTGATTACTAAAGTATTTAGCTATTTAATTCATGCAATAAATCAATTGACTACCAAACGATCGGTTCAAGTCTTAAGACATCTGTTTGGAGTGCCAGACTGGTGGTATTGTGCATTGGTTGGAATTCTACCTGACCCGGGTTGCGGGGTGCCTCTCTCACTTGTGTGATATGACTGTCTCAGGTGGTGCGATACGTCTATCTCACGTGCACCAAACAACTGTCTTAGGGGTGAAATTTGATTGCATCTAGGATTGATGTTGACGCCATGACGTGCACTAATTGGAATTGAGTTTCCGACATATGTACAAAATTAGGAAACTGTGAAACGACCGTCTCATAGTACATCACGACCGTATCAAATGCCAGACGACCTTCTGGGATTGCCAAACGACTGTTTTGGCTATTGTAGGCTGAGAAGTTGTAAGGAGTGGGGCCCAAAGGGGATCCACTCCCAACTAAAAATTTGAATAATAAAGTACCCATTTCAAACACACTCAAAAAGGTATGTTAGAACAGGGGTAAAATTTTCAAATTTCAAATAATGGTATTAAAAACAACTAAAGTGTAGCAGCAGAATAAAAGTAATTACTATATTCAATTTATATAAAAGATATGTCATCATCTCCTATATAGGGTTTACATGGATATTACAACATAAGGATCTAGTAGAGGGAAATCTAAACCATAACAAGTTTGTCTTCAAGCATCAACTCCTTAAGATGGATCCATGTCAGCATGTTATGTCCTCCATTTCCTACACCTGGAGTAGGAAGCATAGCCCATCAAGAGGGAAAAACGTTGATGACATCAGCAAAAGGCTATTTTGTACATACTAAAATGAAATTGAACAATATATGGAATAAATGATGTCAAAATAAAAGGCTTCCCATAGAAAAGTAAAGGACTACTCAATCAAGCATAAAAGAAATGAATCAAAACAAAATAGATAAAGAGAAGCAAAGTATAAGAACAAGGAATCCATGTGTTTCACCTGTGACAATACTAGAACAATATAAACATGTAGGTAGGAAATAACACATCTACCAAAAAAATATGGGGTGAGCGCAAACTGTATATATCTGCTCTAAATATGTAGTGGGCAGGAAGTGTATACATCAACCTTGAGCAGAAAATACACATCTAGTCAAAATATTTGCATATGTAGGAATTTTTAACATCTGCATTCATATATGGGAATGTTCATGTCCACATAAAATAACATGTAACATTATACTTGTTTTTATGTGGTCGGAGCAGGGAGCAGAAACAAAAAAATTTACTTGAACATAAACCCATAACCAGCAGATTGCATCAATATCTATGTAATGGAAGGGATGGTTTTAGCGAGTTATACCTAGTCCTGAGGCTTGCTCAGTGACTATACCTCATAGCAAGTGTGGTCTTCAACCTCCTATCTTCAACGACATCTGTGCAGTTCCTGGTCTTGACTCAAACTACGGTTGACTGTCGTCCTCCGGAGCGGCAGAAGTATCCCACCTCTATACATAGTCCACACAGACTACCAGGAACTCTAGTTGTCCTGAAGAATAGACTAGAACGAGTTGTCTCCTTCTATTGGCATACTGGTCACCAACACACTCTCCTACAACCAGTTGCTTTTCTACAGTTGTCTTTCCCTCGTTGTTCCTCCCTAGACGGGTAGAACTTGCTTGGACTCTCTTAGTTACCAGAACTAGAGAAGACAACAACTATCAGAGCAACTGATTCTTAGAAGATCTGAGTTGTGTGTCTTGAGAAGCCCCCTATACCCCTCTATTTATAGTAGAGGGTAGGGTCAGGGTTCCCAGTCTGTGTGGGAGTAGAAGGGTTCGGATTTTCCATAAATAATTTGCACTACGGTAGGTGAACCGGTCGGTTCACTAGTGAACCGGTTGGTTGGCTGTGTGAACCGATCGGTTGGGTGTGTGATCCAGTCAGTTCACTCAGTGAACCTGTCAGTTTACAAGCCAGACTTTCCTACAATTGACTTTCCTATTTCATTTCAGATTAATGTGATGATCAATTCTTGTTCCAATCGAATTGGACTTGTGAAACGGGAAACTTTTCTCACAAACTGGAAAAACCCAACACTTCTTGTTTAGTCCAATTAAACCGATCAGTTCACTAGAGTGAACTGGTGATCCCACTAACCATGAGCTGATCGGTTCACCCATTGAAACGGTTGGTTGGTGGTCCAGATTGTACAAAACTCAGTCAGTTCGGTTCATAATCGATATGACACTCTAATAAGTTGGTTCAACACTTGAACTTGATGATTTTGAGTCAAGTCTATAGATTAAATGTTTGATTGAGTACCTAAACACTTTAGTAATAAATCCAAACATCATTCATGGATAAACTCCTATTATAGGTGAATCCTATGTGTGTGACCCTATAGGTCCCATATCACGTTGGAAGTGAATGTCCATAACTAGCTTATGACATCACAAGCAAAGATAGGTGCCTAGTCACACGTCAGTGCTACCTAAGTGATATGGAAAGTTGGAGAACTACTTTCAATCTTACAATCTATGATTGGTGTTCCAGTGAATGTATAATTCCTTTGACTCTGATATCCTAAATGAACTCAAGGCATGGAGTTGTCATCCTTTCAACGTTCATTCATGTTTCTTGAACTAGAGAAGACTGTCTGAGATATATGTGAACTCAATATAATATATTGATTCACATGTGCATGCACATGCTATTCTCAGTCTCATGTATCAAGTGGCATGGACATCATACTCCCTTAGGAGGGACAAATCCCATTTCTATCACTCACACTCTATCTCATGTGTCAAAGTCACCCAATCATCACCTTTATAACAACCCATGTTTGAGGACTATGTTTGATGATGTTAAAGTGTACCCAATCACATTCGACAAGTGTAGTGATCTCAGGTCTAAGAATCACAATCACCACCATCACTATGAGAGATGATTCTAACTACTATGTCATGGTTCCAAGTGTCACTCTCATGGTGGGTTTGTCCAATACATTGTTCTCCAACATGCATCTATGTGCTTGGTTTGATATCATATATCATGATTAATGAGACAATGTCATCAACCAACACACACTCTAGTCTTGATGTGTCATTGTTGTTTATCAACCTTCCACAATAACATCTGATTAGGGAAATAACAAGAATGTGCATACTCTTAGCATATGTATGATCTCATTGTTCTGTTTCTTAACCTAAAGACATACGTTATCGAGTATTGTCATTCTTTATACATTCATTCCACTCCATCATTTATCTCATAATTGATTGAACTAGAATAATTTGGAAGCTTGCTTTTGATATTTATCAAATCAATCTGAACATATGCCAATCCAATCATCATTTGATAGGCTCTCTGGGCATACATACCAATAGAATCCCACTTGCACTTAGAGCCAATCACCTTTGAATCATATTCTTAGTGATCTCTATACATGTCCAACATGTTTCTGTTGCGCTAGTGCTAATCTAGTAAGTTAGCAACATTTTGCTGTAGTCGGTATACTGCATGTTTCACATCTCCTCGCTATACGACATTTCATATGAGATGGAGTTGTCGTAATATGTTATCAGATATTCCTTGCCTAACAATTAGCTCCCTAGTTTGACTTAGTATTTCTACTTGGTCATCAATGGTTGGAATATCTATAAGTTCATCTGTATGAACTTCTAGATCCATATAGTATCCTCTAGTGTTCAAAACACAAGGATATTCGACATTCCTTTTAGAATTGAATAACCTTTTAATTTTACTCAGAACATTTCCATAGAACAATACTTGTTCACTTTGCAATTGAATATAACTTTTATATTTTTTATTTTGCGATCAATTTCTATCATTTCGAAAGCTTGCATTAGCATAACTAATTTACACTCAACTCTTCCATTTATTACCATAGAACTAATCCTTTAATAGTTCACAAGTACTTAAATTAGTTCTTTATGGAATTCTAGTGATTCTCACTGGAAGTAGAAATAGATCCACTCATCATGTCCATTACATATGAGATAACTAGATGAGCATATCATATTGTCATGTCCAATACATACAAGATGATGAATGCATATATATTTTCTTGTCAAGTCCGATACATACAAGATAATGGGATGATTACATACATGATAGATCCAATTGTAAATGCATAAGGCATCCATCTATGTGCTCCTATTCTTCATAAGAATTTGGGACACTAGGCATCTAAGAGACTAACTCCATACAACATGGACAAGTTTTCTCCCAATGAATCTTCGTCTACTGAATCCTTCAGCATAGACTGCCAATGTATGTTCTCTTTTATCAAGTTAAGAGGCTTTAGAGAACTATATCTATAGGTCTCTATTCCTATCACATAGGACATTTCTCTTTATTCCCTTAAAGAAGGTATTCCCATGCCAGTTTCTATTCATAGAATGTTTCATTCCTCATCATCATGAATACCCTCCCACTAAATCTTTGTAATCATAGATCCCTTCTTTATTTCGATATATCACTCAAACCTTTTTACTATATAATCAAAGTAAAGACTCCAGTTCTAAGGTGCTTGTATTTAATAAATCATATTGATTAATCTGTTGTAACTTATAGACTACATTTGCATTAACGGAATTATAAAACCCTTCAGGTTGTGTCACGTACACAACCTCATGTTATTCCTTCTAGAAATGCAGTTTTAATATTCATATGCCAAATTTCATAGTCTTCAAGTTCCAATAGAAAGAATGATCCTTTATGGCCTATAGCCACTACAATTGGTTAAATACATTCATCAGGTTCAACACCTTGAACTCACTTGAATTCATCTCAGCCAATCAGCTCTTCAATGTCATCCTTGTCAGTCTTAACTCTTAAGACCCAATTGCACTTATGGGTTTTATCCCTATAAGTGCTACCATTAAGGTCATACCTTATTTGGTTCACATGGAAGTTATTTTGGATCTTATGGCTTCAAGCCATAACTCAAAATCTGGTTCCTCAACATCATCTAGATAGATTATTGGCTCATCATCATATGACTGATTCATCACCTTTGAGTTTATAGGATATCATTATCCATAAAGCTCGAGGTGTTTTCTACTAGATATATGAGGTGTATCTATTACATAAAGAATTTGATATTCCACAACAATTGTGATTCTTAATCTCATTTTGTACCTTATCAGGTTTCGATGTTATTATATCAATCTCAAACATTTTGAGTTCTACTTCACTCCCATTGATTCTTTTAGAATTCAGATATCCTTATAACGAACACTTTGTTATTGGATTGAGATCAGTATTCAAGTAACATTATGTGATTTGTGAATGAAGCTCTTTCTAAGAAACTAGTTTTCTTAGATGAGCATTCAATCACTAAAGACATACTGGAAAATTTCCAATACCATATCTCATATGGTGTCTTTTATACCTATTGAATGGTACATTTATTTAGTGTAAAGCATGTTCTTTAGAAGAATTCTAGAAGATTAGTTATTTATTTGATGATCATGCTCTTACTATTTAGAGTATGATTCCTTATTTGATTTAGACATTATTATGCCTTAATCATGAGTTCTCTATGATACACTATCATAGTTACTCACAAGGTCCTCAAACATTTATTTTAAGTATCTCATACATTGATCATATCAAAGAATTAATACTTTTACCAAGTTTGTTCTTGATTTATGATATTCTTGAACACTTCAAGATATTCATATGTGTATTTCATTAAATACCATATCTGAAGTATTAGCATTTATTCCTATAGGTATGTATATACATCAATATGTATTATACCTAATAGAATAGTCATTCTCCCTCTACATATAGTGAAGATTGACTTGTCATCATGCCCAATAAACAAGACATTCGTATCTCTTAATGGTTCTGTGATGACCCCAATTTTAGGATTATGATACCCAATATAGTATTTTAAGACTGTGAGTGTCATGCAGATGATGATATCAAATGAAGGAATTGGTCATTCAATTATTGTATATTTCCTCCCAAGAGGTGTAACTATATATGGGATTGATGATTAGAACATTAATTGAGTTCAAGTATGATGAATATGTTGATTAATTGATTTGGGTACATATGAGTTCAAGGGGCCCGTTTAATAGTGCCAATGGACTCAAGTGATATATTAGTGAACTTTGAGGTATCAATATCATAACAAGTGTTTTTGGACTTGTAGGATCAAGATTTTATGATGATGTGAATTGAATTCAAAGTTAATACACATATTTATAAGGTTGTTTGAAGAATTCTATTGCATTCCCAAACCATATATTTTAGTGTCTCAATCTTTGATAGCAGCTACCCCAAGATATAATGGGCCTATGTATAGAATTTCGAAATATTAGGAGACTGCTACAAAGAAATGTAGCTATTTGAAGTTGAGGACTTTGATGATGTACATGTAGATGAACTTTAGTGTTTTAGTTATTCAATATATATAGGTTTGTGACAAAGGATGTCACGCAGCTGGACCACTCAAAGTGTGGGGGGCGAGACTTTAGATGGATGAGGTTTATGGATGGGAAGAGTGGCTCAATCTCAGCCGTTTGCTGTGATCTAGCGGTGCAAACCTTAACACCTACCTCCGCATCATGCGGGAGGGGAACTAGTCGTAGTTGGCCGCCCTTCTCTCCATGTTTCAGTGGGTGATCAGCCACATAAGTGTGATCCCAACGTGCCGCATGGTCAGGACTTTTCTAACAACCTCCCACACCAATCCTTAGTCCTGCAACTAGGGATTCCGAACCCTCGTGGAGCTGCCCTTTCCAACCGCAGTGGCAGGCGGAGCGGGGTGAAGGGAGACCAGTGAGGCAGTAGAGAAATGGAGAACTGACGGAGAAGACACCACCATGACCAGGCTGAGAGGAGGCTGCGATCTCCACTGATCCCTCCCCGTCCACCCCTACATGGAGGCACCTGAACTTGGACACGGAGGAGGAACCTCCAGCAGTGAGGATGACGACGCAGGTGGCGTGGATGAGTTTCTGAAGATCGGCGTAGAAATCAAGGATAGATCACAAGAAGAGGTTGTATGAGGGTGAAAACGAGAGCAGAGCGGCGCCGATCTCTCACCAAGTCAGCGCATGACGCAGAGGAAAAATGGCAGCCGTGGAGGCTTGTCCTGAGTCGCCGATGCCGATCGTGGCCTTGGTAGCGGAAGAGGATCCCTGCGAGCCTACGGCTTGCTCTCTGGAGATGGTCCCTGGTCTACGGAGGCGGCTCCATGGAGGATCCACATCGAGGAAGAAGGTGGCACTGAGGTGCAGCGCCAGTTCTCATCGGCATTGGTCTGGGCGGCGGCGCACCAGAGACCGAGTCACGCAGACTCGTGCGTCGACGTTAGGCGGAGTCGATGGGGTCGGATCTCACTGCTGAAGCTCGTGACCCAGGCGGCATCACCCTAAATGACTCAAGGTGGCGGCCGCAGAGGAGCTCCGCAGAGCCCTAGCTCCAATGGCGGCGCATGAACCCTGGTTGTGCGTTGAGAAACGACGGAGCAGGTATCATGCGAGGAAGAAAGAAAGGGACCGGCCGGCCCAGTTTGAGCAGACCAAGATTTCTTAGAACCAGATCCAGTAAACCAGACGGCCTAGGCCGTGACCCGTTCCCCCACGGTGGCCACGTGGCAGGCTCTCATTGGCCAAAAGGTAAATAAATTTAGTAAATGAACATATCTTCAATAATTCGTAGAAATTAGCTCGATGCTCAGATAAATAAGTACGATATATCGAAATTCTCAGAAAAATGTGTAGAATGCAGTGGAGGCATAATATCTGTCTTTTTATGCACTAATCTCAGTTATATCATATTAGTTGTGAAATGCTTAATTGAGGGATAATAAATATCAAACGAATGCTTAAAATTATGGAAGAAAGTAAGTAAGTTCATAATCATGTTTATAGTGCATATGATGTCAGATATGGTCATGTTGATGCACGAAATCCTATAATTTGAGTAATATGGCTAATTAGGGCTAATAATACTATAGATAATGCAATTAATGCATACATGCTCTATAAATGATGAAATTCACAGAGTAAGCTTATATCAGTATATTGAACCTCAGTTTTAATTATGAGATCATAAATATGAACAAAATCCATGTTTTATGAAGATGAATATTAATACATGGTTTAAAACCCTAATCTAGGTTAATGATGTAACCTAGGGTTAATATGTGCACAAAAATAGAATATGGAACCTAATATTCAGATAATGGATCATAATCTGAAAAATGATGTCAGTAAGATAAATATAAGACAATAATGCAAGTAAACATTGGAATATCCTAATGAGATAATATAAACCCTAATGAACACGACTAGGGTTAAGATGATCAGAATCTGATGATAGTATGTGGTCTTGTCTTAATCAGGTGATGACCAGACTTCTAGATGATCGCGGATATGTGAGGAATATCTGAACTCAAGTACGTGGATATAATTATATGACTAGTTTTGCTGGATGTTAAGTATATGTAATTGTTTGCATGAAATTGATATACATTGTTGAATGTAGATCTATATGTATTGTCATTTCCGCCTTGAACAATAAGAACACTAAGGAAAGAAAATGGAATGTAGTTACTGATGGTTCATTAATCTCCCTATTAGAGAGGGAAAGAATTAATGTTGACTAGCACCTCCCTAATGGTACAAGGTACGCAGGGAGATCCCTAATGGTACTAGGTACGCAGGGATAGGGCCCAATATTTATGTTTGTGCTAAGTCCACCATAGTAATACATGTCCATTGAAATATGATTAATAACGTGGGATTACCTGATTTTCTGCCTTTAAATAATGCTTTCTTTTTCTTTCTTCAATTTCGAGTATTTTATATGCCAGCATAGTATAGCTCTTTAATTCCACGTACCAACTTTTGTTGATGTTTTTGTTTCTTGTATTTTCTAGGTTCAGAGCTAGAATGGGATAAAGGAATAGGATGTGAGCAAGTTGCACAGGTTGTACCTATTGTCTAAGATCCTAGTTAGCATACATGTTCTTAGATTGTAGAACTTTCATTCAATATGTAATTGTAAATCATGTGTAATAATTCATGTTGTATAAATTTACATGGAATGTTGAGAATGTTATGGTTGTATGTTCATGTATGCGTATAATGCTTCCGCATCGCTTTCTGATATGATTGGATGATGTTTTCGGATTCTGACATCTCATTCCCAATAGGGTTTGGAGAAGTCAAAATCTGGGGACATCACAGTTGGTATCAGAGCATGAACAATAGCTACACCTGACAATTGCTCACCATGAAACATAAAAACTAAATTTCACCTTTTACTTAAATCCTAGAAACTTAGTAAGTTGTTCTATAGGAATAAGGTTTGACTTAGCCTCTAAGTTAGAACCTAGATGTTCGAGAACTAGGTTTAGACAAGTGTCTGAAACCCTTTGCATATAGAGCTCATATGTAATGGGTAGCTACACTAATCTACACCATGTTCTCACCATTTCACTAGGTGACATGACATTAGACTATCTTCTGTGTGTTGGACACTCATTTTGCTGATTTGGTTTTGTTTCCCAATCGGCTCGCACCTCGACAGTTTTCTCTGACGCCTTCTTTCTCGGAGAAAAACTATATAATATTTTATTATATATATGTAAATATGAAAATGTGTCCCTCACACTGGAGAGTAGTTAGTGTTCATATAACCTAAGTGAAAGGGAGTGACATCAGTCTAGAAGAGAGAGTAGTCTAGATTAGATGTCTAGAGCCTTATCAAGATAGGTGATAAATAAAGTAGATGATAGAATGATAGTTGAAATAAGTGTGTGAAATCTTATCTAAGTTTGATCTCTGATAGTATAAGTTTCCTCATAAAGGTTTCAATTGTATACTAGTTGAATCCAATTTTGGAGAATTTAAGCAAAATATTGATGATGGAAATACATTCCCTTTTCCTACTTAAGATAAGCTAAGTTAAGATAGAGATGAGTGTGCATGACTCAAGCTCTTATACAAAGGGGATATCTAGTGGTAGGATGAGATATGTGGTGAACTCCAGAGAGAGTAAGACCCACAGGGAGAAGGTCATAGGACCTAGCCTCCAATATATGAGATATGTGTGGAAAAAAAAATGTCCTACACTAGATTACCCTTGAGTGTTGAGTTGAGTCCTTATGCATGATTCAAATCCATATGTGAGAATTGGGTAAAAGAAAAGGATGGGTAGATGACCCATATGATAAAGTCAATCCTTTGGCTGAGTTAGGTCATAGCTAGAGTGACATATTTTGAGAATCTCATCTTTAGTTGCAAGTGAGGTAATATATGAACTCTAGTTATGAGAGTATGATGCTTTGTGCAAAAGATACTCAAAATACATGTTCTCCCTTCTTCTTCTCCTTCTTAATATACGATGATAGAAGCCTCACTTGAGCTATATAGATGATTTATATATGCAGAGTCACTCGTATAAGCTTGACCTATTCTATATTTCCCCCCCTATATCATACATGTAGTATCCATGATTGAAAACATGATAAGATCGGCCTAGTATATTTTCATTCCCCTTCTATCATATATGAAAGATAAATGTTATGAAAGCATGATCTTAACACAAAGGTCCCTTTGGATCATATACTGCATGACAATATAGTGCTTAACCCTAATCCTTATAAATCCAAGCTTATAGTTTGAGAATTAACTACACCATGAGGTGAAACTCCAATATTAAAGCATGAAACCTAAGACCCTCTCACATGATGAAATTATGATATGATGTTGATCATAAAGCTAGACTAGTGGTGTCAAGTGCCAACATTCTAGTAAATGATGCTTGATACTATCTTACATGCTTTAGTGGAGTGAAAGATTGAACTTTGAATAATACCATCTTATGTACATATGTACGAATAAAATCCTTATCCTTAAGTGACTATGAGGATGTAAATCCTAAAATATAAGAATGCATACGATGATTAAGACACTAAGTGATGCTACGATTCCTTAAAAAAAATGCTTTCACCTATATAAGGTGGGGTGGGTATACCCTTGCATGCTTAAATATCCTAAGATAACAACTTAGGGTATATCCAGAACTATGATGGCTTTGAAGCCTAGAAGTGTTGACTTATATGAGGTTGAAGCCCTTATTTTCACCTTAAATATGAGCTTAGTTGAATTTCGAGGACAAAATTCCATATAAGGTAGGGTGAATGTGATGACCCCAATTTTAGGATTATGATACCCAATATAGTATTTTAAGACCGTGAGTGTCATGCAGATGATGATATCAAATGAAGGAATTGGTCATTCAATTATTGTATATTTCCTCCCAAGAGGTGTAACTATATATGGGATTGATGATTAGAACATTAATTGAGTTCAAGTATGATGAATATGTTGATTAATTGATTTGGGTACATATGAGTTCAAGGGGCCCGTTTAATAGTGCCAATGGACTCAAGTGATATATTAGTGAACTTTGAGGTATCAATATCATAACAAGTGTTTTTGGACTTGTAGGATCAAGATTTTATGATGATGTGAATTGAATTCAAAGTTAATACACATATTTATAAGGTTGTTTGAAGAATTCTATTGCATTCCCAAACCATATATTTTAGTGTCTCAATCTTTGATAGCAGCTACCCCAAGATATAATGGGCCTATGTATAGAATTTCGAAATATTAGGAGACTGCTACAAAGAAATGTAGCTATTTGAAGTCGAGGACTTTGATGATGTACATGTAGATGAACTTTAGTGTTTTAGTTATTCAATATATATAGGTTTGTGACAAAGGATGTCACGCAGCTGGACCACTCAAAGTGTGGGGGGTGAGACTTTAGATGGATGAGGTCCATGGATGGGAAGAGTGGCTCAATCTCAGCCGTTTGCTGTGATCTAGCGGTGCAAACCTTAACACCTACCTCCGCATCATGCGGGAGGGGAACTAGTCATAGTTGGCCGCCCTTCTCTCCATGTTTCAGTGGGTGATCAGCCACATAAGTGTGATCCCAACGTGCCGCATGGTCAGGACTTTTCTAACAACCTCCCACACCAATCCTTAGTCCTGCAACTAGGGATTCTGAACCCTCGTGGAGCTGCCCTTTCCAACCGCAGTGGCAGGCGGAGGCGGGGTGAAGGGAGACCAGTGAGGCAGTAGAGAAATGGAGAACTGACGGAGAAGACGCCACCATGACCAGGCTAAGAGGAGGCTGCGATCTCCACTGATCCCTCCCCATCCACCCCTACATGGAGGCACCTGAACTTGGACACGGAGGAGGAACCTCCAGCAGTGAGGATGACGACGCAGGTGGCGTGGATGAGTTTCTGAAGATTGGCGTAGAAATCAAGGATAGATCACGAGAAGAGGTTGTATGAGGGTGAAAACGAGAGCAGAGCGGCGCCGATCTCTCACCAAGTCAGCGCACGATGCAGAGGAAAAATGGCAGCCGTGGAGGCTTGTCCTGAGTCGCCGATGCCGATCGTGGCCTTGGTAGCGGAAGAGGATCCCTGCGAGCCTACGGCTTGCTCTCTGGAGATGGTCCCTGGTCTACGGAGGCGGCTCCATGGACGATCCACATCGAGGAAGAAGGTGGCACTGAGGTGCAGCGCCAGTTCTCATCGGCATTGGTCTGGGCGGCGGCGCACCAGAGACCGAGTCACGCAGACTCGTGCGTCGACGTTAGGCGGAGTCGATGGGGTCGGATCTCACTGTTGAAGCTCGTGACCCAGGCGGCATCACCCTCAATGACTCAAGGTGGCGGCCGCAGAGGAGCTCCGCAGAGCCCTATCTCCAATGGCGGCGCATGAACCCTGGTTGTGCGTTGAGAAACGACGGAGCAGGCATCATGCGAGGAAGAAAGAAAGGGACCGGCCGGCCCAGTTTGAGCAGACCAAGATTTCTTAGAACCAGATCCAGTAAACCGGACGGCCTAGGCCGTGACCCGTTCCCCCACGGTGGCCACGTGGCAGGCTCTCATTGGCCAAAAGGTAAATAAATTTAGTAAATGAACATATCTTCAATAATTCGTAGAAATTAGCTCGATGCTCATATAAATAAGTACGATATATCAAAATTCTCAGAAAAATGTGTAGAATGTAGTGGAGGCATAATATCTGTCTTTTTATGCACTAATCTCAGTTATATCATATTAGTTGTGAAATGCTTAATTGAGGGATAATAAATATCAAACGAATGCTTAAAATTATGGAAGAAAGTAAGTAAGTTCATAATCATGTTTATAGTGCATATGATGTCATATATGGTCATGTTGATGCACGAAATCCTATAATTTGAGTAATATGGCTA
Organism: Alisma plantago-aquatica; assembly: GCA_963693085.1. Classification (NCBI taxonomy): domain Eukaryota; kingdom Viridiplantae; phylum Streptophyta; class Magnoliopsida; order Alismatales; family Alismataceae; genus Alisma; species Alisma plantago-aquatica. The sequence goes on from OY856413.1 coordinate 718,864,699, forward strand.
ATTAGGGCTAATAATACTATAGATAATGCAATTAATGCATACATGCTCTATAAATGATGAAATTCACAGAGTAAGCTTATATCAGTATATTGAACCTCAGTTTTAATTATGAGATCATAAATATGAACAAAATCCATGTTTTATGAAGATGAATATTAATACATGGTTTAAAACCCTAATCTAGGTTAATGATGTAACCTAGGGTTAATATGTGCACAAAAATAGAATATGGAACCTAATATTCAGATAATGGATCATAATCTGAAAAATGACGTCAGTAAGATAAATATAAGACAATAATGCAAGTAAACATTGGAATATCCTAATGAGATAATATAAACCCTAATGAACACGACTAGGGTTAAGATGATCAGAATCTGATGATAGTATGTGGTCTTGTCTTAATCAGGTGATGACCAGACTTCTAGATGATCGCGGATATGTGAGGAATATCTGAACTCAGGTACGTGGATATAATTATATGACTAGTTTTGCTGGATGTTAAGTATATGTAATTGTTTGCATGAAATTGATATACATTGTTGAATGTAGATCTATATGTATTGTCATTTCCGCCTTGAACAATAAGAACACTAAGGAAAGAAAATGGAATGTAGTTACTGATGGTTCATTAATCTCCCTATTAGAGAGGGAAAGAATTAATGTTGACTAGCACCTCCCTAATGGTACAAGGTACGCAGGGAGATCCCTAATGGTACTAGGTACGTAGGGATAGGGCCCAATATTTATGTTTGTGCTAAGTCCACCATAGTAATACATGTCCATTGAAATATGATTAATAACGTGGGATTACCTGATTTTCTGCCTTTAAATAATGCTTTCTTTTTCTTTCTTCAATTTCGAGTATTTTATATGCCAGCATAGTATAGCTCTTTAATTCCACGTACCAACTTTTGTTGATGTTTTTGTTTCTTGTATTTTCTAGGTTCAGAGCTAGAATGGGATAAAGGAATAGGATGTGAGCAAGTTGCACAGGTTGTACCTATTGTCTAAGATCCTAGTTAGCATACATGTTCTTAGATTGTAGAACTTTCATTCAATATGTAATTGTAAATCATGTGTAATAATTCATGTTGTATAAATTTACATGGAATGTTGAGAATGTTATGGTTGTATGTTCATGTATGCGTATAATGCTTCCGCATCGCTTTCTGATATGATTGGATGATGTTTTCGGATTCTGACATCTCATTCCCAATAGGGTTTGGAGAAGTCAAAATCTGGGGACGTCACAGGTTCATTAACCAAGAGGGTCTAGTTTATCCATTAACATGGAACCTAGAGATGAATTTCTCATTCATTTGTTTAGATGATAATGCTAATTTATTGTTTGAGTCATCAATAACTTTTAGGTATTATTATTTTATCTCATGCATACCAAGTACCATAAGATAAATAAGGCATCGCCATAATAGATCATATCTTTGAAATTGAAACATGAACTTTATTGATAGACATCCTTGTCATTACAAGATGCATAAATAAAATGTTTTTATTTATTGGCAAAATGAAATAGCAGTTCATAACTCTATTACATGCCCTTTGGGCTGAAATAAACTAAAAGGTACTTCTATCTACGGCAGCAACACTTGCTCCAATGTTGATCAGTGTTCCTTCTTGGTCCTTTCATAAAGGCCATCACTTCTTTTCAGATCATGCACATCATATATTTCAGATTTATATCTTGGTATCATATACCTCAGATAAAGAAGCATTTTAAGTTTATTTCATGATACCTGAGGTGGAGACTTCCATCCCCTCCTTCTTTAGTTCATCTATGTAGAGAGGGCAATTTCTCTTCCAATGTCCTGGCTCATGAAAATGGTGACATTTGCCTCCCTTGTTCAACCCTCCCGTGGCTTTGAGTGTTGAAGATGACTTGGGCTACTGGCTAGCATTAGAACCTTTCTTTTCTTTGTCCTTTCCCTTGCCTTTAGACTTTCCCTTCTTTGTATTGATCATCATCATAAATTTGGATTTGTCTTTCTTCATCTATGCCTTGGCTGTCCTCAACATGCCCAACAACTCTGTCAGTGGCCTGTCAAAGTTGTTCATGTTGTAGTTCATCACAAACTGACTGTAGGATTCTGGAAACAATTGCAGTATCACATCAATAGACAACTCTTAGCTCAGAGGGAATCCCAGTCGAGTTAGGTTCTCCACATACCCAATCATCTTGAGTGTGTAACGGCCTACTAGATATCCTTCTGTCATGATGCACTTGAACAATGCCTTGGAGACATCATACCTCTCTTATTGTTCCTAGTCTTGACACATGTTCTTGAGATGTTGAACAATCTCAATGGCGTCCATGTTCTCATGTTGTCTTTGAAAATCATAGTTCATTGAGCACAACATCAAGCACTTCACATCAATGGTATCTTTAGTATGCTTCCTGTAAGCATCCATTTTAGCCTTTGGTGCGGTGGGAATAGGTTCTTTTGGCTCTGGTGTATCTAGGACATAGAGCTTTCGCTCTTGAGTGAGAACAATTCTCAACGTCCTAAACCAGTCATGGAAGTTTTTCCCATTTAGCTTGTCCTTCTCAAGGACCGATCGCAATGAAAAGTGATTGTTGTTGGTAGCCATCTATTCTATAAAAAGGAAATTTGCAATTTTCGTCCAAAACTCTTTTGATTTGATTAGATTTGAAAATTGATGATGTTTAATTAGGTCTTTAATTAAGGTTCTCTTATCACTATTTTATCTCAAATTGATAACCCTCATTATCAATTCGGAAGATTGCAGCGTACAACCTTCTAGTGAGTAAGATCCTGATTTCATCTAAGCCATGGACCAGCTAGGGCTGTCATCCACAACTAGAGTCTTTCAGGTAGGCAACCTTTTCCAATTGCATCATATGCTACTCTTGATAGATGTCATGCGCAACTCCTTACCATGTTCATCTTTTGCCTCAAGGTGCTTGATCTAATCAAGGTCACCTTGTTAAGTCCAACCCAAAAGCCAACACAATGAATATGCACCCTACGAAGGCAGACCCACATATTTACCATCACACTTCTACGAGATAGACACTGCACCATGCGAAGGCATGCCCACACTTAGTCGATCAAGCTTTTCATGTGTGCTAGTTTTGGAAGGCATCTTCAACTTAATATGTTTGTTGAGGGGTTTTAATATGCTTATATATGCATATATGTATCCAATCACCACATATGTAGTACATATCATATACATGCTATATCCCACAAATGAAAACATATAATAATGACAAAGTAATGATTATGGCCATCCTATTATAGTTCCTTGGAGCCACAAGGAACTACGGTCATCTAAGGTCTACATCACATGCAACCTGTTATTGATGAAGATATGTGCTTGCCAATTCGGGTTGACAGTTTCAACCTTTGAATCAGTCGACTCGCCTCTTGGCTAGTTGGTTGGTCTTCTCCAGCCAGTCGTATGGGTCCTCCAGATGGTCGGCTCATCTGATCATCTGGGCTTCTTGTCGATCTACCAACTACTCCTCAGTCAGTCATCTCGGTCCATCAAGCGGTCATCTTCAGTCTTCATCATAACAAGAAATAAAGCTAATCCTATTTTACATAATCTTTGTGAAACTTCAAGTTACATTCGAGGGGAGAAAAGGTAGAAGAGAATCTCTAGTTATCTCGAGTTACATTTAGAATAGAAGAAGAGGGCTCTATGCGCAGACTGAGATGCAAAAAACAATAACCAACCACATACATGCACATAGGGTTTATAGGCCATAACCATGCTACACATCTACGATCAAAACTATTTTAGGGTGACGTGTATCGATTGCATATATACCATATCATTTATGTATATATTAGTTTGGGATCATGTGGTATTAATCAAATATTCACATTAGTCATTTAAATATTCACATCATATACAATAAATAAAAGATGGTAAAATCAAAATCTGATCATATCAGTTATCCTAAAATATAGAGTATCGACGTGGCTCGGATACCACTGTTGTGTTTTACGTGGTTGGAGTAGGAAGCAGAAACAAAAAAATTACTTGACCATAAACCCATAACCAGTAGATCGCATCAGCATTTATGTAATGGGAAGGATGGTTTTAGCAAGTTATACCTGGTCCTGGGGCTTGCTCAATGACTATATCTCAGAGTAAGTGCAATCTTCAACCACTTGCCTTCAATGATGTTTGTGCAGCTCCTAGTCTTGACCTAGACTACGGTTGACTTTCATCCTCTTGAGCGGTAGAAGTCTCCCACCTCTATCGATAGTCCATGCAGACTATCGGGAACTCTAGTGGTCCTGAAGAACAGACTAGAAGGAGTTGTCCCCTTCTATTGGCATATTAGTCACCAACACACTCTCCCACAACCAATTGCTTTTCTGCAGTTGTCTTTCCCTCATTGTTCCTCCCTGGATGGGTAGAACTTGCTTGGGCTCTCTCAATTACTAGAACTAGAGAAGAAAACACATATCAGAGAAACTGATTCTCAAAAGATCTAAGTCGTGTATCTTGATAAGACCTCTATACCCCTCTATTTATAGTAGAGGGTAGGGTTAGGGTTCCCAGTCTGTACGGGGGTAGAAGGGTCCATATTTTGCATGAATAATTTGCACTGCGGTAGGCGAACCGGATGGTTCACTAGTGAACTGGTCAGTTGGCTATGTGAACTGGTCAGTTGGCTATGTGGACCGGTCAGTTGACTCAGTGAACCTATCAGTTCACAAGCCGGACTTGCATGTAATTGACTTTCCTATTTCATTTCAAATTAATGTGAAGATCAATTCTTGTCCTAATCGAATTGGACTTGTGAAATGGGAAACTTTTCTCACAAATCGGGAAAACCCAACACTGCTTGTTTGGTCCAATTAAACCGATCGGTTCACTAGAGTGAATTAGTCATCCCAATGACCATGATTCAATCGGTTCACCCAGTGAACTGGTCGGTTGGTGGTCCAGATTGTGCAGAACTCAGTCAATTCAGTTCTCAATCAATCTGACACTCTAATAAGTTGGTTCAACACTTGAACTTGATGATTCTGAGTCGAGTATATTGATTGAATGTTTGATAGAGTACCTAACACTTTATTAATCAAGCCAAACATCATTCATGGATAAACTCCTATTCCAGGTGAATCCTATGTGTGTGACCCTATAGGTCCCATATCACGTTGGCAGTGAATGTCCATAACTAGCTTATGACATCACAAGCAAAGATAGGTGCCTAGTCACACGTCAATGCTAACCAAGTGATATGGAAAGTTGGACAACAACTTTGAATCTTACAATCTATGATTGGTGTTCCAGTGAATTTATAATTCATTTGTCTCTGATATCCTGAATGAACTCAAGGCATGGAGTTGTCATCCTTTCAACGTTCATTCATGTTTCTTGAACTAGAGCAGACTGTCTGAGATATATGTGAACTCAATATCATATATTGATTCACATGTGCATGCACATGCTATTCTCAGTCTCACGTATCAAGTGTCCTGGACATCATACTCCCTTAGGAGGAACAAATCCCATTTCTATGACTCACAGTCTATCTCATGTGTCAAAGTCACCCAATCATCACCTTTATAACAACCCATGTTTGAAGACTGTGTTTGATGATGTTAAAGTGTATCGAATCACATTCGAAAAGTGTAGTGATCTCATGTCTAAGAATAACAATCACCACCATCAGTATGAGAGATGATTCTGACTACCATGTCATGGTTCCATGTGTCACTCTCATGGTGGGTATGTCCAATACACTATTCTCCAACATGTATCTATGTGCTTGGTTTGATATCATATATCATGATTAATGAAACATTGTCATCAACCAACACACACTCTAGTCTTGATGTGCCATTGTTGTATATCAACCTTCCACAATGACATCCAACTAGGGACATAACAAAAATATACATACTCTTAGAATTTGTATGATCTCATTGTTCAGGTCCTTAACCCAAAGACATATGTTATCGAGTATTGTCATTCTTTAGACATTGATTCTGCTCCATCATTTATCTCATAATTGATTCAACTAGAATAAATTGGAAGATTGCCTTTGATATTTATCAAATCAATCAGAACATATGCCAATCCAATCATCATATGATTGGCTCTCTGGCATACATACCAACAATACTAGCAGTCGCCACATGATGCATATCAAAAGAATAAGCAAGTATAAAAGAGAATAAAAGAGATGAGAGCATCCAACAAAATAAAATGGGATCAGAGGATCCATGCCATCACATAATGTGGCATATAAACATCCACTATAAAGGTGGGCAAAGAAGCACATATCACCAAAGAATGTTCCACCATGAACAATGTATAAGGAAGAGTCCATCAGAATGTACAAATAGGATAATATGATCACAAGATTAGTAACAAATGAAGTAGTTCACATGAACCATAATTTTTAAAGAAAAAAAAGTTAATGTGTAAGCTAGTGTCCATAGGACCAAGAGAAAGAAGAAAATAGGTGAATTGGTCAAAAGGATTAATAGGGGATGCAAACATACATTTAGAGAGAAATCAAAAATTGCTCAATATAGAAATAATATGGGATGCAATCATACCTCACTTCAGAGTCTATAAAAGTCTAAGTTAGATCTAAATCCAAGTCTAGGTCTCCAAAGCACCTATTAATCATGTATGTAGATTTAGAGTTAGGTTTACATTAATTATTTAAAATTCTAAAAATCGACTTCTTAATATTAGTGAATTAGGTTATCAAAACCATGCCATATTTTAAGTTATATTTTTTTATTTCAAAACATATTTTACTTTATATTTATGACTTATAAATCATTAGTTATAAATTTTTAAAATTATAATCAATTATGAAAATCCATTAAAAATCACCTTTTTAAAACATCAGATTTAAGCGACATACTTTGCATCATTAGATAGGATATATTTTTGTGATTCCAGATAATATTTTATTATATTTTTTGAGCTATAAATAATTAGATATGAATATTTGAAAACTGACCAATCAGATAAATCCACGTCAGCATCTAACTTGCGATAAAGCAAGAGAGAGGGAGAGGGTACTAGCATTGAGTTGGCCCAATCAGAGGTGGCCAACTCATCCGGCCCCACTGTCAACCCAGCAACCTGGCTCATTAGGAAACAAAAATGAGAGAGGGTGAGACAACCAATTTACCCTTGATCAATGTGACAAAATGAATTAGAGAAAAGGGGCAAATTCGAAAGATTGCCCCGGGTATTATTCTTCGTTGAAGATCATTTGATCATAAAAATAGGACTAAATCCTCCGATTGAATCCCAAACCCAAAGAAGAAACTTGAGAAACAGATGATGCCTCTGAGTTCTTGGGAAGGAATCCAACACAACGACTCCTAGAGGAGGCAGTAAGGTGATCTGAGGCATCCAGAATACCTTCTGCCATGGTTAACAAGATGACTTCTAAAGAACTCGAGTAAACCAAGGAAGTTAAACATAGAGGAGACTCAGAAAGTGTTCATGAGGTTAGGGTGAAGTCAAAAGTCAAACAAATCAAAGGAAAGTCTGATTGAGACATAGGAACAACCTACAGATGCAAACTCCGCAAAAAAAGGGAAGATTTGTGTGCTTATGTTGGAGTCAAATTGGATAGGGAAGGGGCTTCGTGGCGAATACATTAAAGGTTTTGAGCCCTTCCTAGGCAGAGCTGCGGTGAGACCCTTGCTACAAACTCCATAAGTTTTCTCAAACCACTGGAAGTCAGGGAAAGCAATTTTGGGGTGAAAGAGAAGAAAAGGAGAACTGAGGGTAAACTCTAGGGCTTCAACAAAGGTGGAGGGCTTTCTATTTATACATGTGAGGGGTTGGAGGAGCATTGGTCACAGGCGGATCGAGAAATAGGGGAAACGGAGAAAATGTCTTGTTGCCAGGGTGTAGAGATGATGAAATACTAGGAAAGTGGGGATCAAATCATTCATAACCAGATGGGGAAACTAAAGGGAAAGAAAATGGTGAAAAAGGTGTCGTGGAGAGAGAGAAATCTCAGAGAGATCTCGCAATCACTATGTGTGTAGAAAAAAAATCTGATCCAAGGTAGGAGATGATCTCGCTACCCTTAGATCTGGATATGATGGCCGCGAGAGTTATTCACATAAGAGAAATTCGGAAACCAACAAATCATAGCATGACAACATGAAAAAATATCAATTTAAAATTCAATTTTTAATAAAGTGTGAATACATCATTTCCTTTTCTCTCTCTCTCTTCAATTAGGGGTCCAAACATTATCCATTAAGTGAAATTCTACACATAGGTCAATTAGGGCATGTAGATTCTGATTTTGGCATTAGTTTTCACATTTGGAGACTTTTTCTATTTTATTTAATTCTTTTAAAGTAATTCATATTTTCTCTTTCTTATCACATTCGAGACATCTAGAAAACACCAATTAATGTGAAACTTCATCGTGAAGCAAACTAAAGCATATGGAACATGAATTAGCCATCAAATTTATCCTTTGAAGTTATTTATCACATTATTTAACATTTTAGGCTTTCTTCATACTTTCTCTCTCCTACACACATTAGAACATTAAAGATTGTCCAAATTAGTTGAAATTTCACACATAGCCTTATTTTAAAATGTAGATTTTTGAATCTAAGATTGGTTTTCTCTTTTGGAGTCATTAAATGTCTTATTTCTTATTTGAAGGAAAAACACATTTTCTTTTCTAAATAAAATAGATAGTAGTTATTATTGTTCCAAAAATATGAAACTTAGCCTCCAATACAAATCATATTCAATGAAAACAAATTTGAAGTTATCCTGAACCAGTTAGTCTTCCTTTTATGAGTTTTACACTTGTGGTCCATTATTATTTTAATTAATATATTATTTCATTATTATTATCTTCATATTACCACCAAAAGGATATATTTCATTTTTATGCACGAAATCTTATATATTTATCTGATATCTCATCAAGTTTATTAATTCTATAGTTATTTGGATAATGTAACATTTTCTCTATATTATGAACACATAGCTCTCATATGCATATTATCTCTCTTATCATCATACCTTAATGAATATTATCTCATGTGACATATTTTATGTTTCCAAATTATTTATTATAAGAGCATTAAGTCATATTTGTTTTCATGCATATATGTGAGAGTGATTTGTTCATGCATTAACATATTAGGGTTACAATTAACTACTATTAGGTATACCCTCATCCTTGTTTGGCAAAGACTAAAGAACTAAACTATTTTTCCTCCAAGGCATATGATCAGGGACAAGATGCTAGGTTTTGTTTCATTATAGAAGTTTTTAGAATTGTTGCAAAAATTCTAGATCTTCTGGTCCCTTCCATTCCCGCACAGACTGGGAAGCCTGGGCCCTAACCCCTCCTATAAATAGAGGGGCACTGGGGGCTTCCCAGAGTACAACACAAATAATTGAGAATCATTTGCTCTGACAATTGTTGTCCTCTTTGGTTGTGGTAACTGAGAGAGCCCAAGCAAGTCCTACCCGACTAGGGAGGGATAGCTACGGGAGATAAATAAATGAGGGTCATTGTTGTGGGAGAGCAGGTTGGTAACTAGTACACCAACAGGATGGACAACTCCTTCTTGTTTGTTCTAGCAGGATGACATGAGTTCTAGTTGGTCTATTTGTACTTCTATAGAGGCGAGAAAGCCTTTGCCCGTCGCTAAGGAGGATGACGTTAGCCAGCAGTTCGTGACAAGAGGAGTTGTTGCTAATGATGACGTTCGAGTACTATCCCTGGAGGAGCAGTCAGACGAGTGTCATCCAAGACAAAGTGTGCATCGACATCGACGACGATTGTCACTGGACTTGCTCCAGGACCAAGTATATCTTCATGAGTCATCCTTTCCATTGCATAGTTATTCACACGATCCGCTGGTTAATGGGAAGTATGTCAGTGAATTTTTTGTTTTTGTTGCCTATCTGATGTTGTATTTTCCTACAGTGGTATCAGAGTCACGTCAATTAACTATTCTTTAGGATAATCAATAATATCATATTTTTGGTTTCATCGAGTTTAGTTATTACATGCGATGAAAATATTTAAACAGGTTGATCTGTACGTCCAACTAATCACCACATAAGAACCCAAACTAATATATATATATGCAATTTACACACGTCACCCTAAAAGTGAGTTTTGATGGTGTATGTATAGGATGGTTATGGCTAATAACCCCTATTATTTGTGCATGGTTGTGTGGTTGGTTAATCCTATTTATCCCAGTCTGTGAACTGAACCTCTCTCTTATCCTACCAATGTAAAAGTATTATTCTCTTCTACCTTTGCTCCACTCAAATGTAACTCGAGGTTTCTCCATGATTATGTAAAAGTAGGATAGTTTACTTTCTTATTTGGATGAAGAAGAAAGACACCAACTGACCGCACATAGGAGTTGAGCCAACCGGATGGAGGGTTGACCGGTTGATGGGGATGAGACAATCGGATGGCGAGCCGACCAAGATCCTGAAGGATAGACGATACGACTATTTAGAGGAGCCAAGTGATCCAGTATAGGACAACTAACTGGTCGTTTAGAGGAGCTAGATGATTAGCTGGAGGTGACCAACCAACCTCCAGGAGGCGAGTCGGCCGATTTAAAGGTTGAACCAGTCAACCCAGATTGGCAAGCACAGATCTTCATCAATAATAGGTTTCTACATGTGATGTGGACCTAGGTTGTGGTAATTCCTTGTGGTTGCAAGGAATGACATTACGCTATCCATAACCATCACTTTCATTTATTGCATGTTTTAGTTGTAGGCTATATCATGTACAAGATACGTACTATATATGTGTTGATTGGTTAATGTATATATAATTATACAAACTCCCTCTGTTAAAATATGAAGTTTTATATGCTTTCCATAAGTAACACACATAAAAAGCTTGATCGACTAACCATGGGAACGCTCTAGCATGGTGCACTATATATCTCGTGGAAGTATGATGGCAGATATGTGGGTCTGCCCTAGTAGGGTGCATAGTCTATCGTGTGGGCTTATGGGTCAGGCTTAACTAGGTGATCTTAATTGGATTAAGCACCTAGATGCATGCAGATGATTATGGCAAGCAGTTGTTCATTTCATCTATCCAAGAGTTGCATGTGATTTAATTGGCAAAGATTGTCTACCTGATAGAATCAAATTGTGGGTGATAGCCCTAGCTGGCTCATAATTTTGATGAAATTGGGATCTTGGCCCACTAGAATATTGTAAGCTACAATATTCTAAATTGATATTCAGGGATATCAATTTGAATAAAATAGTGGGAGCGATAGTTAATTGAATACCTAATTAATATATACTTTTCAAATCAAATCAATTCAAAAATTGGTTTTTGACAAATGCAAATTTTCTCTTGTAGAATCAAATGGATAACATTCAATCATCCAATTGGACCAATTAAATGAGATTCATTTTCATAACTAGTGTAGGGCCTTGAGAAGTGTTTTGCATGTTTCTTAAACACCAATGCCAGTGTCCACTACAAATTTTCCTAAGACTAACATGGATGCTTCTTTGAAGCATGCCAATGATTTTGTGAACATCAAGAACCTTATGTTGGGTTGTATGAACTATGAGTTGCATAAACAGTGTGATAAGAATGAAAGGTATAATATCTCTAAGGTGCTATTTGAGTGTAAACTGATAGAGGGGTGTCCAGTAGAGCCGCATGTGCTCAATATGATTGGGCATATGAAACATCTTGAGAGATAGGGATTTTCATTAAGCCAAGAGTTGGCCACGTATATGAATTTGCAATTGTTGCCTAAATCATATATCCAGTTTATCGAGTGTTATCACTTGAGTAACATGGTTAGATTGTTGTTAGATTTGCTTGAAATTTTGATAAGTATCGAAGTACAAATGAAGTTGGACAAATCTGTGATGGTGATCAGCGGAGTTGAGTCCAAGGACAAAGGCAAAGCCAAGAAGCATTATGTGGCTAAGCTGAAGTTCCTTCTACACTCAAAATAAGGATAAGGATAAGGTAACCAAGGAAGATGAAGCAAGGGATTGAGATCTCTAGTTTCAGTATATACATTATTGAGGTTAACTTTACTACTTCCTCATCATGGATACTAGATACCAGATGTGGATCACACATTTATTCAAATGTGAAAGATCTAAAAAGAAGTAGACCTTTAGAGAAAGGTGAGGTAAAACTGCAAGTTGTAAATGGTGCAAGAGTTGCGGCCAGCACAGTTGGAACCTATGAGTTATCTCTACCAAGTGGGCTTGTAATAGACACTACTACAGAAAAGGCCTTTGGCGTCAGTCTTTTAACCCCATTTGGCGTCGGTTTCCGACCGACGCCTATGTGGGCGCCGCTAAAGGTCGAACACTTCGGCGTCAGTTTTTTAACCGACGCCTATTTAACCTATAGGCGTCGGTCTTTTAGTAGATAACCGATGCCAAAAGGGTTCGCGCCACAGAAAACGGCGTCATCTAGGCCACTTTCTGTGTCGGTGATTTACTAAAAGACCGACGCCTATATTCCATGTAGCGTCAGTCTTTTAGTAGATAACCGACGCATAAAGTGTCCTAGATGACGCCGTTTTCTGTGGCGCGAACCCTTTTGGCGTCGGTTATATACCAAAAGACTGACGCATGGCTGTTTAAATAGGAGTCGGTTCGATACGAATATCCGACGCCATTTCCAGGACTGCTTTGGCCACATCAGGCGTCGGTTATCTATAAATAACCGATGTTGTAGGTCTTTGCTGACGGTTTTCTATAAATAACCAACGCCTATTTCTATTTTTTTTTTCATATCAGTTTGCAGGCCTGCTGTGGCTGGTCAGCAGGATGAGAACCTGTAGTTCAGTTTTCTGAACTGTAGGTTTACGACATCCATTGATATCAGCCTACAAACAGGCCGCAAACCTACAAAAGTCACAAGGAAAATTTCACACAAGTACATACATTCAGACATCAATTCAATTCTCACATTCACACATATAGAAACATTCAAATACATGTATTAACATTTAGAAATATTCATTTACAAAGTATCATTCATTATCGCTATCAACATCCCAATTATATCTTACAGTTGCCACTGCTTGTATGGCTTTTGCCCATTCTTCTCTTACTTCATTTAATGCTTTCATCGTATATGGAGCGTGTATATTTTTTAAGCGTTTACCTATAGTGTGGTCAGTTTTAAACACCTGCAAAGAGAATGATGTATATATAAGTAATAATATAAAAATAAGATTGATATATTTCATACTAACTAATGAGACTATATATAATACCTCATGTATGCTATCGATGTCCAATGCGGCATGTTTGATAATCATCTGCATAAATCACATCACATAGTATGCGCATGCCCAGCCATTGTCTTGTGTAGCACACTATAAATTGAAACATACAAAATAATACAACTAAGCACAATTCACATCAATGATATATACATTGGAGTCGGGGAGTCGGGAACTTACTTGTACGTTCTCCCAATTTATTGGCTGGTTCTTTTTCCTTGGGACCTTTCCTCCAGCCTTTTTGAATGCATCTAAACCCCTACATGTTAATATAACACAGTAAATTGCATAAGTAAATAGTAATGTAATAAAAGATGTTAACGGATATAAAAATGAAATATTTCTCACCAGAATAATGGCATTCTCATTACGTGTCCAATTTTAGGGTTCAATGTACTCCCCGCAAGATTTAGATAATAAACAGTGAATGTCCCAGGGACAATAACTAGTCATTCCCAATGTCTACCGCTAGAGGTAAGAAGTTAACAATTAATAACTCAAAATGCAAAATAAAAATGGAATTTTCTTAAGTCCAAATTATAAATAAAGTAAACTTACTTGACATTGAATGGAGCTATTATTATCGTCTTCTTTTGCTGACCAAAAATTGTAAAAGCATCTATACAGTATTGTTGAACATTATCAGGGTCTTTAGCTACCAAACTAATCAATGATGGAATCAAAAATCCCACATGATCAAATGCAAATTGTTTGCAATGATCTTCGACTAAGTAGCTGCAAAACATATAGGCGTATGCATTAATATATAAGAAACCAGATCATCGGATCTTACACAAGGTATATGGATGTATAAACAAGATCTCACCTTATCCATGTCTCTATCATTGATGTATTCAGCCAATCATACATAAACAACTCAATAATATCTTGTATAAATAAAGAGCTATCGTATGATTGACCTGCATAATCTGCATCCAAAGAAATAATTATAGGGCAATGTATATTATGTGCCCGTAGCTAACATGCCATTCCCCTACAAGCAGGACCTAACGGGTATGTTAGGTCAGTTGGAACCCAATCGGGTAATGCGGGAAGTGGAGGTGGAGGCCTAGGTGCTCTTGGTGTCTTCTTTTTAACCTGTACATATAATTTCATATCAGTTGACATCATATATACACATTAACAGTCTAAATCAATGTAAATTTATCTTACAATTTCAGTCGTGTAGACGACATCTGCTTTGGGCCACAATATGACCCCACCTTCTGCCTCACCAAGTGTATCAATATCTGGGTGGGCATATGGCAACGCAACTTCCCTCCAATCGGGTAACACACGTATCGAGCTCACACGAACGTAGCCCTGTGGCATTGGAGTCCCGTGAAACATTGCCCCAGGAAGGGACGGGTAAGCCTGTGTCTCTGCAACAACGTAGTCTTGCATTCTTAAGCGGCATGGCTTCAATGCCTACAAATTTACATAAATAATATTATACATATATACATATCATCTTGAAAACATATCATCTTGAAAAGACTAGCTACAATGTCATAAACAATACTTACAGCAGACGTGCTAGGCGATGGGTCTCCAGGATTACTCGCAGTCTGTGCATCAGGAGAAGAGTGGGTCACCATAGGCGTATTGGAAGCCTGAGATGCCTGCCACCGCAGCAATTCTTCCTTGACCTTCTCAGCAACTACATCGTTGACCTTCTTAGCAACTAAATCCTCAACTCTCTTATTCTCCTATACATGGATAAAAGAAACATTAGCTTCTTATTAATGAATTTCCTTTTGCAGTAACATTCTAAAAAAAGAATAGGTTACCTCTTCTTGAGAAAGTCTCGCTCTGGGTTTGCGCTGGGATGGCCCAAAGAATGCTTTGATGCCAACACCAGCGCCGGCACCTCTAACACGTCCAGGATGCTCTGGGTTACCCAGAGCAACTGTCAATTCATCCCTTGTGCCCTGAGGGATGAACGTTCCTTGTTTCCTCTGCTCGTACAGCTCCCGCTAATCACCATAAACAGAAATTGGTAAGTTAACACCACAAATAATCAATATTCAAACGATTTCTCTAAGAGTTGTATTTTACCATTTTTTAAGCCGCCTCAGCAGTTACAGGCTTCTTTATTTCACCCTTCTTGTTTTGCCTGCCAGCTATCCAAATATCATGGCGAGGCATGGGTGTGGCAGACTCCTGAGTAGGAGCAGACTCCTGAGCAGACTGCTGAGTAGCCGCAGACTCCACCTGTAGTCTTTTGCGAACGCTTGCATAGCCTTTTGGACCCATAGTGTGGTCATGCACATTCAGTGCATGCCTTGCTTTTTGTGCGTCACTGAGGGCCTAGTTAGTATGCACATTAATGATTTGGTTAGTAGCACTAAATGTTAATCTTGAATAGGTGAATACAATGTATATTAATTAAATTGGGAGTGACGTCTAATACCTTGAATTCTTCAGATTTTCTTGAAGCAACAAAATTGTCCCAATCTTCTTTGTCCAAGAAGTTCCATTGTTCAAGGGCTGACTTCTTCTTCTTATCACCCTCTTTTATGTATTCTCTGTTCAGATTCGTCCTATAATTCCTAAGCATCTTTCCAGCGCGTTGCATCACATTTTTACGATGCAACTTCTCATCCAATGCAAACAGATTCTGTAAAATAGAAATGTTATTAACTAGTATCCAAAATAGAATTGCAAATAATAGAATTTGTAATCTACAAAATAGAATTGCAAATAATAATAACTCACGCATAAATCCTTCCATATCAAGTCTTTTTTCCCTTGAGGAACTTTATGCCAATTATCATACTTAACACCACAATAGCTCCGAGTGGTACACCCAAGATAGTTTACAAAATTATTGCGGTTCACTCCAATTGGATTTCCTCCATTATCAAACTCCACCACCAATTTGGATCCACTACCACTTAGCGCTAATAACTTCTTCAACAGAGTGATGCCCCTTTTCTTGTTAAGTATTTGGTGATGCGCATCAAGTTGCTCCAGTGCTTCAGTGGGTACAGGTGCATCATCAACCTAAAATTTGACAAAAATAAACACACTAAATTATCCCAATATATAAATATAGGATATATGACATAACTAGAAGATAATGAATTTTATAGAAATACAGGATATGTTTTTAGAACTTACATTAGTATCCTCGCCATGCTCGTCATGGACAGCATGCTCATCATGGACTTCATGCTCATCATGGACATCATGCTCATCATGGTCAGCCATCTGAAAATGTCATTTAAAAGGCAAACATTTAGCATTTGTATTAACTAGAAAAAGGCAAACATTTAGCATTTGTATTAACTAGAAAAAGGCAAACATTTAGCATTTTTATAAACATACATGTCTCTAAAATTGTGATCTTTTATCAATTAATAATCCTTCATTGTGATCTTCGCGCACATATAAGTCATCATTAGCTTCAATATTTTGTGGAGTGGGCAACCCAACTGAGAATGGACTGGAGTCATCATACTTATCATAGTACTCTTCTTCATCTATAGGATCTTCAATGAACTGTCTTTTACTATGAAGAACAACTGACCATTTATCATTCGCAGGATCATCGATATAGAATATTTGTTTCGCCTGTGATGCCAATATGAATGGTTCACCCTTCTCGCCAATCTTTTCAAAGTTAACCAAAGTGAAACCCAATTCATCCACTATAACTCCTTTGGTGTTATCAACCCAATTACATTTAAAGAGCGGAATTTTGAAATATATGTAGTCAAACTCCCAAATGTCCTCAATGACACCGTAATATGACATTTTAGGTTCACGTGGACTCTTATCCTTTGCACTTGCAAAGTACATAGTCGACGCTTGAAGAGTGACCCCACTATTTTGGACGACACTCTTATCATCTTGGCGCTTTGTGTAATATGTGAATCCATTAATGTCAAACCCTTCATAAGACATAACATTCGGTTTTGGTTTAAAGGCGAGGCATTTGATAGTTTCTGTAATATCATTTGGTGTTTGAGATAGTTGATGTAAGACTTTATATTCAAACCACTTAGTAAAAGTCTTATTATGCTCTCTAGCAAGCCACATTGAACTTGCTCGAGGATGTTGTCTCTTTATTAAATTGGTATGTTCCTCGATATAAACACTCACTTCGTCCATATTGTGTAAAATATACAAGTGAGCTTGTTCCAACTGCTCACGGCTGATTACTTTCACCCGTGATCCCAAAATTCCTTTGCCCTCCTCAATATTATTGTCATTATCAGGAGTGTCATTACCAATGAGAAAGTCATTGCAAAAATCCATAACCTCTCTCACCACATAACCTTCAATAATACTCCCTTCAGGCCGATAACGGTTTCGAACATCACCTTTAAAAATGCTCATGTATCGTTCAAAGGGATACATCCAATGCAAGAAAACTGGTCCCAACATTTTCACTTCCCTAGTCAAGTGGACAACAAGATGTACCATGATATCAAAGAACGAAGGAAGGAAATACATCTCAAGCTGACATAGGGTAACAACCACTTCTCTTTGCAAATTATCGAGAGTATCAGGGTCAATAACTTTGCTGCATAGACTGTTGAAAAAGAAACAAAGTCTGGTAATTGCAAACCTTACATGCTTCGGCAATATAGATCGAATTGCCACGAGCAATATTTGTTGCATTAGAGTGTGACAATCATGAGATTTAAGACCTATCAACTTCAGATCTTTCATTGATACCAATCTACGGATGTTGGATGAGTAACCATGTGGCACCTTAACATTTACCAAGCATTCACAAAAAGTTTTCTTCTCCTTTCTAGACAACGTGTAACAAGCGGGAGGTAAGTATGTTCTTTTATTACCCATTTCACGTAATTCTATTAATTCTGACCTTATTCCCATTTCACATAGGTCCAGTCTGGATTTTATCCCATCTTTAGTCTTACCTGGTATATTTAATAGAGTACCAATGATGCTGTCACAGACATTTTTCTCAACGTGCATTACATCGATACAATGCCTGACTGTCAAAGAACTCCAATAAGGAAGATCCCAAAATATTGACTTCTTCTTGAATGAAGAATTGTCACTCCGTGTGGCCATACTACATTGTGATTTCTTACCAAATTCATTGACAATGTCTTTTACTCTTTCATAAACAACATCCCCTGGTATAGGTTTAGGTGCACTCCGTTCATCATTCCATCCATTGAATGCTTTGCGCTTCCTACGATACGGATGGAATTTTGAAAGAAACCTTCGATGACCAAGATATACAGTCTTGCCGCCATGTTTTAGTCTTATTGAATCAGTGTTTTCTTCACATATAGGGCACGCTTTAGCTCCTTTGATGCTATATCCAGACAAATTCCCATATGCTGGAAAGTCATTAATAGTGCAAAACAACATAGCGTGCAAACGAAATGTCTCTCTTGCTGAAGCATCATAGGTCATCACACCTTCAGCCCAAAGTTTCTTTAAGTCATCAATCAAAGGTTCAAGATAAACATCGATATCATTTCCGGGTTGTTTAGGGCCCGATATCAACAATGACAACATAACGTACTTATTTTTCATACACATCTAGGGAGGAAGATTGTATATAACAAGCATGACTGGCCAAGTGCTATGTTGGCTGCTCAATGTCCCGTACGGATTCATCCCATCTGTACAAAGCCCAAGTCTTAGATTCCTATCTTCTTCACCAAATTTGGGGTACAATAGATCAATCTTCTTCCACTGTGGGGAATCAGACGCATGTCGCAGGATCCCATCATTATTTTTCTTAACATCTGCATGCCACCTCAAATTCTTCGCATCTTTCGGATTTGCAAACAAGCGTTGAAACCGTGATATTATAGGTAGATACCACAACACCTTGGCAGGAGAACCAGTTTTGGACTCCCCCGAAGTCATCAATTTATATCGTGACGCACCACATTTTGGACAATCTTTCAAATCTACATAGTCCTTTTGAAATAATACACAATCATTCGTGCATGTGTGTATCTTCTTGGCCTCCATTCCCATTGGGCACAACATTTTCTTTACCTGGTATGTTGATATTGGCAGCTCGTTTCCTTCAGGAAGCATTTCTTTCAACAAAGTTAACAATGAAGTGAAGCTTTTGTCGCTCCATCTATTGTTAGCTTTCAACTTATACAATCTCAACACAGCGCTAAGCTTTGTAAACTTAGCACAACCTGTGTATAACGGTATCTCAGCATCATGCACAATGTTTCTAAAGATAGGAGGTGGATCGGTGTGCTCTACCCTACAACTATCCAGCATCGCATCAACGATGTCTGCTGGAACTGGTTCGTTCACATTTACGTTATCGGAGGCAATTTCTTCTTCCACCCAAGCACTGCTATCGACATCTACTGGTTTCGATTTTGAAATCTCTCCATGCCAGTGCCATTCTGTATAGCCTTGTACAATCCCATTGCACATGACATGACTTTTGATTTCCTCACCAGTGTTGACTTTCAAGTTGTTACCGCAATGCCTACATGGACAGTAGAACCTATCTGTAGGTTTTTTCCTATGTTCCTCGGCAAATCTAATAAACTGATCAAGACCAGATATAAACTCTGGGATGAAACGATTACGAATGGACATCCATGATCTATCCATTCTATGATCAGAGAAAACAAGTATATATTAGGAAACAAGTATATATTAGGAAAAGATTAGGGTATACACTTACATCCTAAGTGTATAATGTGATGTCATTCTTATATATAATAAATGTGTACCACCTATCCCATCCTTGAACACCTAATCTCACTAGTAAGTGTATAATGTGTATTGGGTTTTCAAGAAAATTTCGGCATCATTTCCTCGATGTTCTCTAAGTACATATGTACTTAGAGAACAAACGGGGAAATGCTACCGAAATTTTCTCGAAAACCCAATACACATTATACACTTACATCCTAAGTGAGATTAGGTGTTCAAGAACAGTCCCAAACTGGGGACTATCCAAGATTTGCTCCTAATGAGTCAATCTTGGACGGGTTTCTAGGCCAACAAACACATTTGATGTCATTCTTATATATAATAAATGTGTACCACCTATCCCATCCTTGAACACCTAATCTCACTAGTAAGTGTATAATGTGTATTGGGTTTTCAAGAAAATTTCGGCAGCATTTCCCCGCTGTTCTCTAAGTACATATGTACTTAGAGAACAAACGGGGAAATGCTACCGAAATTTTCTCAAAACCCAATACACATTATACACTTACATCCTAAGTGAGATTAGGTGTTCAAGAACAGTCCCAAACCGGGGACTATCCAAGATTTACTCCTAATGAGTCAATCTTGGACGGGTTTCTAGGCCAACAAACACATTTTATATCATTCTTATATATAATAAATGTGTACCACCTATCCCATCCTTGAACACCTAATCTCACTAGTAAGTGTATAATGTGTATTGGGTTTTCAAGAAAATTTCGGCAGCATTTCCTTGCTGTTCTCTAAGTACATATGTACTTCGAGAACAAACGGGGAAATGCTACCGAAATTTTCTCGAAAACCCAATACACATTATACACTTACATCCTAAGTGAGATTAGGTGTTCAAGAACAGTCCCAAACCGGGGACTATCCAAGATTTACTCCTAATGAGTCAATCTTGGACGGGTTTCTAGGCCAACAAATACATGTGTTGTCATTCTTATATATAATAAATGTCTATAAAGTACAGGAAACATGGTTAATCCTAATCAACAAAGCATTATTAAATAATAAATCAAGAAATCAATATACATCCTAAAGTGACACAAATCATATAATAACATTAAACGCTACTCAAGTCCTAATCTAGAGTTTAGGTTTCCTTATTATCCTGTTATCATTAGGGTTATTCTTGAACCCCCAATTCCTAAGTTCATTGATTTAATGACATAAAAAGATCTAGTTCATATTATGTTTAGCCATGATTATAAAACTATCATGTTATGATATTAGGACCACTTAAAGCAGATTAGGCACATTAAGCAAGCAGAGTAGGGAGCCAATTTCACGCAAGCAGATTAGGCAAGCAGATTAGGTCGGCACATAAAGAACCAATTTCGCGCCTGGGTAGGTCGGCAGGTACCTGGGCAAGCAGAGTAGGGCGAGGTTGAGCTGGTTGAGTACGTGGGCGGCGGCCGGCGAGCTCCAGAACCAGCGGCAGTGACTCCGACGAGCAGGGAGCGTCAGCAGCGGCAGGCAGGCAGGCGGCCAGGCGGCGGCAGGCAGGCAGCGGCCAGGCGGAGGAGAAGGAGAAGGGGGTGCGGCGGCGGAGGAGAAGGAGAAGGGGGCACCGGAGAAGGGGGAGCCGGAGTAGCAGTGGCGGCACGGCGGCGCTGTCGTGGAGAAGGAGCAGAGAGTCGGGCGACAGCAGAGAAGAAATCGCTCGCAATGAAACAGAAGAAAGGGGAAGAGTCGGGCGATCGAGGGTTATGAAGTTCCCAAATAGCGTCGGTTGTTTACAACAACCGACGCCTAAACATCTTTAGCGTCGGTTGTTTGCAACAACCGACGTCCAATTGGACGATATTTTCATGAAAATGTTTGGCGGGAACCACCTTCAGCGTCGGTTATACAAGGATACCCGACGCTGAAAGTGACATTTTCCGCGCTATTTTCATCGCACATAGGCGTCGGTTTTCTAGGTATATAACCGACGCTGACAATGACACTATTTTTTTTTATCGAAATATGGATTTCGCGGGCGACTTTAAGCGTCGGTTTTTTATAAACACCCGACGCTTAATACAAAGCGGTACCCGCGTCTGGCTGGTCTTCGAATATAGACGTCGGTTTGCTTAAACAACCGACGCCTTATATGTTAGGCGTCGGTTTTTCTTAATAACCGACGCCCAGAAAAGTGACACTGAATGCTATTTCTGTAGTAGTGAGAGTAAGAGAAATGCTATTACGTACATGCCATTAATAATAACATCATATATGTATCTTATTTGGACAAGAATGGATTTGAAATTCTTATAAAGAATGGAAGATGTTCTCTTAGTAAAGATGGGATCTTTTATGGAAGTGCCCCAATGTCTTATAGTCTATACTTGATAGATCTAGAGACAAGTGTATATAATGTGAATAGCATAAGTCAAGAACTCAATGAAAGAAACCAAACATACCTTTGGTGTTGTCGTCTAGGGCACATAAATGAGAATTGCATATCTAGACTCCATAAAGATGGTTATCTAGACTCTTTTGATTTTGAATCAATAGAGACATGTGAATCTTGTTTGTTGGGTAAGGTGACTGACACGATTTTACCATGCGTAGAATGCAAGTACACGCGTCAATGTAGTATAGGCCCTTGTGAGGCCCGAGTCGAACTCAGGGACACTAAATTATCGGTAGACTATTACTAACTGGTTGCGATCAGCTAAACCGATTAAAAGAGTTTGAAAGTTGTTGTAAAAATAAAAGAAAATGAAATAAAACAAAACAATTGATTAAGGGTTTAGTTTAATCAATTCAAGTGGAGATCTTTAGGATTGTGGTTTCACTGTGGGTTTTCATTGTATCGATTTCCATATAATAATTCAGATTCATCTCTCAATCTGGATAGTGGCCTGTAGTCAGAATTGCCCACTGTCGTGGTGCAATTCACTACCTATGCCAAGGTCGGTTCCACCATCATAGTAACCTATACCCTAAACTAGGTGCATTATAATTGACCTCTAGGTTTCCACCATTAACCTTACATCACCTTCATCAAGGGATTTGTTAATTAATGTGAATTTCGTCTCTTTTCAACCATTAATTCTTCTTTCAAAGTAATTAAAGGCATTAGATTATCATTATGGTGATCAAGCATAACAATATAATTGAGAAAATGAAATCCTACCACGGATTTAAGAGATAAATTATGAATTACTATGATAAAAATGTCATACAATGCTTCCCCGGGCTACTCCCGGTCCTAAAGACAAAGAGGATTAGCCCTGCATGTTCATCTCAGAGCAAAACATGGTTGAGAAAAGGGGAAACATGGAGAAAAATGTGAATAAGCAATGAAACCCCAGAATGGAGAAGATCCAAGCATTCCTTGGCGTAGAATGCACGATCTATAGCCTTTTGGCGGTGGAAAACGTCTTTTTCGGCTTCCGGAATGGTCGGGGCGTGCTTCTGGACTCCATTCTTCTCTCCACACCTTCTTGGGATGTGTGCAACGGCTAATGACATGATTCCTTCCTCTTGGCCGCCGTCATTAGGTATAATCACCGAGTTAGGTTGCAAAAATATCACAACCGTCGGATTTGGATCGATCTAAAGCAAACTATGATCTGACGGTGTCGATACCATCGACGCGGTTCGATGGTATCGACTCTGCGTGATATCAGCAAGTCTTCTTTTCTTTTCGTCGTTGCGCCTGATGCCGACTCGATACCATCGACGTGGGTCGATGGTATCGACACCCTTAGGTGTTATTTTTATCCCTTTTCCGTCGTTGAAACTCCACATGTCGATAGTATCGACTGCTGGGTCGATAGTATCGACTGTCTGCTCGCCAGCAACCTGATGGTAGGTCGCTACCATCAACTTCCATGTCGATCATATCAACTATGTGATACTCCTTACGGATGGCTGCCTGTGGCTGTGTCGATAGTATCGAAAGCCGTCGATGGTATCGACAGTTGTAGATATGTGTTTTTCCTGAAATTGCAAAATAAAACCACATAAGCCGAGATAAAACCTATCATTGTAATCATTTATACTCAAAACAATACAATAAGGGAAATTTGACACTAAGAAGGGTCATAGACTAAAGTAAATGAATTATGCAAGATTAACAACCAAAATGACCAATAAATGCATTAAACACAAGTAAAACAAGTCTATAAATGTGACTCAAAATCATCGCATCAAACTCCCCTAAGCTTGAACATTGCTCGCCCTCGAGCAACTAAACTTTAGAATAAAATTGTGAGGGTCAACTAAAGAACAGATTATCACGAAATACATCACCATATGATCCCCGCCAGACATTCACATTTCGGCTCTCACTAACCACGGAATGATAATTACCCTAAAGGCGACAATAGTCATCCATAAAAGATATCTACCTCAAAATTGATGAACACTATCATATAAGGCAGTTAACATGATAAAATTCTCCGGTTCAGACTCAGTGCATCTTGTGATCTCCTATTCTACGTTGCTCGCCCTAACTACCATCTACATGGAAGCAGCTCTCCTGGTATTAACGAGTGGGGAGAAAATCACGGTGGCCTACCAAATCGAGCAACAGGTGGATGGAATGGGTGGCTAGTGGAAGAAATGGAGCATTATACAGTTTCAATATGCACAAAGCAAAAATGACCTAAATGATACATATGCAAGTGAAAAATGCCCTAATGCCTACATTTGGATGGAATGATGCATGCACTATCATCCCATCTCAAGGTGAGATGGAATATCTAAGAGAACTACATCATGTACTTATTCTTCTTAAAATGCAGGTGAGACTATGTTCCTTTCTCCCTCTCAATCCTACTTACTTCCCAATTCTTTTCTCTTTTTTTTTCTTTTTCTTTTTTTCAAAACTTTTTTTTTTATTTTTTTCTTCAAGCCCTTATTTTCATAACTGACAATGAATTGTTTGTCGGGCTCACTTATTGTTGCATAACTTATACATTTGAAGCATTCAGAAGGTATGGAACAAGTTAATCACCCTTAATGTTTCAGAAGACATAAGATGCATGATGTACTATATGCACAAAAATGTGAATGCAGCTATTAAATGATAGTTATGCAACTAAATGGCATGCACTCAAGGATAATGTGCATGTATAACTAATCTATTTTTTATTTTCATGCAGAAATATGTAAAAATAATTGTAATGCAAGACCTATCTACATGAAATGCAATCAAAGAGATGAAAATTGTAATGTACTTCCAATTCTTAAGGTGGAGTATGAAAACAATGGGGTGGATAGATCACAAGACTAATTGACTGAACCTTTGGAAATTATTATGTGTCCCTCCTTACTGACCTGTGTAGCAATTAAGAGGTTTCTCTCTCTTATTTCAAATTAAAGTCTCATTATCATTTGATCAGTTTAGGCTCAAACAACCAATTCCATCCACTTTTCATGAATCCTATGCATGTACAGTTGTGATTTCCTATTTTAGAGTTGACTAACCCAACCATTTCCTTAAGTTATGTGCTCAAAGTTGAACAACACAAGCTTGCAAAACACTAAAAATTTTAAATTTGCCCCTAATTTCCATGTACAAGCAACGAGATGACATAAGACTTTAGACATCCACAATTGCACTAGATAGAGTGTGGATCCGACAAACAAACTAAGAACTAAGAAAAACAAATGACACAAGACAAAACAATAAAAACTAAAAACTAAAGGATAGAGTTGTTCCAACTCCCCCCCCCCAAGCTTGAATTCGACTATGGCCTCATAGTCAAAAACAACCTTAAAAGGTGGAGCAGTGTTACCAATCATTCTTCAGGAGGAGGCAGGTACTGCGGAGCTGTGGGGTCCCAAGATGGGTACTGCCCTTGAAAGCTCAGATCATACTGGGGCATGGGATGAGGTTGTGGATACCCCCCGAAATAATTCTGGCTCCAGTAATGATCGTAGAAGGGTTGCTA
The DNA here is from genome assembly GCA_963693085.1 of Alisma plantago-aquatica. NCBI lineage: Eukaryota > Viridiplantae > Streptophyta > Magnoliopsida > Alismatales > Alismataceae > Alisma > Alisma plantago-aquatica. Next base: position 718,890,569 of record OY856413.1, read on the forward strand.
CTGCATCTCCATCCTATGCAACCTGTCATGGATGTGCTATTAGTTGTCGAGGAGGAGACGCTCATTCTCGAAAATAGCCCTCTGGTTATCTAGCAGCCGGTTTGTTATATCCTGAATACTAGCGTACGAAGTTGTATGTTGCAGTTAGGTTTGTTGGATCTCTTACATCATTGTATACATCCCTTGCATGGAGTATACATCCTCGCCTTTCTGTGAGGGATGTGGTGGTGGAGGCTGCGAAGAAGAAGATGCACCCAGATGCATGTGGGGATGCTTCTGGGGTGTTACTCGTGCCCGAAGAGGAGTGAAAGCCTCCTCTTCCTCTTCATGCTCGTCACCGTCATTGTCCTTGTCATCATTGCCACTATCTTCATCGGAGTCGTTGATGGCAATGACAGGCCATCGAAAATGTTGAGCACCCTTAATGTGGAAGACGGGGTCGGGAAGTGCACACTCTTGATAAGCGTGATTAACATGGCAATGTGCATATGCCAAGCCATCACGAAGCAGGATGAGGTTGGAGTGGTGCAGATGTTGGAGGTTGACCTTGATCCTGTTAGAGAGGGGAGTAAGCTAGGAGAAATCTAACCCAAGGTAGAGGGCCAGCGGTGTGATGAGCCCTCCAAAGTGGATTGGAGCCTTCCGCGTACTTCTCCTCACGGCCAACACACGCGTCAAAAAGAATGCGCCCCAATTGCACTCCTCGCGCTTTAGCAATTTGTACAGGAAGAACAAATCCGTCTCTTGAAACTTGCTGAGAGACAGGTCGCCGCGAGTGAACAACGTGGTGTAGAGTATACGGTGAAGAATCCGCACAAACGGATGCTCGAAGTCGGCTACTGCGGCATTGTGGTAGCTCACGGATTTGCCCGGAGGCGCAGTCACCAACTAGGCAAAGATGGCGTCGTAGTCCGTCCTGTTGTCTGGCCGCCGGTGCTGGTAGTCATCATGATACCAGTTATAAACTGAATTAAACTGGGCGAGAGTGAGGGTGTAGTTGTTGTTGTAGAGTTTGAACGACACCCGCCCTTTTCTCCATTCTCTGTCGGTGGTGATCAAGTCGTTGGGCACCACATTGATGTCTAATGATGCCATGAACTCCGCCACGAGTTCCTTGTAAGTCGGCCACTCGCCGAAGAAAGGCTGGCCGTCGGCGTGGTACTCCAACTCGTCGGGCCGCCTGGTGGTGTGTCTCGCCTGTCCCTTCAAGACGTAGGTGAGGTTGGCCTCGAACCCCAGATCACGGATCATTGTCCGGTCAACATAGCGTGTGGGCTCAATCTTTCTCTTCATAAGTTCCTCATAGACCTTCCGAACCTCTGTAGAAGGATGGAAAGTCCTCGGATGAGGAATAGATGCAATAGGCAGAGGGATGAACTCGGGGATTTCCATAGGATCCGCCCGTGAAGAGGATGCACCGTCTGTACGCACCATCTTTTCCGAGAAAGAAGGAATAGAATATGGAGCTTGGTGAAGGTCGGAGAAGACAATCTCCGCTCAGTGAAGGCTCGGGGAAGATCGCGCTCCTTGGATGCTCGTAGTCGGGCTTAGTTCGCACACAAGATGCACGGCACAAGTGGAGGAGAAAGACTCTAAAGGTGTGATGTCATATGACAACAATCCCTCCCTTTTATAGCTGAGGTCATCGCTGCTGTGCACCCGTCGACACCATCGACGCGGGTCGATGGTATCGACACCTGTAGCACAATCCAGTCTTCCACTAGTATCGACGGTTGTCGATAGCCCGATGTGGAGGCTCAGATTGATGATGTGTCGATACCATCGACGTGGGTCAATGGTATCGACTCGTCCCACGGATCGACTCTCTTGATGCAACGATCACCGTTGATTTCCTCTCACAGATCAGTGACGTGTCGCATCGATACCATCGACGCAAGTCGATAGTATCGACTCTGCTTAGGGCAAACACCCTCGCGAGGCCCGATCGCCGCTTTCTGTATGTAACTGGGTCGATACCATCGACAGGCCCGTCGATGGTATCGACTTCACTGAGACAAATTTCGTCTGAATATCTCTAGAGATCTCACGAGTATCGACATCTATGTCAATAATATCGACCTCGTTATGGCGAGCAACCTGATGGTAAGTCGATACCATTGATGAGGCCATCGATATTATCGACTCAGAGATATCTTTGCAGCCGCCTAACTGTTCTCATCTCGATACCATCGACACAAGGGTCGATGGTATTGACCCTGCCTCAGTCCTGCACATCGAACAAACGATCAAGGTATCATTTTTACACTAAAAACAAAATCAAATCAAATGAACTTACAAATGTGAAAGAAACTAAATGAAACTACCAATGGATGGGTTGCCTCCCAACAAGCACCCTTATTTAACGTCTTAGGCTAGGCGACATCAAGCTTCATCAACTTGGAGCTTTAGCGACTGTGCCCAGGGGATCATGTGGTGGTTTGAACTCAACTTGATCCTGGCCAATCCCCATTGTCAAAGTACCTCCCCCAATGGCAGTGACAACATCGTCTGTTGCTTGAAACGGCCTACCCAATAGCATCTTGCAACTTTTAAGCTGTGGCATGTCCATGACGATGAAATCCACCGGAAAGATAAACCTGTCTACTTTGACAAGCACATCCTCACACACTCCGTATGGATTCACAATGGACACATCCGCCAACTCAATAGTTGTCGTTGATTTCTTTATTTTCTTCAACCCAAGCTTTTGAAATGTGGACATTGGCATAAGATTAATGTTGGCGCCTAAATCACACTATGCTTGTGGAAAATGTTGACCACCTATAGAACATGGAATGTAGAAGCCTCCTGGGTCTTTCCTCTTATGTGGTAAACTCCCATGGATAATTGAGCTCACCATCTCATTCACCCAAAAAACATCTGTGTCTTTGATCCGCCTCTTCTTAGTGATGATTTCCTTGATAAACTTCTCGTATGATGGAATCTGCTGTATCATTTCCACTAACAGAATGTTGATATGGAGTTTTCTGAACATCTCCAAGAACTTCCTATAATGTCGATGCTCTTTCTTCGACCTTGGGCTGTCCGGAAAAGACACAACTGCCTCATCTAAATGCTTATGAGGTGGCACATATGGGCTTTTTGGGGTCTCCTCTCCTAAGCTTGCTTCAATGTCACCTTCTGGCGTAGACTTTGACACATTGTTTTCAACAGTTGTATTTTGTGACGGCACTTCTCTCTCAGTGACTGTAGCTTCACCATGACGCATGACCTTCACCTACTTTTCTTGCCTAGGTGCGGGTGTGATGTGCTCTTGGCGAGTTTTTCTGAATGGACAATATATGCCTGGTAGTCCATAATGACTGCGAGGATATAGTATTTTTGGTGTAGCCTCCGTATCAAAAATCATTTTGCTTTTGTCCTGGACCTCTACCCCCATGGGATCTTCCTTAGTAATCACAGATATGTACTTTACTTGATGATGTGCTTGAACAACATCTGCATTCCCAGCCTGTCTTTGTTGGTTGGCATGCTTCATGGCCACCACTTCATTGGAAATTTGGGTCACAGTCGTCTCTAGTGCCCTCATCTGTGCTCCATGGCTTTGAAATGTTTGCCCAAATTTAGTCAAGATCTCTCCCTGAGACTGCAACTGCTTACTAAACATGCTCATCATCTCCTGATTTTGCTACACCACTTGACTAAGCAACACGGTGCTTTTATCTTCTGCTGTTGACTGTGGCTTTGCATTTGGATCTTGTAAGAAGTTGTTTGGGTGTTTCCATGAGAATTTTCTATCCTTCTTCCAAGCATAATCATTATTTCTATAGCCCTGTTGTTGCATAAATTTGACCTGGGATTCCTCCTTGGATTCTGCATCCTCTTTGGCAAGCAATTTCTTAGTTAGAAGGTCTAATTTATCATTCAGCTCCTTAATAGCCCTGGACTCACCTGCAACTTTGACTTGTTTTGGTGCATCCCTGTCACCCCAAGATTGCTTCTTTGCCATATTTTTCATAATCTCCCAACACCTAGTGCCAGTGTTGTTTAAGAAAAACCCAAATCCTGCGAAATCTAGATTGCTTCTATCATGCTCAGAAAGAGAAAAATAGAAAATCTTTACTTGTTTTTCCTTGTCCAAACCATGGTGTGGGCACCTCCTCAGCATAATCGGAAAACGGTCCCAGGTCTCGGAATAAGTCTCACCTACCTTCTGGCTGAAATTATGGATCTTTCGGACCAAATCATTGGTCTTCTTGGGCGGAAAGAACCTTTCAAAGAACACTTCAACCATGTGGTTCCATGATTCCACATATTCATTGTCGAGATTATGCAGCCATTCTCGTGCATTTCCCGCCAGAGAGCTGGGGAACAGCTTCAGATAAAGTGTCTCCTGTGGAAACCTGTCTATTTTGATCATGTCACAATTCTCCGTGAATTGTCTTATATGAGTCACCAGGTCTTTGTTTTTAAGCCCGTGAAATGCATTTGATTTTACCAAATTTATTAATGCATGATCAATCTTATAAGTCAGAATGTTGACTGCCTGCTTCTTTATTGGCCCCTTTGAAGCGGATGAGGAAGAAGCTTTTATCTTCTCCCATATCGTCTGTTCTTCTGCCATGGCTTCTTGTTCTGAGTCATAATCTATATCTTCCAGTTGGGGTTGAACGTTGTTCTCCTCGTCGTCAGGTCCCGGCAGTGGAACCTTTGGTGATTACTGCATGTAGTCAGTGCTACGCATCCTCACCATGCACCAGTACCTGTAAAATGGTAATTTTAGTTCAGTACCGTGCTAGACGATTACAAAATGTGAAAAATAAACTATGAATTTCAATAATGATTTCAGAATAATAAAAATAAAAAGTGGCCTAGAATGGCTGCTTGCAGCACTCGTAGTGCCGACAATTGTCGTGTCCCTGGAAACGGCGCTAAAAACTTGAAAGGATTTTACCGTGTGTAGAACGCAAGTGCACGCGTCAATGTAGTATAGGCCCTTGTGAGGCCCGAGTCAAACTCAGGGACACTAAATTATCGGTAGACTACTACTAACTGGTTACGATCAGCTAAACTGATTAAAAGAGTTTGAAAGTTGTTGTAAAAATAAAAGAAAATGAAATAAAACAAAACAATCGATTAAGGGTTTAGTTTAATCAATTCAAGTGGAGATCTTTAGGATTGCAGTTTCACTGCGGGTTTTCATTGTATGAATTTCCATATAATAATTCAGGTTCATCTCTCAATCTGGATAGTGGCCTGTAGTCATAATTGCCCACTGTCGTAGTACAATTCACTACCTATGTCTAGGTCAGTTCCACCGTCGTAGTAACCTATACCCTAAACTAGGTGCATTATAATCGACCTCTGGGCTTCCACCATTAACCTTACATCACCTTGTTCAAGGGATTTGTTAATTAATGTGAATTTCATCTCTTTTCAACCATTAATTCTTCTTTCAAAGTAATTAAAGGCATTAGATTATCATTATGGTGATCAAGCATAACAATATAATTGAGAAAACAAAATCATACCACGGATTTAAGAGATAAATTATGAATTACTATGATAAAAATGTCATATAATGCTTCCTCGGGCTACTCCCGGTCCTAAAGACAAAGGGGATTAGCTTCGCATGTTCATATTAGAGCAAAACATGGTTGAGAAAAGGGGAAACATGGAGAAAAATGCGAATAAGCAATAAAACCCCTGAATGGAGAATCCAAGCATTCCTTGGCGTAGAATGTGCGATCTACAGCCTTTCGGCGGTGGAAAACGTCTTCTTCGGCTTCCGGAATGGTTGGGGCGTGCTTCTGGGCTCCGTTCTTCTCTCCACACCTTCTCGGGGCGTGTGCAGTGGCTAATGATGTGATTCCTTCCTCTTGGCCGCCATCATTAGGTATAGTCACCGAGTTAGGTTGCAAAAATATCACAACCGTCAGATTTGGATCGATCTAAAGCAAACTCAGATCTGACGGTGTCGATACCATCGACGCGGGTCGATGGTATCGACTCTGCACAATATCGGCAAGTCTTCTTTTCTTTTCGTCGTTGTGCCTGATGCTGACTCGATACCATCGACGCGGGTCGATGGTATCGACACCCTTAGGCATCAGTTTTATCCCTTTTCCGTCGTTGAAACTCCACGTGTCCATAGTATCGACTGCTGGGTCGATAGTATCGATTGTATGCTCACCAGCAACCTGACGGTAGGTCGCTACCATCGACTTCCATGTCGATGGTATTGACTTTGTGCTACTCCTTGCGGTTGGCTGCCTGTGGCTGTGTCGATAGTATCAACAGCCGTCGATGGTATCGACATCTGCAGATATGCGTTTTTCCTAAAATTGCAAAATAAAACCACATAAGTCGAGATAAAACCTATCATGGTAATCATTTATACTCAAAACAATAAAATAAGGGAAATTTGACACTGAGAAGGGTCATAGACTAAAGTAAATGAATTATGCAAGATTAACCACCAAAATGACCAATAAATGCATAAAACACAAGTAAAACAAGTCTATAAATGCGACTCAAAATCATCGCATCAGTGACCAAGACTGGATTCATTGGAAACAGTGAGAGGGTTAGTGATCTATTAGGACTCATACTTACTGATGTATGTGGCCCTTTTAGAACAAATGTTAGAGGAGGGTATCACTACTTCATTACCTTCAGTGGTGATTTCAGTAGGTATGGTTATGTTTACTTGATGAAACATAAGTCAGAAACCCTTGAAAATTTTAGAAAGTTTATGAATGAAGTACAAAAATAGCTTGGCAAAAGTTTTAAGGCACTTCAATCTAATTGAGATGGAGAATACTTAATCCAAGAATTTGATGACCTTCTGAGAGCCTATGGTATTGTATCACAATGGACTCCACCTGTAACATGACAACATAATGGTGTCTTAGAAAGAAGGAATTGTACATTACTGGATATGGTGTGATCAATGATGAGTTTTGTTGATCTTCCAACTTCCTTCTGGGGTATGCTCTTGAAACTACCACATTTACACTAAATCGGGTACCATCTAAGTCGGTTCAAAAGATACCATATGAAATATGGCATGTGAAGCATCCCGATGTGTCTTTTATGAAGATTTGGGGATGTGAAGCTTAGGAAAATGTTTCCTAAAAAGCTTTTCCCTAGGTATGATAAATGTTATTTTGTTAGATATCCCAAATAGACAAGGGGATACTACTTATACCGCCCAACTGACAACAAAATAGTTGTTGCCAAAAATGTTGTATTCCTAGAAAAGGAATTTATTTCCAAAGGAATCAGTGGGAGAAAAGTGGAACATGAAGAGGTTCGAGACCAACAAGAGATCATTGAACCAATAGATGTATAAGAGGAACGAGATCACAAGTTTTGGTGGAATCTCAAATTCCTCAAGTAACACGGGAACCTCCTAGATCTAGTAGGACACACCTTGAACCTGAGAGATATGGATATCTTGTGACTCGGGAAGGCAGTGAATGGTCATGGATAATGAGCCAATATCCTATCAAGATGCTATTGAGGGACCAGAGTCTAAGAAATGGCTTGAGGCCATGAGATCTGAGATGAAATCCATGTATACCAAAAAAGTATGGACTTTGGTGGATCCACCTAAAGGGGTAAAACCCATAGGGTGGAAATGGGTCTTCAAGAAGAAGACCGACATAGATGGAAAAGTTCAAACCTATAAGGACAGATTGGTTGTAAAGGGTTTCAGACAATTTCAAGGTATTGACTATGATGAAACATTTTCTCTAGTAGTCATGGTTAAGTCCATTAGGATCATGCTTACTATTGTAGCTTATCATGACTATGAGATTTGGCAAATGGATATTAAAACCACATTCCTTAATGGGAATGTTGTTGAGGATGTGTGTATGACACAACATGAGGGTTTTATAAATCCAAAGTTTACAAATAAAGTATGTAAGCTACAAAGGTCAATCTATGGATTGAAGCAAGCATCTCGGAGCTAGAATCTTTATTTTAATGAGACAGTCAAAGAGTTTGTCTTTGTTCAAAATGATGATGATCCTTGTGTGTACAAGAAGGTTAGTGGGAACATGGCAGTGTTCCTCATATTGTATGTAGATGGCATACTATTGATGGGGAATGGCATCCCTACTTTACAAAAGGTAAAGACATGGCTTGAAATACATTTTCTATGAAGACTTGGTAGAAGCATCCTGCATCTTGGGGATAAAGATTTATATAGATAGATCCAGAAGGCTTCTTGGACTAAGTTAGAGCACATACATCAACAAAGTGTTGAAGCAATTCAGCATGGAGAACTCAAAGAGAGGAAACCTGCCAGCATTGCATTATGTGACCATCTCTAAAACTCGATGTCCCAGTTCTTGTGAAGAATAGGAGAACATGAGTATGATTCCATATCAATTGGATCCATCATGTATGTGATGTTCTACCCCTGTCCAGACGTCTAGTATGCCCTGAGTTTGATGAGCAAATATCAATCAGATGTAGATGATGCTCACTAGACAGCTGTGAAGAACATCCTTAAGTACTTGAGAAGGACTAAGGATCTGTTCTTGGTCTATGGGGGAGAGGAAGAGTTGGTGGTAAGAGGTTACACTAATGCAAGCTTCCAGACCGACAAAGATTAAAAAGATGACTACAAATTGCAATCAATATTTGTGTTTTGCCTAAACAATGGAGTTGTAAGTTGGAAGAATTCCAAGCAAGAAACAGTTGTCGATTCTACAACAGAGGCTGAGTATATTGATGCATCGAATGCAGCAAAGGAGTTTGTATGAATCAAGAAGTTCATTACAGAACTTGGGGTCGTTCCAAGCATCGGTGACGCAATCAAGCTATATTGTGACAACAATGGAGCTATTGCACAAGCTAAGGAATCCAGATCGTATCAGCACTCAAAGTATATACAAAGGTGGTATCATCTCATATGAGAGATTGTACAATGAGGAGATGTAAAGATTTATAAAGTACCAACTGAGAACAATGATGTTGATCCCTTGACAAAGGCACTTTCGCAGTAGAAGCATGATGGTCATGTTAGGCCACTCGGAATAAGATTTGTGGGTGATTGGGTCTAAGTGTAAGTGAGAATCTATTGGTATGTATGTCCAGAGAGCCAATCATGTGATGATTGTAATGACATACTTGTTAATAATTTGATAATTTATGCAACAAATTAACTGACTAAAATGTCAAATGGTCGGTTCAAGTGTTGAAAAAACTATTTGGAGTGTCATGCTGATTGTATTGTGCATTGGTTGGAATTCTACCTGACTCGGGCTGCGAGATGCACGTCTCACATGCACTAAATAGCCGTCTCAGATGTTCAATTTGATTGCATCTACGATTGGTTTTGACGTCATGACATACACTAATTAGAATTGAATTGCCGACATATGTACAAAACTGGAAAATTGGGAAATGATCGTCTCGCAGTGCGAGACGACCATCTCACGTGCCAGACGACCGTCTGGGTTTGCCAAACGGCTGTTTCGGCTGTCGTAGGCTGCGGAGTTTCTAAAATTGTTGTGAAAATTTGAGATCTTCCGGTCCCTTCTACTCCTGTACAGACTACAAACCCTGGTCCTAATCCCGCCTATAAAGAGAGGGATATTAGGGGCTTCCTAAAATATAACACAGAAAATTGAGAATCAATTACTCTCACAATTGTTGTTCTCTATGGTTGTGGTAATCGGGAGAGCCCAAATAAGTCCTACCTGACTAGGGAGGGATAGCTATGGGAGAGAAGCAAATGAGGGTCATTGTTGTGCGAGAGCAGGTTCGTGACTAGTACACCAACGGAAGGGACAACTCCTTGTTTGTTCTAGTAGGATGACAGAAATTCTAGCTGGTCCATCTGGATTTCTCTAGAGGCGAGGCAACTTTTTCCAGTCGCTAAGGAGGACGACATCAGCCAGCAGTCCATGACGAGTGAGGTTGTTGCAAACGACGACGTTCGAGTATTGTTCTTGAAAGAGCAGTCAGACGAGTCCCAATACAACCAGGAGTTCTACAGACACTGTCCAAGACAGAGTGTGCATCTACATTGATGAAGATTATCGTTGGACTTGCTTCAGGACCAAGTATGTCTTCGTCAAACTATCTTTTCTATTATATATTATTGACACGATCCGCTGGTTAATGAGAAATATATGTCAGTAAAAAAATGCCGTATTTTCCTACATTAGATGCTCTTCATTAATCCTACATGGAAGATTGCAAATAACCTCTCCTCTGTCTCTCATCTATTTGTAGCATATATTATTTAGGTCCATTGATATGTAAGGGAGAACGCTGGTAGGTCTGTCATTCGAGCTGTTGTACATAAGGTGTTCGTAAAAATGTTGTAAGCATGGCTTAATAAAATGCGTAAGTTCTGATTATTGTTCTCCCGGAAGAAGTCGGGATTACACCCACCAAACGAGGCAATAGTCAACGCAATGCAAGTTGCTCCTTCTCCTCTCATGGGATATGTAGCCCTGTGTGATGTGCGTTCAATTATCATTCCAGTTTTCCACGATGCATGTGTGTGCATACTCTCATCCATCCCATTCTCTCCCTTTCCGGTGTATATCATAAGCACTGTTCTTAAAGCTATTAGAGATGTTTATACGGTAACATCAGATCCAAGAGATGGAAGAACAAGTAGCGAAGAGGAATTATCTACAGCTGAATCCCACGGCAGCGGAAGTTCATTATGATGAAGAGATTTTTTATTACTCTTTCAGCTATGTCCAATCTTCCTTTGCTTCTTGTGTGACGTCAACTAGTAGTCTATCTGAAGCCGAGAGTATCCGTCTCATATTTACTTGTATATCTTAGTAATAAACGAGATTCATATAATAGGTGGTTGTGTATTACGCAACATAAATCCATGTGCATAAAAATGTTAAGATGTTAGCCGATAATACATTTGAAGATTGCTCTCTGGCTGTGAGCTATTTTTGGTGTTAAATACTTACATTTTGTGCAATATAGTTATTTTTGGTGTCAAATACTTATATTTTGTTCAATATGATTACTTTTCATATTAAATAATTATTTTATATAAAATTTAGATTTTGTGCAATGTAGTTACTTTTAGTGACAAACAGTTATATTTTGTGCAATATAGTTACTTTTCGTTCAGATATATTTTTACGCAACTTTTGGTGTCAAACATTTATATTTTGTGCACTATAGTTACTTTTGGTATCAAATACTTACATGTTATGTAATATAATTACTTTTGATGTCAAATAGTTGTATTAAATAAAACTTATATGTTCTATGACTTTTTTCTAATAAGGGACCACTTACCATGATTTTGGAGAAACGAGTTCGACTATTCAGATTTCGATGGAAGAGTTTAATTGATGCGATGAAATTTATACGTCCTTATATATAAACCTTGTTTGCAAATTTTACATCAGAATTGAAGAATCGTCAATGGATATTCATGGGAAAAATGTGTATCCGACGAAGTTATAAACAAGTTCTTTCCAAAAAAAAAAGTACCTATATGAAGGGGGTCTCCATGATAGTCTATCAACTCTTCTATTGGATAGACGTATGTATGAGAAGGGGTATAATAATGTCACAATTTACAAGGGTGAGAAAGAAGCCATCCATATAATTTTTCTATAGAAGTAATTATTTTTCATGTGAAGTAACTATTTTATAAATAAAGAAACCATTTCGTGCAAAGAGGAACTATTTGGTACAAAACATAACCATGTTGCAGAAAATGTGATTATTTTGCAAACATAACTATTTTTACAAAATGTAGCATGTGTTCTTTGTGAACAACAAATTATAGAAGGTAAATAACACAATAAATTACATAAAAATATTTCCATTAAACATTAAATATAAGTTACATAAAAAATGCAAATTAATTAGATTGAGTCCAACCCATTTCCATCCCTACAAGTCATCAATGTTGGTAACATGTTCTGTTGTTGATGCCTGCAAGACGTTGAGGCTAAGCGAGGATGGGAGTAGTCTGGACCTCTTGGATGTTGATGCACCGAATAATTGTCGATTTCACAGGCTATTGATTATTTATTTATGTGCACTTATTGTCTATTTTTATAATTAATTTGTTCATTGTTTATTATCATTAGTCTATGACACTTAATTTTATTAGATAAATATATCTTTAATGATCCTAAATTAATTAATATTATTCGAGAGCTTATATTCATTTTTTGTGAATTCCAGGTGAATTTACAAGAAATTACACAACTCGGTACTACTCACTTTGTTTTCGGTTGATATCGACACTTGCTCAGAAAGGGACATGATGAGATCGAGAAGACTCGATAGTACCGATCGGAAGAAGTCGATACTACCAACAACATCACATCATAGATTCAGAATTTCTCAAAGAAACCTCGGTACTACCAACAACAAATCAATAGTACCGACAATTGCAAAGGTGACCACATCTATCGAAGGTGTCAGTCATACTGACATGGTAGGATCATGCAGATTTGAAAATCATGTTTAATCTGACGATTGACAATTAATGATGCCCTAAGTCACTTCTATGACTTAAGGAGATTTCAACAAAACTTCAACTTCTTGTTCTATTCCATTATACGGAAGCCGAGAGCAAGGAGAGGAGAAAGCGGAGAAGAAAGTCTTATTCCAGATGGGCACCTCCGGTGGATGGATTTGTAGTCTGAGGTTAGTAAATCGGAACGTTCGTGTGAGGGAGTCATCCAGATCATCTTCTTTAGGTGTTCTTTAGTTCTCTAATGTTCCCCATGTTTTCTTCTTCTCTCCCATGTATTTGACAATGGAAATCATGTAGGGATAAACTTCTTGTTCCTTAGGACCTAAGAGTAGCTCGGTTATGCATTGTAATTGACTTTTATGTATTAATATATCTTTTTCTCTTAATTTTTGGATATAATTCTATGAAAGTATAACAAATTATCCATGTTTGATCAGCATAGGTAGTTAATTCGACCGTTAATTGCTTCGAAAGAGGGATTAAGGGTTAGAAATTCATAAAATTGTATATTTCATATTGCACCTTGAGAAAGGAGGCTTATGAATGTGAAGAGATTACCCAGAGTTTTCAGTAAACTACCTAACTAATAACATAATTACTACGAGAGTGGGATTGGTATTAGATTGGATAGCGAATTACATTGTGAGAGCAGATAATTCTTGCTACACGTCTCTTTGTCTAGAGTTAGAAGAAATAATTATTAATGATATATTGTTAATTGCAATGTTAGCCGTGATGAAACCATAATCCTATGGAATTCACTCAATTTGAGATTAAAAAAACCCAGTAATCTTAGATTAGTTTTTTGAATCTTAGATAATATTTATTTTATGCATCTTAGATAATTAAACCTTCAATCAAAGCTTTCATTGGCCTAGCTGATAGCATTACAATTAGTAGTAGTCTCTAGAGAGTGTTTCCATGAGTTCAACATCCGAGCCTCTTGAGGCCTATATTACATTGATATGTATACTTGTGCTTAATGTATAGTTTGCACATATCAAGTTTTTGGCGTCGTTGCTGGTAAAACAACAACTCTAGCAGTATGAGTGTTTTGATCAGCCACTCTAGGCCATTATTTTTTTATTTTATTTCCATCTTTTCTTTATTCAAGATCATAATTGAAAATTTTCAGTTGTCAATTCACTACTAGTCTGTGTTCTCACATGGTTGTTAAGTTTCAGATACTAGTGCATGATTCAAACTCGAACCATAGATTACAAAAAGTCTACTCCATCCATTGTAGATCAAGAGGAAGTTTTTTGCAGGGCATGAGAGTTAGGAGCTTCAGCTAAGAAGCTCATCCCAACTCCACCACCTCACAACACAACTAGAGCAAGAAGATATGGGTGATGCAGAATCTAAAAGTAGACCATCTGGGAAAAGATCAAGGCTTCATCTGCAACTGCTCAATTGGGATCGATAAAGAATTAGGTTATAAATATGGGCAGCTATAAGATAGATCCATGCTTGGTGACACTGATGAAGTCATAGGTGTTTAATGGAAATAACATTAAGGACCCAATGAGGCATATCAACAATTTTGTTGAGAGTTGTGACATAGTGAAGATAGATAGAGTGCCAACGACGGTCATCTATATGAAATTGTTTCTGTCTTCATTGGTAGATAACGCAAAGTCATGGTTCCTGAATCTCCTGTCTGAGTCAATAGAAACATGGTAGGGATGATAGATGTGTTTTTGAGTGTTACTTCCCGCCACAGAAGACAAACGAGTTGGATAGGTTATAATTTGAACAACATGTAAAAAAATCTTATTCTGAAGCATGGAAGAGGTTTTAGAAAATGCTGAGGAAGGTCCCTCATCATGGGATCAACCTTTATGGTTAGGAAACGATCCTCTATTATGGGTTGCATCAGGGAGAAAGGACCACACTCGACAATGCAAGAACAAGCTTCTTTCTCAACAACAAGTCGTCCATATGTCACAAAATTCTAAAGAACATGGCTAAGAACCAATCATGGGGAGAGGAAAGAGAACATCCAACAACCATTAAAAGTGTTGGAGATTCGAAAGTGATTATAACATTAAATGAGAAATTGGACTTGATTGGAATTAAAATTATGTCAAAAGGAAGGAAGCTCTTATGAAGGAGAAGAGGAGGATTGCATGTACCTGCGTCAGTAATATCAGTAGGACAGGGGCCCCAGTAAGATAGACAAAATTGAAAACATGCTGAGCAAGCTAGTGATTCAAAATGAGACCTTAGTGGAAGATACAAAATGGGTGCAGCAAAATCATGAAGCACAGATCTGGAGCATCCAAAATCAAATTTCTCAGCTAGCAGCAATGGTGGCCTCATTAAAGAAGCCCATTCAGTAAGAATTTCCTAGGAATGCAGAGATAGCTCATCAGCACCGCCAAGTGAAATTTATCTTTGTGGTTAAGGAGTCAGAACATCATACTGAGGAGTTACTCTAGCATCACACTCTAGATCTAGATTGGGAGTATGTACCAAAAGTCCCATTCCTCCGCACTTGATATGGATTATCATGAGGATGCAGAATGCCATACAAAGTACTTCAAAGTTCCACCTTTTATGTGTCTACATCTCCAACTTCAGAAAAGATCCCTATGCAACAAGAACATGTGAAGGTTGTACTTCACAGTGGAACAATAACAGTCAACAAGGAGGCACCCACAAGTCAGAAGGAGAAGCCACATGCTCCATTCTCAGATAGTCTGGAGTTGAGAAAAGAGGAAGGGCAATTTAAGAAGTTCCTAGACATCTTCAGGAAGCTCCACATCAACATCCCACTCGTAGAGGCGATAGAGAAAATTCCTACATATGGAAGATTTTTTAAGGATATCATCAACACAGAAAGATGAATAAAGGGCACAGATAGTTTGCATGATGATCTATTGATGAGTGTGATGATCCAAGGAAGATTTCCAATGAAGAGAAAGGACTCAAGATGTTTCTACATTCCTTATTCCATAGGAAATCAACATTTCCAACAAGCACAAGGTGACTCTAGGGAAAGCATAAATTCCATGCCTCTTACTACCTTTTGGAAGATGGGATTGAAGGAACCAACGAAGACATCTATGAAAATTGAATTGGAGGATGGATATATTGTTAGGTCGTATGCGATGTGTGAGGATGTTCTAGTCAAAGTTGACAAATTCATCTTTCTTATTGATTTTGTGGTCATGGACATGCCCGAGACTTGGGGATTGGAGATGTTGTTAGGAAGTCCATTTCAAGATACGACTGACATGATCACTGCCATTGGTAGAGGCTATTTGACAGTCAGGATAGATAATGATAGAGTGGAGTTTAGACTTCCAGATGAATCTTCACAACCATCCCGTGACAACCCAGGCTGAAGAAAGTGTATTTTGTCAAGCCTAGGACATTAAACAAGGGTGCTTGTTGGGAGGCAGCCTAACCATCTTTTATTTCTTTAGGACTTTATTCTTTACATTCGAGTCTATAGTTTTCATAGCTTTAATTTGCATTTATTAGTTTTGATGAAAAAAGATACCTTCATCATTATTCTTTGGTGTGCAGACACAGAACAAGTCGGTGGTACCGACTGCAAAGTCAGTAGTACTGACAACATCACAGGGACAACGAGGGTCAAGTTCTAAAGACTCAGTACTGCCAACAATATACTCAGTAGCACTGACTTTTTACAGAGAGGGGCCAAGTTAACTAATAAGGACTCAGTACTAGTGACATCCAAGTCAGTAGTTTTGATGTCATACGATTCTCCAGGTTTGAAATATCGAGATAATGCTTGGAAGCATCGAGAAATTTTAAAGACTCAGTACAACCGACACCAAAGTCAGTACTGCCGACTTTTCTCAGCAAAATTAACAGAGCTACAGAAAAGGCTGTCGATACCACTAACACACAAGTCGGTGGTACCAACTCACAAATCTTAAAGAAGGATATTGGATGCCATATCTCGGTACCACATACACTCAAGTTAGTGGCACCAACAAAGAGAGACACCAATGGAATTTGATCCACAAAATCTAAAGGGAACATTTTAGTGACAACAACCTCCATCGCCACCCTTTTGATTCGGTACGACTGTTCCACCTCTTAAGATGGATTCTGACTATGTCGACATAGTTTGTTCAAGCTTGGGGGTGTTGGAACAACTCTATCCTTTAGTTTTTATTTTCCTTTTAGTTGGTATTTGCTTTTTAGCTTTTATTTTTCCAAGTTGTAGGATCTACAGTATGTCTAGTGTAATAGTGGAGCTTAATTCATGATGCTTATCATTGTCATGTGCTTACAGGTGTTTTCAATGGAAATTAAAATTAAAAAAATAATGGCTTAGTTGCAAATTTCTTGAGTTACACCACCTAGAGGAAGTGTATGGGTTAGTCATCTTTTAGACACTTGTTATGAATGGACATCTTAATTATTCATGTAATAAGGACGAAGATGGGATTTGAGCATGAATTGATCAAACAATTAACGAGATCTTAAATTGAAATTTAAAAAAGAAATCCTCAGGTTACCCTATACAAAGGTCATTAGAGAGGGACAAATCATAGTTTATGAAAGGCATTATCTCTTAATTATGTGATTCCATTCATTTTTCACTGATTTTGTACCACTAACTTAAGATGATCAAGTAATCCAAATTATTTCATTGTGGTTGCATTGCATGGCATAATAGGTGACATGATAGTTATTTTCTCTTTTAATGCATCAGTTACAAAATGAAAAAAAAGTATGCATAAACAATTTTTGTGCACACCATCTAGTTGCATAACAATTACATTACATGTATATAGCATGAATTTTTCATCATTCATTTTCACATCATGTGGTTATATTGTTTTCCACATAAAATAGAGTGTAGGGATACACATCCATACCCTTAGGAAAAAATCAAGAAAACATAAAATGAATGTGACGTGTTCGTGAAGCCCAAGCATAATTTTTCATCATGCTAAATAGTGGGCCAATGAAAAAAGAGAAAAATAATAATGTTATTAAATAAAGAGGGAGAAAGGATGCCCTAAACTCTTCATAAAGAAATGGAAACATTCACATGATGTGTTCTCTTCTTTACTTCATCTCATCCATTTGATGAGATTTTCAATACATGTGTCACTCCACCCATAATATTAGGCATTAGGATTCATGTATTTCTCATTATCTTCACCATATAGGTTCTTCATGTTTTATTTTTGCATAAATTATTTGAACGCTACTTGTGATTCTTCATAAGCCACCTATTTCATACCATTCACTGCTCTTATTGATGGGCCACTTAAATGATAATTCTCCTCATTCATTCTTATATGGAGAACTGCTTCTAAGTAGTTGGTAGTTAGGAAAGAGCAATGTAGATAGGGAATCACATGATGCACCAAGCGAATGCCTGGTTGACTATGATATTAACTACTTTGTTGATAGTGTTTCACTGATCTAAAGATCGACATCTTTTATGGATATGTTTGGTCACTTGCGAGTAGTTGATTGTTCAATGGTCAATGAAGTCTGGTTGGGACTTCCAGGTGGGGACAGTTGAGAAAAGAAATTCATATTTTATGTCCTTTTGCTAACTTGTCTCAAACAGATCTCAGGGTGTATTAATCGAGGATGAGAAACATTTAAGCTTAGGGGAGTTTGATGCACAGGATATTTTTCAGTTTCATAGGCTATTCATTATTGATTTTTGTGCACTTATTGTCCATTTTTATAATTAATTTGTGCATCATTTATTATCATTAGCCCGTGACACTTAATTGCCTCAAATAAATGTATTTTTGATGATTCTGAATGATTTAATATTATTCATGAGTTTATGTTATTTTTTTGTAAATTTTAGGTGAATCTACAAGAAACTACACAACTCAGTACTACCGGATTTGTTATCAGTGGTACTAACACTTGCTCAGATAGGGACATGATGAGATCGAGAAGACTTGGTAGTACCGACCAGAAGAAGTCGATACTATCGACAAAATCATGACATGGATTCAAAATTTCTCGAAGAAACCTTAGTACTACTGACATCAAATTGGTAGTACAGACAATTGCACAGGCGACCACATTTATCGAAGGCAGTACCGACACTGCAGGATCAGGCAAATCTAAAAATCATATTTAATCTGACCGTTGGCATTTAATGATGCCCTAAGTCACTTATATGACTTAATGGGGTTTCAACCACACCTAATGATCTCATTATATTACATTGTACGGAAATTGAGAGAAAGGAAGGGAGAAAGCGGAGAAGAAAGCCTTATTTCAAGAGATTTGGGCACCTCCAGTGGACGATTTGCAGCTTGAGGTTAGCGAATTGGCATGTTCGCGTGATGGAGTCATCTGGATCATCTTCTTCAGGGGTTCCTTTAGTTCTCTAATGTTCCCCACATTTTTTTTCTTCTCTCCCATGTATTTGATAATAGAAATCATGTGGGGCTGAACCCCTTGTTCCTTAGGACCCGAGAGTAGCACGGTTATGCATTGCAATTGACTTTTATGCATTAATATATCTTTTTCTTTTAATTTTTGGACATAATTATATGAAATTATAATGAACTATTCATGCTTGATCATCATAGGTAGTTAATTAGACTGTTAATTGCTTGAAAGAGGGATTTGGGGTTGGAAATTCATAAAATTACATATTTTATATCGTACCTTGAGAAAGGAGGCTTACGAATGTGAAGAGATTACCCAGAGTTTTTAGTAAAGTACCTAAGTAATAATAAAATTACTACGAGAGTGGGATTGGTATTAGATTGGATAGTGAATTACACTGTGAAAGTGGGTAATTCTTGCTACAAGTCTCTTTGTCCATAGTTTATAGAGATAATTATTAATGATATAATGTTAATTGCAATGCTAGTCATGGTAAAACCGTAATCCTAAGGAATTCACTCCGTTTGACATAAAAAAACCAGTAATCTTAGATTTATTTTACGTATCTTATATAATTAAACTTTCAATCAAAGTTTTCATCGGTCTAGCTGATCACATTACAGTTAGTAGTAGTCTTTGGAGAATGTTTCCCTGAGTTTGACATTTGGGCCTCTTGAGGCCTATATTACATTGATACGTATACTTTCATTTAACATGTTGTTTGCACATATCAGACGTTATAGAGGAAAAACTTGGGGTGGTAAGATGCACTAGTGGGGCCATGTTGGATAGGCACCTTCAGTAGGAAATAGCTCATGAGACGGTAGTTGTGGTCATGTTGTGTGTGTCAAGAAAGACACACAAGGCGATGTTGTATCCTGTCGAGCCAACCACAATGTGTGTGGTATGAGGTGGAGTTATGTGAGGGGATGATGTTTGTAAGGTCATTCATGGTTTTTGCCAAGGTTACGTTGATAGTGAACGTGCAGATGATTTCTTATTTGAATGCAAGTGGACTAGGATGGGATTGATGATGAAAGATACATGACCTGGGAGGAAGAAATGGAGGTTCCATTGTGCCAAGTCAAAGACTTGGGGAGCTTGACCAAGTAAAAGGGTAATATTTAATATGTGGAGTGAAAGTAACATGATAGGCTCTAAGAGGAGGAAGGGGACTAAGCAGTTCATAGAGGCAAGGGTGATGAGGACAAGGAAACTAGCTCTTGTTCTTGTTTGTGTAGTAGATTCAGTTCAAAAGTAACTATTTGTATCGAAAATAACAATATGACACAATAAGTGACTACTTGTTATAGAAAGTAATTCTTTAATAGAAAAAAGTAGCAACTAATTAGTAAATGTAACATATTAATTATTGAATCGATTCCCTAGTCATAAATGTTAGTAGTTGTCTTGATCTTCTGGATTCAGTTTCTTAGATATCAATTATGTAGTCATGTATGTTTTATTTTCTATAAGTTAGATCTGTCAAGAAGAATGATATGTTAGGTTGTCTAAAATTCTACTTAATATGTCTGCTTGACTTGTGGAAGCAGTAACAAACATCTATAAGTTAAATGAATTTAAGATTATGTTAGTAAGAAAGAACATCAAGATGGTGAGAACATTTGCACTTGTGCTCTAGTTGGTGTTTTTTGACACCACAAGTTCTAATCAATACTGGAAATGTTCTATGAGTGATCCTAACCAAAGCATGGTGACACGGAAACATCACTTGTTGTAGTTGAAAATAGAGCCAGAAGGAATATTAACATAAATGTGGACTTACCCTTAGTTTGATTCATAATGTGGAATAAAACTTAAATAGTTGGAATAACAATGACTTTGATGTATTGTGTGTTGGTAAGGTATGCCCATAGAGACAATCATGTGATGAGTGACATGGCATAAACCATGAAGTATTTGATTAATACTCATAACGGCAAGCTTCTCATTCATATTTTTTCACTCAGCTATGAGATAATGAGAAACATTATGAATGTCTAAAAAATGGCAGTACTCATGATGTATGTCTTCAGGTACGTAACTTGAAGAATGAGATCATATGAATGCTAAGAGTATGTACATTCTTATTATGTCCCTAGTCAGTTGTTACTGTGTAAGGTAGATAGACACGAGTAATACATAAGACTAGAGTGTGGGTTGGTTGATGACTGAATCTCATTAGTCGTGATATGGCAATATCAAACCAAGAACACATATGCATGTTAGAGAACAGTGTATCGGATAGACCCACCTTGAGAATGACACATGGAAACCATCATATGGTACTGATATTCATCTCTCATAGTGAAGGTGGTGATTTGATTCTTAGATCTAAAATCACTACACTCATCGCATGTTGTTGGGTATGCTTTGACATCATCAAACACAGTCCTAAAACATGGGTTGTCATAAAGGTGATGATTGGGTCACTTTGACACATGGGGATATACTATGAGTGATAGAGACGGGACTTTTTTCTCCTGATGGAGATTGATATCCTAGCCCCTTGATAAGCGATACTGAGAAATGTATGTGCATGCACATGTGAATCAATATATGATAATGAGGTCACATTATCTCAAACGATCTACTCTTGGTTCAAGAAACATGGATTGAATATAGAGAGGATGATGATTCCATGCCTTGAGTTCATCCTCGATATAAGAGAAAAAGGAATTATGCAATCATTGCAACACCTTACATAGATTGTAGGTTGAAGTTGTTCTCCAACTTTCCATTCACTTGGGTAGCACTAACATGTGACTATGCACCGCTCTCTACTTGTGATGTCATAAGCTAGTTATGGACATTCACTGCCAATGTGATATGGGACCTATAGGGTCACACACAAATGAACTCATCTAGAATAGGAGTTTAATCTTGAATGGAGATTGGATTGATTACTAAAGTATTTAAGTACTCAATTCACGCAACAGATCAGCTGGTTGTACCCTAGTTGATCGTCTCACATGGTGAGACGGCTGTTTGGACATCCAGAAAATCATCTCAAGTGTTGAGACTGTCGTGTGGAGTGTCAAGCTGATTGGAACTAAATTGGCTGGAGTTTTGCATGAATTCAGCCCAACTGATCGGCTCACTGGGTGAACCGATTGGTTTTGGTTGAGCAAGATGACTGGTTCACCTAGTAAACTGATCAGCTCGGTTGGGCCAAAAGAAGGTTTTGGTAACTTTTCGTATTAGTGAGAAAAATTTAATTGTTTCAATTGCACATTTCTTGAGATGCAAGGAATTAATGTTTAATATTAATTGGAAATGAATTGACAATTTCATATGCAATTGGAAAACTATGAAACTAACGTCCTGCAGTGTGAGAGGACCGGCTCGTAGTTTGCAGGTTGCAAAATTTCAAGATCTTTCGGTCCCATCCACTCCCACACAAATCCCGAATAGACTCGGAACCCTGGCCCTAACCCCACTGATAAATAGAGGGATATTGAGAGCTTCCCAGAGTGCAACAATAACACAGGAAACTGAGAATCAGTTATTTTGACAATTGTTTTCCTCTCAGATTGTGGTAACCAAGAGAACCCAAGCAAGTCCTACCCGACTAGGGAGGGAAAGGGATGAGAGAGAACAACTGAGGATCATTGTTGTGGAAGAGTAAGTTGGTGACTAGTACGCCAAAGAGAGGTACAACTCCTACCTGTCTATTCTAGTTGAGGGACATGAGTTCTAGTAGGTTTGTGTGCACTATTCTAGAGGCAGGAGTCCTTTAGCTACTTCTAGGAGGGAAAAGTCAGTCTATAGTGCATGGTGAGACCGCAGGAGTCACTACAGAAGTTGTCTTGCTCGTTGTTCGTGGTGAACACCAGGAGTTGCACAACCATTGTCCAAGAGCAACTAGAACATAGTTGCAACTACAACTAGTTGTAGTCATTGGACTTGCTCTAGGACCAGGTATAACTTGTTAAACCATCCTTCCTATTTTATAGTAGTTGATGTGATCTTGCTATTATGGGAATACGAATAGATAATTTTTTATATCCGCTGCTATACTATGTGCATGTATTTCTCAACAGTGGTATCAGGGCCACGTTAATTTATAATGATTTAGGATAATTGATATGATCAGATTTTTGGTTTTGTCATGATGAAAATATTTAAACTATCTCATATGTGTATCCGATCAAAGACCACATAATCTCAAACTAATATATATATATATATATATATATATATATATATATATATATATATGACATATATATGCATTTTACATGTGTAGCCCAAAAAGTTGTTTTGATGTTGGATGTATAGCATGGTTATGGCCTAAACCCAATATATGTGTGTGGTTGGATGGTTTAGTTTTATTCCTATTTATCTTGGTCTGCGTACCGAGACTCTACCTTCCTCTTCTCAATGTAAAGTTAATTCTTTCCTACCTTTACACCCCTTGAATTTAACTCGAGGTTTCTATATAATCAATGTAATAAAGTAGCAATAGGATAGTTTCTTTCTTGCAATGACAAAGAAGATGATCATCGCCAAACAATATGACCATTTCATGAGATGAGCAGATCACCCAGAGGACCATGGAGGATAGAATGATGGAACTAGACGACCACCCGATGGACCTAACTGGCTGTTTGGAAGGAGTCCAAACATTAGTTGGATAGGAGGCTAGACGACCGTCCCAGAAGGCCCAACCAACCATTTGGAAGGAGTCCAAACATCGGTTGGATAGGAGGACGAACTGACTGGCCAAGAGGTGAGATGATCAGTTTAAGGGTTGAATCGATCTATCCAGATTGGCAAGTATAGATCTACACCAACAGTAGGTTCGTGCATGTGATGTGATGATTGACCTAGGTGGTATTAATTCCTTGTGGCTCCAAGGAATTACAGTAAACATGGCCATAACCATCGCTTTTTATTTTATATTACATGATTACTTTGTGGAATATAGCATGTACATGATACGTACTATATATGTGGTGATTGGATACCATATATGTATATATGATATATATGAATCCCTCAATCAAACATATTAAGTCTAAGATGCTTTCCAACTGTAATACACATGAAAAGCTTGTTCGGCTAAGCATAGGTTACGCCTTCGTGTGGTGTGTCGCCTACCTCATGGAAGTGTGATGGTAGATATGTAGGCTCTACATTCGCGGGGTGCATATCTATCATATTGTCTATTGGGATAGACTTAACTGGTGATTCTTAGAGCATCTAAGCCTAGAAGTATATGAATGATTATGGCTAGGAGTTGTGCATATTGTCAATCAAGAATTGCATATGATCCAATTGGAAAAAGTTGTCTACCTTGGTAATTAACTGTGTTTTGTGGTGTTGGTCAGGCCATAGTTGAATTATCTTGGATCTTGCTCATTAGAAAATTGATTGCTGCAATTTTTTGAACTGATACTTGAGGTCTATCAGTTTGATTAAAAGAATGAGAATGATAATTAAATAAATACCTAATTATTATTGCCCAAACTTTAATCATAATCAAATCAAATCAAAATTGAGTTTTGAAAAAAAAATATAAATTCTTTTATAGAATCAAATGGCAACAAACAAACAATCACTTTTCTCTATGATCGGTCCTTGACAAGGATTAACTAAATGGGAACAACTTTCACAATTAGTTCAAGACGCTGAGAATCATGTTGATATGTATGTCTAGAGAGCCAATCATATGATGATTATTATGGTATAACATGTAAACGATCGGATTAATACTAAATGCAAGATTTCAATTTATTCTGTTCATTTAGTTTTGAGATAATGAAATAACATAATAAATGTCTAGAGAATGATATTACTCAATGACGTATGTCTTTAGGTTGAGGACCTGAACAATGATATCATACGGATGTTAAGAGTATATGCATTCTTGTTATGTCCCTGATCGGTTGTTTTTTATGGAAGGTAAATAGACAACAATGACAAGTAAGATCTGAGTGTGAGTTGGTTGATAACAGAATCTCACTAGTCATGATATGGCAATATCAAACCAAGCACACAGATACATGTTAGAGAACAGTGTATTGGAAAGACCCACCATGAGAGTGACACATGAAAACCATTATCACAGTACTCATAGTCAGCTCTCATAGTGATGGTGGTGTTTGTGGTTCTTCCACCTAAAATTACTACACTCATGACATGTTGTTCGGTATGCTTTGACATCATCAAACGCAATCCTAAAACATGGGTTGTTATTAAGGTGATGATTGGGTGACTGTGACACATGGGGATTGATTGTGAGTGATAGAGATTGGATTTTTCCCTCCTAAAGGAGTATGATATCCAAGGCCTCTTTATTAGAGAGATTGAGAAATGTGTGGCCATGCACATGTGATTCAATATGTGAAATGTGTGGCCAAGGCCTCTTTATTTACATGTGTCACCCTAAAAGTGAGTTTTGATGGTGGATGTGTAGCATGGTTATGGCCAATAACACCTATTATTTGTGCATGGTTGTGTGGTTGGTTAATCATATTTATCTAAGTCTACGAACTAAGCCTCTCTCTTATCTTCCCAATGTCAAAGTATTATTCTCTTCTACCTTTGCTTATCTCGAATGTAACTTGAGGTTTCCCCATAATTATGTAAAAGTAGGGTATTTTACTTTATTACTTTGATGAAGAATAAATACGCCAACCAATCACATAGAGGATCCAAGCCGGCCATCTAGAGGGTCCAAGTTGACCGGATGGTAGGGCAGAGACGACTGTCTGGCAGGGCTGTGACGGTAGGCTGGCGAGCCGACCAGGAACCCGAAGGACCAAACACATTGATCGTTTGGAGGAGCCAAACGGTCGGCTATAGGGCGATCAACTAGTTATTTGGAGGAGCCAGACTACCAGTTGGTGATGACCAACCGATCGGCCAAGAGGCGAGCCGATCGGTTCAAAGGATGAACCAGTCAATTCAAATTGGCAAGCATGGATCTTTATCAACAATAAGTTTCTGTGTCTGATGTAGACCTAGATTGTGGTAATTCCTTATGGCTCCAAGGAATTACTGTTGACTTGATAGTTACACATTGTCCATATTTTTATAATGACTTAATTATTCCATTCATATGTCTCTAATATGTTTGTTTGAGATAAATTTTAGGTATTAGGTACATGAACAGGATCAAATTCATCAAGCCCTAGCTTGTCAAACTTTAATTCGAAAGCAATGCAACTGTGGATTTGGGAAAACACTCCAAACCATCTAAGAATATTTTTGTAATCATTTGTATTGATGATATGACTTATAACTAAAATGAGAAAAAATTAGGAACATTTTCCATTATTTGATCACTAAAAAATCATTTTGGAAAATTCATCACAACAACTTAATTGATCACAAGTTTGAATCTCGATCGATCCATGATGGATTCTTGGAAATGATGGGATCCATCAAGTTGTACACTCATAGAACTCGACTGACCAACTTTCTATCCAAAGTTGATTTTGGTGAATCGGTCGAGTTACCTCAGAACAAACTCGACTGATCATTTGAAAATTGGCTTTATCAAATAGTGGATCAATCGAGTTACCTTTATTGAAACTCGATCGAATGCATTGTACAGAAAACACAGAAAAAGTGATTCCAACAAGGAAAAAAGATAGCACTGGGGAGATCAAGGCTTTCTTTCCTACTCAACTTGGGTCGTAAGTTAGTCGGCCGCTTACATGCTATGGAGAGTTGTTAGAATCGAAAATATGTCTATTGCAAGTTGTAAAATGGCTAGTTTTCATTCTTATGTGATCCCTCGCTCAAAGGAACACCCCCAGCTATAAACAGGACCTCTTAGAGTTCATTCTAAGGTTGTTCATTCATGCTATCCTTGGTCCTTGCCATAGTTGAGTGTGCAAAAGCCCTTTCAGCCCCTTTCTCTCTCTCATTTACAAATCATTTCATTATTATAAGTGAGTTAGCCATGTTGTAAGAGAGATACTTCATGGTTACCTTGTAAAGCTCTCCATCTCTCCACTTCTCAATCCCCTTTCTCCATGAGCAAAGTCTGAAGTGATATTCTCCAAGTGAAGGAGGAGTTGTTGTTCTTCTCTAAGGTTGAAGAAGGTGTGAACATCTTCTCCAAGTGAATGAGAAGGACAAGGCAGAAGATCTAAGGAGCTGGGTGGGTAAATTCTCAAGGATGAAGACTTATTGCCAGGAGGAGATGTCCTAGGAGAAGGAATCAAATTGCTTGCAAGAGTGGGTAAGACATTTTATGAGGTAGAAGACTAGCTCTTGGATAGGTAAGCCATTTGGTGTCAGATGGCCATCTTGTATGTCTTATAATGGAATATAATTATGCATGGGTTGCAAAGTCCTAGAGGTTGGCCTCTCTAGGTAGTAGACTGACTGTCTCCTAGTTTGGAAATTGGAACCACTGTAAACACCTTATCCAAGTGTTTATTTAAATCTCTCTCATCCTTGTTATTCTTGTTTAGATAGGAACTCGAATTTACTTTTCGTATTTGGTTTCAGTTAATATAATTTGAAGGTATAACTATTTTTGTGTAAGTTTTGAAGCTCTATTCACCCCCTCTAAAGCCCTAGATCCAACAAGTGGTATCAAAGAAAGGATTTCTCCAATAACTCTCCTAAGAGATAAGAAGATGGGTGAGAACCTACTTGGTTCCCTCAACGTAGAGGGAGGCTTCTCCATGCGCTCCTTAGTCTTTGAAGGCACCAACTTCGTCTATTAGAAGAGGTGGATGCAATTTTAAATTCAAGGAATTAACTTTGACATGTGGAAAGTGATGATTGCACCCTACAAGGAGCAGTCCGGAGCTATAGCTACTTGGGATGAAGCAGCTCTAAAGGCGGCACAGCTCAATGCCAAAACAATTAGCATCCTCTATGCAGCCCTCACTCCTTCTGAGTTCAACCGAACCTCCTCATGGGACACAACCTATGAGATATGGGACAAGTTGTGCATCACCTATGAAGGCACAAAGCAAGTGAAAGAGGCAAATATATACATCTTGAACAGCCTCTTAGAGAACTTCAAGATGGGGAAGAAAGAAAGAGTGCCCGAGATGTATTCAAGACTCAACATCATCATCAACGGCCTTGCTACTTTGGGACATACTTTGGATAGAGGAGCAATCAACTCAAAGATCCTAAGGTCTCTTCCAAAGAGATGGGAGTCAAAGATGACCTCTATTGAATAAGTTAGAAGTCTTGGTGATCTTCCAACCAAGGAGCTTATTGGCAATCTACAAGCTCATGAGTCAAGACTTGACAAGCAAGAAGATGAGGCAAAGTAAGAAGAAAAAGAATCAAGGAAGATC
Source organism: Alisma plantago-aquatica (assembly GCA_963693085.1). Classification (NCBI taxonomy): domain Eukaryota; kingdom Viridiplantae; phylum Streptophyta; class Magnoliopsida; order Alismatales; family Alismataceae; genus Alisma; species Alisma plantago-aquatica. The sequence continues at coordinate 718,918,667 of OY856413.1, forward strand.
AAAGAAAGTGCCTTCAAAGATCAAGTGGAGGCCCTCATCCTCCAACAACAACTTACTTGTCAGACCTCTCCCTCCTCCTCTAGTGAAGATGATGGCCCTAGTGAGCATGAAGCAAACTTCTTGGCAATAACACAACTAGCAAGGCTTATAGAGTGTATAATGTTGATCTATCTGAAGTAGAAGAATCTATTAACGTGAAATTTATTGAGAATAATCCTTTATTTTCAAGCATATTTCTAATGATGATGTTGCAGATGAAGTAATTCCTATCTTAAAAGAACTCGACGTCACTCAAAAGGGAGAAGAGGTGGCCACTCAATACGAAGATATAGATGAAGAAAAGAAGGATCCGACCCCCCACTTTGCAAAGAACCATCCTAAAGAGCTCATCATAGGTGACCCTTTTAAAAGAGTGAAGAAACGGGTTGTCTACAACAAAGAACAACCAATAATGCCTTCATCTCACAACTCGATCCAAAGAATGTCAAAGAAGCTCTTGGGGATGATGAGTTGATCCTAGCCATGAAGGAAGAATTGTTCGAAAAGAACAAAGTGTGGAATCTCATGCCAAGACCATGTGATAGAAAGATCATTGGCACAAAGTGGGTCTACCGCAACAAGCTAGATGAAAGTGGCTAGGTGGTAAGAAACACAACAAGGTTCGTGGCTCAAGGCTACAATCAATAGGAAGGTATTGACTTTGATGAAACTTATGCTCTTTTTTATAAGCTTGAGTCTTTTAGAATATTACTTGCTTTTGCTAGCTACAAAAATTTCTTGTTATATCAAATGGATGTTAAAAGTGTGTTTTTGAACAGTACAAATGAGGAGGAAGTATATGTTTCTCAACCTCCAGGTTTTGAACATGATAGTTTGCCAAATCATGTCTATCTATTGCAAAAAAATCTCTATGGACTCAAACAAGCACCTCGAGCTTGATACGAGAAATTAAATGACTTTTTGTTAGATAATGGTTATATCATGGGAAAAGTTGATTCTACTGTGTTCCTTAAACACACATCTAACAATTTTCTTATCATTCAAATCTATGTAGATGATATTATTTTGGTGGAACGAATCTTGCAAGGAGTTCAATTCTCTTATGCAGCGTGAATTTGAGATGAGCATGATTGGTGAGCTTAAATTCTTCCTCGGCTTTCAAATCAAACAAACTAAAGATGGGAACTTCATCAACCAAAGCAAATACGTAAGTGAACTACTCAAGCTCTTCGGAACAGAATACATGAAGTCGATGGACACACCCATGTCCAAAACTACCAAATTGGACCATGATGAAGAAGGTGAGAAAGTGGATGAGAAGCTCTATAGAGGTATGATAAGTTTACTTTATTAAACTACCTCTAGAACTGACATAATGTTTAGTGTTGTCTTGTGTTCTCGCTTTCAATCAAGTCCTCAGAAATAGCATCTTATAGGTGTTAAGAGGATTTTAAGGTACTTAAACAAAACCTAAAATTTTAGACTATGGTATCCTAAGTCAAGGGACTTTACTCTTACTGCTTAAAGTGATGCTAATTATGCAGTATGTTTGATTGATAGAAAGTGCAATAGTGGCACTTGCTTCTTCCTAGGACCATGCTTGGTGTCTTGGTTTTCCAAGAAATAGAGCACAGTGGCTCTATCAACTATCAAAACTGAATACATTACAATCGGGAGTTGTGCCCAGGTTCTATGGATAAAGCAAATGCTCCAAGACTTTAACATTTATTTTGATGCTTCTCCTATCTTTTATAACAATACTAGTGCAATCAATTTATCTTACAATCATACATTGCATAGTAGATCCAAGCATATAGAGGTTTGTCATCATTTTGTTCATGATCACATTGCCAAAAAGGATATTTATATCACGCATGTGGACACGGAAAATTAGTTGGCAGACATTTTTACTAAACCTCTAGCTAGAGACAAATTTAATCTTATTAGATCAAAACTTCTCATAACTACTTTGGACGACATTGATATGCCATCTAGCTAATTGTTATCTATCTTATATGCTTTGCTCATGTCTTCATCATGTTTGCTTGCTAAAATGTTAAAATTTCATCTGCTTATGCCTTGCTTTTCACTTGTTTTGGGTATCTTTTGCAAATGATTGTTTTATCACAAAATAGTACCCTGTGATGAGTGACTTGTTTCTTAATATGTCTAAAATACAAAATGGACTAGAAGAATAAAATTAATTAGCACTCAAATGGCTAGAATCTAGAATTTCTAAGTTTGGGACATACTTTCTGTCATTCGAGTTGCCAACTCGACCGATCTGTGGCCGAGGGCTTATGCAAAAAGGCATTTGATCGAGTTTCTTTCTCTTAGAACTCGACCGATGGTCGTGCTAGACCAAATCTTAAATAGGTTTCGGCTGACTATTCTTCCTCTCAACTAGAGAAAAGTCGATTAATTCTTACTCCAGCTCTCTTAAACCCTCAACCCTAGGCTCAACCTTTCCTTTCCTATCCCTATCCAGCCTCTGTTCGACCATCCTTGCATCTATCTTCTCTACCCAAGATGGTTAGTTGACCCTTGGTGGTGTTTCCTCTCTTGTTTGGCTACTCAATCTACTCCATTTCACCTTCGTGGCTTCAAATAGAAGAAAGAGGGCCACACCTATTAAAGAACCATCATCATCCTCCAACTTACGCCTCATTCCTTATAATGACACCTTCTTTGTTTCAACTGAATCTCTAAACACATATAAAAAGCTCCTTCCTAGGAACCCTTTTCCATTGCAAGCTTTGTTTGAACCTCACCCTGCTAAGAAGAAGGTCATAGATGAGGTAGATAAGTTGCTTTATGACCATCACCTAGCTACTCTAAGTGTAGAACACTAGTGCTTTCATAATTCCATTAGAAGTGCCAAAGCGATCCATGAATTGTATGCCAATCTTTCATGGAACTTTGACTCTCTTTTACCCTCTCCTAATTCTCAAGTGACTATCACCTCTATGATTGCCGAAAATAAATTCTCTATCCTAGAAGATACCTTGAACATCTTTCTCAATGGTACTGACGTCACCAACACATGGAGAAAAGATTATATTTAGTATTTTGACTTGCTTAACCCTGAGTCTCTCTAGAAACACTATGGTATCACTCTCCCTAATATACATAAGTTCTTGAAGAAGCCTCAAGCACCATATAGGAAGAACTCCACCATACCATCCTCTTCCTTGGATCTCAAAAACCACATACTCGCTCTGGTAGTTAACTGCAATATTCACCCCAAGAAGAAACAAACTGGAATTGTAGAGAATACCACAGTGATTATGTATTGTCTTTTGAAGAACATAGGAGTCAAGTGGTTTAGATACATTCCACATGGCCTGATTTGACTCCAGGAAGAATACCTGAGGTACCCACCCACCCTACCTAGCCCTGATCTATGGTCTCTTCACCTTTGCGACTGAGAAGTCTCTTTTTCATGATCTTCATTACAAAACCTCTAGAAAAGGAGTCTGTATCAGAGAGACCACAATCAAGAAAACTTTTTTTCTTACATCCTCTTCTACCACACTTGGAGCCTCTTCCTCCACCCAAGAACCTCCACCTCCACCACCATCCCGACCTGCCCGCGTCTCATTTCATGTATCCAGTGAAGCCCTCATGGGTTACATGGTGCATCGCAGGCGTACAACCTACAAGTTCAGGAGCACCTGCATCAGGATCTCTACCAAATCATGTCAACCATGAACCCATCTTGTTCCCATCCTTACCCTACCAAACAGCCCTATCCAGGCGATGACTATGCTTCCTATGCATGTATTCACTTCTACCCAGCCCCTCCACCTGCTGCTTCTGCTACCACATCTTTTGTTGCTGGTGGACCTACCCTTGCACCTACCCCTGGAGTGATTCCTCTACCTATTGGCCCCATTGCTAGCCTTTGCACTTCTACCCCCTCTTTCCCTTAGGCATAGGAGTTTCATGACCTTGACATGTCTTGGGTTGAGCAGAATGCGTTGTGGCCCAGACGCGGTTTTGGTACTTCTATCAATGAGGAGATGCCCGACTTGGTTGATGAGGAAGCTACTCGTGATGAGCAAGAGGCCACTAAGGATGATGGCCCTGATGATGGTTCTTATGATGGTTTTGTTGGTGCCTCTGGTGATGATGATGATGTTGTTCTCACTATTGCACCTTCAGATAGTGATGAGGACTACGAGCCTGAGGCGAATGCTACTGATGATGACCCTTTGGACATAGATAGCTTAAATGTATAGATATTTTAGTTTTTAGTCTTTAGATGTTGATCATATATATCTTCTAGACTATTTTGTACTAATGACATTTGGGCACATTATCTGAGTTGTACTATTTCTATCATCGTGTTGCTTTCATATCTGGTTTGTACTTATCTTGAGAGCATGATTCTGTGTTGTAATCTTGATCTTATGTATCATAACTCTATGTGTGCACTATCATATGAGTTCTTGGTATGATTTTCCAGATTTTGATTATGACACGGGTTTCTTGCTTGTCTCAGTTCTCCTCTCTATTTTGGTTTGTGCTACGAGTGGTTACATGTTTTTGGTTGTGCTTGGAGAAGACATGTTTTTATGCTCTACTACCCCCCTTACTTTTTTATAATGCCAAAAGGGAGAGAGAAGTTTGAGATGTTTTGAAGGTCAACCATATTGTTTTAACTTTCTATATGATCCTTTTCTTGTCTAAGAATATGTTTTATCATGTGACTTGCTAAAGGGCCATGTAGTATACATGTTATATAGCTTTGTGTAGAAAGACTAGTTATGCAGGTAAGTGTGAGCATATATTGAGGGGGAGTAATTAACATTGTTAAAAGTTTGAATCCCCTAGAAATTCACAAGGCTAAGGTATAACTTCACATATCCTTTTAAATATGTTGAGGAATGGTTTGTCATTGTCAAAAAGGGGTAGAATGTTGACTTGAGGGCTATCATTGTCCATATTTTGATAATGACTTAACCGTTCCATTCATCTGTATCTAATATGTTTGTTTGAGATAAATTTTAGGTATTAGGTACATGAAAAGGATCAAATTCATCAAGCCTTAGCTTGTCGAAGTTCAAGTAAAAAATAATGCAAATGTTCATTTTGGGAAAGCACTCCAAACCACCTTAGAATTTTTTTTAATCATTTGTATTGATGATATGACTAGTAACTAAAATGAGAAAAAATTAGGGACACTTATATCCATCATTTAATCACTTAAAAATCATTTTGGAAAATTCATCACATCAACTTAATCGGTCGAGTTTGAATCTTGACTGATCCATGATGGATTTTTGGAAATGATTGGATCGGTCGAGTTGTAGACTCACACAACTCAACCGACCAACTTTGTGTCCAAAGTTGATTTTGGTGAATCGGTTGAGTTACCCCAAGACAAACTTGACCGATCATTTGAAAATTGGCTTTGTCGGATAGTGGATCGGTCGAGTTACCTTTATTGAAACTCGACCAAATACACTGTATTCCAACCGTTAGAGAGTTGTTAGAATCAAAAATATGTTTGTTGCAAGTTGTAAAATAGTTAGTTTTCATTCTAAGTGATCCCACACTCAAAGGAACACCCCCATCTATAAATAGGAACTCTTGGAGTTTATTCCAAGGTTGCTCATTCATGCAATCATTGGTCCTTGCTATAGTTAAATGTGCAAAACCCCTTTGAACCCCTTTCTCTCTCTCATTTACAAAGCATTTCATGATTATGAGTGAGTTAGGTATGTTTTAAGAGAGCTACTTTATTGTTACCTTGTAAATCTCTCCATGTCTCCACTTCACAATCTCCTTTCTCCATGAGTGAAGGCTGAAGTGATCTTCTCTGAGTGAAGGAGGATTTGTTGTTCTTCTTCAAGGATGAAGAAGGTGTGAAGATATTCTCCAAGTGAAGGAGAAGGACAAGCCAGAAGATCAAAGGAGCTTGGTGGGTAAATCCTCAAGGTTGAAGACTTATTGCAAGGAGGAGATGTCCTAGGAGAAGGAATTGAGTTGCTTGTAAGAGTGGGTAAGACCTGTTGTGAGGTAGAAGACTAGCACTTGGATAGGTAAGCCCTTGGGTTTAAGGCAGTCAACTTCTATGTCTTATAATGGAATATAAGTATACATAGGTTGTAAAGTCCTAGAGGTTGACCTCTCTAGGTAATGGACTGACATTCATCTAGTTTGGAGATTGGAACCACTCTAAACACATTGTCTAAGTATTTGTTTTAATATCTCTCATCCTTGTTATGGTTGTTTAGATAGGACCTCAAATTCACTTTTAGCATTTGATTTGAATTGATATAATTTGAAGGTCTAACTATTCTTGTGCAAGTTTTTAAGATCTATTCACCCCTCCCTCTAGAAATCCAACAATTACATTAGGTTGGCCATAACCATCAGTTTTTATTATTTCATGTTTTCATTGTGGATTATAGCATGTATGAGATACATAGTATACATATGTGGTGATTGGTTAATGTATAAGTATTTATACAAACTCCCACAATCAAAATATTAAGTCTTAGATGCTTTCCAAAAGCAGCACACATGAAAAGCTAGATTGACTAAGTGTGGACACGTCCTAGTTTGGTGATTTGTATATCTCATGGAAGTGTAATGGTAGATATGTGGGTCTGTCCTAGAAGGGTGCATAGTCTATCGTGTTGGCTTATGGGTAAGGCTTAACTAGGTGATCTTAATTGGATTCAACACCTAGAAGCATAGAGATGATCAATGACAATGAGTAGTGCATATCATCTATCAAGAGTTGCATGTGATGCAATTGGAAAAAGTTGCCTACTTGATAGAATCAAGTTGTGGGTGATAGCCCTAGTTGGCTCATGATTTTGATGAAATTAGGATCCTGGCCCACTAGAATATTGTATGCTTTAATATTTTGAATTGATATTGAGGGCTATCAATTTGAATAAAATAGTGGGAGTAATATTTAATTAAAGACCTAATTAATATCGAATTTTAAAATCAAATCAAATAAAAAATGGTGTTTTACAAATGCAAATTTTCTCTTGTAGAATCAAATGGAAACACTCAATCATTTTGATTGAAAGAATCAAATAAGATTTATTTCCATAACTAGTTCAATACCTTGAGAAGTGTTTTGCATGTTCTTGAAACACCAGTGCCATTATCTACTCCAAATTCACCTAAGACTAACATGGATGATTCTTTGAAGCATGCCAATGATGTTGTGAACATCAAGAACCTTATGATCGGTTGTATGAACTATGAGTTGCATAAATGGTATGGTAATAATGAAAGGTATAATGTCTCTAAGGTGTTATTTGAGTGCAAAATGACAGAGGGAGATCTAGTATAACCTCATGTGTTTAATAAGATTGGGCATACAAATCATCTAGAAAGACTGGGATTTCCTTTAGGTCAAGATTTGACCACGACTATGATTTTCCAATCATTGCCTAAATCATATAGCCAGTTTATTGAGTGTTATCACTTGAGTAACATGGCTAGACCACTGATAGAGTTGCTTGACATTTTGATAAGTTTCGAAGCACAAATGAAGATGGAAAAATCTGTAATGATGATCAACGGAGTTGAGTCTAAGGACAAAGGCAATGCCAAGAAGCATTTTGTGGCTAAGCTAAAGTCCAAAACTTCTGTACTCAAAATAAAGAGAAGGATAAGGGGAACCTAGGAAGATGAAATAAGGGATTGAGATCTCTACTTTTGGTATATACTTTATTGAGGTTAACTTTACTACTTCCTCATCATGGGTACTAGATGCCGGATGTGGATCACACATTTGCTCAAATGTGAAGGATCTGAAAAGAAGTAGACCTTTGGACAAAGGTGAGGTCGAACTGCCAGTTGCAAATGGCACAAGAGTTCCAACTAGTGCAGTTGGAACCTATGAATTATCTCTACCAAGTGAGCTTGTAATAGAGTTAGAGAATTGCTATTACGTACCTTCCATTAATAGGAACAACATATCTATATCTTGTTTGGACAATAACGGATCTAAATTTCTTATAAAGAATGAAAGATGTTTTGTTAGTAAGATGGGATCTTTTATGGAAGTGCCCCAATGTCTTATGGTCTATACTTGATAGATCTAGAGACAAGCATATATAACCAAAAAAACTCAATGACTCAAAAAAAACATACCTTTGGCATTGTCATCTAGGTCACATAAATGAGAATCACATATCTAGACTCCATAAAGATGGTTATCTTGACTCTTTCGATTTTGAATCAATAGAGACATGTAAATCTTATTTGTTGGGCAAGATGACCGAGACTCCCCCACTAGAAATAGTGAGAGAACTAGTGATCTATTAGGACTCATAGATACTGATGTTTGTGGCCCTTTTAGAACAACTGCTAGAGGTGGGTGTCAGTACTTCATTACCTTGACTGATGATTTTACTAGGTATGTCTATGTTTACCTAATGAAACATAAGTTAGAAGCTCTTGAAAAGTTTAGAGAGTTCATGAATGAAGTACAGAACCAACTTAGTAAGAGTATTAAGTTACTTCATTCTGATCAAGGTGGAGAATACTTGAACCAAGAGTTTGGGGACCTTCTATAAGCCCATTTATCACAATGGACTCCACCTGGAACACCACAACATAATGATGTATCAGAAAGAAGGAATTGCACATTTCTAGATATGGTGCGCTCTATGATGATTTTTTTTTATCTTGGAACTTCCTTCTAGGGGTATGCTCTTGAAACCTCCATATACATTAAACGAGTACCATCTAAATCGGTTCAAAAGACACCATATGATATATGGTATGGGAAGTGTCCCAGTGTGTCTTTTGTGAAGATTTGGGGAAGTGAAGCTTATGTTAGAAAATTATTTTCTGGAAAGCTTGGCCCTAAGTCTGATAAATGTTATTTTGTTGGATATCCTAAGGAGACCAAAGGATATTAATTTTATTCCCAATCTGACAACAAAGTGTTTTTTTCTAGAGAGGCTTTATTCCTAGAGAAGGAATTTATTTCCAAATGAATCAGTGGAAGGAAAGTAGATCTCAAAGAGGTTCAAGACCAAGAAGAAAACATTGAACCAGTTCAGGTATAGGAGGAACAAGGAGACTCACAATTGTTGTGGAATCTCAAATTCATCATGTGATACAAGAACCTCGTAGATCTAGTAGGACACTCCTTGAACCTGAGAGATTTGGATATTTTGTGACTCGGGAAGGTGATGAGTTGGTCATAAATGATGAACCAACAACCTATCTAGAAGCTATTGAGGGACCAGAATTTGAGAAATGGCTTGAGGCCATGAGATCTGAGATGGAATCCATGTATGCCAACAAGTATGGACTTTGGTGGATCCACATGAAGGGCTAAAATCCATAGGGTTCAAGCAGGTCTTCAAGAAGAAGATAGACATGGATGGTAAAGTACAAACCTATAAGGGTAGATTGGTTGAAAGGATTTTAGACAAGTTCAAGGTGTTGACTATGATGAAACCTTTTCTCCAGTGGCCATGGTTAAGTCCATCAAGATCATGCTTGCTATTGCATATTATCATGACTATGAGATTTGGCATATGGATGTTAAAACTGCATTCCTTAACTGGAATAATTATAAGGATGTGTACGAGACACAAACTAAAGGTTTTGTAAATTCATTAAGGCAAATTAATTTCGATAAGCTCCAAAGGTCAATCTTTGGATTGAAGAAAGCGTCTCAGAGCTGGAATCTTATATTTGACAAGATAGTCAAAGATTTTGACTTGAGTCAGAATGAAGATGGAATATGTGATTACAACAAATTTCGTGGGAGCATATTTATATTCCACATAATGATGAGGATTAACGTACTTATCCTGTAAATGTTAAAACTAGGAAAGGAATGTGCCTACTCAATGAAGGCTTAGGAGAAGCATCATATGTGATAGGAAATAAGATCTATAAAGATAGATCTGGAAAGCTTCTCAACCTAAAAAAGAGCACATACATTGGCAAGATGCTAAAGGGTTCAACATGCAAGAGTCAATGAGAGAAAATGTGTCCATGTTTCATGGAGTTAGTCTCTTAGGAGCCTAGTGTCCTAGTTCTTATGAGGAATAGGAATATACAAATAGATGTCATATGCACTCGCAATTGGACCTATTAATGTAATTCTATGTACTTATCTTGTTATCTTGTATGTATTGGACATTACGAGAAGATATCTAGTTATCTCGTATGTATTAGACATGATGAGAGGATATCCAGTCATCTCATTTGTATTGTACATGATGAGACGATATATATACCTATTTATCAATCTCATATGTATTAGACATGATGAGAGGGTATATATTAAATGCCAGTGAGAGTCATTAGACTACCATAATGAACACCCTTAGGTGCTTGTAAAGCATTAAAAGGATACACTCCTTGAGTATGGGGAAACAGAAGAGTTGGGTGTAAAGGGTTACACTGATGCAAGCTTCCAAACTGATAAATAAAGGAATATAATCTAAAATTAGTGGTTGACATTAAATGAGAAATGATTATGAGCTAATGAGAGTTTTTCAAATCTACAAAAGAAGTTGAGTATCTCTGTGTTATGAGAGCAACAAAGGATATTGTATGGATCAAGAAGTTCATATGGGTGAACTTATGTGAGGTTCCAACTACTAATGACATAGTAGAAATGTTGATGACAACAATGGAGCTACTAGTTAGGTTGGGAATCTCAGATAGCATACTACGACACTTCCATCTCATACGAGTAGTCGTACAATAAAGAGATATGAAAATTGTGAAATACCAACTTGAAGCAAATGTTTCTAAACCATCTACTAAAGCACTTTCACAATAGAAGCATGATGGTCATGTTAGGTCACTTGGAATGCAATCCGTGGGTGATTGGCTCTAAATGTAAGTGGGAGTCTGTTGGTATGTATGCCTAGAGAGTCAATCATATGATGATTTTTATGGCATAACTTATAAATGATTTGATTATTAATAAAGGCAATCTTCCAATTTATTCTATTTATTCAGTTTTGAGATAATGAAATAACATAATAAATGTCTACATAATGATATTACTCGATAACATATGTCTTTAGGTTGAGGACCTAAACAATGAGATCATATAGATGTTAAGAGTATATACATTCTCATTGTGTCCCTGATCGGTTGTTATTGTAGAAGGTAAATAGATAGAAATGACACATAAGATCTGAGTGTGAGTTGGTTGATGATAGAATCTCATTACTCGTGATATGGTGATATCAAATCAAGCACATAGATACATGTTAGAGAACAATGTATCAGACAGGCCCACCATGAGATAGATACATGGAAACCATTACCATGGTAGTCATAGTCAAATCTCATAGTGATGGTAGTGTTTGTGGTTCTTCGGCCTAAAATAATTGCACTCATCATGTGTCATTCGATATGATTTGACATCATCAAACACAATCATGAAACATGGGTTGTTATAAAGGTGATGATTGGGTGACTGCGACACATGGGGATTGGTTGTGAGTGATATAGATGGGATTTGTCACTCCTAAGGGAGTATGATATTTAAGGCCTCTTGATTAGTGAGAATGAGAAATGTATGGCCCCACACATTTTAGTCAATATGTGATATTGAGCTTACATATATCTTAGACATTCTACTCTGGTTCAAGAAACAAGATTGAATAATAATGAGGATAACTATTTTGTGCCTCTAGTTCAATCTAGATATTAGTGAAAAAGGAACTATACAAAAATTGTAACACCATACGTAGATTGTAGGTTGAAGTTGTTCCAACTTTCCATTTACTTAGGTAGTAATGATGTGTGACTAGACACCTCTCATTGCTTGTGATGTCATAAGTTGTTATGGACATTCACTGCCAATGTTATATGGGATCTATAGGGTCACACACATAGGAACTCATCTATAAGAGGATTTTAATATTGAATTATGAATGGATTGATTACTGAAGTGTTTAGGTATTGAATTCACGCAACAAATCAGCTGACGGGACTGCCAAACAATCAGCTCAAGTGTTGAGACAGTCGTTTGGAGTGTCATGATGATTACATTGTGCATTGGCTGGAATTTAGCCCGACCTGGCCTTCAATATGCCCATCTCGAGTGATGTGAGACGCTCGTCTTGTCTACACCAAATAGCCATTTTGAGGGTGCAATTCGGTTGCATCTAGGATTGGTGATGACGTCATGACGTGGACTAATTGGAATTGAATTGTCGACTTATGTACAAAACTGGGAAACTATGAAGTGACCGTATCACAGTGTTAGATGACCATCTCGTGTGCCAAATGACTGTATGGGTTGGTAGACAACCATTTTAGTTTTAGTAGGCTACGAAGTTTACAAAATTGCTGTGAAAATTCGAGATCTTATGGTCCCTTCCACTCACGGACAGACTGGAAACCCAGAACATGGCCTCTACTATAAATAGAGGGGTACTGGGGGCTTTCCAGAGCACAATACAGACAATTGAGAATCAATTACTCTGAGAATTGTTGTTCTCTCTAGTTTTGGTAACCAAGAGAGTCCAAGCAAGTCCTACCCGACTAGGGAGGGATAGCTATGGGAGAGAAACAACTGAGGATCATCATTGTGGGAGAGTAGGTTGGTGATTAGTACACCAACAGGAGGGACAACTCCTTCCTGTCCATTCTAGCAGGATGAAATGAGTTCTAGTTGGTCCGTGTGGACTTCTCTAGAGGTGAAGTGACTTTTCCCGTCACTAAGGAGGACGACGTCAGCCAGCAGTCTGTGACGAGAGGAGCTACTGCAGATGACGATGTTCGAGTCTGTTATCTAGTGGAGTAGCAGTCAGACGAGTCTCAGTGCAACTAGGAGCTGCACATACACCGTCTAAGATAGAGTGTGCATCTACATCGACAATGATCTTCGTTGGTTTTTCTCCAGGAGGCATATCTTTGTGAAACCATCCTTCCCATTACATAGTTATTGATGTGATCCACTGATTAATGGGAAATATGTTAGTAACAATTGTGTTTCTGCTGCCTATATGATGTCATATTTCCCTACAAATCATTCTCACATAAGAGTGAAAGCTATATGTCCTGGAGATACTAGAACTAGATGAACCCCTTCAGACTGCACCTAGGGTTGATAGGGATGCTTACAAAAAGCATATTGAAGATGTCATGGATGTCAAGTGTCTGATGCTATGCTCAATGAACTACGATTGTAGAGGCAGCATGAGAACATAGATGTGATTGAGATGGTCACACATCTCAAGAACATGTTCCAAGATCAGGCAAAACAAGAGAGATATGATGTCTCCAAGGCACTGTTCAAATGTAACATGGCAGAAGGAGATCTAGTAGGTCCTCATGTGCTCAAGCTAATTGGGTATGTGGAGAACGTAGCTAGATTGGGTTTCCCTTGGGTCAAGAGTTGGCCACTGATGTGATTCTACATGCTCTTCCCAAATCATACAGTCAGTTTGTCATGAACTACAACATGAATGACTTTGACAAGTCATTGACAGAGTTGTTGGGCATGTTGAGAACAATTGAGGGACAAATGAAGAAAGACAAGCCTGAGTCTATGATGGTGATCAGCAAGACAAAGGGGAAGTTCTAAAGTTGGCTAGAATCCCAACTCTTCAGATCTCAAAGCAAATGGAGGAGTGAGTAAAAGAAGCAAATGTCACCATTATCACCAGCCTAGACATTGGAAAAGAAATTGCCCACTCTAGTTAGAGGAATTTAAGAAGAAGAAGGAAGGAAGGTACTGAGGCCTCAACTTTAGGTATAACTGTTATAAGATAAATTTGATTACTTCTTTGTTTTGGTATGTGATACCAAACAAAGATATGACATACTTGATGTACATGATCTGACAAGAAGTAAAAGCCCCCATGGAGGAAAAAGATGGACAAGGTGAAGCAAGAGTTGTAGAAGCCTTGGTGTACATTTAAATTTATCTTAGCCCAATGGGCATGTAATAGAGTTAGTTGAACTGTTATTCATTATGCCAATAAATAGAAACATTAACTTTAAGCATATTGTATGACAAGAATGATGAATCAATAAAGTAAGATATTAATGTTTCAGTTTCAAAAGATATGATCTTGCATGGCAATACCCAAATATATAATGATCTTTGCTTTGAAATAATCTTGGATAAATTTTTCAAGGTTTATACCAAAGGATTGTAATTGATAACTCAAGATTATCATTAGTAATAGTCACCTTGGATGTACATATAAGAAATGCATGTCTAGAAAACATATTGATGTTAATCTAGATTCCCTTGGTTATCAAACATAAGGAAACATGCAATGCCTTATTTACACACAATATGAAATGACATTCTTCACTAGATGTAGTGGGAGGATAAGCCTTCCATCAAACCTCATACATATGAATCGTGAATATCTCATGGAAAGAATGTTATAGATAATCTTTTTTACTTTGTTTCAATTATTGGTAATATGATGATATGCACTCAGTAAAATGGAAACATAAAATCTCTTGAAATGTTCAAGGAGATTATGACTGAAGTATGACTTTGATGAAAGTATTAAGAAACTTTGATGAGATCAAATGTTGAAGTACTTTACATCAATACCTTGAGAACCTTCAAAGAAAGAACCATGATAATGTATCACAAGTCAAATCCAACTGAACATAATGATGTGTCAGAATGAAGGAATTATACCATGACAAGTCATGATATAATTATCAATTAATCCAATCCTCTTGTATCCTCATAAATATATACCTATCATTAAATCATGTACCATCTGAATGGTTTGTTAGACATCATATGTGATATAGTTTGGAAATGTCCCAATATGTCTAAAGAATTAAAACCTACATTGTGTTGAAGGAGCCAAATGGGTATAAAAAGTAGATGAAGGAGCTAGCAAAAAGAGAGGGGAGGAAACTGCATACGAGAACATTTTATTTTTCATATATTTTTCCCAGTACTATTACATAAAGTACCATTATTTTCGTTTTGGATATTCTTTTTGTTGACCCATTGTGTTGTAGGGCTATATGATGGCAGGAAGCAGTGTAGAGGAGGAAGAATTGGCCAACCCAAGATTTTGAAGGGTGGCCAAGACATACTCTTTTTGACTTTTTGATGTGGTGAAGATATATGAAATGATGAAAGAAAGGTGGGTGAAGAGAGAGACCAAGTAATATGGATCATCATGTACAACTTCTTGCAAATGAGGTAATCAACTAATTTCACTAAAATTTTAATTAAGCTATTATGAGGAAAAATATGGTAAACCATATGTTTCATACAAGTTTGACCTAAAATGTTTAGCATTTGCAATTTACAACGATTACGACTTATCCATAAATCCCAAACCAAAATAGAATTGGTAAGCAATAATGAAACCAAGTATCTTTTGAAAGAAATAAAATCAAGATATCATGGACAAATCCATCTAAGGTTAACATGCTGAATCCAAAATATGGAGTTCTAGTTGCAACACCTTTTAGGGAAAAAATTCATGTATGGGGCGATGGTGGAAGCATCGCTTCAAGCCACCCATTATCATATCAAGAAACACCTAGTAAACAGTAAACTATAGAAAATGTATAACTAACTAGAACACACAACAACATATTCAAGTCAACATGCAATGCCACGTGTGGGATGGCATGGAAATAAAACAAAAAAATTTAAAAGTTCCACAAAATTACATGGAATTTGTGTGAGATGCAAATGCATAACATGCAAGATAACAAACAGGACAAGATAGTCAAGAATCAATAAGATAACAAATAGGTTGTACAATCATACCAAATCAATAAACAAGACATGATAGTCATAATCTTATAAGACAAAGGATAGGGTGCATAGCCATACCAAATCAAAGTTTTGAATCATGATGTCTTTGACATGAAACTTTCCTTAAAATGATAGAAGAATGGTCATTGTTGTTGTACCCGGTCTTGTGGTTGTTGATCATAGAAAGTGGAAGATCCTTAGGTGTTTTGCATTGGCTTCTGATAGTATTGTCCCTAAAGGAGGTGAAAATGAGTCGGGGATGCTAAGAATGGTCCAGAATGCTTGGCCCAACTCCATATCATGTTGCCATTCAATATGGTCGTAGCAATGAAGATGGTTCATATGAAAGTACATGTGTTGGTGATCTGTCCACATCTCTTGTTGTCTTGTATATATGCTCTCCAACAAATCCATCATAGATGACATGTTGTAGTTGTTTGCTAGAGGTGGTGGCTAGGGTTAAGCATTAGAACCCGACCCGACCCACCACCAGACCCGCACCCAACCCGCAATTTTCTTTAGGTGGGCTAGGGCCTTGTCTTTACGCCCCACAATTTGATATGGGCCGGATTATAGTCTAGATAAATCCAAACCCGAGGACTCGAAGACCCGACCCTATACCCGAGGACTCGAAGACCAAATGTTGTATACAATATAGTCATTTATCTTATTAGTATTTTACAATGAAAAGTCATATACACAAACATTGATTGTTGTTTCTAAAGGAAAAAATATACATATTGGATGATTGTCCTCATAAATTATTTTGTCTCTTCATTAGACAATATACATTATTTTAACACCAAGTCTATGAAGTTATCCTTTCCAAATTCATACTTTCCCCAATTTACTCAACCACACAACTCAATTAGACTTTTCATTTTCTAATGATAGGTAAATGATTTTACCACTTGTTAAATGTTAATGATACGTTAATACACAAAGTGATGCCTATAATAATTCATCACCATATTGACAAGACAACAATTCACTTCCCTCTTGAGTGATTGATGTCCAATGCCAATTCTAAATTGACTTAACAATAAATTCATTCCACGATTCACTCAGAATTTCTAACCTTCATGAAGAATTTTCAAGTTTGAACATAGAAAAATAATGTGTGTGTATATTTTGCAATATAGACATTCCAAAATAAGTTGACTTTGTTGAAAAAAATTGAAAACACTAGCATGCCACTACCTTCATTCGGTAAAAATTATCAACACGGATTGGACTCGAACCCAGACCACAATCCGAGTATACAACATAGGCCGAGTTTGGGCCGATAAAGTGTAAAAATTGTCGGGTCGTGACACAGTTTGCGGCCCGCTAGTAAAATCCAAGTCCGGGTCCGGATTTTAATAGACCCGCCACAACCTGATCCGATGCTCAACCCTAATTGGTGGTTGTTCAATGTGATCGGTCTCATAGCGCTTTTTCACTCAGCGCGTGTTAATACTTTCTTCACCTTGTGGGGTTGCACTTAGAATGTACTCCATGTCGAACATTATGTACCGGTGCCTCAAAGATATCTCTTGGACGGTTTGCTCGAAGCAACTTTTTCCATAAGATTGGGTAAGGATCCCAATTCACAATGAAATGCTAGCATAAACAATGCAATAAAAAATGATGCAACTTGTGCATCTATCATTAATCGTGAGAAAAGTGTTTTTTTGGCAGAGAAATTTGAAATATATAGCAAGACAAGCAACGGAAGCTTAGCTGGTAGGGGCTCAATGTAGTCTCTACCGGATTTAAGGCTCAGGTAATTGAATAAGTGCTGAACCGCCGTCCAGAGTTCCCCCAAACACTTCACGAGATCAGCAGAAGCTACCACTCACCTGAAGTGCTTGAGAGGAACACAAGAGGGCGTGCACTCGACAACTGCGTGTAGGCATTGGCAGTCCTGACCTAAGATGGTACACCATACAATCTGTTGCAATGTCCTTATATATCACAGAGCAACTGCCTTGCACTCATACTAGCCCTAAGCCGACACAAAAGAACCTAGACGTGCACATGGCCTCATTCATCAAGTCCAATCCTTTTTACTTGTCCTAGGATTGAACCCACGATGGAATGAGAATCAAGACAATATGCTGCGATATGGGGAGCGTGCCTTTTCCGCTACATTTCAAGTTGACAGAAGAGAATTGTCGAGGAGAGAGAAATCTTTATTTTGGAAATCAGAGGAGAGAGAACTCGTTGGCCTTTTATTCCTTGATACTCTAATTAATCCTGGACAGAAAGGTGGACAAATTCAGACCACGCCATTCATTGAGCCCTTTCTAGCGAAATGGAACCTTAATATGTACACTTACGTGAAGATAACATTGGAGCACAACCATAAAAACGGGGACAACTAGATATGAAGAGAACAGCTAAAATTTCGACGAGAATTCAACCAGAAAATAAAATGAAAACAAAGCAATACGTGCTGGCAACGATATCGACAGCAATAGGGGGCCACTAACAGAGGCAGATCTAAAGGCAGGCTGCCTGAGCTCTATCGCCCTGCTCCCTAAAAAATGTATAATATACATATATATTAACAATAAAACACAATAGATATTTGTTTTAGTGTGGTAGGCTCACTGGACGGCGCTCCTAGGGTTTTCCCTCTGGGCGAATTTCGATAACCACATGTTGGTGGTGAAGGATATTAGGCCGGACAACGTCCCGACGGAGATGATACTGAATCTTAGCTACTTCTGGATTCGGCTTTACAACCTTCCCCTAGGGTTCAGATCGGAGGAGGCCATCAAGGTTGTGGCGTCCAAAATTGGCAGAGTGACGGCGGTGGATTTGCGAGACTTGGGCTGGGGGGCGTTGTGTAGAGCAAGAGTTGAAATCGATATTTCAAAACCCATCCGGAAAAAACAGAAGATCGGAGATAGTGAGGGTCGAATCGTAGATGTGGAGATCCGCTATGAAAGGATGTCGAACTTCTGCTACTTGTGCAGCTTGATCAGACATATGGAAAAGGATTGCAGGGAGGATGTTGAAGACGATGAAGAGGGGTCGCCGTCGAGGCTATGGGGGCCCTGGATCAAGGCATCGCCAACAAAACGTTGGGCAACATCAAGGAAGGAGGAGCTTCTGGGCAGGGACAATGCCAAGAAAGAATTGTGGTTCGTTTCAAAACCCAAACCTGGGAGTCGGACGACGGGGGTCAGTGACGCTAGCGGCACACGCAACGCCATGGGTCGGGAGGAGGACTTGATGGAGGAGGTGAGGGACACGGAGAAGTCTGTTTCGTTGGAGGATCTTGATGTCGTCTTCATAAAACGGACGTATGGGGACGAAGGCCATAGACAAGAGTCCTTGGGTATCCAGGACACCTACCTCAACAAGAGGGCAGTGGGAGACACTGGGTGCAGGAAGGAGACGGCTAGTGTCTGTGGAAAGGAGGACGTTGCCACGCATACAGCTATGGGCACGGAGACGCAGGTTACTGGACAGAAGTCCATGGACACGCAGAATATTGGCCCCAGCAGGATGACACCACGAGGCATCGGTCGCATGCAGGAGTCGTGTGAGGCGTATGTAGGTGAGGACACCGTCTTGTCTGACGAGGGCTCTCAAGGCAACAATGGCCACGCGGCGTTGCGGGACGTCGGACTCGAAGGCAAGCAGGGAGACAGGGAGGGACGCAGTGTTCAAGTCGACACAAGGAGTCGGCCGTAGACGAGGGTGGAAGATCCCGGAGACACACGCCCGAGGGGTGTCAAGGTAGCGGCTACTCAGTTCGAAGACAGGAGCAATGGGCCTCGGTCCAATGGTGAGCCGGCACAGTTCAAGACATCTGCCTTTCTGTCTGTGTATGCTAGCAGCTATGGAGGAGGTGTCAGGGATGAGATGGGGGTCCATGCGAAGGGGATCAGGGAGGAAGGGGGACGCCTTGTGCTTGGAGCAGTAGGGAAGGGGGTGAGAAGACAGACATGCTAGGGGGGTGCAAGGTGGAAGCAAGAAGGTTGGGAAGGGAAGGGGGAGAAGAGTGGGAAGAGTTACTAGGTTAGGGAGTTCGGAGTGGGTAAGGAGGGAGCCAGGGACAAGTGAAGGAATGTACCATGTGGGGGGCAAGAGGAGCAGGAGGGATGTGGATGGTTTCCAGGAGGAGATAGAGGAAGAGGGGTCTCTTAGGGAAAAAAAAGGAGGAGAAGGGAGGTCCTTATTGATTCAACTCTTCTTTCAGTAGCGGGTGTTGGAAAGGACCAGACCCCTGAAGAGCCATGAAACTCTTATGTTGGAACGTCCAGGGTTTGGGCAGCCCTAGGACGTTAGGCTCTCTGAGAAGGAGGTCTTGGAGAGAGTTTCCTAATATAGTCTTCATCATGGAGACTATGTGCAGAGGAGGGGACCAGGAGGCGGTGAGGAGGAAGTGTGGTTTTAACTCTGGGTTTAGTGTTGATAGAAGAGGCAGAGTGGGGGGTTTGGGTCTTTGATGGAGGGGAGATCATGTTAGGGTGAAGTCCTTCTCGGATCACCATATAGCTGCGGAGGTGGGGGTGGAAGGAAACCTAGATTGTTTCTATTTTGTGGGGATTTATGGGTGGGTAGCCACTCATGAGAGGCTTCATACATGGAAGTTGATGGAGGAGGTGTGTGCCCAGTCCATATGGAATGTCTTTCTTGGTGGAGATTTCAATGAGATACTAGCTCATGAGGAGAAAAAGGGGGGACATCCGAGGAATGAATGGCAGATGCGCAACTTCAAGGAGGCTATTGACAACTGTCTACTGATGGATCTGGGTTCCACGGGGTGCAAGTTCACTTGGAAATGTGGTTTATATGAAGACAATCTGATTTTGGAAAGGCTTGATTGTTTCTTGGCAGATAAGAAGTGGTGTGATATCTTTAATGTCAGGCGTGTCAAGAATTTTCTTATCCTCAAATCCGATCATGGACAGATTCTTTTATGGGCTGAGAGAAGAGGCACGGGCAACGGTCCTTATGAAAAAAAATTCAGATTTGAAACTTTCTGGTTATCTTCTCCGGAGTACAAGGAGGTGATTCAACAAGCATGGAATAGTAATGCGGCTTTGGATCTTAATGGGCAGACAGATAGCTGTGCTGAGAAACTTTCTACTTGGGTAGAGGAAAAATTCAAGAACATAAAGAAGAGACTGGTAAAGACTGAAAAGAGGCTCATTAGTGCTCAGAACCGGCCACCTTCTAGTGACATGTTGAAGGAATGTGAGGATATAGCCAGAGAGCTACAGGATCTTCAGCGTTTGGAGGAAATCTATTGGCTAGCAAGGGCTAGAACCAACGACATGAGGGACGGTGACAGGAACACTAAGTACTTTCATCACAAAGCTAGACAAAGAAAGAGACGCAATATGATCCATGGTCTCTTCAAGGAGGATGGGAGTTGGCATACGGAGCAGGAATCTATTGCTGAAATTATTTCTTCTTATTTCAATTCTCTCTTCGCCAGTTCAAACCCTACCGGGATGGAGGAGTTTATTGCTGACATGCCACGTGTACTTTCTGAGACAAGTTTTTCATATCTGAACTGATCCCCCATGGAGACAGAAGTCTGGCAAGCGCTTAATCAAATACATCCTAACAAGGCTTCGGGTCCGGATGGGATGAAAGCTATTTTCTACCAGAAGTTTTGGGAGGTGATTAAATCTAGTCTGTTGTCTTTCGTTGATAAATGGTAGAAAGGGGAGGAAAGCTTGGAGGATATTAATGACACTGATATTGTTTTGATTCCTAAAACGAGCAACCCGGTTCAGATTTCTAAGTTTTGTCCTATCAGCCTTTGCAATGTTTCTTATAAAATTATCACGAAGGTGTTGGAAAACATAATCAAGCCACTGATGAATGGGATTATTTCTGAGAACCAGAGTAATTTTATTGGGGGTAAGGATGATCACAGACAATGCTCTAGTTGCCTATGAATTGTTCAACACTATGAACCATAAGAAGAAAGGCAGAGAAGGTTTGATGGCACTCAAGCTAGACATGAGTAAGGCTTATGATCGAGTAGAGTGGGCGTTTCTAGAGAAAGTGATGAGAAGGATGGGGTTCCCAGACATTTGGAGGAACAAGGTGATGGAGTGTGTTTCTAGTGTATCCCACAAGTTCATCGTCAATGGCAAAAGGAGAGGAGCTGCAACTCTGACTAGAGGTCTACGCTAAGGTGATCCCATCTCTCCCTACCTTTTCCTTTTTTGCGCTGAAGCTCTTTCCTTTTCCCTTTCCAAAGCAGCACAGGACAATAGAATTCATGGCACAAGAATTTGCAGATGGGCCCCAAGAGTCACCCACCTTTTCTTTGCATACGATAGCATTATTTTCACAAGGGCAACCTCAGAAGAATGCTCCGCTTTTGTTGAAATTTTCATCCAATACGAAAGGGCATCTGGGCAGAAGATTAATTATGAGAAGACAGAGGTTTCTTTCAGTGTGAATGTCTCTGAGGAGATTCGTGAGTTGATTAAGAACCGGCTGCAGATTAGGGAGGTGGACAGACATGAAAAGTATCTTGGACTCCCTACAGTTATGGGGAGATCTAAGAAAGTTGTCTTTGCTTTGATAAAGGATAGAGTGTGGAAAAAAGTGCAGGGGTGGAAGGAGAAATTTCTTTTGAGGCCCGGGAAGGAGGTGTTGATCAAGGCGGTCATCCAAACTATTCCCACGTACATCATGAGTATCTTTAAAATACTAGATGGGTTGGTTGACGAGATCCAGGCAATGATGGCAAGATTCTGGTGGGGGCGAAGGAAGGGGAGAGGAAGATACATTGGATGAGTTGGGAAAGGTTGTGTAAACCCAAAGAAAGTGCAGGGATGGGGTTCAGAGATTTGAAGGCTTTCAACCAGGCATTGCTAGACAAGCAGGGGTGGAGGTTGGAGATTCATGGAGAGTCCTTAGCTGCCCAGATTTTGAAGGCTAAATACTACAATTCATCAGTTGTTTTGCACGTCAAGCTGGGGGGCAGTCCTAGTTACACATGAAGGAGCATACGAGGAGCACTACAGCTAGTTAAGTAGGTCCTTAGATGGAGGGTGGGTGATGGGAAGGACATTCATGTCTATAGGGATAGGTGGATCCCTCATCTTGGAGGCACAGTGCATAGATACTTGGTGAGCGGATTGGAGGAGTATACCTGGGTGAGTGAATTGATCTGCACAGAGATGAAATGATGGAGGAGGGAGGTAGTAGAGGAGTGTTTTCCCAACCACATAGTGAGGTATGTCCTAAACATTCCACTACCACGGTGGAGTGTGGAAGACAGTCTATTCTAGGATAAGGAAAGGAATGGGGTCTTTTCTGTCAGGAGTTCCTACTATCTTTTGAGGGCGGGTGCTGATTTGTAGGAAGGGGCGGACGAGGAGATATAGAAAAGTTTGTGGAAGGAAGGTTGGCCGCCGAAGTTGAAACACTTTATCTGGAGAGCACTGAGGAACATTCTCCCCACCATGACAGAGCTGCAGAAGAAGCAGGTGACACAGAATGATGGCTGCCATCATTGCAGACGGCGGGAGGATACGACGCATGCATTGCTCCATTGTGAGATAGCTAGGAAGATTTGGTCTACTGGGGAGTTCGATTGGCTGGGACAGATAGATCTTCATGACATAGGGAGCTTTGTGGGTAGTCTCCTTGACGAGGAGGATAGCATGCGCAAGGAGGAGGGAGTGGCACTTCTCTGGGTTACGTGGACAGCAAGAAACAAATATATTTTTGACGATCATCCTCCTTTCCTTCCGGGCCTAGCAGTGAGCTTCATCGACCTCGTGAGAGAGCATGCATGCTACCATGCGGCCGTGAGCAGATCAGCAGTTTTCTCTTCTTCGTCGGGCCCAGTATCTTGGCTCTATCCTCCACCGGGCTGCGTTAAGATCAACACAGATGCCTCCATCACTTTAGCAGGAGATTGTGGATGCGGTGTAGCCATACGGGATGACCATGGACAGCTATTATGGACCTTCCAATGCCGATTAGAACAGCCGTACTCGATTCTTAGTACGGAGGGTGTGGCTGTTCTGAAAGGCATGCAGTTTGTGCTTGGGAAGGGCTTCACGGATGTGGTGATGGAGACTGACTGTCTTCTCTTGGTGGAGGTAGTGAGGAAGGGATATGGCGGTCGTGGCTACGAGCACATCATCGTCCGGGACATCACCGAGCTCTCTTCTAGCTTTCTTTCTTTCAATCTTTGTTTTGTTAGGAGGCAAGACAATAGAGTAGCCCATGCTTGGCATCACCCACTTGCCATTTTGTTAACCCTCTCTATGTTGGAGAGGGCTTCTAGGATCATATCCTTACACTCATTGTAGACGATTTGATTATTTAATAAAATGGCAGGTGCCCTTTATCAAAAAAAAACACAATAGCAATATGAAGATACATATAAGATGGTTCAATCTAGAACATGTATATGATACTCGAGGCAATTGCAGGCGCCCTATCTTGAGTTCTTTTGGCATGGATTCAATTCCCTGTTGCTTCAAATTTTTGGATTAGAAACAAATATATACATTCATTTGAAGATTTTTTTAGAAAGATTAATTTGGGCCAATGGCAATGGCATGTGCTCCTATAATGAAATTTTTGGGTGCAGGTTTAATTCCTCTTGTAACCGATTCCCTATTTGAAAAAAGAAGGATTGAGATGTAGAAGTCTACTATAAAATGGAGATATTTTTTAATAAACATTTTAATATGTTAGTATGCCATAAAAATTTCAAAATCTAATGATAGAGACAAAGTGTAAGAATTTCACTTTTTGTATCGTTCATTGTTGTTATACTTCGGAGTAATGTGTTTTCCAAGAAGTTATGCCATGATGGTGAAGTAGCAATTTATTGTTACTTTGATATTCATACATATAAACCCATAGTATTTCATACTTTCGTGGTGGTTAGGTATGTTTCTTTTGTTATTGATTGTTATTTTGAGTGTGGAATATGAACATTAATTAGTTAGTAATGCACACAAAATTCCTAATTTACCACTTCAATATCTTACATATTTGTTTAATATACCAATTCAATCAAGTAAAATGACCTTGGTCATTGAGCATCAACTTTGGTGGTTGTTCAACTCAGCTTCTCTTATTGTATCTTTCTAAATCTGACACTGGAAAAAAGTAAGGTTCAACACTGAGCCTTGCTATATTTCTCTTTGTGGTTAATGGTATGTTTTTTTTACTAATTTTTGTTTTGGGTATGGAGCATGAGAATTAATTGTTAGTAATACACAGACCAATTCAATTAAGTAAAATGACCATAGTCATTGAGCATGAACTTTAGTGCTCCTTCAACTCAGCCTCTGTTATTGTATTTTTTAGAATCTGCCACTAGACACAAGTAAGCTTTAGAACTGAGCCTGGTTATATGCACCCATGATTTGTGTGCATGAACTAGAACCTTGAATTTGGATCCAAAATTTTGCATTGGTGAATCTAGGGTCTAATTTAACCTAACCCTATAATATATAGTTATCTTGACCAAACATGTAGAATTCATTGTTTACATAGAGCTTTTGTAATTGGAATTACAAAAATCTAGATTCTTCTTCTTGCTATGCCATTTTATTTATATATAGTTCTTCATATGTATAAATTTATAAAGGTGCCTCTTGAGAATGGCCTTTATCATATTCAAATAAGTATGCATGTTTTTTAGTTTAATGTCCACATTTATATCAATTTCAATTTTATTGGCCACGCATGTTGTAACACCCCTCAAGGACGTATATGCCAGCGGAAGCATCACCCATATTTTCCATAACATGGGGTACTTTGGCTCAAAAGGATGTCAAATTAATAATACACAATGCAAAAAGTAAAAGAAACACTATGCTTTAGTCAATGGAAATGATTTATGCATTCCTTTGAAAACGGGAAGGCTACATCATGAATTTTGAACATGACACTATATTCTATAACTTCTAAACATAATCTTGAACATGATTATCTAATATAAATGATCATCCAGGTAGATGGCACCCCACCAGCAAGTTTCTTAGATCTTCTAGTCTTTTAAGGTTCTTCTCTACTCTTGATTTGCTCCAAAATGTAGGGGTGTCGTGTCCCTAGCCATGTAAATGAAAGCAACAACAACATAAGTATATTGTACTAGCACTCTATAAAAAGAAAAAATACACATTTGCTTGACATGAAAAACAACTTCGTATGACCTAAATTTATAAACGTGAGCCATTAATAACATAAAAAGTTTAGTAGTACATATATGCATCTCTCTATGATGCCCCCATAAGAGAACATGATTTATTGAAATACCTTGATGCTAGGAAAGCCTTTGATGACCACTTAAGGTCCATGATTTCAGAAGCATAACAAAATCGATTCGATTTCAATCATCTTAACATTAACAATAACATGAACATGAAAACAATATTGAACTTAATGGGATTTCTCCTTCCATAGACTTAAACTTTAAATTCCTTAGTCATTATCACAATCTCTAATATCAGTGATTATGGTAACCATAAGACCAAAAGTATAGCAATCATCAAGCAATTGATACAGTGAATAAGATTTAGAACATTGAATTTGAAGTCATATTCTACGTTATACACAACATTAAATCAACCATGAATAATTTTACATAGTAGCATGACCCATTAACCTTGGAGGAAAATTCTAAGTTCAACCATCCCTTATCTTTATTATGCTCTAAACACTTGTAGTTAATCATTAAACATCATAAATCAATATTTTGTATTGACCCTTGATAAAATTAGGGCTGATTAGGGTTTGAGTACAATAGGGTTAGACTTTGATGCATTAGGAATTAGGATCAGCGTTACTAATTAGATTTATTCAATTTGGAAAACTTACTTTGAATATTACTAATTTAGGTCTAATTAATCAACATGTTACTCAATATTTGGGTTTTAGAATCCATATGAAAAAAAACAAAATAGGAAGGAAAAATAAGGTTTGAAAGCTACAAATTCAGATTTCTTATTAAAATATCTTTCCAAAACATATTTTTCCATAATTTTGTAATGGATAGATAATTACTTGTGGATTTTTAAATATGGACCAATTAGAAAAATCGATAAATCCAAATGTACATAACCATGGCTTATTCCTCAATAGAGGTGGCCAACACGGCATAGTCAGCTGGCCTGGGCTTGCTTACCTAGCAACCGTGACTGAGGTAAAAGAAACACATGAAATTATGCTTTTATCCAAGCACCCGCCTACAAAATAAAACAGAGGAAAGGGCAGAAATTATAAATCACTCATGGTGATCTTCTTCCCCTTCATTCGTGATGAAGTAGGGATTTGCAAGCTTGAAGCACAAATTAAACTCACAATTCATTCTCTACCAAAATTGGGAGATAATCCCATTGAATTTGTTAACATTTTTCAATAAATAAGACCCCGAACAAGGGTACCATGGTACCCAAACTAAAAAGAAGAGTGTGAATGAGCTATATGCTAGAGTAACTAAGGTTATATCCAAGTCCTAGTACTTATCGAAAAGGAAGAGAAGAAAATAGGGGTGGTAGTCTTATAGGAAATCACAGAGAGGATATCAGAACTTCTCAAGGGATCGAATCATGGTTGGCAATGCATTCTAGATTTGTAGTGACTACATAGGGCAGTGTGGAGTTGATCAAAGCAATAAAAGGGTAGTTTCAAGTTTTGGGATGTTAGTTGATTGTCGTAGGATGTCCCTTTACATATATGGAGTTTTGGGAGATCTAGATGTTACTACAGCTGAGTCCCACTGGCAAAGAGTGTAACGCCCGGGCCCACTGCCCAAGGCTCTAGTAGAGTTTCAGGAATGACGACTGGCCCCACAGACCACCACTAGCCTTAACTGCGCACTTTGTCCACACTGACACGCAAGCCAGGATCAACTTCCCGACTGGTCACCCATCCTAGTACTACTCCAAGCTGAGCACGCTTAACTATGGAGTTCTTTAGTGATGGGCTCCCGGAAAAGGAGGTGCACCTTGGTGATATGGGTAGTCCAATCATTCCTTTTAAGATCAACTTATCCAAGGCCTCAAATCCTGGGATGTTACAATCTCCCCCACTTAGACTCTTGACGTCCTCGTCAAGGCTCAATATATGGCCTCATAATCTGACCCCATTTCAGTGCAGACCCACAATGGCCCATGGACACCCAGCTCCCGTCCACGGCTACCAGTGCAAGGGCGGCTCCATCTCGTCTCTACGGATAGCCCTTTCCAACTTGCCTGGACCGCACGGCTCAAGACTAGCATGCCACATGCCCATGTGGGCCCCACCTACTGGAGGGGTTATGGCTCTGATACCATTTGTAACGCCCGGGCCCACTGCCCAAGGCTCTAGTAGAGTTTCAGGAATGACGACTGGCCCCACAGACCACCACTAGCCTTAACTGCGCACTTTGTCAACACTGACGCGCAAGCCAGGATCAACTTCCCGACTGGTCACCCATCCTAGTACTACTCCAAGCTGAGCACGCTTAACTATGGAGTTCTTTAGTGATGGGCTCCCGGAAAAGGAGGTGCACCTTGGTGATATGGGTAGTCCAATCATTCCTTTTAAGATCAACTTATCCAAGGCCTCAAATCCTGGGATGTTACAAAGAGACTACTTGTCGTCAGGGGTGTCTAGGTCATGGAGTCCCATGGTAACAGGATCTCTAACTTCACCTTTGTTTGTTGAAGGTGGTGGTGATTTTTATAGAGAACAGGATTGTGTAGAGGGAAAGAGAGTGGGATCTGGGTTGATGGTTTCATGTCTGGTACAATCCTTTTGGTTCTAGGTATAGGGTCAAGGAGATGACCCTCACATATCCTCTATCCACGATATCAACACCCTGAATGGGTCATAGTTTGTGTGGCAAAAATAAAATATGGGCCAATCTCAATGTAAGCCTGATCAACATTAAGGTTTACTTTAGTAATTTTTGGAAATTTCCTTTTCAAAAAAAATTGGAGTATCCTAGTTTATTAAAAACAAGTTAGAATAGGATTAATAGCTAATTAACATGTGTCGAATGCATATATTAACACATATTTCTATTCTATGGCTCATAATTGTGTGAACTACAAATTTTATTGAGTCAGATTATTGACTAATATTAGGTCAATTGCAAACCAAACCCTAATGTATCACTTACTCATTAGTTTGGTCCATTGTTTGTGAAATTTATTTGTAAGATGAGAAATAAGGTCTAAACCACAGGGTTATATGCATCTAGGTCCATGAAATGAAAAGGACCTCTTGAAATATTTTCTTTGATATTTGCTTTTATATAGTTTATACTACACATTTTGTGGATGTTACAATTTTACCCATCTTATATATATTTCATCCTCAAAATTTTATTTTATTGCTACTACCCACCTTAGGATTTCTCTTGCCCTTTCTATTGTGACAAACAACTATTTAGTTCATTATTCAACAACATTACTTATGAAAAGTGATATCTATGTACATGATAAAGATAGATATGACCATGAGTTAATTATTACCTTGATCATCTTCATCTTTCTCTACCTACATGATGAAAAATCTAGCTTATCTCCTAGGTCAAGGATTCTGATTCCTATAATGATTTTGGAATGGTTACTAATTTGGAATTAGATCCTTCTTCGGTTGCTTTGGGAAGCTTGGCCTGAGGTTTGGGCAAACTCGACCTAAGGTGCCCAATCTCTCCATAGTAGTAGCACACTCATGTGTCATACCTGCATGATTCTTCTTGCAGGTTGGCCATTGGGGATTCTCAACTTTTGTAGTGGGCTCAAGTTCCTTCCTCTTATGGTTGTTGGGAGGTTGGTGTTGATGTTGGTTATTCTTCTAAGGAGTTTCCTTCCTGTAGGACCTCCCAGGGTGTTCTTCTAGCTCTAGGACTACATTCAGGGCTTCCTGAAGGGTCTTGAGGCCTCTTCCTGATAGAGAAAATCTTAGGTCATGCTTGAGTCGCTTGATGAACTTCTTTGATATATGTCACTCATGATATCCATGAATAGACTTTTATAATTACATGAACTTCATGACATATTAGGTCACACTCATGTCCCCAACTTGAGCTAGGTTAGCAAATTCTTTTTCCTTCTTATCTATCATAGCCTCAGACACATAGTTCTCTTGGAAGACTTCAAAAATCCTTCCCATGTGAATGTAGGTGCACTGGCCGCTCTTGAGTTGAGGAAGTTGTCCTACCAAATATTAGAGTCTCCCTTCATCATGTGAATAGCAAAATGAACCTTAGATTGTTGAGGGAAATCTAGTTCATAGAAGTAGTTCTACATACCCACGATCCACTCCTCTCCTTTGGTAACTACATCAACATCTTCCTCACCACAAAAGGAGTTAGGCCTTAGTTTTAGGAAATCTACAAGGGTAAAATCATAGTTGACATGTTGAGGGGCCCTTCCTCCTAGGGCATTAGTGAGAGCCTAACTTGGGCATCAAGATATACATTGTTATTGTTGTGGTTGTTATTCTAATGATGATGTCTTTCATCACTGGAGGAACCTTCTGCTTCACCAGTCTTTTCCTTACTCCTCTTATGGTTTGTATAGAAAAGGAAGATAAACCTAGGGTTAGAACATATGAACCATATATTTGCCAAGTGGTCATCTTGTTTTTTTCTTTGATATCATTAATGTAACACCCCTCAAACCCATATATGCCAGTTGAAGAATCATCCATGATTTCCATAACATGGGGTGTTTTGGCTCGAAAGGATGTCACATTGATAATGCTCATTACAAAAGAGTAAAAGAAACACTATGCTTATACAATGGAAATGATTCATACATTGCTTTGAAAGGGGAAGGCTACATCTTAAACGCTAAACATAAAACCATTTCCTCTAACATATAAACATAATCTAAAACATGAAGGAAACTTTTAATCAACATAATGGATCATCTAGGTACATGGCACCCCACTAGGAAGGTTCTTGGATCTTCTTGTCTTGGTAGGTTTCTTCTCCACTTTCATTTGACCCAAGAATTACAGACATCATGTCCCTAGTCATGAAAATGAAAAAAACAAAAAATTAAGTAAATTTTACTAACACTTTATAAAAACAAAACATACATATATGCTTGACATGAAGAAAAAATTAGCATGATTTAACTTTACACACTCTTGAGTCATTTAAGAACATGATGAATTGAGTAGTACATATATGCATTACTCTATAACACCCCCATTAAATCACATGATTTCTAAGAAATCCCTTGATGCTAGGAAATCCCTTGACGACCTCTAGAGGTCCATGATTCTAGAAACAATAAAAGTGGATTCAATTCCAATCATTTTAACATTAACATTAGCGTGAGCATGAAAATAATGTTAAACGTGATGGCATTTCTCCCTATTGAAACTTTGACTTTAGATCCCTTAATTATTAATTATAATCTCTAATCTTAGTGATTATGGTAATGATAAGGCCTAAAATGTAGCAGCCATCAAGCAATTGATATAGTGAACATGATCTAGAACATTGAATATGAAATCATAATTTCTACTTTATGCATAGCATTGAATCAACCATAAATAATTTTATACATCAGCATGATCTGTTTACCTTGGAGAAAACTCCTAAGTCAAACCTTTCATTGTCTTGGTAAGAGTGTAAACACGTGTAATTGATCATTAAGCATCATAAATCAATACTTTGTACTGATCCTAGATTGAGTTGTGGTTAATTACAGTTTGAGTATATTAGGGTAAGACTTTTATCCATTAGGAAATAGGGTTAGGGTTACTAGTTTCATTTATTCAATTTGGAAAACTTGGTTTGAACATTACTAATTTAGGTCTAATTAATTAACATGTTACTCGATATTAATGCTTTAGGTCTCCATATAAAAACACCAGAATAGGAAGGCAAAACAAGGCTTAAAATATGAAAATTCTGATTATTTATTAAATAACTTTCCAAAACATATTTTTCCTTAATTTTATGATACACATATAATTAGTTATGGGTTTTTTTAATATCAACCAATTAGAAAATTTGATAAATTGACATGTACATAATCATGTCATGTGGCTCCTATGAGGTGTTTTAATATGGCACAACCAACTGGCATAGCCTTTCTTATCCAACACCCATGACTAAGGCACGTGAAACACATGAAATAACACTTTTATCCAAGAACCAACTTACACAATGCAAATGAGAAAAGGGAAGAAATGATAAATCTCCCATGGGGGTCTTCTTTCCCTTTGTGCATGATCAAGCATCTTCAAAAGCTCAAGATGCAAATTAAACTTGCAATCCACTCGGGGTCAAAATGGGGGGATAATCGCATTGCATTTGGACTTGTTTTAGTCAAGAAGAACCTAGGTTGAGGGTACCAAGGTGCTGAAAACTAAAAACAATCATGGCATAACGATAAAATAGAGTTTGAAGGGCGTGTTCCAAGTTAGAGAAATTGATGTTATATGCATGGCATGCTAACTTTAGAAAAGGAAGAGAATGAAATAGGGGTCGTAGTCTTACATGTAATCACAATGAGGATATTAGAGCTTCTCAATGGATTGAGTCGAGCTCGATGGTGAACTCCAGATTTGTGGTAACTACAGAGGGCACTAGAGAGTTGATCAAAGAAATACAAAGGTAGTCTCATGTTTTGGGATATTAGTTGATCGTTGTAGGATGGCCCCTTATATATATGGAGGTTTAGGAGAAGTGTAGATGTCACTACAGCTGAGTCCCACTGGAATATAGTATTTATTCTATCAGGGGTATCTAGGTCATGGATTTTGTAACAAACTGAAATCTAGGTATATTCATAATTTGTCCCATTTCCTGAGTTTTTCACTTCCTTTCTATCCTTTTTGGTCTTGATGTTGAATTTGTAGGAATTATTAGTGGTTTGGAGTATATTTGATCATTATTCATGCCAAAGTATGGGTTTGTGTACAAATACCTCAATCAGTGTTTCAATCGGGGTCTAGGATGTATATTTACCACTTGAGTGGAATATTGATAAAATAATTTTGTTCTAGAAATTCCCTTAGCCTTATGGAGAAAGAAATAGAAAAAGAGATAAATAATAAGGCTTTAAACATGATAATGTGGCATTAGATAATTTAATGTAACAAATAGTGATAATAATGTGTTAAGGGAATAAAACTCATAAAAATAAGACTCATTGGATAAAAATAACTTCTGATCCAAATTCCTTGGGTCTCAATTGGCTTGAGTGCCAAGTTTCACTTTATTTGCTTAAAAATAAATGTTACAATTAAATTTGGAAAAGAAAATAGGAGTAAAGCCCAAAATATGAAATAAGTCATCAAATGACTTCAAAAGTGGAAAAGAATCCCAGATGCAAAATCTACATGTAAGGATTTACCTATGTGTGAATTTTCATCTAATTTGGATAATGTTGAATGTTCTAGTGAAGCTATAAGAGAGAAAGTATGTAAAAGCCCAAATATTAAATAATGTGTAGAATAATCTCAAAAGAGAAAATTAATGGCAATGGTGTTTCACAAGGTCGAGTTTTCTTGAGGGTGAAGTGTCACATTAATCGATGGTTTCTAGATATCTCTAAATTATGAGGAAAGAGAATATATGATTTAGTTTAAAAGAATTAAATAAAATACATTGAGTCTCCAAAACTGAAAATTAACGCCAAAAGTAGGTTCTACAAGTCCTAATTAGGCTAGATGTCAATTTTCACTTATTTAGACTTTGTTTGCATCGTAAATTGATGAGAGAGAGAAAAGGAAATAATTATATCCACACTTTAGCAAAAATCAGATTGGAAATGACATAAATGTCAGAAGTCACCTTAGAAGATGTGCATGCACACATGACCATTGGATCATGATCTAATGGCTTACAAGTCATCACCTAGCTCGCGAATGAAAAGGGAAATAGGTGTCGGTTTTTGGATTTTTTGAATTCAATTTTCTCTTTCCACACTCAATCGTTATTCACGATTTCTTTGTCTATGATTTTCTCTCCCATTTCCACATGTAATGACCCCCTACTCAAGACCTATCGTTGAGTTTTTAGGAAACATCCAAATCTCCCCTACTACTTCTCGAAGCTACCTACCCTCAAAGCCCTTCTATCAACCCCCGCCTATAAATATCTATGCCCTGACCTTTAGATGACCTTGCTCGACTCTCCTCTAACACCAATTGCTCCTCTTCCTTTGTGTGTTTCCGTCGCAAGTTCAAAGACATATTCATGGCATCGGTGGGTCGTGCATGAAGGTCGATTCCTCTCCCTGACCTAAATATCCTCTAGCACATTGATCCCAGTAGCAGAAATTGGACCTAAAGTGACGACGCTTGTCTGCCAATTCCTCTCCCTATAGGTCGATTCATCCCTCTCTCTGTAGGTCAGTTCGTCCCTCTCCCTTATGGTTGATTCGTCCCTCGCTCTAAAGGCTTGATGGAAGCTATCATGCTTTGTATGAGTGAATTGGAATGGAATTGGTGAGGTTCGCTAGCTCTTTCTTTTGAGATGAATGAATGCCGAAGAAAGGAAGGCAGTCGTAATAGGGAACATCGCCTTATCCCCGTTGGAAAAATAGAGAAAATGGGCCAAATCGCCTACTAGAGAAGAGAACACTTCTTCCTAGCCCAATTCCATGTACGGTATACTTTCTTAACCTCTATACTTTGATCGGTGTGTCAGATCTTTGAATTCGTGCTCTGTCACAGTTTCCCCAAATTTTCCAAAGGTAGCTTGCTGCTTCGAGCATCCATGGTGGGCGCAAGGCAGGGGGATGAATCCCACATGTGTTTTTTCTCATCTACCCCTCTATGTTCCTCTTTCATTTTGTTTTTCCTCGAAGGGAAAAATCAACTTTTTGCCTCAATTTCTTTTTATTTGATGTGAGTCTCATTGGCCACTGACTGAGAAACACTGCCACATTTGATTGGGCCATGTCAGTGGGCCCAGCCTCCTTTTCTCACGAAGGTCTTTTGCTTATTTGCCTATTGGCTTTTGATTGGTTAGAACTTGTAAAAATCATAACCTTTTCTATGTTTGTTCAAAAAATTCATAAAAAATATATTTTGGAATCAGATGAATGAGTTCTTTCTAATTAAAATATTTTTCGATTCTAATTCCAATGTTTTTTATAGTTGGTTTTTGGGAAATCTAATAAATATATGAAAAATCATAAAAATTGTAACTAATCCTACAAACTCCAAATAAGGAAAATAAATATGTTTTCTTGATCAAGAGAAGATAAGGAATCATTTGGTTAGGGTTTCATGACCAAAATCTAAGGTTTTCCAAATGGTTCTAAATTTAGGGTTTTCTTTATACATATGTGAATTATAAACCCTAATCCATGTGTACTGTTGGCTAAATGGACATCTATAAATCCCTTTGTTTTGATTATGACAAACATTTCATTCTTATTAATCTAACGAGCTACTTGAGTGTGCAGGATGACAAAGCAACAAGGGAAAATCCACAAGCTTACATATTTATATTTTCATGCAATGTAATCACTGTTGTAAAAACTTGTACAAAAATATAATGTACAAGTACTTAGAATTGCATGTAAATCAAGCGTTAGATTCTTCCTAGCTAAACACCACAGTTAGACAAGTCATCCCATTCAAATAAGATCACATAAGCACACTCATACATATAATTAGTGCCTAAATTGAAACATTGAAATAGGATCAATCTCGGTCGACAAACTCCTCGACCGAGACACTCTCGGTCGACAAACTCCTCGACCGAGAAAGATCCAAAGTAGCCGTTAGACACAACAGACAAGTTAGTTGGCAGTTGGAGAAAGACGTTGCAAATCACTTGTTCCAGAGTGCCTGTCGGTCGACAAAAGTTCGACCGAGTAGGTGTCTCGGTCGACCATTCCTCGACCGAGATTGTCTCTGACAGCAACTGTAGAATTAATTAATTAGCCGTTGTTAAAGCAACAACTTTGTACCTAACGGCTAGTTAAGCACTTAGAAACCCCTAGAAGTTGTCTAGAACGTCCTTAAGCATCCTTAGTCCATTCCTATAAATAGGACAAGCCATAGGACACTCAAACTCACTTGTTTACACTTGCTACACTTGAGAAATCCTTGAGCATACTTTGTGCAATCTGTTTGTAAGCAATTTGAGCATTGTGACAATTGGCCATTTCATTCCTTAGCTCATAATTCGTGTCCTATAGGCTAGTATCTCCTACCCACTGCAATCACAAGTTCACATACTTGGTTAGGAGATCTATACGCTTGATCTAGGCAAATCAAGCCTTGGGCTACAAAGGATAAGTTGTAATTTCCGTTTTCTTTCTTGTTCCCTATTATTGTTTGTACTCTCCTTGCTACTCCTAGGTTGGAGGCTGCGGATTGGAGAGGGTGAAGATCTTCTTGGTGAAGAAGGAGACTTTGAGCTACTTCAGAAGGCTGGTGCAACGGGAGGTTATTTCTAGAGAGGAAGGCTACTTCAAGGGGGAGCTTGGAGTTACTTCAAAGAAGGCTACCTCAAAGTTGGTGCACCTACTTCAAGTGAAGGCTGTTCAAAGGGTGTAAAGGAAAGTATTGTATTTTGTATAAATCCTCGAGAGGTAATAAAATAAATACTTTCAAATCCCGGTTGGGTAAGCAACCGGGTAGTGGACTGACAACTATAGTATTTGCTATAGTTGGAACCACTCTAAACACCTGTCTCTTTCTTCCAATTTCAATTGTGGTTGTTTGAATTCAATAAATTGTTAAAATAATTCAAAAACTCTATTCACCCCCCGTCTAGTAGTTTTTCATGTACGACTTGAACTTCGGAAAAAGTGAACTTGGAACAACTTAGTTGGTGAAAAGTTAGTACTACAACTATGAATTGAGGTAAGTGCATCTTACCCCTTAAGTTGGGCATATTTGTGATCCAAACCTAATTTCCCTAATGAGGCATGATTCAAACCCTAAATTTCTTATTATCTCTTAATTTGGTATAATTGCCTCAATTCTTGCTAAATCTATCATTTCTTGGGTCTTGGACCCCACTTTCTGTGTTGATATTATTTAATGCTTAAACTTACCATATAACTTCTTTTTAGCATGATAGTTTTTTGACTATTTAGCTAGTGCAGTGGTACTTTTGTACAACCATCCATAGTTGGGCATGTATTATTTCACCCAGGGGAATGTGTTACTCTCCCATATACATACATACATACATATATATATATATATATATATATATATATATATATATATATATATATTTGGTGGATGATTGGGAATGTCTTACTCTCCCCTCACCTATTGGTTGAGGTTTGGTAGGTAACTCAACCCTTCTTAATTAATATAGTCTAACTATTATCATGCATGCAAATTTACTTATTGTTTTCCTGTTATGGCAAGAATCTTATTTGTTATATGCCTCATACTATTGACCCTCCATATTCTTGGTAAATCTATACCCTTTATTTTTCTTGTTTTCTTATTCTTTTTTCTTGTTCCTTATTTGACACATACCTTGTTTTATCCTCTTGCTGGGTGACCCCGACCACCCAATCCTAGGACAAGGAGTGGAACAAGATCAAGGAGGACCAGCCTAGGACTAGATCCAAAGGAATCTTTGTCGAGATGTCTAAGTTGTTGCTGCTAGATCCTAAATTTTCTTTTCTAGTTTATTTTCATGAACTCATGTAGTGAACTTGGATCAAAGCCATGTAATAGCTTAGTGTTTCCTTTCTGCAGCTACTATTGACATTTATGTATCTGAATCATGCTTATTTAAATGGTCTTATTATGCATGCATCCCTCATGATCTAAATTCTTTGAAAAAGAGATGGATGTTGTGTATTTTCTGTTAAATTTTAGTAAGGGGTGATCTCACCTCCTTACAACATGGTATCAGAGCCTGATAGGCAGCTATTAGGGTATATGTTTAAAGCAAGGGTGTCTAGAAAGGATCAGGGTTCTGGGGCTGGAAAGTCTTTCCTCACACCACTAGCCTGGTTTATGAGGACTCCGGGATCCGCATGATACCGGCCTGGCCTGAGCTAATATTGACTGTCTGAAATAGCATACATATAGGTAGTAGTAGCCTTTGATATCTCTGTTGGATACTCCTAAGAATCTTATATTATGACCTCATCTTTCAGGAGGGTTGACCTATTTGGGGATGTGAACAACTCATCCAAGGGAGCCTCCTCTAATAGTACAAACCATCGGGCCACCCTGAGGATGTTTCAGAATGACATGCCTACTCCCCCTATGAGCATATTGGGCATGACCCCAAAGCAAGAGTTGACCATTGTGCCAACTACTTTCGACTACCTTGGTGGGACAACTCTCTATTGTTGTAGCCTCTGCTATAAAGCCTAACGAGTTCACCCTGACAGACTTCATCAATTTTTGAAGGCATGGCATGTCCTCCACATCAAAAGGTTTGCTTCATCACTTACGTGTGGGATGGTCCAGCATGGGTCTGATGGAACGGTATGGCTCATACTCACGACATCAGCAACATGACTTGGGGGTAGTTCCTCAAATTGTTCCATAAGAAGTACATCTTCCTAGCTTATTTGAGAAGGAAGGAAGCTGGTTTTTATAATCTGTGATAGGGTAGCATGAGCCTTTTCGAATACGTTCAATGTTTCCCCTTTTCTAATTCTATGCCACTGATCTCAGAGCAGAACAGAGATCGACTCTTTTCTTGGAAGGACTCAGCTACAACGTCAAATGCAACCTTGTTCCCCAACTACCTCTCACTTTCCAATAAATGGTGCAACAACAACAAGTAGAAGAACTCAGGTGGAAATCAAGGATGTGAAAGATGCAACCGATGTTCCTGAACTCATCCACCTAGGAGGTTCCATTTAGGCAATGCCTCACCCCAGAGAGATGATCGACCTACACCTATCTTCCATGAGTGTGACCAAGATGGACATATTCAACCCAAGTATCCTCAGCTTCAGTGAGGACAGGCCCTAGTTCTGCAACCATCTCAACATCCGCAATAGTGATACGATTTGACTCCAAGAAACAACAACTAGAATCAGCAGGGACGTTGACCACCTATGGTGAGTTAGAATGGAAGAGTGTTCACTCTGAATATTGAAGAGCTTGGAGAGGACATTGAAGTTATGGAAGGTACTTAAATATTAACATGCATCCTATGAAGGGTCTCTGTGATTCTAGATCGTCACATACCTTCATATCAACACAGCTTATTTTGAT
Organism: Alisma plantago-aquatica; assembly: GCA_963693085.1. Classification (NCBI taxonomy): domain Eukaryota; kingdom Viridiplantae; phylum Streptophyta; class Magnoliopsida; order Alismatales; family Alismataceae; genus Alisma; species Alisma plantago-aquatica. The sequence continues at coordinate 718,957,515 of OY856413.1, forward strand.
GTTACTATTAGAATCTGAAGACATGGATCACATGTTAGATGTGAAAACCCCTAGTGGTAGAAACTGCTCTTCTTATCTCAAACTCCCAACCTTGGACCTTTGTATATCTGGGAAGATTCTTCCTTCAAACTTCATCTTGCTTGATATGTCTACTTTTGATGTCATCTTGGGGATAGACTTGTTGAAGAAATATAAGGTAGACCTCTTCTGTCGAGAGTTGAAGACTAAAATTTTGCACCCTGATGGAGAAAGGTTGAGTATCAAGGGTAGGAAGTGAGAGGATTAGTAATTCATCATTTCATTCAACAAAGCCAAAAAAATTGTCTCACAAAGGTGTAGATCATACTCAGAATCCATCATTATTGATACCACTCCCCCTGCTCTGGATCATATAGATGTGGTGAAGGACTTTTCTGATGTGTTCCTGAGGAGTTGCTCTAGTTGCCTCCAACTTATGAGGTGGAGTTTTCCATCGAGCTCACACCTGGAACTTCACCTATCTCAAAGTCGCCTTATCATTTGGCTCCTGTCGAACTCACCAAGCTTAAGAAACAGCTTCATAAGCTTCTTAAGATGGGTTCCATTTACCCCAGTATTTCTCATTGGGATCCCTTGTCATGTCTGTGAAGAAGAAGGATGGATCGTTGTAGATGTTCACGGATTATCATATGCTTAACCAGGTGATGATGAAGAATCATTATCCCTTACCATGCATCGATGACTTGCTCGACCAACTTAAACTAGCCACTGTGTTTTCAAATATGGATATGTGAAGTGGCTATTATCAGATGTGTGTGAAAGATGAGGATGTTCTGAAGATGACTTGCAAAACTCAATATGTGCATTATGATTTCATGGTCATGCCATTTAGCATGACTAATGCCCATGTTGCTTTCAAGGACCAGATGAATCGAGTGTTCCACCCCTATCTCGATTAGTTCATAGTGGTGTTTATTGATGATGTTTTGGTTTACTCTGAGATATAGGAACAACATCATGAACATTTGTGAATCGTGATTAACACACTGACAAAAAATCAACTCTATGCTAAGTTATCAAAGTGTGAGTTTTGGATAAATTAAGAGATGTTTTTGGGTCATGTGATTTAGGTCGGCTACATTGTTGTTGATCCTACAAAGGTAGAAGTTGTGACCAAGTGGAAAGCTCTAAAGAATCCATATGAGATACATACTTTCCTCGGATTAGCATGTTACTACCAGAGATTTTTCAAGAGCTTCTCTGAGTTAGCTCTCCCTATGACAAAGTTGAATCAAAAAGAGGTCAAATTTGTGCAGACACTGGAGTGTGAAGATAGTTTCCAGAAGCTAAAAGAGTGTTTGACATCTACTCCTATTCTTGTGTTACCTGCTAAAGGCAAACCCTATGTCACTTACACTGATGCTTACAAGCAAGGTTTAGGGTGTGTCTTGATGTAAGAAGAAAGTGTGATCACCTACTCTTTGCATTAGTTGAAACTAAATGAAGAGAACTGGCCTACATATTATTTAGATCTAACCACCACCGTGCATGCCATAAAGATCTGGTGACACTATACGTATGGAGTTAAGTTCAAAGTATTCTCTGATCATAAAAGCTTGAAGTACCTTTTGAGACAGAATGATCTGAACCTGAGATAAAACAGATGGATGGAGTACCTTAAGGACTATGACTTTACTATCACTTATCATCTCAATAAAGCGAATGTAGTTTTTTATGCCTTGAGTCAGAAGAAAGATCTAGTTTGTGCCTCTATGAGTTGTTTTGTGAGAAAAAATCTGGAATATGTTTCTTGTTGGCAACCACATCATGTTGATGCAATGGATGAAGAAGTCATCGTGAAATTGTGTGTTCACATGGACAACTTATCCATTACACCATCTTGGATTTCATAAGTCATTTCTGCCCAGTTAGAAAGTCATGAGCTTGAAGAGATGAAGGCCTTAGCAGAGAAGCCACATTATGATGTCCCAGTGGCAGTAGACGGTGCAGTCCATTTCTGACAAAGGTTGTGGATTCCTAAAGTTAGTAATCTACGATAGAAAGTTCTTAGTGAATCTCATGGGTCTAAGTGCACTATCTACCCTGGTATGACCAAGATGTAAAAGGACCTACAACAAAGTTTCTAGTGGAAGAATATAAAGAAGGATATCACTTTGTTTGTTGTGAAGTGTTTGACCTGCTAGCATGTTAAGATAGAGCATCAATGACCTGGTGGTCTTCTTCACTCGCTTGAGATTCTAAAATGTAAATGGGAGAAGATTACTATGGACTTTATCACTGTTTTCCCTAAGTCCAAGAAAGGTTATGATGTTGTGTGGGTAGTGATTGATCAACTTACTAAGTCTTCCCATTTCTTGCCTTTCAAATCCACTTACAAGGTTGATGATATGGCCCAGGTGTATGTGGATTGGATCATTCGTCTGCATGGTGTACATAAAGTGATAGTATCTGATCATGACCCAAAGTTTACCTCTCAGTTATGGAGTCAGATTTAGGAGGAAATGGGGACTGACTTACATTTCAAAAAACTTATCATCCACAAAGTTATGGTCATTCAGAGAGGACAATGAAAATTCTGGAAGATTTACTACGTGCTTGTGTTATAGACTGGGAAGGAACATGGGATAAGTATCTACCATTGGCTAAGATTTCTTACAACAATAGCTACCAAGCCAACATTGGTATGCCCCCTTATGAAGCTCTCTATGGAAGACCTTGTCGATATCCATCACACTGGGATGATGTGGGAAAACATTCTCTAGTGAAGACTAATGATATCAGATATATGATAGATAAGTTTAAGCTGGTTAAGAAGTGTATGGAAGTTGCACAAGATTGATAGAAGATGTATGCATACAAGAATAGATTGGGGATTAGTTTCTTAGTGGGTGACTATGTGTTCCTCAAGATCAAGCCTATACACTCTATTGCATGATCTAAAGGTTAAGGCAAGCTTAGTCCCCTATATGTTGGACCATTTGAGATCTTAGATAAGGTGGGAGAATGTGCCTACTATTTTTCTCTTCCTCCTACCTATGACAAAATCCAAAATGTGTTTCATGCATCTATGTTGAAGAAGTAAGTGAAAGACCCTTCTCATGTGCTTAAAATAGAACCTTTGGAGATTCATGAGAATCTGGCATATGGGGAGTTACATGTGAAGATTCTTGACTCTTATGTTAAGTAGGTAAAGAACAAGGAGATCAATCTAGTGAAAGTCTTGTGGAAGTACCATGGTTTGGAAGAAACAACCTAGGAGCTTAGAGATGAGATGTTGCTTACTTACCCTTCTCTCTTTTCTTGATATTTTAGGGACAAAATCCTTTTTAAGGGGTGGAGTGTTTTAACAAACTGATATCTAAGTATATTCTTAAAATGGCCCTTTTCCTATGCTTTTTCCTTTCCTTTTTGGCCTTGATGTTGAATTTGTAGAATTATTAGTGGTTTGGAGTATATTTGATCACTATTCATGCCAATGTATGGGTTTGTGCACAAATATCTCAATTAGTGTTACAATCAGGGTCTAAGATGCAAACTTACCACTTGAGTGGGATATTGATTAAATAATTTCATTCTATAACTTCCCTTAGCCTTATGGAGCAAGAAAGAGAAAAAGGGATAAATAACAAAGCTTTAAACATGACAATGTGGAATTAGATAATTTAATGTGACAAATAGTGATAATAATGTGTAAAGGGAATAAACTCATAAATATACGAGTCATTGGATAAAAATAACTTCAGATCCAAATTCCTTGGGTCTCAATTGGCTTGAGTGTCAAGTTTCACTTTATTTGCATAATAATAACTATCTTAATTGAATTTGGAAAAGAAAATAGGAATGAAGCCCAAAATATGAAATAAGTCGCTAAATGACTTCAAAAGTGGAAAAGAACCCCAGATTCGAAATCTACATGTCAAAATTTGCCTATGTGTGAAATTATCCTCTGATTTCAATAAGCTAGAATGTTCTAGTGAGGTTAGGAGAGATAAAGTATGTAAAAGCCCAAAATATTAAATAATATGTAAAATGATCTCAAAAGAGAAAACTAATAGAAAATGTGTGTTTCACAAGTTAAAGTTTGCTTGAGGGTGATGTTCACATTAATTGATGGTTCTAGATATCTCTAAATTATGAGGAAAGAGAAAATATGTTTCAATTTAAAAGAATTAAATAATATACTTTGAGTCTCCAAGTCTGAAAACTAATGCCAAAATTGGGTTCTACGAGTCCTAATTTGTCTAGGTGTCAATTTCACTTTATTTAGACTTTGTTTGCACCCTCAATTGATGAGAGAGAGAAAAGGAAATAATTTTATCCACACTTTAGGAAAATTGGATTGGGAATGACATAATTGTCACACATCACCTTAGAGGAGGCTCGTGTTTATCATGACCGTTAGATCATGAACCAAAGGCTCACAAGTCATCACCTAGCTTGTGACCAAAAAGGAAAATAGGAATCAGTTTGTGGATTTTTCACATTCGATTTTCTCTCTCCATGCTTGATCATTGTTCATGATTTCTTCACCAACGTGTTTCTCTCTCGATTATACACATAATGACCCCCTACTTGATACCTATCGTCGAGTTTTTAGGAAAGGCCCAAATATTCCCTACTACTTCTCAAAGCTACCTACCCTGGAAGCCCTTATATCAACCCCCGCCCATAAATATATACGAATTGACCTTCAGACGACCTTGCTTGACTCTCCTCTTGCACCAACTGCTCCTCTTACTTTGTGCATTGTCGTCTCATGTTTGAAGACATGTTAGTGGCACTGAGGGGTCATGAATCTTTCTCTCTTCTTCCTAGCCCATTTCAATGTAGGGTATGATTTCTTAACCTCTACTGTTTGATTTTGGTTTGTCAAATCTTCAAATTTATAGTCTCTCACAGTTTCCCCAAATTTGCCAAAGTTAGCTTGCTGCTTCGAGCAAACATGGTGGGCTCGAGGCAGGGGGTCGATCCACCATTTGTTTTGCCTCATCTACCCCTCTGTTTTCCTCTTTTGTTTTGTTTTTCCTCTAAGGGAAAAATCATCTTTTCACCTCAATTTCTTTTGCTTTGAAGTGAGCCTCACTGGCCAATGAGTGGGTGGCATGACCGCATTTGATTGGGTCATGTCAGTGGACCCAACCTCCCTTTCTCACGAAGGTCTTTTTCTTATTTGGCATTTTGGCTTTTGATTGGCCAGAATTTGTAAAAATCATACATTTTTCTTTGTTTGTCCAAAAATTTCATATAAACATGTTTTGGAATTAGAAAAATGAGATCTTTCTAATAAAATGTTTCTAGTATCTGATTCTGATGTTTTCAATAGTCGGTTTTTGGGAAATCTAATAAATATGTGAAAACCCCTAAAAATTGTAATTGATTCCTATAAACTCAAAATAAGGCAAATAAATATGTTTTCTTGATTAGGAGAAGATAATAAATCATCTGGTTAGGATTTCATGACCAAAATTCGAGGTTTTCCAAAACAGTCTAAAATTAGGGTTTTCTTTATACATATGTGAATTATAAACCTTAATACATGTGTTTGACTTGAAGTTAGAAAAAATGATCTTGGAAACAATTTAGTTGGTAAAAAGTGAGTGCTAGGACTCTAAATTGAGGTATGTGCATCTTACCCCTTAATTTGGCATATTTGTGATACAAACCTAATTTTTCTAATGAGGCAAGAATTAAACCCTAAATTTCCCATTATCACTTGTTTTGATATAATTTCCTAAATTCTTGCTAAATGTATCATTGCTTGGGTCTTGTACCCCACTTTCCATGTTGTAATTATTTGATGCTTAAATTTGTCATATAACTTCTTTTCAGCATGATGATTTGTTGATTATTTAGCTAGTGTAGTGCTACTTTTGTACTATCACTCATAGTTGGGCATGTGTTATTTCGTCTAAGGGAATGTGTTACTCTTCCCATTATATATATATATATACACACACACACATATATGGTAGGTGGCTGGGAATGTGTTAATATCCCCTCACATATTCATTCAGGTTTGGTAGGTACCTCATCCCTACATATTAATGTAGCCTCACTATAATCATGCATGAAAATTTACTTATTCTTTGATTAATATGTAAAGAATCTTATTTGTTATATGCTTCATACTTTTCACCCTCTATATTATTGGTTAATCTATACCCTTTATTTTTCTTGTTATCATATTCTTGTTCTTGTTCCTTATTTGACACATACATTATTTTCTCCTCTTGTTGGGTGACCCCACCACCCAAGCCTAGGACAAGGAGTGGAACAAGATAAAGGTGAACCAACCTAGGAGTAGATCCAAAGGAATCTTTGTCGAGATGTCTAGGTTGTTGTTGCTAGATCCTAAAGTTTCTTTTCTAGTTTATTTTCATGAACTCATGTAGTGAACTTGGATCAAAATCGTGTAATAGCTTAGTCTTTCCTTTCCACTACTACTATTGGCATTTCTATATCTGAATCATGCTTATTTAAATGGGATTATTATGCATGCATCCCTCGTGATCTAAATTATTTGAAAATAGATGGATGTTGTGTGTTTTCTATTAAATTTTAGAAAGGGGTACTTTTGCCTCCTTACATATTCCCATGGTAATTGGGGTCTCTATCCTCACCTTTGTGTGTTGAAGGTGGTGATGAGTTATGTAATAAGTATAATAGTCTCAAATTTAGAGATAATAGTGCTTAACCTGTACAAATTTTATTTGGTCGGGTTATTGAGATATATTAGGTCAATTGCAAACCAAACACTATTGTATCACTTATGTATTAATTAGGTAGATAGTTCATTCAATTTCATTGTAAGATGAGCAATAAGTTCTTAACTAAAGGGTTAACTGCATCTAGGTCCATGAAATGAAAAGGACATCTTAAAATATTTTCTTTAGTATCCACTTTTATTTAATTCATAACTATAAATTTTGAGAATGTTATGCATGTAGTCATTGTTTTATCTTTGAGATAAGGTATGGTTTTATATGTTTATACATCAACTTAATTTATTTTACTATCACAAATTCAATTAGTATGTTTCTAAATATAGAATGCAATCGGTGTTTAGTTATTATCTAATTTCGATTAGACTTATAAACAACATGCACCTAAGTTCTAATTAAGGTGAGCTAGTTATGGGGTTTATATTTCACCTCATGGGGCTTGAGTTTCTAAATCCAAATTATTTCTTTGAGGTTGAGGTTTGGTTTTGGGATTTTGTAAACTAAATAATTCCAAATCCATTTCTCATACATATAAACAAGCTTCATAGTAGAGACCATGTAGTGGACAAACAAGTCATTCAAAATCATATTTAAATTATACTAAAAAAATTCTAATCCAAGATTAGCTCTTATAAATATGACACAATATATGTCATCAGCCCAATCAAATACTTCAATTAATATAGCATTCAAACATAGATGATAATATTGAGAAAAATGTACTTATTGTAGAATACATAATGTCCTACTACATTTTTATCATTTCACTTATTTTATATGGTCTTTATAAAATTATAGATTCTACATGCTTAAATCGGTGTTCAAATATTCTTATAGTATATATATGTATGTATATATATGTATATATACACACTATATATATATAGATATATAGATATATATATATATATATGTATATATATATATTACACAATTTTTATGTTTTACAATTTGTATTTCCATGTATTAGATACAACAATAGGTTAAAACTAACCTGAATGGTTCGTGATCTGTATCCTATTATAAAAAAATTGAAGGAAGTATGTCAAAATTCTAAATTTTTTACATTTAAAAATATAGATCTGAATTTGATCATCCTACATCAAATACATCAGATATAAAATTTATGATCAAACATTTGGGTTAATAATAGATGTCCCTTGAATTATCATAGTGTATGTGCACTTGTTAGAGAACCATGTGAGGTTGCATGAGTTCAAGCAAAGGAGCTATGGATATCTCAATTAAAAATAATATTTAGTTGATTATGTCAATGGGCCTAACTTCCTAGTCGCATATGAGTTTGCTTAAGTCTTAAGCACGCTTAAGCCCCAAGCATTCTTGAGATCCAAACATGCTTGATCCCCAAACATGCTTATGCCCAAGGTGTTGGATCAATGGGCACTAGAGGGGGTGAATAGAGCTTCACAAACTTCACAAAACAAATTAGACCACCAATTTATATGAAGTGCAGAAACCAAACCAATGCAGCAATTTGATGTCTTAATCTAGCATTCAAAGCAAGGATAAGAGACATGGAAGAGCAAGCACTTGGACATGTGGTTTAGAGTGGTTCCATGTCCTAAACTTAGGAGCAATGTTAGTCTACTACCTAGAGTGGGTTAATCTTTAGGATTTGCAATCTTGGTACTCTTATATTCCACAATAAGATTACAAGATACAACAATCACACATCCAAGGGCTTAGTACCTCAAGTAAAGATCTTCAACCTGTAGAAGGAGCTTACCCACTTGAAGCCTAGGAGTCTTCTGCCATCACCATGGACTTACCCACTCCTTTCTTCAAGTCTTCTGCCTTCAAGGGATTACCTATCTTCCTTGAGCATTGTCTTGCTTCTCTCGTTCACTTAGAGAGCTGGAGCACCTATCTCCTTCACTTGGAGACCTGGAGCATCTTGCCTTCTTCAACCTTGAAGAACAACAACACCTTATCCTTTACTTGGAGAAGCTTATTCAATCTTCTTCTTCAAAGAGAATGGAGGTAGGAAGATGTACAAGGAGAGCTTTGCATCAATACATGGAGTAGCTCTCTCACATCGGAACCTATCTCACTCATACTCATGAATTTCACTTGAAGGTAGAGAGAGAAAGGGGCTCAAAGGGTTAGAACACTCTCAACTATGCTAGCACCAAGTTTGCAATGAATGAGCAGCTTGGAATGAACTCCAAGAGGGTCTATTTATAGTTGAGGGTGCCCCTTTAAGTTGTGGGACACTTGGATACGAAAATAGCCATTTTTTGTTCAAAGAATCGACTCTATTTTTGCTTAAAACACTCACCAGCGGTCACATCACTTTTTTCTGCAAATTCCATACAGTGTAATCGGTCGAGTTTTAATAAAGGTAACTCGACCGATCAAGTAAACGACAAAACTGATATTCAAATGATCGGTCAAGTTTGTCCTGACAAAACTCAATCGACCATTTGAACTCAAAAGGGTCAGTTACATGATCAGTCGAGTTCTCTGTAAACACAAGTTGACCGATGCAATTTGCAGAAAATTGACTAAGGATTGATTGGTCAAGTTTTAAGGATGGGAAACTCGACCGACAGGTGCCTGAAATCAATTTTCTAAATTGCATCTAAAGTGATTAACACTTGGTGATTTTTGTCCCAAACAATTTTTCTCACTTAAGTTTCAAGTCAATTCATCATTACAAGTGATTACATAAAGTTTCTAAGGTCATTTACATAGAGATCCCAAAAGGCACACTTGTAGCCATTTTGACTTGAACTTGACCCATTCTAGGGCTTTGGATTTTGGATCCTTTTCATGTACCTACTTCCTACAAACTATCTTAAACGCACATATTAGATACATATGAATGGAATGGTTAAGTCATTATCAAAATATAGGTAATGTATAACCTCTAGGTCAACATTCTCCCCCTTTTTGACAATGACAAACCATTCCTCAAACATATTGAAAAGGATATGAAAGTTATACCTTCGCCTTGTGAATTAGGGGGATTCATGATACGAACAATTGTAAATTGCTTTCCCTCAAACTATGCTTCCTCTAACATGCATGGTTAGTTTCTCTACACATAGCAATACCAATATCCATGTATTGTGTAGTCCTTTGCAAGTTCACATAAAGAATAGTGAATTTGAATAAGAAAAGGATCTCACAGGCAAAAACCATTTTCTATCAAAGAGAAAGAAATATGATTGAGTTTCAAGACTGATCTATCACTTGAAATATCTCTCCCCCTTTTGACATTATCAAAAAGATAGGGGGTGTAGAAGAGCACAAACCAGGTCTTCTCCAAAACTCAAACAAAACATATATGCAAGGCAGTAAGCAGCAATTTAAAGCATATAGCACACAACCACAGAGAAGAACACACAATCCAAGTCATAATCAAAAATATAGGTCAAGGTAGCACCAACGCATAAAATAAAATAGAGTAAATAGCCAAAGTGCATATCTAGGATATGACAACTCAGATATATGTCCTCATCAAAATGACTACAACCATAAACCGAGAAAACAGAGATAAGAAATAGTACAGCTCAGAAGAATGTTCCAGGATGTTTCTTATACAAAAAAGTCTAGAAAGATGTATATGATTGGCATGCTAGACTATAAGCTAAGAAACCACCTAAACATCTAAGCTATATATATATCTACGGTATCATCATCCTCGCCAGGGTTGTAGTACCCATCCCCGTCAGAAGGCAGAGCATCAGTTCCAGTGTCAGAACCAACACCATCACCATCACTGTCGTCAGAAGCATCCTTGGTGTCACCTTCATCAGCATCAGCATCATCATCCTCGGCCTGGTCTGGCATCTCCTCATCATCAGGAGGGCCAAAAGAACGACTGGGCCAGTGGGCATTCTGCTCATCCCACAACATTCCAAGAGCAAGAATCTCCTTGTCCTGTGGGAAGGACGGAGCAGAGTCACCAAAGGTGGCTAGCAAGGTGGCCAGGGGGCCAGCAGGCAGCGGTAGGATGACGGGAGGAGAACTACCAGCAGTAAATGGTGGCGGAGCAGCAACGGAAGGCTCGGGAGCAGGGAAGTAATTCTCGTATGCAAAAGAAGCATAAGCACTACCTGGGTATGGCTGGTAGGTGGGATAGGGTGAAGCACATGATAGGTTCATGGTAGACATGATTGAACACAGATCCTGGTGCAGGTGTTCCTGAACCTATCGGTTGTACGCCTGTTCATGCATCATTTATCCCAGGAGGGTTTCACTAGATGCACGGAAGGATGCACAGCTGGGTCGAGGATGTGGCTGCATAGGTGGAGCATGGGTGGAGGAGGATGGGTCAACTGAGGCAGAGGCAGAAGCATAAGCACCAGAGGCAGGAGAAAACACAGGGACAGCCTTCTGAAGAGTGGTTTCACTATTACAAACACCTTTTCTAGCAATCGGGTAATGGAAGTCAGAAAAGAGGGATTTATCAGTGGCAAACTTGAAAAGACCAAAGATCAGAGCTGGGTAGGGAGGGTGGGTGCCTTTGGTGTTCTTACCAATGTCGAAATAGGCCATGTGGTGTAAGATATATCTGGCCTATTTGACACCGATATTGTTTAGCAAATAATACATAATGATTGCAGTGTTTTCTGCAATGTCCATTTGATTTCGCTTAGGATGGACATTACAGTTAATCACCAAATCCAGTATGCGCCTCCGTAGGTCAAGAGAGGAAGACTTCTTCTTGTAGGCCACGTCGGGTTTCTTTAAAAATTGATGAATGTCTGGTAGCATCAATTCATGGTGTTTGTAAAAACCTTCTGAGTCAAGAAGATCGAAATACTCTTCATAGTCCTTACGCCAAGTGTCGTTTTCCTCGTCCCTGGAAAAAAAGATGTTTAATGTATCCTCAGAGATTTGGAAACGGCGACCGGTGATCATCGAAGTAAGAACTATTTCATTATTCAGTGGGGGGATAAGTGAATCATAGTTCCAACACAAGTTTGTGTAGAACTCGTGTACTGCCTTAGTGCTAGACATGTGATTGTTAAAGCAGTCACTTTCGATCGCAAGGGCAGACGGATGATGGTTGGATAGAAGCCTCGAAACAGAGTTAATAACCGCTTGAAAATGATTTGGGTCAAGCAAGGGGCAAAACGGAAAAGGAGTTCGGGGAAGAAGATCCTTGTACCGATTTACCGCCTCAAGAGACACAAAGGAGGTGTTATCAAAAGGAATCAAGCAATTAGTCAAGGAAGAGGCTTGAGCATTGCCGGGAGCAGCACATTTTCATCTTTGGGAAGCCATGGAAATGAAAACAAGAAGAAAAATGTGCACACGAGTAAAAGCAAACCTCAAATGCCGAAGAAACACCACCACGAGTGCCCGAGGAGGTCAAGAACAGGGTTGCTAGGTCATCCTAGGGCTAGGAACGGGAGGTTTAGGGCTGGGTGTGAGAGCTTAGGGCTTAGAGGCAAGGAATCGGTCGGCTATTTTCTAGTTGTAAGGGAAAATAGTCGGCCGATCCTAACTTTTAAGTTGGCTCAGCCCGTGGATCGGTCGAGTTCTGTGTGTGGTAAACTCGACCGAACAGTCCACTGAAGAACTGCTCTCGGCTCCTGATCGGTCGAGTTTTCCAGGGTGGAAACTCAACCGAAGGTCAACCTGACCTAACAGTCACATTCTTAGATTCTAGCCATATACATGCCAATTAAATTCATTTTTCCGTTCTATTTTGTATAATTAACATACTTAGGCACATTTAGCTCATCATTGGGCACTATTTAGCGATAAAACATAAAATTCAATACAAACCCAAAAGCAAGCAAAAACTAAGCATGTTGACAGGCAATTTAGGCACAATTAAGCATATATAGGCAAAACAAGGTGAAGATAGACATGAGCAAGGATATAGAAAAAAGACAACTAGCTAGATCACATGGCAAGATCATTCAAATCAATAATAAGCAGTTTAGATTGAATAAAATTAAATTGATCTCTAGCTCGAGGTTTTGTAAAGATATCCGCCAATTGATTTTCCGTGTCCACATGCGTGATATAAATATCCTTCTTGGCAATGTGATCATGAAGAAAGTGATGGCGAACCTATATATTCTTGGCTCTACTATGCAATATAGGATTGTAAGATAGATTGATTGCACTAGTATTGTCACAAAAGATAAGAGAAGCATCAAAAAATATGTTGAAGTCTTGGAGAATTTGCTTAATCCATAGGACATGTGCACAACAACTCCCGGCTGCAATGTATTCAGCTTCGGTAGTTGATAATGCCATTGTACTTTGTTTCTTGGAGAACCAAGACACTAAGCATAGTCCTAGAATGAAGCAAGTCCCACTTGTGCACTTTCTATCAACCAAACACCCTGCGTAATCCGCATCACTATATGCTCTAAAAGTAAAATCCCTTGATTTAGGATATCATAGTCCAAAATTTTGGGTTTTGGATAAGTACCTCAAAATCCTCTTAACAGCAATAAGATGCGACTTCTTAGGGCTAGATTGAAAGTGAGCGCACAAGCCAACACTAACATAATATCAGGTCTAGAGGCAGTTAAAATAAAGTAAACTTCCAATCATACCTCTATAGAGCTTCTCATCTACCTTTTCACCTTCTTCATCTTTGTCAAGTTTGGCGGTTTGACATGGGTATATCCATCGGCTTCATGTTCTCCATCCCAAAGCACTTGAGTAGTTCATTTGTGTACTTTCCTTGGTTGATGAAGTTTCCTTCTTTTGTTTGCTTGATTTGAAAGCTGAGGAAGAAGGTCAACTCACCCATCATGCTCATTTCAAACTCACTCTGCATAAGAGAACTTAGCTCCTTGCAAAGATCAAGATCAATCCCGCCAAAAATGATATCATCAACATATATTTGAATTATAAGAAAATGGTTAGAAGTGTGTTTTAGAAACAAGGTAGAATCAACTTTTCCCATGACATACCCGTTATCTAACAAAAAGTTCTTTAGTTTCACATACCAAGCTCGAGGTGTTTGTTTGAGTCCATAGAGAGCTTTTTGCAACAAATAAACATGATTGTGTAACTTGTCATTTACATATCTCGGAGGTTGAGAAACAAATACTTCCTCCTTGATTGTACCATTCAAAAACACACTTTTAACATCCATTTGATATACAAGAAATTTTTGTAACTAGCAAAGGCAAGTAGCATACGAATAGATTCTTATCTAGCAATAGGACTATAAGTTTCATCAAAGTCAATACCTTCCTATTGGCGGTAACCTTGTGCTACTAACCTTGCTTTGTTTCTTACCACATTTTCTTGATCATCTAGCTTGTTGCGGTAGACCCATTTGGTGCCAATGATTTTTCTATCACTTGATCTTGGCACTAGAGTCCACACACGATTCTTTTCGAATTTCTCTAACTCTTCTTGCATGGCTAGGATCCACTCATCATCACCAAGCGCTTCTTTGATGTTATTTGGCTCTAGTTGGGAGATGAAGGCACTAGCTGCTTGTTCTTTGTTGTGAGCAGCTCGTGTCCTCACTCTCTCGAATGGGTTGCCAATGATCAACTCCTTGGGATGATTCTTTGCAAAGCGGGGAGTGGTATCCTACTTTTCTTCTTCTTCTTCTTCTATCACCTGCTTACCTTTATTTTTTATGTTGAGGTCTTTAAAGATTAGAATCAAATCATCTGCAACATCATCATCACAACATGCTTGCCAACAACAGGGTTAGTTTCAATAAACTTAACACTGATAGATTCTTCAATTTTAGATAATATAATGTTGAATACTCTATATGCCCTGCTAGTAGTGCTATAGCCCAGGAAGAAAGCCTTATAAGATTTCAAATCAAACTTGTCAAGAGAATCCTTCATGTTTAAAACAAAACAAGGACATCCGAAAACATGAAAGAAATCAATAGACGACTTTCTACCACGACATAGTTCATAGGGGGTTTTCTTTAAAGAAGGATGTGTGGAAACTCAGTTTTGCACAAAGCATGACGTGCTAACAGCTTCAGCCCAAAACTTCTTAGGAGTGTCGTACTCAAGAAGCATGGTCCTAGCCATCTCTTGTAGTGACATGTTCTTCCTCTCTACAACCCTATTTTGTTGAGGCGTACGAGGAGAAGAGAAATTGTGCGAATAACCAGATTTTTCACAAAAATGCTCAAAAAGATCATTTTCAAATTCTCCCCCATGATCACTACGGATAGAATCAATTTCAAGAAGCTTCATTTTCAGCCCGTTTACAAAATCTCGAGAAAACATCAAGAGTATCACTTTTCGAAATGAGAAAGAAAGTCCAAGTATATCGAGAGAAATCATCAGCAATAATAAGACAATACTTGGAGCCATGAAGCGTTTGTGTTCTCATTGGTCTGAATAGATCAATATGAAGAAGTTCAAGAACTCTTTTAGTACTTATGACTCCTTTGGATTTGAAGGAGGATTTGGTTTGTTTCCCTTGTGTACAAGGTTGGCATTCCTCATCCTTATCAAAATCCAATTTAGGAAGTCCTCGAACCAAATCCTTTTTGTTCAACTTCTTCATTTGATGCAAATTCACATGACCCAAATGACGATGCCAAAGAGAAAGATCATTTTTATCCACAACCAAGCATCTATCAAGTATGGGCTTAAGAGCATCAAGAACAATAACATAAATATTACCATTTCTAGTTCCCTTATATATGACATTATATGAGAGAGAATCTAGGAGCAAGCATTCTAAAGAAGTAAACAACACAAGATATCCATTGTCACAATGTTAACTAACACTAATCAAATTGTGATGTAGGCCATCAACAAGCAACACATTTTTAATGAACAGCTCATTGCCCACATCACCCTCACCTATGACCTTACCCTTCTTGTTGTCTCTGAAGGTTACCGATCCTCCTTTCTTTTTCATGAACTTGTTGAAATGGCTGATTTCTCCAGTCATATGCTTAGAGCAGTCACTATCAACAATCCATCTCTTTTTAACCTGCAAGAAAGAAGGATGTCGGAACCCAACTCAAATTTTGGGATCTGAGGTTAGCTTGTGGACCCATTTCATCTTTGGGTTGGTCCCCTTAGGCTTGTAAGGACGGTAGGTAGAGTAATGATCATCACATTTGCAATGGATACATACCATAGGGTTCTTAGAGTCGGAAGACTCTCCATGGAAGATAGGAGGTTCCACACTCTTCTTCTTACCCTTGTGTTTGTTCTTACTCTTACCTTTTAGAGCAGTCCCATCATATCCCAAACCACTAGTACCTATTTGTTTGGTAGAGTGTTCTAGGACATCATTGAGGGATTTCTTTCCGGATAGAAACTTTTGCAAAGTAGATCTTAACTTAGCATTATCATCACTAAGATTTATAACAGTAGTAGAAAGACTAGCAAGATCATCTCTAGCATGCAAAAGGTCGGCCTCAAGATAGAGGGCTTTAGTAAGAAGGGAATCCTTTTCTAAAGATAAGCTAGCAACTTCATTTCTTGGCAAAAAAGGCCTAGAAGATAAATCATTAACTTGAGCAAGCAACTTGGCATTTTCATATTTAAGCACAACAATCTCTCTTTGATAAGCATAGACTTCATCTCTCCTAGCATCATCAATAAGCTTGAGTTCTACATTTTCAATTTTAAGAATATCAAGCTCATCTAGGCACTTTTGGTTATCTATCTTAAGATTTTCAATATTTTTAATATAAACACCATTTTCAATCTCTACTCCATTGGATTGAAGTTCAAGGTCAAGAAACTGCCCTTTCAAGAAATCTATGCTCTCAAGATGCAATTTTTCATTTTGATTAAGAATATCAATTTTAGCATAAAGATCATCAATTATCTTCCCTAATCTTTTCCTTTTAGACTTGCATTTAGCAAAAGAGGATTTGCATTCATTTAACATATCAAAGAGAGTTTCCTTAGATAGCTCATGCAAATTAACATTGCTTACCTCACTTACCTCACTTACATCTTCACTAGTGGAGGCCATGAGGGCAAGATGGCATTCTCCATCTTCACAGCTTGAGGATGACTCCTCCCACGCTGCATAAGTTGCATCTTTAGATCTTCTCTCCTTCTTGTCTTTCCTCTTGTACTTGGCTTCTCTCTTGTATTCCTTGTCTTTCTTGTGGCTGCTCTTATGATGGCTCTTCTTGGCCTTTAGGCAGTCACTTTTGTAGTGGCCTTTTTGACCACACTCATAGCATCTTGGAGTTGAAGAGGAGGGTTGGCTCTTGAAGTGTTTCCCCTTTGAGTAGTTTGCCTCATGCTCATTGGAACCTTCATCTTCACTTGAGGAAGGGCTGGGAGACTTTAAGGTGAGTTGTTGTTGCCGGACCATTTCTTCAATTTGTGCTTTGAATGTTGTGTCCTTTATCTTCTTAGACTCTTTTTCTTCTTTCTTCTCTTCCTCTTCTTGCTTGTCAAGCCTAGGTTCATGGGCTTGGAGGTTACCAACTAGCTCCTCGGTTGACAACTCACTTAGCTTGTACACCTCTTCAATTGAAGTAACCTTAGGTTCCCATCTCTTAGGAAGAGATCTCAAGATCTTGGAGTTGATATTACCTCTATCCATCACACTCCCAAGGGCTGCCAAACTATTCAAGATGACATTGAGCCTAGTGTACATACTAGCCACTCTCTCATTCTTACCCATCTTGAAGTTCTCTAGAAGACCACCAAGCATGTAGACTTTGGCCTCCTTCACTTGCTCGATTCCTTCATAGGTGACACACAATTTGTGCCATATCTCATGTGCGGTGTCCCAAGAAGAGATCCGGTTGAACTCAGATGGAGTAAGAGCGGCATAGATGATGCTCACATCTTTGGCGTTGAGTTGAGCATGCTTCATTTCAGCTTCAGTCCATGTGGTGATGTCCCCTTTTGGATCTTCATATTTGAGGTGGACAATCTTCCACATTTCATAGCTCACACCTTGGAGGTAGAATTGCATCCTTCTCTTCCAATAGAGAAAGTTGGTGTCGTTGAATACTGGATGTCTCATGGAGAAGCTTCCTTCTAGGTTAAGTGAACCAAGAGTCGAATCGCCCATCTTCTCCTACTTGTTGAAGTAGCTTGGAGAAGACCTGCTCTGATACCACTTGTTGTATCAATGGGCTCTAGGGGGTGAATAGAGCTTCACAAACTTCACAAAACAAATTAGACCACCAATTTATATGAAGTGCAGAAACCAAACCAATGCAGCAATTTGATGTCTTAATCTAGCATTCAAAGCAAGGATAAGAGACAAGGAAGAGCAAGCACTTGGACAGGTGGTTTAGAGTGGTTCCATGTCCTAAACTTAGGAGCATTGTCAGTCCACTACCTATAGTGGGTTAGTCTCTAGGATTTGCAATCTTGGTACTCTTATATTCCACAATAAGATTACAAGATACAACAACCACACATCCAAGGGCTTAGTACCTCAAGCAAAGATCTTCAACCTGTAGAAGTAGCTTACCCACTTGAAGCCTAGGAGTCTTCTACCATCACCATGGACTTACCCGCTCCTTTCTTCAAGTCTTCTGCCTTTAAGGGATTACCTATCTTTCTTGAGCATTGCCTTGCTTCTCTCCTTCACTTGGAGAGCTAGAGCACCTATCTCCTTCACTTGGAGACATGGAGAAGCTTGCCTTCTTCAACCTTGAAGAACAGCAACACATTCTCCTTCACTTGGAGAAGCTTCTTCAATCTTCTTCTTCAAAGAGAATGGAGGTAGGAAGATGTAGAAGGAGAGCTTTACATCAATACATGAAGTAGCTCTCTCACATAGGAACCTATCTCACTCATACTCACAAATTTCACTTGAAGGTAGAGAGAGAAAGGTGCTCAAAGGGTTAGAACACTCTCAACTATGCTAGCACAAAGTTTGCAATGAATGAGCAGCTTGGAATGAACTCTAAGAGGGTCTATTTATAGTTGAGGGTGCCCCTTTAAGTTGTGGGACACTTGGATACGAAAATAGCCATTTTTTGTTCAAAGAAATGACTCTATTTTCTCTCAAAACACTCACCAACAGTCACATCACTTTTTTCTGCAAATTTCGTACAGTGCAATCGGTCGAGTTTTAATAAAGGTAACTTGACTAATCAAGTAAACGACAAAATCGATATTCAAATGATCGGTCGAGTTTGTTCTGACAAAACTCGACCGACCATTTGAACTCGAAATGGTCAGTTACATGATCAGTCGAGTTCTGTGTAAACACAACTCGACTGATGCAATCTGTAGAAAATTGACTAAGGATTGATCGGTCGAGTTTTAAGGCTGGGAAACTCGACCGACAAAGTGCCTGAAATAAATTTTCTAAATTGCATCTAAAGTGATTAACACTTGGTGATTTTTGTCCCAAACAATTTTTATCACTTAAGTTACAAGTCAATTCGTCATTACAAGTGATTACATAAAGGTTTTAAGGGAATTTACATAGAAATCCCAAAAGGCACACTTGTAGCTATTTTGACTTGAACTTGACCCATTCTAGGGCTTTGGATTTTGGATCCTTTTTATGTACCTAATGCCTGCAAACTATCTTAAACGCACATATTAGATACATATGAATAGAATGGTTAAGTCATTATCAAAATATAGGTAATGTGTAACCTCTAGGTCAACACAAAGTTGTAAGAGCCCCCTCACCTATGTATGGGATGGGGTTATGACAAATAAAATGTGCATATGCTTTCATTTATTATTCTCAACATGGTATCAAAGTAGGTTGAGAATCCTATGCAACATGCAAGGGAGGCATTGTTGTTGTCTGCCTTCTACAAACCAACCGCTTTCCTCTCCAAGACAACCTCCTAACTCCCTCTCCAATCCAGTCATTCCTTTTTCCTCTCCCTTGTCTCTTTCCTCGTGTGAAAGATTGTGTTTAATGCCTGATCATAACCACATGGCCCCATGCTTCTCCTCATGATTAGGCATTGATCCTTTTTTTTTCTTTATTGAAGAAAACCACAATGATCCATTATGCTAGATTAGCTAGAAAAAAGTGACTATGTCTGGGAACCCCCTACCACAAGCACGCCTATTGTTATCAATATCAAACTTGATGGTACCAAATACCTTCTATGGCTAATGGACTTTATGTGGGATCTCATAGGAAGAAGCATATCCTCACCTAGGATGCAGAAAACTCCAATTTTAGAAGATTGGGATGCTGACAATGGTTATGCTGCTTGAGTTATTCCTAATAGCTGGAAGAATATCTAACCAAGCAAAAATGGTGTATAGTTCTGTGATGATAAGGTGGGAGGCATTGAAGAAGTTCTACTCTCACACCAGCAATATATCCTACTTGTACATATTTCTTGAGGAAATTCAGACATGCAAGAAAGGTAGCCTGATTATAAATGACTACCATGGTACTCTCACAAATCTATGGAAAGAACAAGACATATATAAGACTCTCACTACATGTTTACAAGAAATGAAAAATGCAGCGTCATAATATTCACTCGATGCAAATTTTTGTTTAGTCTTGGATCTGAATTTAAGTCTGTCAATGATCAATTTATGAAGAAAGAGAACATTATAACTCACACATTTCTTGTATATATGATTCTATCATCATATCATATGCCTATGCTTTAGCACCCGTTAGAGGATGTGGTCGGGATGACCATATTGACAGGGGGACAAGTTGAGTCCATGGTTGGGGGCCCATGACTGGTGGTCACGATTTTTCTTTTGTGATCATTTCCACATTACATATCATACTTATGATTAGTTCTAAGTGAAATTTGGGTACCCTATTGAACGTCCCAAGATTAGTGTTGCTTCTGATAATGTTTATGATTACTTATATATGGTTATTACAGATGAAAAATATAATCCTCTTCAGTCTCAATCCTTAAGTCCCTCATTTAACCCATCTGGTTCTCAAACAAACATAGTTCTACATCCATGTATTGGCATTCATGGTCTTTCCTCTATGACCCAATATGATTGGATTGCACATCTTGTTGCTTCCTTTCATATAATTGGTAATGTTTCCTTATTTAACATTATAACTCCTCTAGCAAAACCCTTAATTTTCAAATAGCATATGGCTCTCTATCTCCACTGACTAGTTTGGAAGTGTTTCTATAACCAATTCTTTGTATTCATAATGTCTTCCATGCTCCAAACTTTTCTCTAAGCTTGTTTCCAATGAACTAGATAACAAGGTCTCTTCATTGTCGTGTTCAATCATATGATACCTTTTTATCTTTTAGGATCATCAGATGATGAAATAGAAGCTTTGAGAAGATGGTGTCTACTACCTCCAACCATTCACCACTCACCCTACTGCCTATACTTCCAGCACATCCCTTCAACTTCATTGTTGTCTTGGAAACCCCAGCATGAATGTCCTTTGTTGCCAGATTCTAGGTATCCATTCCTTTGAGATCCTTGAGTGTGAGTCTTAAGCTTGGCAAGCATCACAAGACCAATTTTCCTCCATGAAAAGAGAAATGTGAAAAAATACCTTTGACATTGTTCATGAAGATTGGTGGGGACCAGGTCATGTTAACAATAAGAGGAATTTTAAGTATTTTTTGTTCTTGATTTCTCTTATGTCTCTTGGTTGTTCTTGCTTCGGGAAAAATTTGAGACTTCTTTCATTATTTAGATTTTGTGAATGAAATGAAGACACCATTATCTTCCTTTGTTAAAGTTTTTTGTAGTGATAACGGTCTTGAGTTTGTTAATAGTGAATTAGTAGCCTTATTTAAGTTTGCGGAGACAATTCATCAAATTTCATATGTCAAAACCTCACAATAAAATGTTGTTTCTGAAAGGAAATTATGTTATGTGCTTGATGTTTCCCGTACCCCAATGTTCCAAATACATGTTCCTCACTGATGTCACCTTATTTGAGGACAAACCCTACTTTTCACCCACTCCTATGGATTCCACCACCCATACTATGCCTATTCCACATGATCCATTATGACCCTCTCCAACACCACCTTCACCATCATCACACCACCTATTCCTTATCCTCTAATTGTACCTAAACCTCTAACAACTATCCCTAAAATTGAGCCTCCTATCAGTCTGATTTGTCTTATTGAGATCCAAATCAGGTATTATGTTCTGATTGTAATGTTCCCATTGCTCTTTGTAAGGACACAAGCTCCAAGAAGATTCCTGTTAAATATGCTTTGTCTGATTTTATACTTTTGATCATTTGTCTCCTTTGAAAAAATGTTTGTCTTTCCGTGCATCTCCATCATCTACCATAGGATTATCATGAAGCCTTAAAGTGTCATCTGAGAAAGACCTCCATGCATGAGGACATGTTTGCACTACTTTTTCATAAGACATGGAACTTAGAAAAATTACATCAAGATGCATCTCTAGTTGTATGTTGGTAGGTATACACTTTAAAATACCTACATGATGTTATAGTTGATCATTATAAGAATAGGCTTGTATCCAACGGATACACCCAAACATATGGAATCAAATATTTTGAGGCATTCTCAATGATTTCTCATCTCAATTTTTATGTATATTCTTATTTATGTTGTTGTTAACTTTGGTTGGATTATTTGTCAGTTGGATATGAAAAGTTCCTTCTTATATAGTGACATAATAGGAGAAGTTTAAATGGAGAAACCTCGTGGGTATGTTGCTCATAGGAAGAGTTCCAAAGTCTACAAACTGAAAAAACTATTTTTGGTCTAAAACAAAGTTTGAGGGATTGGCTTGAGAAACATAGCAGAGCTATTCAAAAGTTTGGCTTCTCTCGCTCTTATTCAGTTCATTTGGTTTTCACTCCAGACTCATCCAAAGTGACTATAATTATGATAACTTGTGTTGATGATATACTTATTTCTAGAAGTGACTTTGTTGGTATCCAACAGGTCAAAGATTTCTCACAATCACCATTTGTCACCAAGGATGTTGATCCTATTAGTTACTTTTTGGGTATTGAAGTGACACATATTGACTAAAATATTATTCTCTTTTAAAGGAACTATGTTCTAAACCTTCTGAAAGAAACCACTTAAACCAATAGGTAGCCTTATGGATCCTTAACTTTCCATTAGAGATTCTGACAATCCTAAACTAGTCGATGTCACCAAATCTATAGTTGGCAAACTTTTATATTTAATAGTGACTCATAAAGATATATCCTATGTTGTTGGACGTCTAAGTTTGTTTATTCATCAGCCTCATGAGATACATTGGATAATTTTCTATTAGGTTCTCAGATATTTGAAGACCTCTCCTAGAAAAGGATTACATGATAAAAATCATGGGCACCTTAGACTTTAGGGGTATTTAGATGTTAATAATGCCTGAGCTCATTAGGATAGACACTCAACTATAGGTTTTTATACGTATGTAGGTAGAAACATTGTCACTTGGAGTAGAAATAAGTAGAATGTTGTATCATATTCTAGTGTCAAATTTCTATATAGAGTTATGTCTCACACTATATGTGAGATCCTTTGGGTGATGTCTTTACTCTAAGAATTTGGTATTATTTTTCTATTCTTGTGGCTATTTATTGTGGTAAAAAAGTTGTTACCTTCATTGCTAGTAATCCCATCTTCCATGTAAGAACTAAATATATTGAATCGACTTTCATTTTATTAGAGATGCAGTTCTTACTAGAAAATTTTGAACACCTTACATTCTCATAGAAGATCAATTGGAAGATACATTCACAAGTCCTCTTACTCAGACATTCCTTCAAGTGATATCATCCAAGTTGATCTTTCATGACATATGCACTCCCAATTGAGGGTGAGTGTTACAAAAGTTATTTAGTTAATTATGAAAATGGTCCTAAGTGCCTTGTCCCATACAAGTTTGCTTAAGTCTTAAGCATGCTTAAGTCCCAAGCATGCTTGACGTTTTGACAAATAAAATATGCATATGCTTTTTTTTAATTCTCAACAATCTGGTATAAAATAACAAGTACATCACTTGTATACACAATAGTACAAAGACTCAGCATCAACAAGTGATTTACCATTCATGCACCTTGATATTGTTTACTCATACAACGCCTAAAATGGCATGTATAATATAAGAGTGACAAACATGTTAAAGGTACACAAGCATATATGTCCATAAGCATAAAGGGTGCATCTTAACCAAAGGATATATAAATTAAAAATATATAGGGTATGTACCACTAGTACCTTTTTATCTTGGATTGGTAAGATGAAAATAAGGACTTATCAAAACAAAAATTTGTGATAATAAAATTCATATCAAGTTGTTGGGTTTGATCAATTGAATTGTTAGATTAATGATATAGTAGTATAGCTGGTTCAGGGCATTATTACTATAAACATTATGTGGAATCTTGATTAGCATTAAAGGATGTTTTGCAAAAATATGTTATACAAGTCGGATCATAATATTGTTAAGGACAAATAAGAACCAAATGGAATATAAGGTTACTTCGTTTACCCAAAGTGGGGTCCATCCACAAGTGGCAATATATTAAACTCACTATAATAAATAGGGTTTACAAAAGAAGGAAAAGCCACAAGGTTACTAGAATATGCACTTGATATGTACATCTTTACACATAAAAAATAGTTTCTTATCCTAAAACACAATGGATGAGTTTGTATAGACTCCATATGTTATAAGATAGAAAAAAGGTACATAATAGGAATTACCTTAGGTCCTAATAGGAGGAAAACCTTAAATGGAATATGAATGTCAAAAAAAAATCTTGGAATGCATTATAAATTTGACAAGTTGTAATCAGGAAATTATGACTACAAATAACCATTATAACCTTAGTGGATGTTCATTGTGATTTTGGACAAAATGATCATTCTGATCAAAATGCCTAGTAAAAATTGTGTATGGAATCACAAGTCAAGCTTGACATTTATGTCTAAAATTCATAAGTGGTTTAGCATAATCATATAGCTTGAGTATGTTGAAGGAGGTTTTAATCGAATAGTAATTCTAACCAGTTTTTTATTAGTGACTTATGTGAATGACATGTACTTAATCTTTATTGTTGACAATATAATGAAAAGTTGTAGTTTGTCCATTCAACTAAACTAGAACTTCCCATTGAAAATATTAAGTTAGTCATAGATCTACATCCATCTAAATCTGAAACATCACCTTAATCAATGAATAGCCAGTTTTCTGGATGAGGGAAATATCATATGTTGCCCTAAAACAAAGGAATATGTACTTCACGGAAATACTTTTTTTTCATTTTTAGCCATCAAATGAAAAGGCAGTCAACATTAATTTTAGTGCATGTCACATCATATGAAACACTTCTATAATCTTTTTCATATGGTACACATGAAATACACGAAAATTATTCTACTAAGGTACAATCATAATTAATTTAAGTGTTTATCACTGGAAATCTACAATGAGATCGAAAAATTTGTGCTCTTGTGCCTAAGAAGATGAAAAAAAACCATTGTAGGACTAGTAAATAATTTCTTAGAATACATGCCAAAGCAATATTGAACTCATGGAGTAAATATCTCTTTCTAATAGGAGAAGATTTTTCAGGTTATAAATATGCCTGCCCAAGAAATTTATTACTAAAACTTTATTAACAAAAACAAGATTCCTTTTCTAGACTTAATTTTCCTTGAGATCATATAATCATGATGCCCAAAAACACGAGTAACATATATCTAAGTTTTTATTTAATTTTGAAATCAATTGTATATGCTTCTATTGTATCCATATGTTACCATGGATTCTTGGTATTATTTGTACGAATAAGTGGGATGTTCCTCAACTCTATACACTGTACTCAATATGTACATGGTATATTTCTATACCGCGATGAAAATTCCATAAGGCCATTTCTAAAGATTTCCTCATTTATATGTTCTGTCGAAAGTAGTTTTCGCATCAAGATGATATGTCATCAAGATGTGATGCGAAGCTACACCAAGAAGGATCAGGAGGGTCAATCTAATATGGACCCTCTTTTTCTTAGATTCTTTAGTAATTAGACGAGCATTAAATGTCACAACCACTTTGATACTCCAAAAATGATGGAGTTAGAGGTGGTTTATTTGTTACACTAAGGAGAGCAAATCATGTGAATTCGAATTCAACACTATCTCCAGCCTTGTTTCTTACATACATGATAGAAAACATGGGTATTAAATTTCATCACTAGAGTATCATTATAAAAACTATAATATATCAAAATACAAGTAAGATCAACACCATAAACCAAGGTAAGGCTCTATTTTATGTGTAGAATTGTTAGGCACCTTTGAACATACATAATATCGTAGCATTGCTTATTTGGATACATAACAATGTATATATAATAGAAAACCTTGATAAGTTCATTTATGTATGTCGTAGAAGTGCTCCACTTGGATGTTTTGAAAATAAATTTGGCAAAAAAATTGTGGTGAAGTCCTTTATAGAAAAACTATGTCCAATTAATATAAATAACCATGTTTATATTGTAGATCATTTTAAATTTATAATATTACACTTATTCAAATGATATGTTGTAGATAGATTTGATCAAACACTTATTAATATTCATGGAGATATTCCTCCTTCCTTGTTTCATCAAGAAGAAGACAACCAATATAAATTTATCTAGTATTTGTTATTATCACTCGAATCCACCCTAAACACTGAGGTTAAGGATTGTGGGATTTAAAAATCATACTCTCTCAATCCTACTTTGGGACTCTGCAAAATTGAACACTTACTATGTTTACTTATACTGTTGATTATAGGATCCATGATCTTGGACCATGAGTATCAAGTCTCACTATAGATAACCGGGAATAGAATCTAAGTTGATCCTAGAATTGAATGGGTAGATAGCTGACATGTGACCATCATGGTCTTTTAAGAACAACTTGATGTGGAAAATTGGGTGTGGGTTTTCTCAAGTGTTTGTAGATTATCTCAAATGTGAGTGGGAGTTGAAATCAAATGTGTGTAGTGGTCTCTGAGGATTAATGTGATATCATCAGTGTTGTTATAAGTTATTTTCATTGTGGACTAGTTAACTTGAAAAAAGTTTTCTTTAGCATATAACATACTTGTGTCCATGAAAGAAATTTCATTGTGGGTTAGATAGGTGCATAACACGATTTCAACTACTAATTGAAGCTAAAATATGTGAAAGAATATGTCAAATTCAGGGTATTGTGGTTAATTTAAAGGATTATGGTTGGTAGCTTTGGATTTTAGAATCTAGATTATCTACACCTTCAAAACCTAAAGTATCAACTTTTCCTTCTTTTAACTATGTAAAGTCAATATTGACCTATCATATGGTAATTTTGCAACCTTATGTGCATGATTCTCATGAAGATATACCACCTCTTTAGGGTATAAATCTATAGTGTAAGAATTAACATCGTAGTATACTCACTTTATGAAGAGAGTTGTTGACTCCTATTCTTCCACTTCATACCCCTAGTCCATATCAAGATAGTGGACGGGATTTTATTTTATAAAGTTTGACAACAAAGTTGTAATTATCTCTCTTTTACCTTGATCAAATAATGTTGGATGATTTTGTTGTAGGGAAGTTCTTCAAACTCCACCTTTTTGCAAACATCTTCTTTTACTACAATATCAATTTCCAAATATGAGAAAAGCCTGGAGTTTTTATTAAACATTACTTTTTATTGATATTATCTTTGTGTTAAGTTAGAAAGAAATTGGTATCCTTTTACCCCCAACATTGCAATCCATGAATTTCCTTTTTGTTTACATTGGGATATGCTTAACATAATCAAGATAATAGTAATAAGGGAAGCCAAAATCCTACTATTAGAATTTATGGAGTTATAGATCCCTCCTCTGTGGGTTTCATATGGCTATTAGCATTTTCAAGACTCGTATCAGATATCATATGATAGAGACAACCTCGGTCCAAAAGTCTCTACATAGACAAACATCATAGATTATTTACAGTAACCTCTCTAAATTAGTATTCTTTCAACTACTCTATACTACTAGAAATGATTGGTTATGTGATGTATGGTGATACATACTTAACATTATCTATTAAATTGCATAAAGATACCTCAACACAATCATTAGTTTGGATATCCTAGATTTTATTTTGTGTGATTTTAAACTATAGTCTTTTGTGTTTATAAGATATTGGAATCCTAGAACATGAATTTCTTCATGAATATGAAATTTTATTTGAATAACATCCAAATATAGAAAGTAAACTTCAGTTACTAAAGATGGAAAACAACATGGACACAACTATCAGATAGGATGTAGTCATGAGTTTCCTTGAATTTATGTATGGCATGAATAGAGGAGCATATTGTTGTTTTTCAAAGATGTAGTGGTCATAGTGATAGAATATACATGGCCATGCTTGATAAGTGCATTTTTCAACTTATTATTCATATGACCAAGAAACATATGTCATTCCTTGATGAGATAATATTTAGAAATATAAAGGAAGGTGTTGATGTATAAGAGTCAGTAAAAATTGTACGCATTTATGTTACATTACCATGATCGTATGTCCATATATATATATATATATATATATATATATATATGTGTGTGTGTGTGTGTGTGTGTGTGTGTGTGTGTGTGTGTGTGTGTTACTAACTTTATAAATACAAACAACTTAATGTGATGATATTTCATTCTTCTCATATCATTAAATATACCAAAATGATTAGTATTCTTTTTATATATACCGTATCACATGGTTGTATCTCAGAACAAGCAAATACATTACTTGTAGTCTAGAATGGTACAATATTTCCCATCAATAATTCTACATCACTTTTTTCTCATAATAATATAACCATTTTTAGTTTGACAGTGTCTGGGAAAATTAATCCAGAATCTACTATTACATTTATTAAATGTTGTATGTGGCCCAATACCTTTGTCTAGGTGATGAATCTTGTTGTAAAATAGCAGCTATGATTCTTTTTCCCTTTAGGTTATTTACAATTTGATTGAACCTTTTTTCATTGATATCATTTCTCCTTTGTATTGGTGTATTAGTTGTTGATTGTGGGACAAATATTCCTTGCATTTCTTATTACTATTATAACTATGACTATTTGTAAAATTGTTATCATTTACCTAACAAAATCATATTCACTAGTATCACCAGAATTCACAAAATCAAGTTCACACTACAACCATATGGTCATATAATAGTGGCCTATGAAATTCTTGTATAAGCTCATAAATGCCAATGTAGGCTATACAACAACCAATAAATGTTGTCCAATGATGTCAACATTGCCCTTTCTAGCATTTTTTTATTTATACCAACTCAAATCCTATATATCATTATGCCACTATGTCATTTTTGACAATATATTTCTGAGTGATCCGATTTCTAAATGAGTAAAACCATGAAATTTTTTAATCAAAATAATTAACTAATCGGATCCGATTATGCAAATAAACTTCAAAATCTGAACAAATTTGATAAAAGACTATAAGTGTAGCCATAGTCTCCAGATTATGAGTGGGAAGTGGTAGAGGTCATCCTAGAATGAGTGGAACAAATAGGAACATATTATGTCTGTAAGTAATGTCCAAAGGTATGTTACGATAATAAAATAAAATTCAATACTCAACCAATCCAATCGAACACGGGAATTTTGAGTTGGTTTGTAATCAATTATCAAAATACAATTTAATGAACAATATGAGTGATAGTCACAAAATGAATAGAAAATGACCTATAATATCTCATTAGTAGAGGTCATGTTTGTATAAGCTAAGACATCAAACTGCCATGAGTGTGAAGGCTTCCAATGGGAACAAATATCAATTTAAGGGAGTTCTCTTGTCGGCTACATTGCTTGGATGTTGTCCCCAAGGACTGACCCAAGATAGTTCCTTAAGGGTCTCTGTCACATAGAATGCTCTCCTCAACTTTAACCAACGTTGTGCATCCTAAATATGAACCTTTCTATAAGATTACATAGCCCTTGGTCAGGCTCACATGTAATTTCTAATCAACTAACCTCCTATGGATATTGAATATGGTGTACTAGAGAATGGCTAATGTTCAAGGATGAAATTTGGTTTAGGGTTTGGTGGATGTGATAGAGTGAATGTTTGGGTTTCTTGCATACCAAATAGATAACTAAAATAATGAACTTGAGATTTATATGTTCTTTTAAATTTATGTGAAAATATATGGCAATGATGTCACCTTTCTTGCTTTGTTATACTTCTAAAGCTGATTATTATATTGGAGGAGGTTAAGGTTATGATTCAATAATGACATTTTAAGTGTATAATGATCATACCAAGACGTCTCAACAAGTTTCATATAGTTTCAATTAGTCATTTTAGATTTCATGTTTAATGTTCCTACTTGTGTGCCTTTTAGAGTGAGTGGTTACTAATCGCAAGGTTGAGTTCAGACAACAAATTTAGAAGAAATTTATTTGTGCCATTGAAAAAGGTATTTCAAATTTTCATGAGTCATTACCATCCTGGAGAAATTTAGTTGAAGTTTGAAGTTGGGGAAATATTGGTGTGTCAAGGGAAATAAAGCTATGTTTATTAATCTTTTTCCTTATTTAATATGCCATGTGTCCTTGGTTTACAACTAGGATGCATGAACTTTCTATTTCCATGGATCTCACAATGGACATGAGCACTAGTTTCCTGATTTGAGGATGGCCTTTAAGATCTCTTTTGTAGACCCTTGGATAATCTGACTCAATGGTGGATTAACCATCTTGAACTTGTATCAGTTATAGAGTCATGGAGGGTCTATGAGTGGTTGATTTGCAGTGGAATAGGATATAGTCATGGATTATCTCATGATTAGTTGGGAAGTTAACTAAGCCCAATTGTGGGCTACCTAAAATTCATTTTTTGTGCCTTTCTATTCTAAGAACAATGAAACAATAAGCCTTCTCGCATGGCTTCTTCACTGAGTAATACATTTTTATGGGCAGAAGAACTTAGAGGTAGGAATGAGGAAAAATGAATTGAGTATGATGAAAGAAAGCTTGGGTGAAGGGATATTCAACCCAGGAATTCATTTGCTTTTCCACAGTGGTTTGGTTGGCTTCCAAACTCTATGTTGTTAAAGGAGAATATGTATATCATAGGACTGCTACATGGCTTCCTCACTACAAATCAAGTATTTGGCCTAGTTCTTAAATGTCATGCCAACCCCATGGATGTCTTATCTTCCAACCACAAGGTGACAAGGAGTTTTCCCCCATTTCCCTTGGCTGCTACAATTATCGGTAGTGGAAAGCTCACTCGGACTACCAAGGGGAGGTTCTACCAACAAGCAACTATAACAAACAAATATCTAAGTAATAATTCACTAAAGTATTAACTCCCAATTAATAAAGTATATTATTTTATATAAAAATATCTATTTACTTGAATATGATCAATAATAAGTAACCTACTTAAGATAATTTAATTTTTATTATAAATTTTGAGATACAACTCATTTACATCTTTAATATATATTTCATATTTCTTTTTCCCTTGTAGTGTAATATAGTATCTTAATTGCCCTAAAACCCAACTTACCAAATTATTTAGGTGACATAATGTATAATTTTCTCATCCTCAATTTCAGTATACAAAACATTTATTGATAATTAATAACGTAAGAAATAACTTAATAATACATTTTGAATAAATCATAGAACTTAAATTATGAATGACTTATACATTTTTAATAAATCATAGAACTTAAATTAGTTAAGTCCTTGAAATTTATAAAAACATCAAATATAATCATTAAATCATATCTTTTAATTATTTTAGTAATATTAGAGAGTGTTCAGACCATTATATTTATTAGATCCATAAATTTCTAAAAAAATATAAAGCAATAAATGGTCTAAACTATTTCAAATAATAATCTAATGATTTATTCCATGACTTCTAGGTCAAGTATACATCTTCTAAATTTTGGTATTAAATAGTGTTCATTTATCTATTCATATAATTGTTTCAAACTCATGTTCAAAATGTATCTGCAATCCATTCTCATATTTAAATTTGAATACGTGATGAGCTCAAGCCCAAATATGTTGGAATCTATTCTCTTCTTTTGAGAACATGATGTGGATGCAACAGTCAACTACACAATGTCAGTTTAATTGTGATAATTAGATCTTACATTGACACATATTTAACAACAAATTTTAGAGAAAGTTGACAAATGTAAGAAATTGTTTTTGGTCGGTAAAACTTTTGTTGCTTTTTTTGTATTTTTGTCTTTTTGTAGTTACAGAACTTGCTGGTCCCCAAATTAAAGACCAACTAAAAGGAAAGAAAAGCTTTCTATACACCATATATATGAAAGAAGAAAGAATAGGTGAAAGAAAGACAGGCCCTGAAGCATATCTAAACTTGTGAGATCCAAGAAAAGGAGCCTCAAACCTATGAAGGGACAAGAAATCTTTTACAAAAGCTCAATGCCAACAGGGATCGCCAGAAGGAAGCAACCAAAATTAAGCATACTCAACTCTCACTTAGAGACAAGCGAGAGGGGCCAGAGAAATGCATCATAAGCAGAACAACATTCAAGCATCATAGCAAACAGAGGAACACCATGGTGAAACTACCATCATGAGAACCAGGGAAAGAGAAACATCTAAAGCAACAAACCCCATACAGGAGAGGGCAGAACTAAACCAAGAAAACATCCAGGAGAGCAACATCAATCATATGCAGCTAAAATGACTGAGCAGCTATAGCACAAAGCTTAGTATGAAGGGACAAGAAATCTTTTGCAAAAGCTCATATCCAATAGGGATCGCCAGAAGGAAGCAGCCAGAATTAAGCATACTCAACTCACACTTAGAGGCAAGTGAGAGGGGCCAGAGAAATGCATCATAAACAGAACAACATTCAAGCATCACAGCAAATAGAGGAACACCATGATGAAACTACCATCATACAGGAGAGGGCAGAGCAGAACCAAGAAATCATCCAAGCAGAGCAACAGCAACCATATGCAACTGCAGCTATAGCACAAAGCTGAGTAGAAAAATGGGACAGATGGAAATACATCAAACACATAAGCAGACAGGAAAGAGCAGGCTTCTTAATCTCTGATAGGAAAGAAAGCAAGAAGTTCATCATTAATAATTTTGGAGATCAGTTCAGGAGGTCTTGCTTTATCATCATGAACTCGACTGTTTCTTTCAACCCAGTAGTGGTAAAAAATAAGACTCATCAGACAAGTCTTCTTGGGATCAGTGATATCTTCAGTTGCATCCCATGTTTTAGGCATAGGAATGTTAAACAAGTCCCAAATCTTCTCAGTGAAACTGCAATAGAAGAGGATATGATTGGTATCTTCGTAGGCATTAGTACACAGAAAACAAATAGAAGCAAGGCAAAGGCCCCTTCTTCTAGAGTAATCTGAAGTGGGAATCTTGTTGTGTCTGGCCTTCCATAAATGAAGGATAGCTCATTTATGAGTCTTTATTCTCCATATCCAATCAAAATTAGGAATACCATCCAACTTAACTCTGATGGTATCCCAAACACCATGAAGATTAACCAACTTAAGGCTGGCAAAGGAAATAGAATCTTTATGTCCTTGACGAATAGTAATAGAGTTAACCACATTAAAAATGTCAACCTGACCCCTATTACTGGGTCTAGGCAAAACCCATTTACCCTCAGCAATGATATGATTCAACTTGGCATTGAAGGGGATACCAGACCTGACAATACAATCTCTGCCAACATAATAACTAAGAAAATTAGATCTACACCAAGGATCATGCCATATGAAAATGAGACTACCATCACCAATTTCAAATCTGACACATTTCAGAATATAATCTCTGACTTGAATAAGATTGTTAAACATCCATGAATGATTAGAAGATTCATTGATAGTCCAATAGGAAACCTTCTTCAGGTATTTTTCATTAATCCACTTAACCCAAAGGGTGTCTTTCTTACTTGCAATATTCCAAGAATTGATGATAAGGCAAGCTCTAGAGACATCCTTGAGTTTCTTTATTCCCAAACCTCCATCTTTCTTAGGTTCAGTAACTTTTTCCCACTTAAGGAGATGAAGATTCCTCTTAGAATTAGTTTCACCCCAGAGAAAATCTTTACACAATTTATCAATATGATCCAAAGTAGAGCTCAGAATAGGAAAGGAAAAGACCCAGTATAAATGCATATTAGAAATAGTGGATTTAATGAGCTCCAGTCTAGCAGACATAGATAGGAGTTTTGACTTCCAAGAATCAAGCCTCATCTTGATCTTATCCACCAAGGATCCACAAAGCCTTTTAGACAGTTTACCAAAGAATAAAGGAAGACCAAGATACTTCGATGGAAAACAACTTTCCTTAATACCAGTAATCTCAATGATAGGCTTTCTATCAACATTCTTACTGAAAATGGTAGAACTCTTCCCATAATTGACACGAAGACTAGAAAATCCTGCAAAAGAGTCAAGGATATTTCTAATAGCTCTGGCATCATCGACACTAGCTTTAGAAAAGACCATCAGATCATCCGCAAAAATGAGGTGGGAGATGCTCAAGTCTTTAGAAACAGCAATAGGACTAATATTTCCATCATGAACAGCCTTTTTGAAAAGTTTAGAAATACCCTGCATACCAATGACAAAAAGGTATGGAGCAATGGGATCCCCTTGCCTAACTTCATTCAAAGGTTTGATAACACTCGAAGGTTCACCATTGATGAGAACTTGATAAGAAGCAGTAGAGAAAATCTCACTTATCCAATTAATCCAGATAGGAGGAAAACCCATGCGATACATAACAGAGAAAAGAAAAGTCCAATTGAGAGAATCATAAGCTTTAGAAATATCATATTGGATGCACATTCTATCAGGAGAATCAGATTTTTTGAAATCACTAAGAATTTCATTGGTAAGCAAGGCAGCATCTCAGATACTCCTACCTTTGACGAAAGCACATTGAGAATTATCTATGATAGATGGAAGGACACTTTAAAGTCTATTTGCAAGGATTTTAGAAATAATTTTGAAGAAAACATTGCTCAAAGCTATGGGTCTCCAGTTCTTAATATTAGTGGAATCGTCATCCTTGTAAATGAGATACAAGAAGGGTCTATTAGCTTCTTTAAGCATTTTGCAATTTTCAAAGAATTCAAAAATAGCATCACAAACATCATCACCAATGATATCCCAAGCTTTCTTGTAGAAGAGACCATTAAAACCATCTGGGCCTGGGGCCTTGTCTATTTTAATATCTTTAACAACATCTTCAATTTCTTTTCTGGAAACTCTAGAAGTAAGAAAAAATTTCTGCTGAACAGAAATAGTTTTACCTTTCCACTCACCATGCCAAGAACCATTCAAGAAGGAGTTATCATTAAACATCCTTGTGTAGAAATCAGTAATAGCAGACTTAATAGCATCGTAATCATGAGAAATAGAACCATCACTATCCAATTTCTTAATAGAATTTGAATTCCTTCTAACCTTCATGGATGAATAGAAAAAAGAAGTATTAGAATCACCTTCTTTAAGCCACTGAACCCTTGACTTCTGCCTATAAAAAGATTCTTGGATAGTAGCTTGTTTATTAGCTTCAGTTCTAAGGTTCTTAGCAACCATTCTCAGATCCTCATTCAGGGGGTCGTCATCAGCCTCTTCTTGAGCCTTAATAGCTCGGAGCTTAGCTGTCTTAACATTATCATTGACATCACCAAAAACAAGACTATTCCAGCTGATAAGTCTTTTCTTAAGTAATTCATGTTTCCTATACAGTTTGAACATAGAAAAACTAGGGATATCAGTAGGCCATACCTCTTTGACAATGGTATAAAAGTCCTTATGATCAGCCCAGGCGTTGATGAATCTGAAAGGAGCTTTAACTTTTCTAGGATTTCCAATATTAACAACAAGCTTTCGATGATCACTAATGATATTAAAAATCACCTCACCAAAATAATCATGATTCTCATAAATGAAATCAGCATTATGAAGAACTCTGTCAATCTTAGACATGACAAATTTGTCTCCCTCTTGTCTATTATCCCAGGTAAATAAGGGACCTTGAAGGCTCATCTCAAAAAGATTAGAATTCAAAGCACACTCATTAAAATCATCCATGGATTTTCTAGTAGGCAGAACTTTGCTTATCCTTTCATTGACTTTGCGAACACAGTTAAAATCCCCCATAATGAGCCAAGAGGAATCAACTGTAGAGATGAAAGTATATATAGAAGACCATAAACTAACTCTATCATTATCAGGATTTAGGCCATAAATGGTAGAAGGGAAGAAATGAGATTGATCAAAACTGATTTTCATGTGAATGACTTGGTCATTTTCATCAATATTAGTAATGTCACCATCAAGATCTTTCCATAAAACAACAACTCTGCCAAGAACATGAGAAGAATGATTCAAAATCCACCTATAACCAGAGAAAAACTTATTAACAAAAGAATTGATTTTATGAGGTCTAATCTTAGTCTCAAGCAGGATGACAATGTTGTTGTTTGCCCTCCTAATCTCTTCCTGAACATCCTGGATCTTATTATTTATGCCACGAACAAATGTAAGAAATTAAAAGAATAGAAACAATTAACATGTTTATATCTTATACACATAAGATGAAGTTAAAAGGGAAATTCCCATAAATTAAATTTTAGGAATTTATTTTTCCTTCGAAATTAAAATTTGTATTATCGGTTTGAAAATTTGGTATTTCACAATTATCATTTTTCCAATTAAGAACTTAGCTTCTTTATCATCTTATACAATCATTCATATTTTAAATAAATATGTGACACATTTGGGAAAATTATTAGACTATTATTTCAAGGTTAAATAAACATATAATAGACAATTATAATGGGATCATGTGTCTATCTTGACAACCCATTTGTTTATACTATAAATGTACTTAAGACATTGTTCTATAATGTCGTCATTATACATCTCATTAATTGGTATCCAACATAGCTTTAATTATCTAGTTTATTTATTCATGTGACGATAGAGATGTCTTATACAACAACAATATGTTGCCTTAATTATATTTATGTATTGCATACTAGTTTAATGAATATATATACATGATGCTTGTTACTCCTTGCTTGCAATTATTATGATATGGTTAACCAATATATGTCAGTTTCTCGATGTAATAAGATTTGATATATTTATGAAACAATGATCTCTTCATTTAAAATTAATGTCACCAATATTCCTCAAATATATATTACCAGCCTGTATTGTTTCTCATAATTACAAATGAAATAGCCTAGTGAGGTAATTTGGACCAACAGTTTAGTGACTCTTTTTCAGTAGAGAAATGTTTAAAAAATGTCCTACATGATCATTAACATTGTTACAAACCAATACAATACTATGATACATGTACAATCTCACATTTAACATCAAAGAATCAAATTATAATATTTTTAAATAACCATAATTGGTTCCAAGCTATATCTTGAGTCATAAGCTAATAAATCCTTTTCTAAATAAAAATACATGATGGTGATTCATTAATATTACATGAACTATCTTCTTGGTCGTTAACCTACCATTGTCATATTAAATTCATTATAGTTCTAAAAACAACTTCGATAAACTAATGTTTTGTTACTAAGATGCATGAAAATATAATTATAGATGATATTTTGTTTTTATTAGTTAAATATGATTGATTATTATTTTAATCCAATTATTTCCTTCATATGGTACCTCACTTGTCCTACCAAGAAATGGTCAATAACTATTTCATTTCTCTAGTTGAGTATAATCAATGAGCCATTCACCAACCAATATTGCTAAATCTAGTCAAGTTGGATTTGCATTATACCTTACATTGAATGGTCTTTGAACTGAATTACTTATCTAACAAGTCACCACAACTACTTCCTCACATAATGTACCAGTTATGTATACCATTACATATTTATTGACCTTTTTTTGTGCAACCCACTACTCCTATAATGGTTGCATAGGACTAGGACATTTATATATAAATAGTCCCAAACACAAATGATCATCCTCAATTTTCCAAAGAGATTTGTCTTCTCGCAAGAAATAGTTTTTTCTAGTCAAACACCTATAATCAACTTTACTATAAACCTCTATCTTTGTTCTTTGGAAGGAAATGACATTGTGAACCTTCTAAATCTAGCCATAGATACACACATATGAATAGTAGTGTGCTAAAAATATAGTGGACCAAAGTACATTGTTAATTTTGAGTGTGAACATCAACGTA
Organism: Alisma plantago-aquatica; assembly: GCA_963693085.1. Taxonomy (NCBI): domain Eukaryota; kingdom Viridiplantae; phylum Streptophyta; class Magnoliopsida; order Alismatales; family Alismataceae; genus Alisma; species Alisma plantago-aquatica. The sequence goes on from OY856413.1 coordinate 718,995,366, forward strand.
TGTGCTTTGCACTTGAGATTTTTGTGCATTCGTCTCCTTTTAATACCCCTCTTATTTTTGCATTATTATTAAATGATGTAGCAAATTGTTCATATCAATGACTCTTGATGTTGTTGAACCCTTATTAAGGTCTTGTCTTTGTGGACTACTTACCATGCTCTGTTCTATTATACAAGCAATAATTATGCTTTTCGAGTATAGTTTAACATATGAGTGGGGTTTTCGGACAAATTTGCACATACTTCTTGGTCTTAGTCCCTAAATTGGGGTAATTGGCCTTAATCGCATACACTTCCTAAACATAGTCTCTAAATTAGGGTTGTTTGGCCATGGTTGCACACTCTTTGGGTTTAGTCCCTAAATAGGTAGTCTCTGGTGGTGCATCTAGTACAATCTGTTCCATTAGACGTTACTAGTCAGGGTGTTCATGTTTACATATTTTATCTATATTTATAAATTGTTGCATTATTAATTATGGACAGTTCAATTTATTGACTAAATCAGTATCTCTTAAAATGCCTTGTAATTAAATTTTACTTGAATCTTAATTTATTTTTCTTAACTATATCTATATGAACCGATGGAGTTGTACTTGTTGGGTCTGGTTCCATCTTCAATTTTACTCCATTATGCCCAAGTATCCTTTGTAGCACATACCAAAATTTACTAATTTCTCTTTATTTTGTACTTGTTTGGGTATATTCTTATACCCATTTTAGGATGATTTCAAGACTGTATGTGTTTGTGATGGACCTGAAGCTAGACTACCTCGAACGTGTTGGCTTGGAACTTAGATGAGGCAGCCAAGTGTTGTCCATTGTATTTTTTCTTGATGTTTTGGATCATATGATTTGTAAATATAATGCATTTGATAAAGTATATCTTGACGTTGAAAAACATTAATTATGATTTTTGATGGTTTTTTATGATACATTTGGTTATTCTTCTTCTACATATTGCTCTAAACCCCTTAGGATCAAATTGTAACATGATTAGATTGATCCCCTAAATGAAATATATAATTGAACAAGAAATAGTCAGATTCAAGTGCGTTATCGCATTAATGTAAAGTCTGGGACCCCAAAATCCCCATATTTATAGGTTGGTATTACAGCCATCACATTTGACACATTAGACTATCTCAATGTAGTTCATGCCCTCATTCCTATTTCCTACTTCTAAATGTCCAGTTGGTTGGCCTTTCAACCATGAATCTTGTGTGATCATGTCCACTAGAGTTGCATATTTAGGACTTAGAGTTCTGTACCTAGGGTCTGATATGATGTTTGAGCATAAATATTTAGACTGTGGATTTGATAAGAGAATTACAGGTTGACTTGTCTCTACCTATATTCCTCTATCCTCTTGTAGTTTATGGATTTATATTTATCTTTCATGACCCTTCCCTTTGCGGTAATGATTCAAGTTTTGTCCCATTTACCCACTTCAGGGATGTAGATATATCTAAATATAAATTAAAAACCACATTTGTCTATAGACCCTTGTTGTCTTCCTCATACATATGGGAGAAGTCTAATTTATATGTCATGAGTCTATATATGATAAAGTTCTATTTTTATCTTCGACATGGACTGAGGAAATTACATGACATTTTAACCATGTGTTTTTACTCCTTGTTTCCTCATTTTAGAAACCCTAATGACTCACATGACGATCTTGGACCCATGCGAAGGTGTAGATATTACCATATGTTGAGTCACTTGATCGTTGTAGGTCATGTTGGAATGGATGTAACAAAGGTAGAATTTATTATGAATTGAAGGGGCACCTTGAATTCCCTCTACTATGGTGTATTTTGGATTATTTAGCTCATATGGAGTCTTATTGAAGACTTTACATAGATACATCTCCTTCATACAAAGTTAAATAGACCAAATATGGAGTTTTAATGGTCATCTCATTGTGAGTAAAGACTTCATGAGATTGTGCAAGAGCTGACCACTAAGCATATCTTAGGCATACATGCTGAAACCAAAAAATTATGAAAATTCAATATTGGAACCACAAAAAGGGTTGGATTGTGTTCTCTTTCAAGAAGGTATAGTCATCACCTATTCACTAATACTGAAGTTGAATGAAGAAATTCTCATGTGCATGAAGTGGAGTTATTATGCCCGTTAATAGTTATATTAATTATTAAGTACACAATATATTCCTCCATGTATTGCAAATTTTGATTTTCTAAAATCATCTCTCTATGCTTAAGGTGAAGTTATATGCTTGATACATATCAGGTTCTGAGTTGAATATTGGATTATTAAACAAGTATAAGTTTCTCTCTCATCCTCACTAGGATATTGATTACTTCATACTTTATTAAGTTGGCTCAACCTTTCCTTCAAGGTACATTAGCCTACTTAATCAATATTCAAACTCCATACCTCTTAATGTATGACTTGATATAAGACACTTCATGTGTTACTCCATCAAGTACATTGCATCTAAGGTGCTTTCCTTTATATGGGTTTTGAGGTGCTTCCACCATATCGGGTATGAGGTGTGTGCTTGCTACCCATATCAATTTAGAGGTGTATGTGTGCTTACCATCTCGGATTTGAGGTGTATGTTTGATTTTGTATCACTTTAGAGGTGTATGTGTGCTTACCATATCACCTTAGAGGTGTATGTGTGCTTCACACCATATCGGGCAAAGAGGTGTGTGTGCGCTTCACACCATATCGGGTAAAGAGGTGTGTGTGCTTCACACCATATCGGGCAAAGAGGTGCGTGTGTGCTTCACAACATATCGGGCAAAGAGGTGTGTGTGTGCTTCACACCATATCGGGCAAAGAGGTGTGTGTATGCTTCACACCATATCGGGCAAAGAGGTGTGTGTATGCTTCACACCATATCGTGCCTAAGGGTATATTTGACCTCATATCATGCAAAAGGTGTATACTACATCACCATATCGTACAAGGAAGTATAAACTCATATCCATATTGTTTTAATAGTGTAGGTGCATCACCATATCGGGTTAGAGGTGCTTGCTTATGTGCTTGAACCTGATATCACTTTATAAGGTGATACCATCATCTTCAAGCTATAGACCTTCGTTCTACTTGTTCTAGTTCATGGACAACAGTCCTAGGTTACTACTATAGCTCATGGATTCATCAATTATGCAAGAAAATTATATTTGAAAGTAAATCATTTAACTAAGGCAAGATTGATGATAAATAATAACATAATTGAGTTCAAGTTATATAACCCGCCTCAAGAGAAACTTCAAAGCTCCAAGATCCAAAGATTCACGTTCCCAAGGTTGAATGTGAGCTTCTCAAAGTTCCAAGACTTGAGCTCCTCAGCCCCATGCACGATACCTCACCACTTGAGGCCGATATCCCTCACTTATGGTCGATATCCCTCACTTGGCCGATATCACTTTGCAATGGGTGATATCACTTTGCTATGGGTGATACCAAAGCTCTATGCACGATACTCCTTCACCCTTTCACGATATCAAGACTCTATGCATGGTATCTAAGAGCATGGGGGTGATATATTTCGAACAATTCCACTTATGGGTGAAAAGAAGGGTATATATACTTGAGGTTCATGAAAAAGTGTGTATATGAGGTGTCATTTTTTTAATCTACTAGGTGCCACGTGTCCATGCATGGTTTACATGTGTCCTTTCATGCACTCATATTTATCTTGACATGCAAAACACTTGAGGATAATCTAGATATGATAATTTTTCCATTAGTTATCTTGTTTGATAAGATATCTTATCGTTATCTTCATAAATTATGCAAACCGATACAACTTTTGCAAAGAGCACCTAACTCGTCATGGATCACCTCCTTGAGGTCCTTATATCATCATGGACAAGGACAAGAGTTTAAAAACCGATATGGAATCCCCTCTATGGCTCCTTGGCCGATAGGCACTCCCATATGGACTCTACAACCCCATACAAGCTCAAATTAGGGTTTCACATACAACACTTTCTTGGTCTTTTCATCACCAAGAGTATCATACTCAAATATGATTCAAACATGGTGCCTCATTATTTCTCTCTCCTATAAATGATACTAGGAGGGATTAGGGACACTCTATAGGTGTTAATTTGCATATCAACCCTATATTTTTGGTAAATTACAACTTGTACCAAAATTGATGCACAAGGCACTATCATTATTCAAACAAGTTCAAACTTGGAATTTAGGCTTTCCACAAACCAACAACTTGCATAATTCTCTCTCTTATGATTCTAAAACACTTAGGGCACATTCAACATGTGACAAATTGCAAAATATCCCCTCATCTTGGGTAAATTTCATTTTGGTCCAAAATAAGAGAGCATTGCTCAAACATTATTTAAACAGGACCAAATTTGAAACATAAGTTTGTTATCTGATAGCAAAACACTTTATAGGATTATATTAAAGTTTTAAGCAACTTACTTAGCCAAAACAAATAGGGTTTACCTCATAATCCAGGTCAGGGTCATTACAAGTTATAAATCCCTAACAAGGATTTCATCCCCGAAATCCCAGGTAAAGGGAGACAGATATTATTCATTCATCATATCATCAAGTCTCCACATAAAAATTAATGTCATGGAGATTCCATATAACTTTGATCAACACAAAGTTCTTTCACATAGGGTTATCACAGAATCCGTCATACATGACACATACTCCACTTTCCTTTTCATTATTGACTGTAGAGTCAACTCTGTGTCAGGTAACATTTTTCTTAGTCGGAGAATCATTATACATACCTTCTTTAACTCAGGTGTCAAACCTCACAGATTTGTCACCTTTTCAACTTACATCTTTATGTAATAAGATCCTTGATCTTGGGAGTGTCAAACCTCACTGATTTGTCACCTTTTCAACTTACATCTTTATGTAATAAGATCCTTGATCTTGGGAGTTTTCCATACCCCTTACTTAGTTGTCATTTCTCTTTCAAGGAAAGACCAGAGTTACGTTCTATCACCCACTTGGGGACTACAAGTCTTATCATGCATCTGTTGTGTCACTCAAATCTACTGACACAACACTAAACTTTCTTATTGTAACGACCCCGTCTCCCGGTAACCCCCCACTTAAGGGAGACCAAGAGATCAGAGCCATTATCTAATAACCTGGATCAAAGGTTCGACAAATAATCAATAACAATTAATAAATTTTACCAACTAAACTGGAAACTGGTATAAAATAAAACTGTGCATACCTTTTTCAAAACTGGGATATCTACATCTATCCGCATCAGCAGTCTACTCTAACTAATCCTCCTTTATACTTTAACTCTTAATTAATTGCACATGTGCCACTTTACTGTTTGTCCTTTTCAAGTTTGTACCTAAAATGCCGACAAACAAAACATCGGTTAGCATATCAGAATATGCTGGTATGTGGAGACATCCAAAATTTCACAAATAAGGATAACAATTTAATAATCATAATCAAATTATTTAACAAGACAATTTACATTTTCAATGTGTCATTCTCCACCGCTTTTGCCCTAACCCTGGCATACCCCTCTAGGGTTTCTCTTTTGCCATTGACTTAAGGCCACCTTCTCAATCCCGAGCTTGGTGCCTGGGAGTCACCTCTCATGGTGATCCATAGTCATGCATCATAGACCACCTTCTCATTCCCGAGCTTGGTGTCTGGGGTCACCTCTCATGGTTCCCATGGGTCTACCCTCTTGGGCCTGACCTTTATGGCATCTTCCATCAGGGTGGCATGTAGGTGTGAGAATACACACTTCTTTATAATTGTGATAATCATAGTGACTTTATAATTTTACAAGTATGAACATCCAACTGTTTAGATTGCATTCAATACAAGGAAACACTCGGAAAACCCTCGGGAAACTAATGCGATTAACCATAATTAACCACATACCTGTTAAGCAGACTTGAATGAAGAAATAACTTAACCAATCAAGAAATCAAGCAAGTACACACAGGTTGATCCTGAAAAGGCATCCAATTTTTCTGTCATTAATCATGTCATCTTGATCTATTAATCCTAGTTGTTTCCTAGGTTTATTTGTCCTTTTTAGGGTTTTGAGCATAATTAGGGTTCCACTTCATTATTATCACTTTAAACCCTTATTTTACCAAATCACTTGCAAACCCTAATTATTTCATCTTTCTCTCACAAAAGATTCTAATTTCATCTTTTAGTCACAGGAAACCCTAATTTCATATTATAAGTACTTTTCTTTTCTTTTTCTCTAATTTACGGTTTCTAAGCATCTTAACCATTATATTAGGTTTAAAACCCTAAACTTTGCAATTCTATCATCAAAATAGGTTAAAAACCATCTTCAACATTAATCAAGTAAACCATGCTCGAATTAATCTATTTGTAAGATTAAAACCATCTTTGGTTAACAATTAGGGTTTTCTAATTACAAATTAACACTTTTCCCATCAAAATATGCACTTTTGCATAAATATATAGATTTAGATATCCAAACCATTTTTAGCATATTCCTCATATTTTCTTGATCATTTTTCATGTATTAACTTCCCTCATCCGAGTTTTCTATCAATAGGTATGATTTTTATAAGAAAACTCCTTTTATGGTTTATTTTCTATTTTTCTAGAAAAACTAGAACCGCCCGATCCATGGGCCTTGGATCCACTGAGGATACTTTTACAAACAAAGGGAACAAAGGACGAAGGTGCTCTTACCTACAAAGAGGACGCGGAGGGGCAGAAGTGTAAAAGGCTAGCGGTCTTCTTCTTCTTCCTTGCGTCGAGCAAGCAGGTCCAGGTGGTCAACTCGAGGTTTGACTCCGGACTCTAGGTCACCTGCGAGCCACGCGATAGGCCAGGGAGCTTCGCCTCCCACCGTCGAAGTCGACTACGTGTCCAATTCCCTGCCCGAGTCTTGCCAAAGTCGCCGCCTACTCGTCGGACTCCGACGGTGTTCTCTATGGTGTCGAGGGTACTGGTCAAGGTCGTTGGTGAAATTGAAAGTGCGAAGTCGATCCTTGCACTCCGCCGCAGAGATTGGAAAAGCAAATAGGGACACTGGTTCCCTCCTTGACCCTCCCCTATATATAGGGTCGAGGTCAAGTTCGTGGGGTTTTGGGTGTTTCCCAAATCAACGACCAAACATGCACAAACCAGGGATGATTCCCTGCAGTTTCATCTCCTGAGTCCAATGGGACTATCACCAGGCTTGCTCATACTCTGGATCATGAGAAATCTCGGTTGGAAACTCTCCCTGTAACTTGCAGAGTCACAGTCCGCTTGGGACTTAGACGATGAGTGTCCATCATTGGATTAGGATCCAATGGACCTCATTGCTCGCGTTCAAAACAAAGGAAAGATATATTTCATTAATTCAGAAATAATTCCCAAATTGAAGATAACTTACAAAATCTATTTCTCTCAAACCATAACTCCTTTCTATCTTAAATTTTAAGGGAAGGTTTGTCTTGGCATTATCTAGCTTTGTTCAAATTTTGGAAAACAAATTGCAATGGATGAGAAGGCTTCCTTCTCTCCTAAGTTATTCATTAATTTATTCAAAATTAATTGTTATTTCTTTTCCCTTTGCTATTATCTTGTTATTTTGGGTCCCTTGGACCTCAAGAAATCCCAAAGGCATGGATTCCCATATTGGGGAAAATCTATTTGCCTTTATCTTCTTTTTAAAGTCAATTTCTCATATTTCCCTTTTATTAATCAATTTCTTTTCCTTTTTAATTCTCTTTTTAAGGAATTCTCTTTATCTCTCTTCTATTTTCCTATTGAGATTCCTTTTAACATTAGGAATCCTTGTGATACGAAAATCCACCAAGGATAACTCAATTATACCTCTTTTCACATATTTTCCACATTTTATCATTATTTTCAATTTCTTTCTCAACAAGGAAATACTTAATTGGTCTTTTCTTTTCTTATTGCATTCTCTATGCAACTTTGGACTCCTTGGGACCCAAGGAACCCAAGAGGCACGAAATCCAACTTTGGATTCTATTCTTTTGCCTTCTGGAGGTTTCCACACCTTTCTTTTCTCAAAAACTTAATTATTCATTTACTAATTGAATTTCCTTGTTATTGGGCCCAATAGCCAATAAAGCCCTCAAAGCAATCATCAAGGCTATTGTAAACTAAATTACATCATTATTTGTCCAATATGAGAGTTTACATTTCTCATCAGATGAACCCAAAATCGGGGTTGTAACATCCTTCCCCTCTTATAGGAATTTTGCCCTTAAAATTCCACCAAGCAAACAAACAAATCAGGATAAACCTTTCCTATGTCCATTGTGGCTCCCATGTGGCCTTACCCTTTCCATGGTGCTTCCCAAGAACCTTCATCATCTCATATTCTTCCATCTGAGTTCTTTCTTACCTTGGTATATCATACTCTCATAGGTGACTCAGGACATTTCAACCTCTCAAAAGCTGAATAGGTTCAGGGCTCAGCACCTGGCTTGGGTACCTCACATAGTGCTCTAGACTAGACTCATGTAACACCTTATACATCATGTTATCCTGAGGGGAAAGGCTAAACATGACCATATCCACCAATCCATCTCAAACAGACCCATATATCGGGGACTCAGCTTTCTCAGTTGTAGCTTAGAGGGGTTGGATTTTCACATTATATTCTCTCATAGTGAACTACATGTCAGTCTGCTTTGCATCAGCTCGTGACTCATGTCACCACTGGGCTCTCTCTCAGTGATTGCACGATCAAAATGACTTCATCTACACACATTGTGGTTCTTTTTTGACCTTCACGAGGCCTCCTCCACCAACATCATCTTAATGAAGTGGTGACCGACACAACCTCCCTATAGAACTTCTTACATCCTGATAAAGGCTATGGTGGTTAACATCACATCTTAAGAACTGTCTCTTTGTATCACCCTGAACAAGCACACTTGCTCTCATCAGACCCTCTAGTCTGGATCAAAGTAACCATTAGTTAGGAGTGATAAACTATACTATCATCGAGTTCTTCATGTATCTACTTCCACCTCATGGTAGTGAACCTTTAGTTCATACTCAAGAAATTTTGAACTTGCATCATGGTGTAGTTGAACCATCTTTCTCTCTTAAGTAGTTCAACCAAATATGCCCCTTGACAGCATTATTTCTATCTCATGGCATCTAGGTAAGGCGATCTACCATAACCCATATTGCATATGGACCTTCTTTGGTCGAGGGAAGACTTACCACCACATCTGTAGTGATGAATTCCCATTCCCTCTCGGGAATTCTTTAACCTCTAAGTCAAAGCACTGGGTTACTGGTGTTCGTCCTTCACTCTTGGCTTGCATGATCACATGCTACATGCAACTTCACATCAAGCAACTAAAGTGCTACTATCACTTACTATCTTTGTAGTATCACTGTGTTTGGTGATCTTAAAACAATGATCTCATGTATGTCATGATTCCTCAAGATCAATTCCTCGAAAACCCTAAAGCACTCTCAGTAGGGTTTTATTACCTTCCTATCCAAAGAAGTGTATCCATGGTTCTACAACCATCCTTCTACCACGTCAAGGACTAGGTTGGCTATCCAAACAACCACTAATCTTGTTCAATAGATCTTGTTATATCTGTGTGTTAGCCAAACTTATCTCTTTTTCTCAACTTAAGGTTAGCCTAACAACCTCAACTTCTTCTAGCTTCCAGCTAAACTAGGCACTATATCTCAACCTGAGCATTCATTACCACTTCTTATCCTTAGGTATTATGTAACATACACCTCCATGTATTATACTTATCATCTCATCTCAAACTCTAAGTTGGTCTTCATCGAGAAGCTCTAAGCTCGTCCTCATTGTGATCAAACTCAACCTTGGTTAACTTGTAAATTCCACATAGCTCCTGATAAAACATCATCATAAGATGACTACACTACTTTCTCTTAGTGTTTGTAAACCATCCATGTATCATTCACTCCACCAAGGTATGTTGTCCTCATACCTTGTAGCAACATTACAACTTGCTTCATCTTTTATCCTTGGTGTATGGCATGCGTACTGTCCCATATCTCCCTCCCATAACAAGAGGAAATAAGCATTTGGCGGCCGTCCAAACACAAAGTTCTTCCTGTTCTAAGAGTAGAGATGATACATCCCACATCACCAGTACACTTTCAATTCTAAGTTGAAACGTGCAACTTATGTATCTACATCACAAGCATCATGATATTAAAGTTACTTCCGTGGAAAACTGGTCTCGAACCTACTTGGGTTTACACACAATCCTTGGTCATATCCTCTAGGTATATAGGGTTTCGGCACTTTTGGGGTCATCCCTCTTCCCTTATGCATCCAGAGAGTGCCCTACTCATCTGCCCTTTGGGTCCCATGAGATCATGAAGGTGATCAATCTCCTAACCCATGGCCCTCAGACAATGATAGTTGTTACCTCCCGACCCTATGGTCATGTGCAACTAGGGAATTAGGCAACTCCTACTTCCATCGGTCTTATCCCTACTTGACCCTTGGATAGACTTAGGATTTTGTTATAATACATTTTCAACTTAGAACCTTACCCAAGCCTTCATCATCTCTCTCTGCATTCATGGGTCGACTTTCATCCCTTCATAGGGGTCATGGTGACCTGTCTTCCTTGGTCAGGCCCCATATCGGTTACCTACATGGTAACACATCCACATGCACTTAGAGATGGATATCTATGGGTCTATAGGTTCATTCTCATATCGTGTAATTTTCACTTAGCTTCTCAAGATCCTAGGAGACCTCTTTAGGTTACCTCAAAACCAACAAAACTGATATACACCCTATAAAAGGGTCCCTCTACCAGGATGGGAGGAAACTACAACTATTGACAACAAGGTCACAACCGTCCCTAGGGTTTACATTCACATGAGCATGCCTAACCCAGCAGCCACTAGGGCACAAGCAGACCACCTATTAAATCATGCTAGGTCATACTCGTTCTCTTTCCTCAACATTAGATCAACTTAGTCGTGAGGGGTTCATCAAACATACCCTTAACTTAAGGGGTTTCCTTTACCTCTATGCATGAGGAGTACCATGCTCGAAACTATAGAGACTCAAATCTCATCATGGGCATTGGGTACACTGCTTCCCCTCTTAGGCCTAGGAACCCTAGGTTCACCTTTGGGTGTCCAACTGCATGCTCAAACTCTTAACCATGAATTCAGCATGTATAAGGCATGACATGCACTCCCTGTCATCCTTCAACTTGAGCAACACATCAGGATCGAGTCCTCCTCAAGGACAACCAACAAGGTACAAGGCCTCACAACCTGTTACCAAACCTCTCGAGGTCTAAGGAACTCTTCTTCCTATCTCAGAAGGTAAACGCCTATACCACAGGCACATAGGTACCAGAAGCATCATCCTCTCTCTAGGGTTTGGTTCCTCTAAAGGTAACCAAGATATCATCAGCCTCCAGGGATCATGCATGAGGAAACCACTATCATCCACTTAGGTTGCATCATTCTCATCTCCCCATTGTTCCTCACATCTCAGGGTTTTAGGTTTCCAACCTTCTTGCTTGGTTCCTTCTTTCTCTCTCTAAAACTAACTCCACATCCATTCATACTACTAGAGGTCATCTCTCCATGAAGGATCAAGCTTACAGGCATACCTCTACGTAGGTGAATCCTGTGCTCAAACTTATGTTTGCTCATGATTATCCATATATCTTTATGCTTATCTCATAATCCATCCATCGTGCCCTTCTGGCCAGGGTTTCAACCTACTACCGTACCACTGACGTACTCTGGGTGCATGATATCCCTTACTTGCATAAGCCCCTAGGGTTTCTATAGGTTCTTCACTAACCTCATCAATTAAGGAACTATCCTTCACTCTAACATGCACGACCCTTTCCAGGGTTGGGTTGTCAGAGGTACTAGGTCATCTAACCTCACATGGCTCGTATGGCATCCCAAGGTGTGTCCATCCAAACACTCAGTCAACCATGACATGCTCATCATGTCATCTCTCTCTCGTACCTTCACTTAGGGTTAGGGTTAACATCATCCTCATAGGATGTGCTAGGTCTCTACTTTTAATGGAGGTCTCTACCTCCAAGACTAACGCTCTCAACTCATCCTCCTGACAAAGAGGTCTATCCTCGGGTCTCTCCTAATGGTGATGACAACTCGTGTCATATGATCTAAGCATGTATCTATTCTTTAGTTGGCGCTTAATCTATTAAGCTTATGTCCATGACATCTTATTTACATGCCTTTCATTAATTTGGTGGAGAATTCCTTAGACCTTATTAACCTTACCCATACCTCAAGAGGGTGAGGAGAAGAGAAAAACCCTAATCCTTAATGTCCTTAATGGAATTTGAGTTGAGAAGGGATGAACAAGATGAAAGAGTCCTAAAGGTATCTTATTTCGAGTCATATCCTAAGACATCGGCCAGTCAGTCACACAATCTGAGAGTCCTCATATTCCGGCAAGCAATGCGGAGGAAAATATTTCCAGCCCCCAGACGTGATCCTTTTCTAGACACCTCAGTCTTTCAGACAATCCTCTAATAACTCCCTCGGTTCTATGGAATTTGTAAAATTTAATAATTATTAATGGTCAGATGAGGAACCTATGTTCTGATACCAATTGTAACGGCCCCGTCTCCTGATAACCCCCCCACTTAAGGGAGAACAAGAGATCAGAGCCGTTATCTAATAACCTAGATCAAAGGTTCGACAAATAATCAATAACAATTAATAAATTTTACCAACTAAACAATAAATTGGTATAAAATAAAACTTTGCATACCTTTTTCAAAATTGGGATATCTACATCTATCTGCATCAGGAGTCTACTCTAACTAATACTCCTTTGTACTTTAACTCTTAATTAATTGCACATATGCCACTTTACTGTTTGTCCTTTTCAAGCTTGTACCTAAAACACCAACAAACAAAACGTCAGTCAGCATATCGGAATATGCCAATATGTGGGGACATCCAAAATTTCACAGATATGGCTAACAATTTAATAATCACAATCAAATTATTTAACAAGACAATTTACATTTTCAATGTGTCATTCTCAACTACTTTTGCCCTAACCCTGGCATACCCCTCTAGGGTTTCTCTTTTGCCATTGACTTAAGGCCACCTTCTCAATCCCGAGCTTGGTGCCTGGGAGTCACCTCTCATGGTGCTCCATAGTCATGCATCATAGACCACCTTCTCATTCCTGAGCTTGGTGTCTGGGGTCACCTCTCATGGTGCCCATGGGTCTACCCTCTTGGGCCTGACCTTTATGGCATCTTCCATCAGGGTGGCATGTAGGTGCGAGAATACACACTTCTTTATAATTGTGATAACCATAGTGACTTTATAATTTTGCAAGTATGAACATCCAACTGTTTAGATTACATTCAATATGAGGAAACATTTGGAATACCCTCGGGGTACTAATGTGATTAACCATAATTAACCACATACATGTTAAGCAGACTTGAATGCAGAAATAACTCAACCAATCAAGAAATCAAGCAAGTACACACAGGTTGATCCTGAAAAGGCATCCAATTTTTCTATCATTAATCATGTCATCTTGATCTATTAATCCTAGTTGTTTCCTAGGTTTATTTGTCCTTTTTAGGGTTTTGAGCATAATTAGGGTTCCACTTCATTATTATCACTTTAAACCCTTATTTTACCAAATCACTTGCAAACCCTAATTATTTCATATTTCTCTCACAAAAGATTCTAATTTCATCTTTTAGTAACAGGAAACACTAATTTCATATTATAAGTACTTTTCTTTTCTTTTTCTCTAATTTAGGGTTTCTAAGCATCTTAACCATTATATTAGGTTTAAAACCCAAAACTTTGCAATTCTATCATCAAAATAGGTTAAAAACCATCTTCAACATTAATCAAGTAAACCATGCTCGAATTAATCTATTTGCAAGATTAAAACCATCTTTGGTTAACAATTAGGGTTTTCTAATTACAAATTAACACTTTTCCCATCAAAATATGCACTTTTGCAAAAATATACAGATTTCGATATCCAAACCATTTTAACGTATTCCTCATATTTTCCTGATCATTTTTCATGTATTAACTTCCCTCATCCAAGTTTTCTATCAACAGGTACGATTTTTATAAGAAAACTCCTTTTTATGGTTTATTTGCTATTTTTCTAGAAAAACTAGAACCGCCCGATCCATGGGCCTTGGATCCACTGAAGATCCAACGGCCCTGAAGGAGGGCACCTTTCTTTTGCAAATAAAGGGAACAAAGGACGAAGGTGCCCTTACCTGCAAAGAGGACGCGGAGGGGCAGAAGTGTAAAAGGCCAGCGGTCTTCTTCTTCTTCCTTGCATCGAGCAAGCAGGTCCAGGTGGTCAACTCGAGGGTTGACTTCGGACTCTAGGTCACCTACGAGCCACGCGATAGGCCAGGGAGCTTCGCCTCCAGCCGTCGAAGTCGAACGCATGTCCAATTCCCTACTCGAGCCTTGCCAAAGTCACTGCCTACTCGTCAGACTCCGGCAGTGTTCTCTGTGGTGTCAAGGGTACTGGTCAAGGTCGTTGGTGAAATTGAAAGCGTGAAGTCGATCCTTGCACTCCGCCGCAGAGATTGGAAAAGCAAATAGGGATGTTGGTTCCCTCCTTGACCCTCCCCTATATATAGGGTCGAGGTCAGGTTCGTGGGGTTTTGGGCGTTTCCCAAAACAACGACCAAACATGCACAAACTAGGGATGATTCCCTGCGGTTTCATCTCCATAGTCCAATGGGACTATCACCAGGCTTTCTCATACTCTAGATCACGAGAAATCTCAGTTGGAAACTCTCCATGTAACTTGTAGAGTCCCAGTCTGCTTGGGACTTAGACGATGAGCGTCCATCGTTGGATTAGGATCCAATGGACCTCATTGCTCGCGTTCAAAACAAAGGAAAGATATATTTCACTAATTCAGAAATAATTCCCAAATTGAAGATAACTTGCAAAATCGATTTCTCCCAAACCATAACTCCTTTCTATCTCAAATTTTAAGGGAAGGTTTTTCTTGGCATTATCTAGCTTTGTACGAAATTTGGGAAACAAATTGCAATGGATGAGAAGGCTTCCTTCTCTCCTAAGTTATTCATTAATTTATTCAAAATTAATTATTATTTATTTTCCCTTTGCTATTATCTTGTTATTTTGGGTCCCTTGGACCTCAAGAAATCCCAAAGGCACGGATTCCCATATTGTGGAAAATCGATTTGCCTTTATCTTCTTTTAAAAGTCAATTTCTCATATTTCCCTTTTATTAATCAATTTCTTTTCCTTTTTAATTCTCTTTTTAAGGAATTCTCTTTATCTCTCTTCTATTTTCCTATTGAAAGTCCTTTTAACATTAGGAATCTTTGTGATACGAAAATCCACAAAGGATAACTCAATTATACCTCTTTTCACATATTTTCCACATTTTATCATTATTTTCAATTTCTTTCTCAACAAGGAAATACTTAATTGGTCTTTTCTTTTCTTATTGCATTCTATATGCAACTTTGAACTCCTTGGGACCCAAGTGAAAAACACTAGAGGGGGGGTGAATAGAGTTTTAAACAATTTTAAACAATTATTTAACTCAAACAACCAATCACAAAAATATTGGACAAGGGGACAAGGATTTAGAGTGGTTCCTACCTTAGCAAATACTAAGGCAGTCAGTCCACTACCCGGTTGCTTACCCAACCGGGATTTGGAAAGAATTTAATTTTATTACCTCGCAAGGACTTTACATAAAATTACAATTCTCTCCCTAAACCCTTCAAGCAGCCTTCACCTCGAAGTAATCGCACCAACCTTGAAGCAGCCTTCACCTAGAAGCAATTGCACCAACCTTGAAGCAGCCTTCCTCCTGAAGTAGCTTCCCGTTGCAATAACCTTCTTGAAGTAGCATCCCGTTGCGATAGCCTTCTTGAAGTAGCTTGAAGTCCACCTTCTCCAATCTGCAGCCTCCAACCCTAGGAGTAGCAAGGAGAATACAAAAGATACAAAGGAACAAGAAAGAAAATAGAAATTACAATACCACTTGTAGCTCAAGGCTTGATTTCCTATATCAAGCGTTTTGATCTCCTAACCAATGTATGTAGAAGTGTAAGTGTTGTGGATAGGAGATACTAGCCTATAGGACATGAAGTTGGAGCAATGGGAATGAATAGCCAATGTAGGAATTGCTCTATTGCTCAAAACAGATTGCCAATGAGTATTCAATCTCAAGTGTAGCACATGTGTAGCTTAGGTGAGTTTAGGTGTCCTAAGGCATGTCCTATTTATAGGAATGACCTACAAGTGCTTAAGGACATTCTAGACACTTTCTAGGGGGTTCTTAGTGCTCAACTAGCCGTTATGTGTCCACTAATTGCATTTGCAACGGCTAGTTAATTTACCCTGAAAAGTGCAGACAGAACTTTTCTCGATCGACAATTTGTCGACCGAGAGTCCTTCTCGGTCGAAGATTTGTCGACCGAGGGACCTCCTAGAGCAAGTGTTTACAACGTTCATTTCCAACTCCCAACCACTTTGTCTGCTGGTCTAACGGCTAGTAGGGTCTATTCTTGATTGAAGATTTTGTCGACCGAGAGTTTCTCGGTCGAAGATTTGTCGACCGATATTTTCTCGATCGACGATTTGTCGACCGAGAATATTACTGACTCAATGTATTCATTTACTAAGTGTGTGTATCAATGTGCAATTGTGATACTATCTTGGGGAATGGCATATCTAAGTGTTGTGAGTGGATAGGGAAGATCTAAACGCTTGATTTACATGATATCTAATTACTTGTACATTATATACTTGTACAAGCATTTACATTTGATTACAATCATGAAAATAAAGCGATTTTATCAAATTGTTTCTTCCAAGTCTTTGTTATCCACCACCTTATATGCTTGTTCCTGAAATACTCAAATAGCACGTTAAAACCACAAGAATGAAATGTTTGTCATTATCAAAACAAAAGGGATTATGCTAATGTCAATTCAGCCAACACCAAGGAACCCAAGAGGCACGAAATTCAACTTTGGATTGTATTCTTTTGCCTTCTGGAGGTTTCCACACCTTTCTTTTCTCAAAAACTTAATTATTCATTTACTAATTGAATTTCCTTATTATTGGGCCCAATAGCCAATAAAGCCCTCAAAGCAATCATCAAGGCTATTGTACACTAAATTACATCGTTATTTGTCCAATATGAGAGTTTACATTTCACATCAGATGAACCCAAAATCGGGTTGTAACACTTATGACTTGTATCAATTATCCCCTTAGCTGTTTATTTTCTTGTCATAAGGAGAGGCTGCTTATTAAAGAAGAACTATCTCAACGGTATCTCTAGATGTTATGTATAAGCTGCCTTAACAATCTAGATAGAGATATTCTAAGAAGTTATCTTTAGCTTGATCAACTTTTCCCAAAACAATTCTACAATTGTTCCTTCAACTCATACATCTTTGTTGATGTCATGTTTATGCGGGGCATAAACCCCTAACATATGATATCCATGCTATAGTATATAACTAGAATAATTTCAAAGTTACCCTTTCTAGATAACCAAACATATAATAGGACCTTTATTTCATCTCGGAACATTACTTAGCGCACATACTTTATCTTGGAACTAAAATCCAGGACTAGCTGGTATTTTTCAAAGTATCCATCAAAAGATTACTTCTTATTCATGCATATCAAGTGTCATAAGACTTACTTGATTGTCATGTTCCTGAAAGGAAAGGTCACAAGGGAACATAATCCTTCTTATCACCCCATCATTATTCAGAGTTTTTTATTAAAGAAAAGAGATTATCACCTTCTTTGAGTATTGCATGAACTTTCAATTGTCCATGTGTCATTCAATCTTGTTTCCTCTTAGGCTCCTTGCCATTATCATAGGAATTATAAGGATGATTATATGTCATCATCCTTTAGCATTATCATCATCATGATTACTAGATCTAGGTATTCAAACCCTTAGTTCATCCCTGAACATTGTTGCCTCTCATCAGGTAATTGTTACCTCTAGGTCCTCATACCAAGGTATACATTATACTAAACATCTTATTTTTTTTATAGGTTGATCTATTATTGACTCAGATTCGTTCGTATACCAATTAGGATGTGGTAGAAATATTCATGCCACATCTCCTACTTCATTAGGATCTTTAGATTGTCTCAAAATGACTACTTGATCAGAGTAATCAGAAAGATAGCAATCTAAGAGTTCCATACTTACCGTGTCTTCAATAGATGAATACCTGGCTAGGGTATTCAAGAACTAAAATTAGGTAGTATGCATTTGTTTTATATTATGTTTCATCTGTTTAAATTTTTACTACTTAGTATCCCAAATTTTCTCTGGGTTTTTCTTTTACATCTCTTCCCTTCCTTCATGAAGAGAGTGGCAACACATCCCACTATCACACAGACAGTGAGGTGTTACGTGAAAACGTGCAGAAATTACCATAACCATAGATTACCAAAAATACGGGTTAAATAAAACTGATTGCGGAAAGCTGATAAACTGAGAAACTATTACATTCAAGTCCACATCCTGCACGAAAACATGTTATATAAACATTTACAAGCCTTGATACGTGTCCACAGCTTAGAGGAACAGCTGTCTAGCTATCACATGAGTTCATCACCTATTTATATGTACATAACGACGCACATCTAGCCAGCAGCAGGATATACAAAACATCAACAGTTGTACATTGCGAAACAACGTCAAAACACCTCCAAGGACCTGAGAGTACAGGGATGACTCTAGACTCTACTACAAGACAACCAAAACAGCAGCATATCCATTGCTTGCCTTCTACTTCCTGTCTTGCTGCTCAGCCATAACTCCACGACCACCACCACGTCTAGCTCGAACACCTAAAAAGGGTGTAAACCAGTAGGGCCAGACACACAGTCCCAGTGAGAAACATAACTCCCCGCCGAAATTACAAAACCTTAGAAGGATAAAGCAACAACAGCAGATAATTGATAAGAAGTATCACAAGAGCAGTTTATAAAGTAAAAGTAGTTCACACTATCATGCATACCAGATGTACAGAAGGCATATACCCAAGTATTTCTTTATGGAACATGATTGACAAGATAAGATTTATAAGGTCTTACCACATCTCATAAGGGACGTATAAGTAACTGCAAAGTATAGCAAGATTAACTACACAAGCAAGGCCTCAACCAATGTTTCGTGTTTTTCCTTAAGTAGTACATACTATTCGGATGGATTACGTATTATTATGCCCTGAGGAAGTGAGCCGTACCGCTCAGATCCAACCGACGGCTGCGAAACCCGGAGTCGGTGCCATACAAGGTCAATGGAAGAGTCGGACTCCACGACCTCCGACCTCGTGGTCAGTGCATGAGAACCAAAGCAGGACCGCAGTCTCATGCTCAAGTGGCCTCAGCCACAGGGTCAGCTCCATAGGCTACCCTTCCTCTAGCCCGCCTTGGTACAGGTCACGGCGCTAGTATATCTGAGCCACAGGCCTGTTCACCGTGCTCTGAGCCATGAATGCATTCATGCTCTACCACTCTTAGCCATGGGCCTGTTCACCATGCTCTATATATATATATATATATATATATATATATATATATATATATATATATATATATATATATATATATATATATATTCGAGTCTGCAACCGCAGCTGCACTCGATTCCCTCTCTATTTTAGGCTAGGAGAAACCTCACATATTCAACAATATGCGCTCCAGGTTAACCCGCAGGAGAACCCGTTTCACCATCACCAGCTCCTACCGATGATGGATCTATGGCCAGGGCAAACTACATGATTTGTTCCACTGTGATTAATTAGTATATTTTAAGTGGATTGCAAGATTCAACCAAGTTGTATAACATGCAAACTATAACAAGAATAAATTGTATGAAACTCAATATTCTGCTTTTATTGTAATCAACATCATCATGATCCATCACAAGGATTCAACATTACATGTTACCACTTGGCATCTTACCAATCATCCAGATCCATCTCAAGGATCATCACATTGCCATGGGATCTCAATCCCTTATCACATAGTGCTACTGCCTCTCAAGGCATTCTTATCAACTTAGGCACTTTACCCAATCTTAGGTCCTCAGACCAAAACACATCATGTATGTCATCTCATCATCAAGAGTAACTATCAAAGCAATGTTACTCATCATATATATACCTCATAGCCCTTTACTTGTCTATGCATCACCTGCATGGTTAGTACAATCATCATGGATTAACAAAAAGATCATATTATTGATATAGGGCAACATTGATGATTAGGTGCTTTATCATTCATGCCTCAACCTGTGACCATAGATACAGTTTATGCAAAGCATCTTATATGCTTACCATTATATCAGCATTATTCATATCATTAAGATGATTACACACACACAGGTAATGTCATGGTAAGATACATAGGTGTAACCTACTATCACAATTACCATCAAGCATGTCAAGGTTTACTATCGAAAACCAACGTTATTCATTAACAAGAGCTAGCGCATAGATTTCCATAAGATACAGGACCCTCACAAGAAGTGCCCACTACCCTCACAAGACGTGTGACGGGTAGGGCACTCTCACTAGAGGTGGTATCGGGCAGGGCACTCTCCCCTATCGCCCAACCCTCAACTCATGTCGGTTAGGCAGACCAGCACATATCGGCCAAGCACTAGGGTGTTGGGCATCTAGGGCATAACGGGCAACATCATATCGTGCAGCTAGGCTCGAGGGCATGTCGGGCAATGCGGCATCGTGCAACACAGGGTATCAGGTGCAATGCGGTGTCGTGCACTGCTGGTAACGGGCAATCAGGCGTGCAGCTCAGCCAAAGGAGCATGTCTGGCAATGGCGCGTCGTGCAACGGTGCGTCATGTATCGTGCACCCATGCATATCGGGAAACCACATGTATCAGGCACTAAGGTGTCGTGCAACGCCCATCAAGTGTCGTGTTGTCAGCCGACACACACTGAGCTAAGGCCAAAGGGTGACGCCCACCACAGACTAGCTAGCAACGCCTCTATCACAACAAGGCATAATGATACCAAACCATCACATAGGCTAAGTGTATCGGGCAGGTTACTCATCAAGGTGTGATGCCCGACACACACACAAGGCAAGGACCAAGAGTAATGCCCGACACAACCACAACATGTGTCGTCCAAGGCTCAAGATCAAGAGGGATATCGGGTAGCACCTCCCCCAAGATCATAACGGTCAAGATGCAACTCTACAAGGTCGTCATCAACCTCAAGCACAAGGGCACCAAACCTTAATGGATCAAGAAGATGGCTCACCTCTCAACAACTAAGAGAGAGGGGTCTTGCACATCTCCTATCACCAAATGGGAAACACAAAGACCAACCTTAACAAAGGTCCACAACCACTACATAGCTCACCTTTCAAGTCCATGGTGAGAGGAGGGTGTTTCTCAAGCAACTAGAACACAAGCTCACCTCTCAACTTAAACGAGAGAGGAGTGTTGCCCATGATACTAGAACTCAAGCTCACTCCTCTAGACCAAGGAGAGAAAGGAGTGTTGCTCACCAAGAAACCCTATAACATAGGTTCAGCCAACAAGGTGCAACTAAGCAAGAAACTAAACTAACAACATACTTAGCCAATCATAAGTAACATATAAACAAGAACATAGAAGGTGATAATGTAGTTAGGGTTAGGAGTTATGTAACCCGCCTTAAGCAAGCTCCAAGCTCCTAGCTCCGAGCTCCGAGCTCCGAGCTCCAAGCACCACCACAAGAAGGAGAGCAAGGCACTCTAGGGTTCGACCACCACTAGAGGAAGAAGGAGACTCCAAGAAGGATCGGCCACCAAGCTTGCAAAAGAAGAGGGTGTCGTGCACCAAGGAGAGGGAGACTAAGGAACTAAAGGGATCCTTAGCAAGGGAAAGGAAATGCATATATAGAAGGGGATGGAGGAAAAACCAAGGGAAGATAAGGCAAGGTGTCACCCACCTAGGGACACTTGTCCATGGGCAATGCCACCACCCTAACATGCCCTAAACACATGTCCAAGGCCATTGCCACATGCAAGCATCAAGCACCAAGTGTCCACTAGTGGTGACACAAACGAGGTCAAAGAAGGTCAAAGGGGTCCATGGGTGACACACCCCCACACCATGGCCGACACACCTCCACCATGGCCGACACAACCATGGGCGACACACCACCAGGGCGACACACATCATGGGTGACACACCTAGGCCGACATAAGCATGCTCTTGCCCGATACAAGGTTCAAAGAAGCAAAGGCAACACACCATAAGGCCCAACAAGCTCAACCAAGCCCAAAGGAACTCAAGAAACGAGCCCAACCCTTCCTCTCAACACTAGAGGAAGCAAGGAGAGGGAGGAACACCTCATAAGGTGACAAACTTGCCCACAAACCCTAGACTTGGGTTAATTGCAAGTAGCACCTCCAACACTCAACAAAGCACCAACAAACCCTAATCACCACCAAAGGTGATTAGCAAGCAACTAAGCACCAGGGTTAAGCAAAGCAAACAGGATAAGCCCTAAACGGAGGTCAGGGTCCTTACAAGCTAACCCCCTACAAAGGGATTTCGTCCCTGAAATCCAAAGAGAAAAGCAAGGGATACTTCCTCCTCATCTCTTCCTCAAACTCCCACGTGGCTTCCTCAACGCCACGATGATGCCAAAGAACCTTCACAAGAACCAGGTCCTTCCTCTTCAGCTTCTTAACTCTCCTATCAAGGATCATCACATGACCTTCCTCGTAGATCACATCTTCATCAAGCTCAACTTCGTTTGGCTATATCACTGTCTTTGTATCTGGATGACTTTTCTTCAACATACTGACGTGGAACACTGGATTTAACCTGTGCAACTCTGGCGGAAGCTCTAGCTCGTAAGCCACCTTGCCAAAACGTGCTATGACCGGGTATGGTCCCATATACCTGGGTTCTAGCTTACCCTTTCGGCCAAACCTTAGCACACATTTCCACGGCGAGACTTTAAGATACACTTTGTGTCCTACCTAGAACTACAAAGGTCATCGGTGATTGTCTGCATAAGACTTCTGCCTATCCTGTGCCACTTTCAATTGTTGTTGTATCACCTTAATCTTTTCTGTCGTCTGTTGTACTAACTCAGGACCCAAAAGTAGATATTCACCAGCCTCATACCAACATAACGGAGATCTGCACTTCCTTCCATATAAGGCCTCATAAGGAGCCATGTCAATGCTCCGCTGATAACTGTTGTTATAAGCAAACTCTATCAAACTGAGATGTACGTCCTAACTACCTAGGAACTGCAAGACACAAGCTCGAAGGAGATCCTCCAGAACCTGAATAGTCCTCTCAGATTGTCCATCTATCTGCGGGTGGAAGGCGGTACTGAACCTCAACTGTGTTCCCAACACTTTGTGCAACTGTTCCTAGAAACGACTCATGAATTGAGGGCCTCTGTCAGAAACTATCGTCGCTGGCACACCGTGCAACCGCACTATCTCATCCACATATACTCGAGCGAGCTTCTCGGTTGTATATGTGGTCTTTACTGGTATGAAATGGGCAGACTTCGTCAATCTGTCCACTATTACCCAAATGGAATCATGATTCCTAGTTTTCCTGGGTAGACCTACTATGAAATCCATGGTTATATGATCCCATTTCCACTGTGGTATCGACAAATGTTGCAACGTACCTGCCGGCTTTTGATGTTTAGCCTTGACTTGCTGACAAACCGCACACCTAGCCACAAACTCAGCTACATCTTTCTTCAAGTCGGGCCACCAATACAAGTCCTTTAGACTATGATACATCTTGGTGACTCCTAGATGCATAGCATACATCGATGTGTGTGCTTCCTCGAGCACTAACTTCCTCAGATTGTCAGCATCGGGGACCACCATCCTATCATGATAGCAAACTAGTCCATCCTCAGACTCCTGGAACCCATCACGCTTTTCGTTGTGGAACTTTGATCTGATCAACTGTACCGTATCATCTGCTTGTTGTGCATCTTTGATCTGTTGTCTCAGTGTAGGCTTGAGTTGCATCTGTGCTGAAAGTCCAACTAATAAGGAAACTTCCATCTGCACATTCATCTGCCGTAAGGAAACAATCATATCCCGTCTATGGCATACCAGGGAACTCAACTGTGCCTTCTTTGAAGGAAAAGAAGAAGACTTTCGGCTAAGTGCATCAACTACCACATTCACCTTACTAGGATGATACTCGATGGTGCAGTCGTAATCATTGATTAGCTCCATCCATCGACGTTGTCGCATGTTCAACTCATCCTGCGAAAAGATGTACTTCAGATTTTTATGATCCGTAAAGATCTGACACACTTCCCCATAAAGATAGTGTCTCCAAATCTTTAACGCATGAACCACTGCTTCCAACTCCAAATCATGAGTCGGATAGTTCTCCTCGTGTTTCTTAAGTTGCGTGAAGCAAAAGAAACCACATGATCTTCCTGCATCAGCACACAACCTAAACCTTTCTTGGAAGCATCACAGAAAACAACATAGCCCTTCCCAGGCTCTGGCAGCACTAGTACTGGAGCACTAGTCATCTTTTCCTTCAAACTTTGGAAAGCTCACTGGCAACGATCATCCCAGACAAAAGGTACATCCTTTTTAGTCAACTTCGTCATTGGAAATGCAATCGCACTGAATTCTTTGATAAACCTCCTGTAGTATCCTGCTAATCCCAGGAAACTACGAACCTCTATCAGCGTCTTCGGTTGTTCCCATTCTGCAATGGACTCCACCTTCTTGGGGTCCACTTTAACTCCTTCTGCAGATATCACATGACCCAAGAAAGTCACTTCTTCCAACCAGAACTCACACTTATTAAACTTGGCATACAACTGATGTTGACGAAGAAGAGTCAACGCTAGTCGAAGATGTCGCTCATGCTCTTACCTGTCTTGACTGTAGATCAAGATGTCATCTATAAAGATTACAACAAACTGATCTAGGAACGGACGGAACACTCGATTCATTAGATCCATGAAAGCACCAGGTGCATTGGTTAGCCCAAACGACATAACCACAAACTCAAAGTGACCATACCTCATCCTAAAAGCTGACTTTGGTATGTCATCCGCCTTTATCCTCAACTGATGATATCCATACCGTAGATCGATCTTCGAAAACACGCTAGCACCACGCAACTGATCAAACAGATCATCCATTCTCGGTAGCGGGTACTTGTTCTTGATCGTGACCTTGTTCAACTGCCGGTAATCTATACACAACCGCATCGATCCATCCTTCTTCTTAACGAACAACACTGGAGCACCCCAAGGTGACGTACTTGGTCAGATGAAACCTTTCTCCAACAACTCTTACAATTGCTTCTTAAGCTCTGCCATCTCTATTGGAGCCATCCTATACAGTGTCTGTGCAACTGGTTGTGGTTCTGGAATCAGATTGATCTCAAAATCAATCTCTCGGGGTGGAGGAACACCGGAAAACTCCTTAGGAAACACATCGTCAAACTCTCGGACAACCGGCACCTCCTCAAGGCTAGGACCTTTCGCCTTGGTATCCATAACGGTATCCACAACTTGAGCTAAAATGCCTCACATCCTTATCGTAATAGCTTATCTGCCACCATAGCGGATACTATACACATCAGAAGAATCTTCCTATCTCCTTGGAAGATCCACTTCCTACAACCATCATCAAACACAGCTTGCTTGGAACCCCAGTCCAAAACAACCTTATACTTCTCTAAGGTATCCATCCCAAGGATAACATCAAAACCATGCATATCAAGTGGTATAAGATCCACTTGTATGCAGTGTCCCGAAAAAGATAAGACACAAGATGGACACTCTTCTCGAAGCATCAAGGAACCATCAAGAGGGGTTTTTAACAACAAGCTATCCTTCTTACAGCTAACAGGTAAACGACAGTTCTCAAGCATACTATAGGCGATAAAAGAGTGTGTAGCACCCAGGTCAACCAGAACAGATATAAAGCAAGAAGAAGACATATCATAATGAAATAACTCCATCTGACCTATCACCACCCGCGGGTTGACTATCGCCTTCGGCTGACTCATAGCATAGAATCGAGTCGTTGCTTGTTGTCCACGTCCTCTGCTTTCTTGAGCAGACGATCCCGCTTGCGACGTTTGACCACGTCCTCACCCTCTGCTACCACTAGGCTGCTATCTAATTGACCCTTGTTGATTCTGCCTCAGCTGCTGGGTCACTTCCACATCCCTACTTGGGCAGTTCGACTTGAAATACCTTGCCTGACCGCAGATATAGCATGTCCTATCTTCAAACCGTGGCCTAGATGGCCCTGTCGCTGCCACCGAAGCTGTACTATGTGCTCTCGACGGTGAAGAAACATAACCTCTTCCCTTACTCGGGGACCAGTGTGACGGTACACTGGAACCTCTCATCACATAAGGTGCTGCAAACCTTGGCTTCTTGAAGCCACCAAACCTCTATCCCTGAAACTGAGCAGGCCTCTTCTTAGTCATGGATTCTCTTTTCTCCCTTACTGACCGTTCGATCCTCCGGATGGATTCCACAAACGTAGCAAACCGCTCTTTGTTCTCCAACGCAGAAATAGGTGTTGTCAGCTCAGCACTCAGACCTTTCTCAAAGCATTTGATCCGCTCTTCATCTGTTGCTGCCATGTGAGGACAGAACCTCAACAGATCCATGAACTTGGCTTCGTACTCGGTGATGCTCATCGTTCCTTGTCGCTGGCTCTCAAACTGACTGATCTTCTCATCCAGATATGTCTTCGGGAAGTATCTGCTGACGAACTTGCGCTGGAAAACTTCCCAACCGATCACCTCACCAGGTCGCTTCTCCTCCTCGATGGTCCATCAGTGACCAGCACTACCCTTCAGAAGGTAGACAGTGTGCTTTACCTTGTCTTCTTCAGGGATGTCGAGGATCTGAAAAGCCTTCTCAAGACTTGTCATCCACAGATCTGCATCTGTTGGATCAGCCGTTCCAGCATAGTTTGAAGCTCCGACTCGACGAAGCCACTCAAAGGTCTTCCCAATACCCAATGTTTCACCATGGGGAGCCTGTGCTCTCGGCGGAGGCACTGGCAATCTCTCTACCATGAGATTCATCATAGCCATTAACTGCCCCATAAGTTGTTGATAGGTAGGGTGTTCAAGAATGGCTGGGTCAGGTTGGGGGACCTCAGGCACCCGATCATCATGTGCCTGTCCTATAGCTCCATCAACTGATGCAGCATCATTGTTCTCAGCAGCATGTTCTTCATGGTTTCCAGACATCTTGGCTTTTCTTCCACTGAGGGCAGAAGATGATTGTAAGAAAATCTAGAAAACTCACAAGAACAGACACAACCTAGTCCTAAATCCCTGTAGACTCAGTGAACCTAGAGCTCTGATACCAAAACTTGTGGCAACACATCCCACTATCACACAGACAGCGAGGTGTTACGTGAAAATGTGCGGAAATCACCATAACCACAGATTACCAAAAACACAGGTTAAATAAAACTGATTGCGGAAAGCTGATAAACTGAGAAACTATTACATTCAAGTCCACATCCTGCAAGGAAATAGATTATATAAACATTTACAAGCCTTGATACGTGTCCACAGCTTAAAGGAACAGCTGTCTAGCCATCACATGAGTCCATCACATGTTTATATGTACATAACGGCCCACATCCAGCCAGCAGTAGGATATATAAAACATCAACAGATGTACATCGTGAAACAACGTCAAAACACCTCCAAGGACCTGAGAGTACAGGGATGACTCTAGACTCTACTACAAGACAACCAAAACAGCAGCATATCCATCGCTTGTCTTCTACTGCTCGTCTTGCTGCTCAGCCGCAACTCTGCGACCACCACCACGTCTAGCTCGAACACCTAAAAAGGGTGTAAACCAGCGGGGTGAGACACATAGTCCCAGTAAGAAACATAACTCCGCACCGAAACTACAAAACCTTAGAAGGATAAAGCAACAACAATAGATAACTGATAAGAAGTATCACAAGAGCAGTTTATAAAGTAAAAGTAGTTCACACTATCATGCTTACCAGATGTACGGAAGGCATATACCCAAGTATTTATTAATGGAACATGATTGACAAGATAAGATTTATAAGGTCTTACCACATCTCATAAGGGACGTATAAGTAACTGCAAAGTATAGCAAGATTAACTACACAAGCAAGGCCTCAACCAATGTTTCGTGTTTTGCCTGAAGCAGTACATAATATTCGGCTAGATTACTTATTATTATGCCCTGAGGAAGTGAGCCGTACTGCTCAGATCCAACTGACGGCTGCGAAACCCGGAGCCGGTGCCATACAAGGTCAATGGAAGAGCCGGACTCCACGACCTCCGACCTCGTGGTCAGTGCACGAGAACCAAAGCAGGAACGTAGTCTCATGCTCAAGTGGCCTCAGCCACAGGGTTAGCTCCATAGGCTACCCTTCCTCTAGCCCACCTTGGTACAGGTCACGACGCTAGTATATCTGAGCCACGGGCTTGTTCACCGTGCTCTAAGCCATGAACGCATTCATGCTCTATCACTCTGAGCCATGGGCACGTTCACCATGCTATATATATATATATATATATATATATATATATATATATATATATATATCTATATATATATATATATATATATATATATATATATGAGTCTGCAACTGCAGCTGCACTCGATTCCCTCTCTATTTTAGGCTAGGAGAAACCTCTCATATTCAACAATATGCGCTCTGGGTTAACCCGCAGGAGAACCCGTTTCACCATCACCAGCTCCTGACGATGATGGATCTATGGCCAGGGCAAACTACATGATTTGTTCCACTGTGATTAATTAGTATATTTTAAGTGGATTTCAAGATTCAACCAAGTTGTATAACATGTAAACTATAACAAGAATAAACAGTATGAAACTCAATATTATGCTTTTATTGTAATCAACATCATCCTGATCCATCACAAGGATTCAACATTACATGTTACCACTTGGCCTCTTGCCAATCATCCAGATCCATCTCAAGGATCATCACATTGCCATGGGATCTCAATCCCTTATCACATAGTGCTACTGCCTCTCAAGGCATTCTTATCAACTTAGGCACTTTAGCCAATCTTAGGTCCTCAGACCAAAACACATCATGTATGTCATCTCATCATCAAGAGTAACTATCAAAGCAATGTTACTCATCATATATATACCTCATAGCCCTTTACCTGGCTATGCATCACCTACATGGTTAGTACAATCATCATGGATTAACAGAAAGATCATATTATTGATATAGGGCAACATTGATGATTAGGTGCTTTATCATTCATGCCTCAACCTGTGACCATAGATATAGTTTATGCAAAGAATCTTATATGCTTACCATTATCTCAGCATTATTCATATCATTAAGATGATTACACACACACAGGTAATATCATGGTAAGATACATAGATGTAACCTACTATCACAATTACCATCAAGCATGTCAAGGTTTACTATCGAAAACCAACGTGATTCATTAACAAGAGCTAGCGCATAGATTTCCATAAGAGACAGGACCCTCACAAGAAGTGACCACTACCCTCACAAGACATGTGACGGGTAGGGCACTCTCACTAGAGGTGGTATCGGGCAGGGCACTCTCCCCTATCGCCCAACCCTCAACTCATGCCGGTTAGGCAGACCAACACATATTGGCCAAGCACTAGGGTGTCGGGCATCCAGGGCATAACGGGCAACATCATATCGTACAACAAGGCTCGAGGGCATGTCGGGCAATGTGGCGTCATGCAACATAGGGTATCAGGTGCAACACGGTGTTGTGCACCACTGGTAACGGGCAACCAGGCGCGCAGCTCAGCCAAAGGAGCATGTCTGGCAACGGCGCGTCGTGCAACGGTGCGTCATGTATCGTGCACACATGCATATCGGGCAACCACATGTATCGGGCACTAAGGTGTCGTGCAACACCCATCAGGTGTCGTGTTGTCAGCCGACACACACAGAGCTAAGGCCAAAGGGTGATGCCCACCACAGACTAGCTAGCAACGCCTCTATCACAACAAGGCATAACAATACCAAACCATCACATAGGCTAAGTGTATCGAGCAGGTTACTCATCAAGGTGTGATGCCCGACACACACACAAGGCAGGGACCAAGAGTAATGCCTGACACAGCCACAACATGTGTCGTCCAAGGCTCAAGATCAAGAGGGATATCGGGTAGCACCTCCCCCAAGATCATAACAGTCAAGATGAAACTCTACAAGGTCGTCATCAACCTCAAGCACAAGGGCACCAAACCCTAACGGATCAAGAAGATGGCTCACCTCTCAACAACTAAGAGAGAGGGGTCTTGCACATATCCTATCACCAAACGGGCAACACAAAGACCAACCTTAACAAAGGTCCACCACCACTACATAGCTCACCTTTCAAGTCCATGGTGAGAGGAGGGTGTTGCTCAAGCAACTAGAACACAAGCTCACCTCTCAACTTAAACGAGAGAGGAGTGTTGCCCATGATACTAGAACTCAAGCTCACTCCTCTAGACCAAGGAGAGAAAGGAGTGTTGCTCACCAAGAAACCCTATAACATAGGTTCGGCCAACAAGGTGCAACTAAGCAAGAAACTAAACTAACAACATACTTAGTCGATCATAAGTAACATATAAATAAGAACATAGAAGGTGATAATGTAGTTAGGGTTAGGAGTTATGTAACCCGCCTTAAGCAAGCTCCAAGCTCCTAGCTCTGAGCTCCAAGCACCACCACAAGAAGGAGAGCAAGGCACTCTAGGGTTCGTCCACCACTAGAGGAAGAAGGAGACTCCAAGAAGGATCGGCCACCAAGCTTGCAAAAGAAGAGGGTGTCGTGTACCAAGGAGAGGGAGACTAAGGAACTAAAGGGATCCTTAGCAAGGGAAAGGAAACGCATATATAGAAGGGGATGGAGGAGAAACCAAGGGAAGATAAGGTAAGGTGGCGCCCACCTAGGGACACTTGTCCATGGGCAATGCCACCACCCTAACATGCCCTAAACACATGTCCAAGGCCATTGCCACATGCAAGCATCAAGCACCAAGTGTCCACTAGTGGTGACACAAATGAGGTCAAAGAAGGTCAAAGGGGTCCATGAGCGACACACCGCCACACCATGGCCGACACACCCCCACCATGGTCGACACAACCCTGGGCGACACACCACGAGGGTGACACACATCTTAGGCGACACACCTAGGCCGACATAAGCATGCTCTTGCCCGACACAAGGTCCAAAGAAGCAAAGGCAACACACCATTAGGCCCAACAAGCTCAACCAAGCCCAAAGGAACTCAAGCAACGAGCCCAACCCTTCCTCTCAACACTAGAGGAAGCAAGGAGAGGGAGGAACACCTCACAAGGTGACAAACTTGCCCACAAACCCTAGACTTGGGTTAATTGCAAGTAGCACCTCTAGCTCTCAACAAAGCACCAACAAACCCTAATCACCACCAAAGGTGATTAGCAAGCAACTAAGCACCAGGGTTAAGCAAAGCAAACAGGATAAGCCCTAAACGGAGGTCAGGGTCCTTACAATATTGGATTGAATATAAGTTCTCATCCTTCTTATCTCTTCCTCATGTACTCATAGGACTAATTAAAGAAAGCTCAACAACAACTACCTTCTTATAATTATCAGATAAAATCTAGAGAAGACATATCAGAATGAGAAAGCTCTATCTGACTGTCACCCCTCACAATCATCTACCACTTTAGGTTGACTCAAACATAGAGTCAAGATGTTTCATGTTGTTACTTTTGCCTTTTTACACTTTTGGGCTGTAACTTTTGTAAGCCCTGTCGAGTGTGCCTCAATTGCTGGGTCATTTCCTCCCTTCTTTTTAAATAAAAGGGTTTAGTATGCTCAACATGTCTATATCTATAACATGTCTTATCCTCGTGCCATAGTCTTATCGGTCTAATTACCGATATAGCAGCTAAGTCTGGAGTTCTTACATGTGGAAAAGTTAGGACTTTTTCCTTTACTTAGTGACTACTACCCTGGTGCACCAGGCATTTATTGCACTGATGGTACCAAAAACGTTGGCTTTTTAGAAAAACTAGGCAAATGTCTCCAGAATTATAGAGACCTTTCCTTCATTCTCATCTTATTGCCCCTCCTTGGCATTGCCATCACAGATGTACTATTTGTCTATACTTATGGTAGAGTCTATTTTCTTGCCATATGTTAATTCTTCCCACATTTTCCATTGTTTCAACATGACTATGTCATTCGGGAACCCTTTCAGAACCCAAAATTTCTGCATTGATGACTGGTAACCTAGGTTGTAATGCTAGTATCTAGTCTACTATATGCATCACTGTTGTCCTAACCTACCCAACAATAGCATAAAAATAGGATTCTCTATCTTGATTGGGTCAAGATGGGAATTCTCAGGCACTCGTTCTTTTCTTGCCTGATCCCTTTCACCGTCTCATGGTGCAACAACATTGCTCTTAGCAATGTGTTCCTCGTGTTCTCCAGTCATTTTTAAACTTCACCATTTCTTCTGCATAAGCAAAAGTCACTATAGGATATATTGGAGGACACTAGAACAGACTCAATACATTAGTCCTATGTCTCTATAGACTCAGTGAACCTTAAGCTCTGATAACCATAGTGATTATGTATTGTCTTTTAAAGAACATAGGAGTCAAGTGGTCTAGATACATTCTCTACCACATGACCTGGTTTGACTCTAGGAAGAATACTTGTACCCACCCACCCTACCCAGCCGTGATCTATGCTTCACCTTTGTGACTGAGAAGTCTCTTTTTCATGATATTCATTACAAACCCTCTAGAAAGGGAGTTTGTATCAACGAGACCGCAATCAAGAAAACCTTTTTTCTTACATCCTCTTCCACCACACTTGGAGCCTTTGCCTCCACCTCCACCACCATCCCGACCTGCTTGCGCCTCATTTCATGTATCTAGTGAAACCCTCATGAGTTACATGGTACATCAGTGGGCGTACAACCTACAAGTTCAGGAGCACCTGCATCAGGATCTCTACCAGATCATGTCGACCATGAACCTATCTTGTGCCCATACTTACCCTACCAAACGGCCCTATCCAGGCGGTGACTATGCTTCCTATGCATGTAGTCACTTCTACCCAGCCCCTCCACCTGATGCTTCTGCTACCACATCTTTTATTAATGGTGGACCTACCCTTGCACCTACCCCTGGAGTGCTTCCTCTTCCTACTGGCCCCATTGCTACCCTTCTTGCCAGCCTTTGCACTTCTGCCCCCTCTTTCCCTCAGGGCTAGGAGCTGCATGACCTTGGCATGTCTTGGGTTGAGTAGAATGTGTTGTGGCCCAGTCACAGTTTTGATACTTCTACAGATGAGGAGATGCCTGACCAGATTGATGAGGAAGCTACTGCTGATGAGGAGGAGGCCACTAAGGATGATGGCCCTGATGATGGTTCTTCTGATGGTTTTTTTGGTGCTTCTGGTGATGATGGTGATGTTGTTCTCACTACTGCACCTTCAGATAGTGATGAGGACTATGAGCCTGAGGCAGATGTTGCTGATGATGACCCTTTAGACATATATAGCTTAAATTTCTAGATATTTTAGTTTTTAGTCTTTAGATGCTGATCATATATATCTTCTAGACTATTTTGTACTAATGACATTTGGGCACATTATCTGAGTTGTACTATTTTTATCATCATGTTGCTTTCATCTCTGGTTTGTACTTATTTTGAGAACATGATTATGTGTTGTAATCTTGATCCTATGTATTATAACTCTATGTGTGCTCTATCATATGAGTTCTTGGTATGATTTTTCATATTTTGATTATGCTACATGTTTCTTGCTTCTCTTAGTTCTCCTCTCTGTTTTGGTTTGTGCTACGTGTGGTTACATGTTTTTGGTTGTGCTTGGAGAAGACATGTTTTTATTCTCTACTACCCCCCTTACTTTTTTAGAATGCCAAAAGGGAGAGAGAAGTTTGAAATGTTTTAAAGCTCAACCATATTGTTTTTACTTCCTCTATGATCCTTTTCTTATCTAAGTATATGTTTTATCATGTGACTTGCTAAAGGGCCATGTAGTATACATGTTATATAGCTTTGTGTAGAAAGACTAGCTATGTAGGTAAGAGTGAGCATAGATTGAGGGGGAGTAATTCACATTGTTAAAAGTTTATATCCCCTAGAAATTCACAAGGCTAAGGTATAACTTCACATATCCTTTTAAATATGTTGAGGAATGGTTTGTCATTGTCAAAAAGGGGCAGAATGTTGACTTGAGAGCTATACATTGTCCATATTTTGATAATGACTTAACTGTTCCATTCATCTGTATCTAATATGTTTGTTTGAGCTAAATTTTAGGTATTAGGTACATGAAAATGATCAAATTCATCAAGCCCTAGCGTGTTGAAGTTCAAGTAAAAAAAATGCAAATGTGCAGTTTGGGAAAACACTCCAAACCACCTTAGAATATATTTTTAATCACTTGTATTGATGATATGACTTGTAACTAAAATGAGAAAAAATCAGGGACACTTATTTCTATCGTTTAGTCACTTAAAAATCATTTTGGAAAATTCATCACAATAACTTAATCGGTCAAGTTTGAGTCTTGACCGGACCATGATGGATTTTTGGAAATGATTGGATCGGTCGAGTTGTACACTCACACAACTCGACCGACCAACTTTGTGTCCAAAGTTGATTTTGGTGAATCGATTGAGTTACCCCATGACAAACTCGATCGATCATTTGAAAATTGGTTTTGTCAGATAGTGGATTGGTCGAGTTACCTTTATTAAAACTCGACCGAATACACTGTACAAAAAATG
Source organism: Alisma plantago-aquatica (assembly GCA_963693085.1). NCBI lineage: Eukaryota > Viridiplantae > Streptophyta > Magnoliopsida > Alismatales > Alismataceae > Alisma > Alisma plantago-aquatica. Next base: position 719,030,238 of record OY856413.1, read on the forward strand.
CAAAAAAAAAGGTGATTTCAACCGTTAGAGAGTTGTTAGAATCAAAAATAGGTTTGTTGCAAGTTGTAAAATGGCTAGTTTTCATTCTTAACTGATTCCACACTCAAAGGAACACCCCCAGCTATAAATAGGAACTCTTGGAGTTTATTCCAAGGTTTCTCATATATGCTATCATTGGTCCTTGCTATAGTTGAGTGTGCAAAACCCCTTTGATCCCCTTTCTCTCTCTCATTTGCAAAGCATTTCATGATTATGAGTGAGTTAGATATGTTGTAAGAGAGCTACTTTATTTTTACCTTGTAAAGCTTTCCATCTCTCCACTTAGCAAACTCCTTTATCCATGAGCAAAGGCTGAAGTGATCTTCTCCGAGTGAAGGAGGAGTTGTTGTTCTTCTTCAAGGATGAAGAAGGTGTGAAGATCTTCTCCAAGTGAAGGAGAAGGACAAGACGGGAGATCCAATGAGCTTGGTGGGTAAATCCTCAAGGTTGAAGACTTGTTGTAAGGAGGAGATGTCCTAGGAGAAGGAATCGAGCTGCTTGTAAGAGTGGGTAAGACTTGTTGTGAGGTAGAAGACTATCTCTTGGATAGGTAAGCCCTTGGGTTTAAGGTAGTCAACTTGTATGTCTTATAATGGAATATAAGTATACATGGGTTGCAAAATCCTAGAGGCTGACCTCTCTAGGTAGTGGACTGACAGTCTCCTAGTTTGGAGATTGGAACCACTCTAAACACCTTGTCTAAGTATTTGTTTTAATCTCTCTCATCCTTGTTATGCTTGTTTAGATAGGATCTAAAATTCACTTTTAGCATTTGGTTTGAATTGATATAATTTGAAGGTTTAACTATTCTTGTGCAAGTTTTGAAGCTCTATTCCCCCCCTCCCTCTAGAACCCTAGATCAAACAATTACATTAGGTTGGCCATAACCATCACTTTTTATTATTTCATGTTTTCATCGTGGGTTATAACATGTATGAGATACATACTATATATATGTGGTGATTGGTTAATGTATATGTATTTATACAAACTCCCTCCATTAAACTATTAAGTCTTGGATTCTTTCTATAAGTAGAACACATGAAAAGATTGATCAACTAAGTGTGGGCACGCCCTAGCATGGTGCTCCGTCTATCTCATGGAAGTGTAATGGTAGATATGTGGGTCTGCCCTAGCAGGGTGCATAGTTTATCATGCTAGCTTATGGGTTAGGCTTAACTAGGTGATCTTAATTGGATTCAACACCTAGAAGCATAGAGACAATCAATGACAAAGAGTTGTGCATATCATCTATCAAGAGTTGCATGTGATGCAATTGGAAAAAGTTGCCTACTTGATATAATCAAGTTGTGGGTGACAACCCTAGCTGGATCATGATTTTGATGAAATTAGGATCTTGGCCCACTAGAATATTGTACATTGCAATATTCTGAATGGATATTGAGGGCTATCGATTTGAATAAAATAGTGGGAGCAATATTTAATTAAAAACCTAAGTAATATTGACTTTTAAAATCAAATCAAAGAAAAATTGGTTTTTGACAAATGCAATTTTTCTCTTGTAGAATCAAATGAAAACACTCAATCATTGTGATCGAATGAATTAAATGAGATTTATTTCCATAACTAGTTCAAGACGTTGCGAAGTGTTTTGCATGTTCCTAAAACAGCAGTGCCAGTATCCACTCCAAATTCACTTAAGACTGACATGGATGATTCTTTGAAGCATGCCAATGATGTTGTGAACATCAAGAACCCTATGATGGGTTGTATGAACTATGAGTTGCATAAACAATATGGTAATAATGAAAGGTATAGTGTCTCTAAGGCACTATTGAGTGCAAAATGATAGAGGGAGATCTAGTATAACCTCATGTGCTTAATATGATTGGGCATAAAAAGCATCTAGAAAGACTGGGATTTCCTTTAGGTCAAGATTTGGCCACGAAAAATAATTTCGCAATCGTTGCCTAAATCATATAGCCAGTTTATCGAGTGTTATCACTTGAGTAACATGGCTATACCTCTATCAGAGTTGCTTTACATCTTGATAAGTTTCTATGCACAAATGAAGATGGATAAATTTGTGATGATGATCAACAGAGTTGAGTCCAAGGAAAAAGGCAAGGCCAAGAAGTGTTTTGTGGCTAAGCTGAAATCCAAATCTTCTGTACTCAAAATAAGGAGAAGGATAAGGGAACCTATGAAGATGAAATAAGGGATTGAGATCTCTACTTTTGGTATATACATTATTGAGGTTAACTTTACTACTTCCTCATCATGGGTACTAGATTCCGGATGTGGATCACATATTTGCTCAAATGTGAAGGATTTTAAAAGAAGTAGACCTTTAGAGAAAGGTGAGGTAGAACTGCAAGTTGCAAATGGCTCAAGAGTTCTGGCTAGCATAGTTGGAACCTATGAATTATCTCTACCAAGTGGGCTTGTAATAAAGTTAGAGAATTGCTATTACATACATGTCATTAACAGGAACAACATATTTGTATCTTGTTTGGACAAGAACGGATCTAAATTTCTTATAAAGAATGAAAGATGTTCTAATAGTAAGATGGGATATTTTATGGCAGTACCCCAATGTCTTATGGTCTATACTTGATAGATTTAGATACAAGCATATATAATGAAAAAAAAACTCAACAACTAAAAAAAACATACCTTTGGCATTGTCGTCTAGGTCACATAAATGAGAATCACATATCTAGACTCCATAAAGATGGTTATCTAGACTCTTTTGATTTTGAATCAATAGAGACATGTAAATCTTGTTTGTTGGGCAAGATGACCAAGACTCCCCTCACTAGAAATAGTGAGAGAGCTAGTGATCTATTAGGACCCATACATACTGATGTTTGTGGCCCTTTTAGAACAACTGCTAGAGGCGGGTGTCAGTACTTCATTACCTTAACTGATGATTTTACTAGGTATGGCTATGTTTACCTGATGAAACATAAGTTAGAAGCTCTTGAAAAGTTCAGAGAGTTCAAGAATGAAGTACATAACCAACTTGGTAAGAGTATTAAGGCACTTTGTTCTGATCGAGGTGGAGAATACTTGAACCAAGAGTTTGGGGACCTTCTGCGAGCCCGTGGCATTGTAACACAATGGAATCCACCTAGAACACCACATCATAATGATGTATCAGAAAGAAGGAATCACACATTGCTAGAAATGGTGCAATCTATGATGAGTTTTGTTGATCTTCCGACTTCATTATGGGGGTTTGCTCTTAAAACTGCCACATACACTAAATGAGTACCATCTAAATTGGTTCAAAAGATACCATATGATATTTGGTATGGGAAGCATCCCAATGTGTCTTTTATGAAGATTTGGGGAAGTGAAGCTTATGTTAAAAAAAATGTTTTCTGGAAAGCTTGGCCCTAAGTCTAATAAATGTTATTTTGTTGGATATACTAAGGAGACCAAAGGATATTACTTTTATTCCCAATATGATAACAAAGTGTTTGTTGCTAGAGAGGCTTTATTCCTAGAGAAGGAATTTATTTCCAAAGGAAACAGTGGGAGGAAACTAGATCTCAAAGAGGTTCAAGACCAAGAAGAAAACATTGAACCGGTTGAGGTATAGGAGGAACAAGGAGACTCACAATTGCTGTGGAATTTCAAATTCCTCATGTGACACAGGAACCTCGTAGATCTAGTAGGACACGCCTTGAACCTAAGAGATTTGGATATTTCGTGACTCAGGAAGGTGGTGAGTTGGTCATAAATGATGAACCAACGACCTATCTAGAAGCTATTGAGGGACCAAAATATGAGAAATGGCTTGAGGCCATGAGATCTGAGATGGAATCCATGTATGCCAACAAGTATGGACTTTGGTGGATCCACCTGAAGGGCTAAAACCCATAGGGTGCAAGCGGGTCTTCAAGAAGAAGACAGACATGGATGATAAAGTACAAACCTATAAGGGAAGATTGGTTGAAAGGGTTTCAAACAAGTTCAAGGTGTTGACTATGACGAAACATTTTTTCCATTGGCCATGGTTAAGTCCATCAAGATCATGCTTGCTATTGTAGATTATCATGACTATGAGATTTGGCATATGGATGTTAAAACCACATTCCTTAACTGGAATAATTATAAGGATGTTGACGAGACACAACCTAAAGGTTTTATAAATCCATTAATGCAAATAAAGTCAATAAGCTCGAAAGGTCAATCTTTGGATTGAAGCAAGCATCTCAGAGCTAGAATCTTTTATTTGACAAGATAGTCAAAGATTTTTACTTGAGTCAGAATGAAGATGGAATATGTTATTACAAAAGATTTAGTGGGAGCATATTTATATTCCACATAATGATGAGGGATAACGTCCTTATCATGTAAATGTTAAAACCTGGCAAGGAATGTGCCTTCTTTATGAGGGCTTAGGAGAAGCATCCTATGTGATAGGAAATAAGATCTATAGAGATATATATGGAAAGCTTCTCAACCTAAAAAAGAGCACATACATTAGCAAGATGCTAAAGGGTTCAACATGCAAGAGTCAATGAGAGAAAACTTGTCCATGTTTCGTGGAGTTAGTCTCTTAGGAGCCTAGTGTCCCAGTTCTTGTGAAGAATATGAATACATAGATAGATGTCATATGCATTCACAATTGGATCTATTAATGCAATGCTATGTACTTATCTCATTATCTTATATGTATTGGACATGATGACAAGATATCTAGTTATCTCGTATGTATTGGACATGATGAGAGGATATCTAGTCATCTCATATGTATTGTACATGATGAGATGATATATATACCTATCTAGCAATCTCATATGTATTAGACATGGCGAGAGGGTATATATCAAATGCCAGTGAGAGTCATTGGACTACCATAATGAACACCCTTAGGTACTTGTGAAGCACTAAAAGGATACACTCCTTGAGTGATACATAAGAGTTGGGTGTAAAGAGTTACACCGATGCAAGCTTCCAAATTGATAAATAAAGGAACACAATCTAAAATTAGTTTTTGAAATTAAATGAGAACTATAAGCTAGAAAGGATTCTAAGCTAATGAGAGTTGTTCAAATCTACAAAAGAAGTTGAGTATCTCTATGTTATGAGAACAACAAAGGATGTTGTATGAATCAAGAAGTTCATAAGGGTGAACTTGTGTGAGGTTCCAACTGTTAATGACATAGTAGAAATGTTGATGACAACAATGGAGCTACTAGTTAGGTTGGGAATCTCAGATAGCATACTATGACACTTCTATCTCATATGAGTAGTCGTATAATGAAGAGATATGAAAATTTCAAAGTACCGACTTGAAGCAAATGTTGCTAAACCCTCTACTAAAGCACTCTCGCAGCAGAAGCATGATGGTCATGTTAGGTCACTCAGAATATGATACGTGGGTGATTGGCTCTAAGTGCAAGCGGGAGTCTGTTGGTATGTATGCCCAGAGAGCCAATCATATGGTGATTGTTATGGCATAACTTGTAAACTATATGATTATTAATAAAGGCGAGCTTCCAATTTATTCTATTTATTCAGTTTTGAGATAATGAAATAACATAATAAATGTCTATAGAATGATATTACTAGATGACATATGTCTTTAGGTTAAGGACCTAAATAATGAGATCATACAGATGTTAAGAGTATATGTGTTCTCATTGTGTCCCTGATCGGTTGTTATTGTGGAAGGTAAATAGGTAGCAATGACACATAAGATTTGAGTATGAGTTGTTTGATGACAGAATTTTATTACTCATGATATGGTGATATCAAACCAAGCACACAGATACATGTTAGAGAACAATGTATCAAACATACCCACCATGAGACTGATACATGGAAACCATTACCATGGTAGTCATAGTCAACTCTCATAGTGATGGTGGTGTTTGTGGTTATTTGACCTAAAATCACTGCACTCATCATGTGTCATTCGATATGATTTGACATCATCAAACACAATCCTAAAACATAGGTTATTATAAAGGTGATGATTGGATGACTGTGACACATGGAGACTAACTGTGAGTGATATAGACAAGATTTGTCGCTCCTGGGGGAGTATGATATCCACAGCCTCTTGATTAGCGAGACTGAGAAATGTATGGCCACACACATTTGAGTCAATATGTGATATTGAGCTTACATATATCTTAGACATTCTACTCTGGTTCAAGAAACAAGATTGAATAATAATGAGGATGACTGTTCCATGCCTCTAGTTCAATCTGGATATCAGTGACAAAGGACTATACAAACATTATAACACCATACACAGATTGTGGATTGAAGTTATTCCAACTTTCCATTTACTTGGGTAGCAATGATGTGTGACTAGACACCGCTCATTACTTGTGATGTCATAAGTTTTTATAGACATTCACTGCCAACTTAATATGGGATCTATAGGGTCACACACATAGGAACTCATTTATAAGAGGAGTTTAATCTTGAATGATGAATGGATTGATTACTAAAGTGTTTAGGTATTCAATTCACACAACAAATCAGCTGGATGGACTGCCAAATTACCAGTTCAAGTGTTGAGACAGCCGTTTGGAGTGTCGTGCTGATTAAATTGTGCATTGGTTGGAATTTATCCTGACATGACCTTCAAGATGCCCGTCTCGAGTGATGTGAGACGCCCATCTTGTCTACACCAAACATCCATTTCGAGGGTGCAATTTGATTGCATCAAGGATTGGTGCTGACGTTGTGACGTGTACTAATTGAAATTGAATGCCAAATTATGTACAAGATTGGGAAACTATGAAGCGACCATATCATAGTGTGAGATGAGTGTCTCGCATGCTAAATGACTGTCTGGGTTTCTAGACAACCGTTTCAGTTGTCACAGGCTGTGAAGTTTCCAAAATTGTTGTGAAAACTTGAGATCTTTCGGTTCCTTTCACTCTCTAATAGATTGGAAACCCTGAACCCGGCCTAATATTATAAATAGAGGGGTACTAGGGGCTTTCCAGAGCACAATACAGACAATTGAGAATCAATTGCTCTGACAATTGTTGTCCTCTCTGGTTGTGGTAACCCAAATAAGTCCTACCTGACTAGGGGGATCATCATTGTGGGAGAGCAGGTCAGTGATTAGTACACCAATGGGAGGGACAACTCCTTCCCGTCCATTCTAGCATGATGAAAAGAGTTCTAGTTGGTCCGTGTGGACTTCTCTAGAGGTGAGGCGACCTTTTCCCACCGCTAAGGAGGACGACATGCCAGTAGTTTGTGATGAGAGGAGTTGTTGCAGACGATGATGTTTGAGTCTGTTGTCCATGGAGTAGCAGTCAGACGAGTCCTAGTGCAATAGGAGTTGCACAGTCACCGTCTAAGATAGAGTATGCATCTACATCGACGATGATCATCGTTGGACTTGCTCTAGGAGGTATATCTTCATGAAACCATCCTTCCCATTACATAGTTATTGACACGATCTACTGGTTAATGGGAAATATGTCAGTAACATTTTTGTTTATACTGCCTATATGCTGTTGTATTTCCCTACAAATTGTTCTCACATAAGAGTGCAAGATCTATGTCCTGGAGACACCAAAACTAGATGAACCCCTTCAGACTATACCTAGGGTTGACAAGGATGCTTACAAGAAGCATATTGAAGATGTCGTGGATGTCAAGTATCTGATGTTATGCTCAATGAACTATGAGTTGCAGAGGCAGCATGAGAACATGGATGTGATTGAGATGGTCACACATCTCAAGAACATGTTCCAAGATCAGGAAAGATAAGAGAGATATGATGTCTCCAAGGTAGTGTTCAAATGTAACATGGCAGAAGGAGATCTAGTAGGTCCTTATGTGCTCAAGCTAATTGGGTATGTGGAGGGCATAGCTAGATTGGGTTTCCCCTTGGGTCAAGAGTTGGCCACTTATGTGATTCTGTAGTCTCTACCCAAATCATACAGTCATTTGTCATGAACTAAAACATGAATGACTTTGACAATTCATTGACAGAGTTATTGGGCATGTTGAGAACAATTGAGGGACAAATGAAGAATGACAAGCCTGAGTCTGTGATGGTGATCAGCAAGACAATGGGGAAGTCTAAAGGCAAAAGCAAATCTAGGAAGAGTTTTAAAGTTGGCCAGAAGCCCAACTCTTCAGATCTCAAAGCAAATGGAGGAGTGAGTAAAAGAGGCAAATGTCACCATTGTCACCAGCCTAGACATTGGAAAAGAAATTGCCCACTCTAGTTAGAGGAATTAAAGAAGAAGAAGGAAGGCACTAAGGCCTTCACTTTAGGTATAAATGTTATAAGATAAATTTGATTACATCTTTGTTTTGGTATGTGATACTAAACATAGATATGACATACTTGATGTACACGATCTGACAAGAAGTAAAAGCCCCCATGAAGGACACAGATGGACAAGGTGGAGTAAGAGTTGTGAATGCTTTGGTGTACATTTAAATTTATACTAGCCCAATGGGCATGTAATAGAGTTAGTTGAACTGTTATTCATTATGCCAACAAATAGAAACATTTACTTTAAGCATCTTGTATAACAAGAATGATGAATCAATAAAGTAAGATATTAATGTTTCTGTTTCAAAAGATATGATCTTGCATGGCAATACCCAAATATATAATGATCTTTGCTTTGAAATAATCTTAGATAAATTTTTCAAGGTTTATACCAAAGGATTGTAATTGATAACTCAAGATTATCATTAGCAATAGTCACCTTGGACGTACATATAAGAAATGCATGTCTAGAAAACATATTGATGTTAATCTAGATTCCCTTGGTTATCGAACATAAGGAAACATGCAATGCCTTATTTATGCACAATATGAAATGACGTTCTTCACTAGATGTAGTTGGAGGATAAGCCTTCCATAAAACCCTCATACATATTATGCATGAAGATCTAATGGAAAGAATGTTATAGATAATCTTTTGTACTTCATTTCAATTACTGGTAATATGATGATATGCACTCAGTAAAATGGAAACATAAAATCTCTTGAAATGTTCAAGGAGATTATAACTGAAGTATGACTTTGATGAAAGTATTAAGAAACTTTGATGAGATCAAATGTTGAAGTACTTTACATCAATACCTTGATAACCTTCAAAGAAAGAATCGTGATGATGTATCACAAGTCAAATCCAACTGAACATAATGATGTGTCAGAATGAAGAAATTGTACCATGACGAGTCATGTTATAATTATCAATTAATCTAATCCTCTTGTATCCTCATAAATATATACCTATTACTAAATCATGTACCATCTGAATGGTTTGTTAGACATCATATGTGATATGATTTAGAAATGTCCCAATACGTCTAAAGAATTAAGACCTACATTGGGAAAGTAGTTTCTTGAAAAAGTTTATCCAAAAACCATAATTGTTGGATATTACTATTAATCCCAATCTAATAACAAAAGTGGTTTGTTACTAGGATAATCTGAGTTTCTAAAGAATCGGTAGGAGTAAAAATAGAACTTGAAATGTTCGAGATCAACAAAAAGGGTATAATGAGAACTGAGAGAATCACAAATTGTTGTGGAAATCTCAAGTTCATCATGTAAGACAGAATGAAATAGTTCTAGTAAAAACACATCTGAGATTGGAGGATTGTGAATCCAACGATTCAGATAGGTTGGTCATCATAGGATGAGACAACTAATCAACTAGAAGCTATAGAGTACCATAATCTGAGTAATGGTTGAAAGCCATTATGGGGTCCATGTAAGCTAACAAGGTAAGACCTTGATAGAGCCACCTAAATGGGTAATACCTAAAGGGTGCAATAGGGTCTTGTGGCAAAGACCTACATGGATAACATAAAAGTACAAATTGGTTGAATAATTTTTCAAATCAGTTCAAGTTGTTGAACATGATAGAAATTCCTTTACCAATTGTTAAGCTTGTTGTTGTAGTAAAAATAGACTACTAGGTTTAGCATATGAAGATAAAACTAGATTCCTTAAAGGGAATACATTAGAGGATGTGTACGTGACACAACCTAATAGGTTTACAACTTCAAAAATGCAAATAAAGTCTATAAACTACAAAGTTCAATCTGGGATTGAAACAAGCATCTCAGAGATGGGATCTTTTGACTTGACAAGATAGTGAGTTTGAATTGAATCAAGATAAAAGATGAAATATGTGATTACAAAATATTTAGTGGGAGCATATATGAGTATCCCACATGTAATGAGGAATAACTCTCCATATTGTGGATATTGAGATCTGGCATGGAAAACCCCTTCAACAATGAATCATTGAGTGAAGCATATTATAAGATAAGGATAAAGATCTATAAAGATAGTTCTTGAATGTTTCATAATGTAAGTTTGAGCACATACAATAGCAATATGTTGAAAGAGTTCAACATAAAAGGATTCAATGAGAGAGAATCTAGATTAGTCTCTCATGAACCATATGTTCCATTTCTTATGAAGATGGAAATGATATGGTTAAGATGCCACAGGCTGTAGCAATGGATCTATCATAAAATGTTATATATGTACTTATACCATATAATCTTATATGTATAAGACATGACAAGATGACATTTAATTCCAATAAGGGTTATTGGAATGTCATTAAATATATCCATTAATGCTTGAGAAGTATCTAAGGATAGATTGCTAGTAATTAAAGATAGCAATAAAGGAAGAGTTGGATATAAAGGGTTACATCGATGCAAGCTTACATAATGACAAAGGTGATTGCAAATTAAAATATGTTTGATTTAAAAGGATAAATATTATTAGTTGGAAGGGTTCCAAACTAATAGTCATTAAATACCATTCTATACTAGAAGTCGAGTATACTTGTGTAATGAACACAGAATGATGCTATATGGATCTAGAAGTTCATATGATGAACTTATAGATGTTACAACCATTGATGACTCATTAGTAATACTGTGACAAAAATGGAACTACTTGTTAGGCAAGGAATATCAAATACCATATTACGGTGGTTTCCTCTCAGAGCGAAGAGATAAGAACATACAATATACCGACTAATAGTAAAATGTTGCCAACTCGCTGGATTAGCACTCACGTAGTAGAAACATGGTGGATATGTTTAAATCACTAAGAATATGATTCATGGGTGATTGACACTAAGTGCAAGTGGGAGTCTCTCAGTAAGGTATGCCCATAGAGCCAATCATGTGATGATTGACATGGCATATAAAGGATTTGATTAATACTCATAAAGGCAAACTTCCAATTCATTATGTTTCACTCGGTTATGAGATAATGAGTAAACATTATGAATGTATAAAGAATGACAATACTCAATGACGTATGTCTTCAAATACATGACTTATAGAATGAGATTATATGAATGCTAAGAGTATGTACATTCGAATTATGTCCCTAGTCGGTTGTTACTATGGAAGGTAGATAGACACTAGTAACACATAAGACTGGAGTGTGAGTTGGTTGATGACCGAATCTCATTAGTCATGATATGGAAATATCAAACCAAGCATATAGATTCATGTTAGAGAAGAGTGTATCAGACAGACTGATCGTCCCCAAAGGGGTGATTAGACTTTGAATTTATAACCCGAACCTTCAAGGACCCCCATAACTTTATTACGGGGTTGAAGTCGATATACGAGGTCAAACATAGGGACGTGGGGATGTTTATGACACTTAAGATCTCACTCTTAAGTCAGATAAGCCAATCTGATAGTTGATAAAAGTATGGAACTAGAACGAGTCTAGCAAAATGTCATGAAGTAAAACAAAACAAAGTAAAGAAAACAAAACAGAGTTTGTAGGATTCTACTAATCAGAGAGAAGGAGTTTCTGGATATGTAACCACAAGTTGGGCAGTCTATGTCGGGCGTAGACAACCCTCAAACACCCCAGCAAGCAACCTACATCCAAACATAGCACGTACTGTGGTATATGTTCCTGTGGGGTCATCCCACTCTCTTTTGTGCAGCGTAACTAAAACCCATCAATGATATGAAACCTCTACCGAGGATGACAATTCAACACCCTAGAATATTCTAGATACCCTCTCATATCTAGAATATTCTGAGATGCTAGGAACAGGTTTGATCTGGGCAGAACCAGGTAGTGGGCCTGATAGTGTCAGGCTGGGCCTGGCCGTGCCCAAGTCTATGATCCTACATAGATCACCTTGAACCGTCCTCTTAACATATTCTGATCCAAACTACCTTCTCTTATCTATTTCTACAATGAATCTCTCAATATAGGCAGAAATAGAAGTTCAAGCAAGAAAGAGTTCAACCAAAACAAGCAATCATAGCTAGAAAGAGAAGATAGAATAGAAAACATACTAGATTTGAAATAAAAATGCTTGCTTAAGATAAAAGTACATAAATATGCCCAAAACAGACTGGATAGCCAAGAAGGAGCTCAACTAGCCATGGACAAGCATAGTTGGCCCCGAACAAAGATGGAAGAACATCATTTTTACAGAAATAAAGGAGAACAGTAGAAGAAAGGAGAGGAAGAAGAGATTTAGCCTATAGAGGAGAGGTGGCTCTCGCTCCTTAGCCTCCGTATAGGTTGGATCTTATCTTTGGGTTGTCCTTCTTGGTTTTCTGGACTCCTTGGCGTCCTTTCTCTTTGATTTCACCCCAAACAACAACTTGGTGGGTGTATGGAGGTGGAAGATGGCTGCGAATGGAAGGATATGGGTGAATGGTGGTAGAAAATGACAGTGGATGGAAGCAAACTGGAGGGATGGATGCAGGATGAGCACTTCAGCCCTTTCAGACCTTGGAATTCTCCCACGGGGCTCTGGGAACCAAGAATGTGTGGAACTAAAAAAATCTCCCAAAATTTAGAACCCCTATCCAGGTCACGAGGGGTGGGTATTTATAGGTGAAGGCAGAGTGTATATAATGTGTGGTCGCGGCACCTATCCCAATCGCGGCCCTGCTCTCGGCCCGACCGTGCCAGGCTGGGCACGGTCGTGTCGGGGGTTGCGGTTGACGTAGACACCACGGTCAAGACAGATCCCGCGGTCGAGGTGGTTATGCCACGGTCGTAGTCATGTGCCGCAGTTGTGCTGGTGTACCTCAGTCGCGGCTTTGGCCTTGACCCGATCATGTTGAGCTGGGCTCGGTCGTGCCGAGTCTCGATCAAAACAACGTCTTGGATGGGGTCGTGGCATTGTCTTCTTGGCCGCAGTCGCAGCATCCTTTTTTGTCACGATCGTAGCATCATGGACCAAAGGACCAAACCCACCCCCATGGGGGGACCACAGTCTCCTAAGTTGGTGCACATAGTGCAATGCGTAGTCTGCCATGGTCATGACATATCGAAGTCTAGCTACTGCAAAAACCATGTATTGGAGAGAAATCTTAGAGAATAGATGTCTTTTCAGGTTCGGTGCCTACAAGTCTCAAAATTGGCTAGTTGAGAAATCTTGTCTATGAAAAGATATAAATTACTAAAAGATAAGGATCTAGGGTTATTTTGGGCATATTAAGGCTATAATGACACAAAACCATAAATAAATGCTTAGTATAGATGCCTGAATTTGGGTGTTATCACAGACCCACCTTGAGAATGACACATAGAAACCATCATATGGTATTCATATTCATCTCTCATAGTGAAGGCGGTGATTGTGATTCTTAGATCTGAAATCACTGCGTTCATCACATGTCATCGGGTATGCTTTGACATTATCAAACGCAGTCCTAAAACATGAGTTTTCATAAAGGTGATTAATGGGTGACTTTGACACATGGGGATAGATTGTAAGTGATAGAGATGAGATTTGTCCCTCCTACTAGAGATTGATATCCTGGCCACTTGATAAGTGAGACTGAGAAACGCATGCGCATGCATATGTGAATCAATATATGATATTGAGGTTACATTATCTCAGACAGTATACTCTTGGTTCAAGGAACATGGATTGAATGTTGAGAGGATGACGATTTCATGCCTCGAGTTCATCCTAGATATCATAGACAAAGGAACTATACAATCACTGCAACACCTTACACAAATTGTAGGTTAAAGTTGTTCTCCAACTTTCCATTCACTTGGGTAGCACTAATGTACGACTAGGCACCACTCTCTGCTTGTGATGTCATAATATAATTATAGACATTTACTGCTAACGTGATATGGGGCCTATAGGGTCACACACAAATGAACTCATCTAGAATAGGAGTTTAATCTTGAATGGTGATTGGATTGATTACTAAAGTATTTAGGTACTCAATTCATACAACAGATCAATTGACTGCACCCCATTCGATCATCTCACAGGGTGATACACCCGTTTGGACAGCCAGGCGATCGTCTCAAGTGTTGAGATGGCCATTTGGATTGTCAGGTTGATTATAACTAAATTGGATGCAGTTCTGCATGGATTAGGCCCAACCGATCGGCTCACTGGGATAACCGATCGGATCGGGTTGAGAGAGACGACTGGTTCACCTAGTAAACCGATTGGCTCAGGTTGAGTGAGACGACTGGTTCACCTAGTAAATTGATCGGCTCAGTTGGTCTGAAAGAAGGTTTTAGTAACTTTCCAGATTTGTGAGAAAAATTTGATCGTTTCAATTGTACAATTCTTGTGATGTAAGGAATTAATTTTTAGCATTAATTAGAAACAAATTACCCATTTCATATGTGATTGGAAAACTACAAAACACTCATCTTACAATATGAGACGATCATCTCGCTATGACAAATGGTTGTCTGGGTTACCAAATGATCGTCTCGTGGTTTGTAAGTTGCAAAAATTCAAGATCTTTTGGTCCCTTCCAACCCCACATAGATCCCAAACAGACTGGAAACCCTGGCCCTGAACCTATCTATAAATAGAGGGGTATTGGTGCCTTCCCAAAGTACAACAATAACATAAGTAATTGAGAATTAGTTGCTCTGATAATTGTTGTCATCTCTGGTTGTGGTAACAAAGAGAGCCCAAGCAAGTCCTACCCGAGTAGGGAGGGATAGCGACAGGAAAGAACAATTGAGGATCATTGTTGTGGGAGAGCAAGTTGGTGACTAGTACGCCAATAGGAGAGACAACTCCTTTCTGTCTATTCTAATTGAACTACATGAGTTGTAGTTGGCCATTTGGACTACTTTGGGGGTAGGAGTCCTTTGGCTACTTCTAGGAGGACAAAGTCAGTCTGTAGTCTGTGGCAAGACCACAGGAGTCGTTGCAGAAGTTGTCCTATTTGCTGTTTGTGGTGAAAACCATGAGTTGCACAACCACCATCCAAGAGCAACTAGAAGATAGTTGCAACTGTAATGAGTTGTAGTTGTTAGACTCGCTCTAGGACCAATTATAACTCTTTAAACTATCCTTCCTATTTCATAGTAGTTGACGCGATCTTGCTGTTACAGGAATACAAATAGATAAATTTTTGTTTCCGCTGCTGATGACACCGCACTTTACGTATTTTCTGTATATATTCAACACCACTTTTAGAATAACTTTAGTCAACTTTGCACACATTTTGTCTATCTTCTTGACTAAAACCTTATTTTGCGATTTCAGGAATCAACCCAACCACGACCGCGGTCTCACCAATGATCGCGACCAAGGATCGTGATTGCAGCCTCTCTCCAAAGAACCGCGACCACGGTCTCACCAACAATCGCGACCGAGGATCGCGACTGCAGTCTCTCCAAAGATCACGACCGCGGTCTCTCCAAGAATCGTGACCGCGGTCTCTCCAAGAATCGCGACCGCGGTCTCTCCAAAGATCATGACCGCAGTCTCTCCAAAGATCGCGACCGCGGCCTCTTCAAGGATCACGATCGCGGTCTCTCCAAAGATCACGACCGCGGCCTCTCCAAGGATCACGACCGCAGTCTCTCCAAAGATCGTGACCGCGGCCTCTCCAAAGAATCGCAACCGCAGTCTTAAGTTGGTGAAAGGCGCCTATAAATAGCACCCCCACCTGTCTTGTCAAGACATCAGATCAGAGAGATCCGATCCTAATACCACGAAGTGCTGCCGCATCCCAACCCCGTAGCTGAGGGTCCATCAGTCTTGGATCTCTGGAGCAAAAGCCAAGGAGAGAGAAGACGACCGCCCGCACCCACCAATTCTTCGAGAGAAGGAGACGTCCCCGTGGTAGATCCGAATCTGAAGAAGTAGTGTGTAGTATCACATTTCTTCTCCTCGAGATCTATCATTTCCTCTCACTGTACTCACCTCCACTCTTCGTGGTATCTCATGGATCTATCTTTCTGTAGCGCCACCATGTTATCCGCAAGCATGAGTGGCTAAACACCATAACTTGGGTTGGGAGTAGCCACTAAGGCTATCCCAACATGTATACTGTCTCTTTTCTTTTTATTATACTTACCCTTATCAAGAATATCTCCATGCGCATATTTTAATGCTTCACTTGTATGCTTAGCTACCATCTTGTGATGTTTGATTGTTGATATATCAAGAGAGTAATATCGCTATTATCCCATGTTATGGAGTAGTATGAATGCACGAGAGTGTTGGAATACTAAACACTTTAAACCATAGGTTTTGCTGTGAGGTTTTTAAGTTGTCATCTCGAGAGAGAGGCTTCTTTCAGGCCTAGATCTATCCTCATCTCGAGAGAGAGTGGAATCGACATTTTTATGGTTGCTTGTAATCTTGATATGAGTAAGCAGGAGAGAGGGATAGTATGCATGTTGGAGAGATGCCTTGGTTGGTGAACCTCAACCCAAGTTATCCCATATACCTTGTTACGGTTTGTTTCTTTTACTTATTTTGTTTTGTTGTTCTTGTTTTTGAGAATTCGTTCCCTTGGGAATGCATTTTAATCCTCTTTTATGCCGGAGTATAGAGTGTTGATTTCTCGTTCTTAACACTACCAACCTTGTCCCTGTGTTCGACCCTGATTGCTACATCAGACCCCGTTATCGTTGTGGGGGCCTGAGTGGTGGGTTATCTCTTTAAAAGTCTGACTACTTTAATATGCTTCTTTTAGACACGCGATTTAGGCCGGTCAACTTTTTGGCGCCGTTGTCGGGGACAAGGCAAAATGGTACTGTTAAAGAACCCGAGTCCACCAACTATACTCCTGTGCCTCAAGCTTAGCAATAAGCTCGAAAACACTATCACACTAAGTCTTCTAACATGGACCTGCATAGAACAGTTCGCCTTCATCAAGCCTGATTTTTCTTACTTGATCGTACGTTCTATCCAGGTACCACCCAGGGAGGAAGTACTTAGCCCATACTAACTCTGCTCGCCATGCCGCTCCACGTGGAACCACCTTCATCCGTAGACGAGCGGAACGTGAGGATAGGACAATACCCACCCCCACCAGAAGCTGACGAAGATGGGCGTTATAATGACGATCATCACTATGAAAAACAAGATCAACCTGAAGATGATCCTCACCATGAGGAGCGTCGTCATCGCCGTAGGCACAGAAGAAACCACCAAGAGAGAATTCACAGGGACAGTGCCAGCGAAGAGGATGAAGAAGAAGAGAAGACTCTTCGGGAATTGGCAGCTACAAAAGCTAATAACTCAAGATGTCCTGTGGTCATCCCAAGGTTCAATGCAACAAACTTTGAACTGAAGCCATCTATCATATCTATGATCCAGAATAAGAGCTTTCAAGGGAATTCAAAGAATGATAACCCTTATCATCATCTTGACACTTTTAAGAATATATGTGACACCATCAAAATGCGGGGAGTTCCACAAGAAGTCATTTACTGTAAGGGTTTCATCTTCTCTTTAGAGGACAAGGCACTATCCCGGTACCTTGGGCTATCGCATCAAGCTTTGAATGGATGGAACATACTGGCAGACGCTTTCGTGAACAAGTTCTACCCTACTGAGAAAATTGTCAGGAACAGGCAAAGGATCACATCCTTCATGCATAAGCCAAATGAGAATATGCATGAAGCCTGGGAAAGGTATCAGGAGTACCAGAGAGACTACCCCCACCACAATTACAAGGAAGGGTTTTTAATAACAACTTTCTACAATGGTATAACCCCTGAAGAGAGAGTCTCGCTGAATGCAGCAGTTGGAAGTGACTTTCTCGGGAAAAAGCCTAGTAGATCTAAAAAGATCATAGAAAACATGGCTGAGTTACGAGCTGAGACTAATTATGACCGGATCGACAGAGGATATGCAAGGAAAGCCACCAATGAAGGACCGTCGATTGAATCAAGGGCTCTTGAAGTAATCACGTCTCAAATACAAAAGATAGCCACATATGTTAAACAGCTGAAGGAATCAGGAGGGAAAGGAAAGAAGCCAATTGAGAAAGTGATGAAATGTGTCACCTGTGTTGAAGGCGGGCATGGAGTAGACAATTGCGCATATGCCCGACCCGAAGAATCCAGTGAAGGTGAGTCTAAAGAGGAGGAAGCTGAAAATGTCTCTTATGCTAACTTTAAGAGACCAGATCACCCATGATTCAGTTATGGGAACAAGGATGCAGTAGAAAATTCACATCAATTGAATAATCTACCCAAGCAACCACCTGGTTTCGAGAAGAAGAGCGGGCAAGGATAATACACAAAGACAAGCACTTTCTTGACAAACAAAATCAACTATCAAGGTAAAGGTAAGTATCAAAACTGCCAAACTGCTAACGCAAGTCAAGGACAAGGACAACCACAAGGACAGAGTCAAGCAAGAAGTACTAGTCAACCTGACTTAGTAGGCCAACTATCTGATTTTATGAAGAGACAGGACACGATAAACAATCAACTTGTGCAAAGTGCGTTGTCCAACTCTGGTGTCTTGAATACTATGCAAGTAAAAATGGCGGATATGGAAACACATCAACGCCAGATAGACCAGCAGCTTGCTCAGTTGGCAGAGCTCGTAAAGAACCCCTCGGGGAAGATCCCTTCTAACACAGAATCTGCCAAGATGGCGATCCTTAGATCGGGGAAGACAATAGAGCGCCCTGAGGAAATAAGACCTGAGAACTGGTGCTAGAGAATGTTACAGATAACCCAACCAAGGGGGAAAACCAGCACTCACCAGTTAAGGAACCAGAACCTGAAGAAGAATTTTTCGCCAAGAGGAGTCACTATTCACCAAGATTACCTTTCCCTTACAAGCTCGTAAAGGATCACCTCAAGAAGAGGTATGAGAAGTTCATGGAATCGGTGAAAAAGCTACACCTGGAAGTACCATTCCTGGATGCCTTGGAAGAAATGCCAACATATGCCAAATTCTTCAAGGATCTGGTCACGAAGAAAAGATGAAGAGGGAAGATTGAAACTGTACACTTAGCCAGCATGTCGACAGCTTTCATAAAGGTGGAACTACCTACCAAGAAGAAGGACCCTGGAACCTTCACTATACCTTTTGCAGTAGGGGATAATATCGAAAGGAAAGGTCTCGCTGACCTGGGGGCTAGCATCAGTTTAATGCCTTTAAGCCTCGCACAACGATTAGGACTGACTGAGATGGTCATGACTAATATGAGGATCGAGTTGGCAGACCACAATTTCCAAATACCGGTGAGAGTAGTCGAAGATGTTCCGATTCGCATGGGGAAATTCTTCATCCCATGTGATATTGTTATCATTGACACTATTGAAGACCCTAAATGCCCTATTATCTTTGGACGTCCTTTCTTAGCAATCGACAGAGCACTGATTGATGTTGCTGAAGGCATCATAACTCTGAGAGTCGGAAATGATCACATAGATTTCAAGGTGAAAGACACTATGAAGGGATCGTCCCTGCTCGAATCTGCTTACTTCGTGGATAGCTACAACCAATATTGCGAAAAAGTGGAAGAAGACACATCAGTGGTAGACCCTCTTATGAGGGCGTTAAACAAAGAAGATTCAGAAATCGACGACCCCGAGGTTGCTGAGATCCTCGAATACCTGAATTGAAATGCAGGGGAATTAAGCGACAAAGAGGAGGTTGTTGAGGTTGTCAAGTATGCTTCTCTAGAATTAACAAGATGGAGTGTCTTGGGATCCAAGGAGTCCCAATAAAGAGGAAAGAAAGATAAAATACCAAAAAGACAAAATAAGAGAATAATGATAAATAGAAATCTAATAATAAAAGAAATTGAGATAATGCTAAAAACAATGTGCAATTCTCTAAGAAGAATAAGTGTTTACTCATCATAGAGTGGAATTCGAATTCACTTGGTTTCTTGGGATAAAAGGAATCCCAATAAGGAAATAAAAGGTGAATGAGAGAGAAAAAGAAGATAAACGTGTAAGGAATATGTTAAAGGGACATGTTCGGACCATTTAATATTTTGTATGGATTGGCAAAGGAAAGTTATATATGATGCGAACATTTTCCCTCTTTGCTTGTTAAGGAGAGTAGGTTCCCAAGATAGGAGTACAAGTATATTTTCGAAATTAGGTTTTTCTTTTGAAACAAGGATACCTCTTTGGAAAGAATCCTTCCTTTTCCCCCAAGGCAATGGGAACTCTAAACCCTCGCCTCTTCCTTTCTACCCTCAACCAATATAAAGCCCAGGCATAGAGATGTCGCAACAAGAGGGCTCAGAGATAGTACACGGCCCCTTCCAACTCGGCCTCCTTCCTGACCACGAAAGTGGGGGGGGGGACAACGTGATCCCGAAAGCAACAATGGGTGATGGAGGGTGGTTCGCAGAGTTGGGGAATTCTTTCCGGGTCAGAGTGGCAGTGGAGGGTTTCCCAGACGCGCGGTCACGTCGCCCAGCCACCTGCACCACGTCCGTAAGGTCGGCCGAGAGAGAGAGTCAGCGCAGGCCTCTACCCATTTGCCCTGACCTCGACTGGGAGGTTCCACGCGTGCGCAATGGCACAACGAAGCCAGGGCGGCGGTTGGCAGCGAGACTACGACCGGCAGGAGGTGGAGAAGACACCCCGAGCTGCTGCAGGCGGCAGCCCTAGGGTTCTCGCGAGGAAGAAGAAGGCCACAGAGGCCTTTGACCGAAATGCCCCTCCGTGAGCTGAGGATCGCCAACTCAAGTAAAGGGCAGAACCGTCTTTTGATTCTAATCTAAAGAAGGGCGCGCGCATGTGCATGAGTTGGTTGCCTACGTGGCACCTCTCTATTGGCCAAAGGTATGCTTACTTTGCGAAATTCATAGATAAATAACCGTAGCTCCAATTAGAAAATGTTTTATATGAAAGTTGATCAGAAAGACGTGAGGAATCTGAATAAATTATGTTTATAAGCCAATTCCTATTGCAATTTGAAAAGTAGTGTAATTTATCAACTTTAGCATAATGATGTCTAAAGAAACCCTACTTTGATATGATTAGGGTGATTAATAGGGTTTAATGGATCATTAGGGTTGATATTAACCTGTTAAATGCAAAAAGGTGCATTGAGTTCAAAAAGGAAGAACTTTGCACATGATTAGTTTAATTTAGAGTTTATATGCTTGGAATTGGAAAAGTACATAAAGTTATCGTATTTACTGGTTTAATTAGTGAAAAACCCTTGAAATTGATGATAGTTGAGTATAGTGATGTTCTCTGAATGTTTAGAACAAATAGTTAACATGTTGATAATAAAAGGATGATAATTGCACATAATTGGCTTAAATTAGGGTTTCATATATCTAAGTTTGCATTAATGGGCTTAGAAACCCTAATTTAGGAAGATATCCCTTTTAATGATTTAATTGTGCAATTAAATGAATAAGACAATGTTATGTTGTTATAAATCCAATTTGAGTACCAAAGATCTTTAATGTGAATTATTTGGATAATTAGTGTTCCCTAGTGTATAAAGTGGAAATAGTGATAAATAAGGTTCATATATGTGAATTGAACTACAATGAAATACGATCTGTCAATTTGAAAGAAACCGAAGATGATAATTAGCCTTAATGTTTTAGATATGACCTAAAAGGATAAAGGTAATAATTTTAGTATAAAAGAAACATATTAGACTTAATTGACATGCAATTGTGCATATGATGCAGAAATTAGGGTTTGTGAACTAAAAGAGCATTAAAAGTGATAAATGCATAATGAAGGCTAAAACCCTAATAAAACCCTAAAGTTGGCCTAGAAATCATAAGGAGGAATCCAAGTTGATCTTGAGGATGTTTTGAATAAAATAATGACACTTGGATGTTATGCATTATTTTCAGGATATTGTTGATTGCTTGTTAATTGTGTTGAATGTTAATGCATGGACACCAAGTTACTATGGATCAGGTATGTGGTTACGATTATGAATAACCGATATAGTTTCCCGATGTATTCTCGAATGTTTAATCACATTGAATGCAACTAAACTGTTGGATGTTTATTTATTTCATGCAACATATAAAGTGACTATGATTATCACTATAAAGGTGCATATATAACTGGCTAGATCCGGGTCCACCTCTGTTACTTTGAAAAGGCTAAAAAGGGGTAATCCTAGAGTAAGGTCTAGGTTACCGTGAGTTAGAGACTCTTTAGCAAATCCCGAGTTAAGGAGTGGACTACTTACGAGTAGTGCCATGTGACTCAACCCTAGAAATTGGTTCACTTATAGGTGGATCATGAGGGGTCTAATGGGGACAACACAGAGGATAGGGTACTCTTGGATCGCGGAGTTATATCGAAAATGTAATATTGGTTTTTAAACAAGTAATTGAATGATTACATTGTTATCATAGTTGCATGTTTATTGTTTTCCCCCACATACCAGCTACGGCTGACCGACGTTTTGTTTGTCGGCGTTTTAGGTACAATGAAAAGAACAAACAGTAAAGTGGCACATGTGATACTAAATGAGAATTAAAGTGCAAAGGAGGATTAGATAGATTAGTATCGGTATGGATAGAAGAATAGAGATCCAAGTTTTCAAAAGGTATGTAAAGAAAAATTTTATTACCATTTTCAGTATAGTCTGTTAGAATTTAATAATTGTTTATGGTTATATGTCGAACCTTTGATCCGGGATTAATGGGTACGGCTCAACCTCTCGGTTTCCCTTAATTTGGGGTTATTGGGAGGTGGGGTCGTAACATTTGGTATCAGAGCGTAGGTTCCTCATTTAACCATTAATGATTATTAAATTTTACAAACTCCATAGAACCCAAGGGAGTTATTAGAGGAGTATCTGAAAGACGGAGGTGTCTAGAAAGGGATCACGACCGGGCGCTGGTAAGATTTTCCTCCGCACCGCTAGTCGGAATACGAGGACTCCCGGACCCGTGTGACCGCCTGGCCAAAGTCTTAGGGTATGAATCGAAATAAGATACCTTTAGGACTTCGCATCTTATTCATCCCTTCTCATCACAAAATTCTGTTAAGGACATAAAGGATTAGGGTTTCCTTTCTTCTCCTCACCCTCTTGAGGTATGGGTAAGGTTAATAAGGTTTAAGGAATCCTCCACTAAATTAATGAAAGACATGTAAATAAGATGTCATGGACATAAGCTTAATAGATTAAGCGCAAAGTAAATAATAGATACATGCTTAGGTCGTATGACATAAGATGTCATGTCTTCAAGAGAGACCTAAGGCTAGACCTTCTTGTCAGGAGGATAAGTCAGTCTTGGAGATAGGGATCTCCATTGCTAGTAGAGACCTGGCACATCCTCTAAGGATGATGCTAACCCTAACCCTAAGTGATGGTTAGAGAGAGATGAGTTGGACCAGGTGTTTGAAGGGACATGCCTTTGGGATGCCATATGATCCATGGATGACCTAACACCTTTGGCAACCCAACCTTGGGAAGGATCGTGTATGTCAGGGTAAAGGATAACTCCTTAGATGATGAGGTTAGTGAAGGACCTTAGAAACCCTATGGGCTTGTGCTAGTAGGGTATAGTTGGCACCTGGGGCACGTCTTAGTGCTGACAGTAGGGTGAAACCCTAGACAAGGAATTATGATAGAGCATAAAGGGTTACGGATAATCTTGAGCAACCCTAAGTTCGAACCTAGGCTTCGCCCATGTAGGGCATACTTTTGAGGATGAACCTTCATGAAGAGAGGACCTCTAATGTAGGGTTAGCCCTAGAGAAAGCAGGAAACCCAACAGGAAGGTTGGAAGCCTAAAACCCTGAACTAGGGATGATAGTGGTTGCTTCATAATCGATCCCTGAAGGTTGATGATATCTTGGTTATCTTTAGGAGGACCCAACCTTAAGTATTGCTCGAGTTGAAGGATGACAAGAAGTGCATGTCAAGCCTTTTGCAAGTTTGATTCATGGTTCAGAGATAGAGCGTGAGGTTGGACACCTAAAAGTGAACCTAGGGTTCCTAGGCCTAAGAGGGGAAGTGGTATACCTAAGGCTCATGATGAGAAGTTGAGTTCCTATAGAAGTGAGCAGGGTAATCCTCACGAATGAAAGAAAAGAGAAGCCCCTTAAGTTTAAGGTGTGTTTGATGAACCCCTCATAGCTAGGTTGATGATAAAGGAAGGTATGACCTTGATCCAGCATTGAGGAAAGAGGACAAGTATGGCCTAGTATGGTTCAATAAGTGATCTGCTTGTACCTTAATGGTTTGCTAGGGTTAAGTAGGCTCGGGTGGATGTAAACCCTGGACCTAAGAGCTTTTGTTACCTTAGAGATAGTTTTCCTCCCATCCTGGGAGAGGAACCCCTTCGGAAGGGTGTATATCAATTTTGTTGGTTTAAGGAAACCTAAAGAGGTCTCATAGGATCTTGAGAAGCTAAGTGAAAAGTACATGGTATGAGAATGAACTCGTAGACCCATAGATATCCATCTCTATTGCATGTAAATGCGTTACCATGGAGGTAACCGGTATAGGGCTTGACCCAGGGTAGGCAAGTTGCCATGATCCCAATGAAAGGATGAAGGCCAGCCCATGAATGCAGAAAGAGAGATGATGAAGATTTGGGTAAGGTTCTAGGTGAACATGTACTACGATGGAGAATCCTAAGTCTATCCTAGGGTCAGGTAGGGATAAGTCTGATGAAGGTAGGAGTTGCCTAATTTCCCAGTTGCACATGACCATAGGGTCGGGAGGTAACAGCTATCATTGTCTTAGGGCCATGGGTTAGGAGATTGATCACCTCCATAAACTCATGGGACCCAAAGGGCAGATGAGTAGGGCACTCTCTTGATGCATGAGGAAAAGGGATGACCCCAAAAGAGTCGGTACCCTATAGACCTAGAGGAGATGACCAAGGATATAAACCTTAGTAAGTTCAAGACTAGTTTGATATCATGATGTTTGTGTTAAAGAGACATATGTGGCACGTTGCAACTTAGATTTAAAGGTGTACTGGCAAGGTGGGATGTACCATCTCTGCTCTTGGAACAGGAAGAACTCTGTATTTGGACTACAGCCAAATGCTTATTTCCTCTTGTTATGGGGGTGAGAGATAGGACATTATGCATGTCATACAGCAAGGATAAGAGATGATGTAGGTTGGAGCATTGCCACGAGAAATGTGGATAGAGAAGATATCTTACCATGGTAAAGTGAATGAATGATGGATGGCTTGCAAACACTAAGAGGAATGAGGTGGTCACCTTATGAGGACGTAGAGCTTACAAGTTATACCAGGTTGAGTTTGATCACCATGATGATGGAATCATAGAGTGTTCTTATGAAGATGAACATATAGTTTAAGGTGACATGATAAGCAAAATACATGGAAGTGTAATGTTACCTAAGGATGTGAAGTGATAATGAATGATCTGATTAAGACTTGGTTGACTAGAAGTTAGAAGAGTTTGTTTGGCCAACCCTAAGTTTGAAAAAGAGAGGTGTTTGGATAACACTCAGATGAAACAAGATGCGTTGAAAAGTTAAGGGTTGTTTGGTTAGCCAGCCTAGTTCTTGATGCAATGAAAGGATGATGGTAAAACCTCAGATGTACTTCTTTGGAAGGGAAGGTGATGAAACCCCAACTAGAGTGGTTTAGGGTTTCGAGGAGTTGATCTTGAAAGAATCATGACATATAGGGAGTCATGGTTGGAGATCATCTTACACCGTGGAATATGACAGTAGCACTTTGGATGCTTAAGATGAAGTTGCATGTGGTGTATGGCCATGCAAGCCAAGAGGTAAAGGACGAACCCCAGTAACCCAGTGTATCGATATAGAGGATAAAAGAATCCTTGAGAGGGAATGAGAGCTCAACACTATGGATGTTGTGATAGGTCTTCCCTAGATCGAGGAAGGTCGAAATACAATGTGGGTTATGGTAGGTCGCCCTACCTAGATAAGGAAGAGTTCTGTTAAGGGACAGATGCAGTTGAACTACCCATGTGAGAGACGGTTCAACTACACCATGAAGCAAGTTCAAAGGTTCTTGAGTTTGACCTAAAAGTTCACTTCCATAAAGTGGAAGTAGGTACATGAAGAACTCAATGTTAGTATAGTTTATCACCCCTAACTATGGTTAGTATGATCCAGACTAAAGGGTCTGATGAGGGCATATGTGCTCATTCAGGGTGATATCTAGAGACAGTTCTTGTCCTATGAAAGATGTGACAATAACCACCATAGCCAGTATCGGGTTTTATATGAAGCTCTGTAAGGGAGGTTGTGTCGGTCACCACTTTAGTAAGGTAATGTTGGTGAAAGGACCACATGATGGTTAGAAAAGGACCACATGATGGTTAGAAAAAGGGACCCCAGTACGTGTAGATGAAGTCACTTTGGTTGCGCAAGGGCTGAAAGGAGCCTAGAGACGATGAGAGTCGTGAGCAAATGCAAAGTAGACTGACATACAAGTTACTGTGGGAGAAAATATGACATGAAAATCCGACCCCTCTAAGTTATATCTAAGAGAGCCGAGTCCCCGATACATGGGTCCATTAGAGATGGATGGGTGGAGAAGGTTAGGTTTGACCCTACCCCGCAGGATAGAGTAATGGGAGATGTTTTCCATGTGTCCAATTCAGAGCACTATGTGAGATACCGACCATGTGTTGAGCAATGAACCTAGTGAGCCCCAAGGGAGGCTGACATGGCCTGAGTCACCTGTGTAGTTTATAGACGCCAGGATGAAAGAACTCAGAGAAAAAGAATATGTGATAATAAAGGTTCTTTGAAAATGCCATGGGTACGGCAAAGCCACATAGGGGCCAATGATAGATATGGAAAAGTCTTATCCTGAATTGTTTGTTTGCTTGCCTAAATTTTGAGGACAAAATTTCTATAAGAGGGGAAGGATGTTATAACCCCAATTTTTGGGTTCAATTGATGAGAAATGAAATTTCTCATATTAAAGATAATTGAACAAAGAATGATGTGATTTGTTATGAATAATTGGATTTCGTTTAAAATAGCATTGTTATTTGATTTGTGGGCTTTATTGGCTATTGGGCCCAATAAAGAGGAAAATAACAAAGGAAATTCAATTAGTAAATGGATATTTGAGAAAAGAAATAATGGAAACCTCTAGAAGGCAAATCCAAAGAGGATTTCGTGCCTCTTGGATTCCTTGGGTTCCAAGGAGTCTAAAGTTGCAAAGAAAAGAAATAAGAAAAAGAAAAGATTAATTATGTATTTCTTTATGAAGAAAGAAATTGAGAAATAATGATATAATGTGGAAAATGAATGAAAAGAGACATAAATGAGATTTCTTGGGGAGATTTCGTATCCATGAGGTTTCTAATATTAAAAGAAATTCTAATGAGTAAAATAAAAGAGAAATAAAAAGAAATCCTCAAAAAGGAATATTTAAATAGGAAATAAACAAGATAATGTGAAATAATGCATAAAGGTGCATTAAGAAGGATAATGATTATTCCAATAAAATGAATTTCGAAATGATGGAGTGTCTTGGGATCCAAGGAGTCCCAATAAAGAGGAAAGAAAGATAAAATACCAAAAAGACAAAATAAGAGAATAATGATAAATAGAAATCTAATAATAAAAGAAATTGAGATAATGCTAAAAACAATGTGCAATTCTCTAAGAAGAATAAGTGTTTACTCATCATAGAGTGGAATTCGAATTCACTTGGTTTCTTGGGATAAAAGGAATCCCAATAAGGAAATAAAAGGTGAATGAGAGAGAAAAAGAAGATAAATGTGTAAGGAATATGTTAAAGGGACATGTTCGGACCATTTAATATTTTGTATGGATTGGCAAAGGAAAGTTATATATGATGCGAACATTTTCCCTCTTTGCTTGTTAAGGAGAGTAGGTTCCCAAGATAGGAGTACAAGTATATTTTCGAAATTTGGTTTTTCTTTTGAAACAAGGATACCTCTTTGGAAAGAATCCTTCCTTTTCCCCCAAGGCAATGGGAACTCTAAACCCTCGCCTCTTCCTTTCTACCCTCGACCAATATAAAGCCCAGGCATAGAGATGCTGCAACAAGAGGGCTCAGAGATAGTACACGGCCCCTTCCAACTCGGCCTCCTTCCTGACCATGAAAGTGGGGGGGGGGACAACGTGATCCCGAAAGCAACAATGGGTGATGGAGGGTGGTTCGCAGAGTTGGGGAATTCTTTCCGGGTCAGAGTGGCAGTGGAGGGTTTCCCAGACGCGCGGTCACGTCGCCCAGCCACCTGCACCACGTCCGTAAGGTCGGCCGAGAGAGAGAGTCAGCGCAGGCCTCTACCCGTTCACCCTGACCTCGACTGGGAGGTTCCACACGTGCGCAAGGGCACAACGAAGCCAGGGCGGCGGTTGGCAGCGAGACTATGACCGGCAGGAGGTGGAGAAGACACCCCGAGCTGCTGCAGGCGGCAGCCCTAGGGTTCTCGCGAGGAAGAAGAAGGCCACAGAGGCCTTTGACCGAAATGCCCCTCCGTGGGCTGAGGATCGCCAACTCAAGTAAAGGGCAGAACCGTCTTTTGATTCTAATCTAAAGAAGGGCGCGCGCATGTGCATGAGTTGGTTGCCTACGTGGCACCTCTCTATTGGCCAAAGGTATGCTTACTTTGCGAAATTCATAGATAAATAACCGTAGCTCCGATTAGAAAATGTTTTATATGAAAGTTGATCAGAAAGACGTGAGGAATCTGAATAAATTATGTTTATAAGCCAATTCCTCTTGAAATTTGAAAAGTAGTGTAATTTATCAACTTTAGCATAATGATGTCTAAAGAAACCCTACTTTGATATGATTAGGGTGATTAATAGGGTTTAATGGATCATTAGGGTTGATATTAACCTGTTAAATGCAAAAAGGTGCATTGAGTTCAAAAAGGAAGAACTTTGCACATGATTAGTTTAATTTAGAGTTTATATGCTTGGAATTGGAAAAGTACATAAAGTTATCGTATTTACTGGTTTAATTAGTGAAAAACCCTTGAAATTGATGATAGTTGAGTATAGTGATGTTCTCTGAATGTTTAGAACAAATAGTTAACCTGTTGATAATAAAAGGATGATAATTGCACATAATTGGCTTAAATTAGGGTTTCATATATCTAAGTTTGCATTAATGGGCTTAGAAACCCTAATTTAGGAAGATATCCCTTTTAATGATTTAATTGTGCAATTAAATGAATAAGACAATGTTATGTTGTTATAAATCCAATTTGAGTACCAAAGATCTTTAATGTGAATTATTTGGATAATTAGTGTTCCCTAGTGTATAAAGTGGAAATAGTGATAAATAAGGTTCATATATGTGAATTGAACTACAATGAAATACGATCTGTCAATTTGAAAGAAACCGAAGATGATAATTAGCCTTAATGTTTTAGATATGACCTAAAAGGATAAAGGTAATAATTTTAGTATAAAAGAAACATATTAGACTTAATTGACATGCAATTGTGCATATGATGCAGAAATTAGGGTTTGTGAACTAAAAGAGCATTAAAAGTGATAAATGCATAATGAAGGCTAAAACCATAATAAAACCCTAAAGTTGGCCTAGAAATCATAAGGAGGAATCCAAGTTGATCTTGAGGATGTTTTGAATAAAATAATGACACTTGGATGTTATGCATTATTTTCAGGATATTGTTGATTGCTTGTTAATTGTGTTGAATGTTAATGCATGGACACCAAGTTACTATGGATCAGGTATGTGGTTACGATTATGAATAACCGATATAGTTTCCCGATGTATTCTCGAATGTTTAATCACATTGAATGCAACTAAACTGTTGGATGTTTATTTATTTCATGCAACATATAAAGTGACTATGATTATCACTATAAAGGTACATATATAACTGGCTAGATCCGGGTCCACCTCTGTTACTTTGAAAAGGCTAAAAAGGGGTAATCCTAGAGTAAGGTCTAGGTTACCGTGAGTTAGAGACTCTTTAGCAAATCCCGAGTTAAGGAGTGGACTACTTATGAGTAGTGCCATGTGACTCAACCCTAGAAATTGGTTCACTTATAAGTGGATCATGAGGGGTCTAATGGGGACAACACAGAGGATAGGGTACTCTTGGATCGCGGAGTTATATCGAAAATGTAATATTGGTTTTTAAACAAGTAATTGAATGATTACATTGTTATCATAGTTGCATGTTTATTGTTTTCCCCCACATACCAGCTACGGCTGATCGACGTTTTGTTTGTCGGCGTTTTAGGTACAATGAAAAGAACAAACAGTAAAGTGGCACATGTGATACTAAATGAGAATTAAAGTGCAAAGGAGGATTAGATAGATTAGTATCGGTATGGATAGAGGAATAGAGATCCAAGTTTTCAAAAGGTATGTAAAGAAAAATTTTATTACCATTTTCAGTATAGTCTGTTAGAATTTAATAATTGTTTATGGTTATATGTCGAACCTTTCATCCGGGATTAATGGGTACGGCTCAACCTCTCGGTTTCCCTTAATTTGGGGTTATCGGGAGGTGGGGTCATAACAGGGCACCTCTAACCAAGCCTCGACACCCCTCTCGAGGTTGCTGGGCTCAAAGTTAGAGTTGAATGTTACAGAAACAACTCCGTTCCAGGCACTCTCGTACTCCAGAATCGGACCAAACACTAGAGCCACAACACAACTCTCGAAGTTGTTGTGACGGGAAAACACGATTCGGTAGCTAAGTGAAACGCGATCCAAAACATGCAAGCTAGAGTTCAGATATCAAGCATCGTAGTCATCCAACATATTGCACCAAGCTTAGAGCAGCAAGTAATTAAGCATTTCCATTTCTATAAACATTAAGGGTCTTAATTACAATGCATAAGTAAAGAATTAAATAACAGAATTAAAGATAGGTGTCACCTTCTTGATGTAGAAGGACGACAGGCTACAGTAACCATCCCGCCCGATATCGGACAGGGACCTAGCCCGATACAGCCGTGTCGGGCGACACGCTCTCTCAAGTGGCACACTGCGACGGGCGGCTGCATCGCTCAAGGACCTGGCCGATACGCTCAAGTCGGGCGGCACGCATAACGGGCGGAGCATATCGGGTTCGATATCATGTCGGGCGTGGAGCTGCGTATCCTACTGCCGG
The DNA here is from genome assembly GCA_963693085.1 of Alisma plantago-aquatica. Lineage (NCBI taxonomy): Eukaryota > Viridiplantae > Streptophyta > Magnoliopsida > Alismatales > Alismataceae > Alisma > Alisma plantago-aquatica. The sequence continues at coordinate 719,061,526 of OY856413.1, forward strand.
GCACTGGTGTCGGGCACTCGTGTCGCGCATCTACATCGGCCGATATCGGCTCCCAGTGTCGCCCGATACAGTCTTAGGTGAACCAGTCCCCTCCCTCTCAGGATGAGGAAGAGCTCACCTAGTGTCGCCCGGTACGAACACTGGGGCACGATACGCCTGCTCTCGTAGCCTCCTCTGAAGATCACTCGACTGTCCGAAACCTGAAGTGGTCGAGCTTGTCCGAACTGTCTAAGCTGTCTTTTCGGCTCCCTGTAGCTGCTATTTATAGGCAGCTGGTCGGGAGAAGGTATGGTGCTCGAAGCGCCACGTATCCTCCTCTCCGCCGTTCAGTTGGTGGTCGGCTGAAGCGGGTATTTCCCGGTATCGCCCGGCACAAGGAGGTCGGCTGTCGGGCGTCGTGGCGATAGGCGCCTGCCGGTGGTCGGCCGATATCGCGCGGCACATGGAGTGGTTGTGGTGTGCTTGGCTCCCTGTCGGGTAAAGAGGCGTGTCGTCCATCGGTACCTTCTCGCGCGGCATCCTTGCGTCGCGCGTCATCATATCGTGCAGCCTTGCCGGTCAGCGTGTGTATCGGGCGTCAGGGGACCGGGACAGTCTTGGACTTATTTGTTAGCCAGAACGGCCTTATTGGTGCTAAATGGGCCAAAATATGAGGAAACTCTACAAAAGATAGAAATATTGGACTGAGAGCATTGCTTGGCTAATTATTGCATAAATGCATATAAAAGAGAGGAAAAAGGCAGAAAAGGGCAGTTTTAATAACAGGATAAAGGCCAAAAACATCACAAAATTTGGTGTTATCAGTGTGTTAAAAGGGTAACCTTAATAACTTTTGTGAAGGATAGATGAGAAAATTAGGGTTTAAAAGAGCAAGATGAAATAAAACCCTAATTGCAAAGTAAACCCTAAAAAAAAGAGGTAGAAATCCCAAAAAGGAATAGAAACCATAAGTAGCAAGATGGTTTGGATAGATTTTGATGAAAAGGGATTGAATGTAATTTTAGGAATCTTGTACTTTCTTTGATGGATGTCTTGATTGATTGGACTATTCTGCCTCAAATCTGCATGTACAGGTATGTGGTTAATTATGAATAACCTTCTTAGTTTCCCGAGGATTTTCCAGATGGTTAATCACATTGAATGCAAATTATCAGTTTGGATGTTCATACTTGTACATCATAGAGTCACTATGATTATCACATTAATAATAGAAGTATGTATTCTCGCACCTACATGCCCCCCTGATGGATGAAGCTAAAGGTCAGGTCCAGATGGGTAGACCAATGGGCACCATGAGTGGTGACCCTAGGCACCAAGCTCGGGAATGAGAATGTGGCCTATGATATTGCATGACTAGTGGGCACCATGAGTGGTGACCCCCAGGCACCAAGCTCGGGATTGAGAAGGTGGACTTAAGTCATTGGCAAAAGAAACCCTAAGGTGGGTATGCCAGGGATAGGGAAAAAGCGGTGGAGAATGTCATACTGAAAAGCATAAATTGGCTTGTTAATTAACTTGATTGTGATCATTAGATTGTTAGCCATAGTTGCAAAATTTTGGTTGTCCCCACATACCAGTATATTTCGATATACTGACCGACGTTTTGTTTGTCGGTGTTTTAAGTACAACAATTGAAAGAACAAACAATAAAGTGACACATTGTGGAAATAAGAAATAAAGTGCAGGAGGATTAGATAGAATGAATCCAGGCTGTGGATAGAGTAGCTTACTAAAGTTTTAAAAAGGTATGCAAGGTTTTATTTTATTACAGCCTTTCAGTTTAGTTTAGTAGAATTTGATAATTATTAATTGATTATTTGTTGAACCTTTGATTCGGTTTATTGGGCTAACAGCTCTGATCTCTTGGTCTCCCTTAGGTGGGGGTTACCAGGAGACGGGGTCGTTACAACCACCTAAGCAGTCGACTGTGTCGAGCGTGCCAACAACACACACGAGACAGTAGCTGCACCAACAACAACAACGGGCATCCTCTTTCGGGGGTGCCCTAGGTAATAGGTTTGATGCAATGTGGGAACACATGCATCAAACCAATACAATAAATGAGAAAATTTCTACTTATTTATCTTCACTAACAGTGCAGGTGAAGGAGATAGATGAGAGGACGTAAGCACTCCCAGAATTCATGCAAGAAGTCTTCAATAATCAATGGAGGATGCTGGGGATGCTGACAAAAATGCAGGAGGAAATGACAATCCTACGAAAAGAAGGGCATACCATACACGCAGAGAATGAGCAAATGCATCAAGAATACAAAGAGGTAATGGCTGCCCTAAAGAAGAACGATGAGGAATGCAAGAAGACTGCAGGAAGCTCGAACAGGAACATGCAGAGCTCGAAGCCAGGCGGGCAAAGAAAAAGGCAAAGAGCCATGCTAGCCCAGAATGCTTCCTGGACAACCCTTCCAGCCACGATGACAATGAAGGGAGGCTTGGGGCAGGATCCGGCACAGCAAAGAACGGGATTACAACACAAAGACAATCTCCCATCGCTGAACAACAAAGCAACCAACTAGCAAGAAGATCAAGCCCCCAGTATGAAAAGCATACAACCCAATCAAGGGGGTTTGACCTCAACTACGACCCGAAGGAGGCAATGGATGAATCCGCCAACGAGAACGAGCAGCAGGCAGGACGTCGCCTCACCCCTCCCGCACTCACTCCGACAGAAGCAGAGCAGGAAGCAACAACTCACCGGGAGGAGATGGTCGCAACACTTAGCTCGGTTGGCGCAGTAGAGATCGATAGGCTGATTGCCAAGCTAGGAGCTGGGATAGAAGAATCCAATGACTTCCTCCTCTTCCCATCGCATGAAGAGCACAATGACTACATCTACGATGGGAAGATGGAGGCCATGTCAAAGATGATGGACGAGGCCAAGCTGGGGCAGACGTCGGAAGAAAGTCATGCAAAAGACGTCGCCACAGAAGCCTCCTCAAAAGCTAGACAAGGGGCCACAACACAACATCTGACAAAGAGTGCTGAAAAAGAGTCCGAGGCTATGCCCACCATCAGAGAAAGCCCAGGTTCGACGATGCAGGAAGCCACGTCGGAAGACAAGGAGGGCGGACTAGCAACCTTCTTTATGGAAGAACCCGTAGAGGAAAGCTGAAGAATGAACATTACAACATGCAGCAGCCCCCCCTCTGCCATGCAAAATGAAAGACATGGACATGAAGACAATGTCGCACATCTCTTGTAGAGATGTCCATGTCCTGACAGATGTCCTCAACGATGATCTACTCGGGTCAGACACTTTGTATATCAACAAGGGTAGACGTCTGACCAGGGAGGATTTCCGGAGGGTCTTTCTAAAGAAGGCACAAGTACACAAAAGGATGTTCAAGCCACTTTGCGCCACCCTCTTAGAAGAATTACTCCATCATGATAAGCCGCAACCAATCTTCAATGGCACCACACGTCTAGCCAGCTTGTTGTACAAAGAAGATTACAGAGTGTCAGAAGTGTTGGAACTTCAAGCGACAGTCAGGAGAAGGGAAACCAGGACAGTGGTGCTACCCATCTATAACGCAAAGCACTGAGGCCTAATCGTCATCGACCTTATGGAGCAAAAGATGATGGTGCTCAACTGATGTGCAACATAGATGGATATCACTTCACTCGTCTACAAGAGGAAGGACACCAGGGATGCCTTGAAAATTCATATACGCATATAACAGGCTATTAAAGAGGCGAGTCCAAGGTTCCAAGGGTCTTGGAAACTCTTCTCCATAAACAAGAACGTTCCCCAGGAAAGAGCTGGTTCATGGGATTTCACCTTCATCATGCTACGTATGATGGAAGCAATCAATAAGGGCATTCCCCTGGAAGACCTGCACGAGGAAGACCTACATGGATTGCAGGGCATGTATGTAATGGAGGTTACCTACGATCGCCGATTCTTTAAGGATCCGGCGATGGCTGCTGATGTCGTGCCTCGCAGGCTACACATGGACATCCTTCTTCTCGAGAAAATACCTTGGAGGGAACAACTCAAAAGCATGTGGGTCAACCCAACAGAACCAACTAGAGCTACAACATGGAAAGAGGGATGGGGTGCTAAGATTAAAGAGGTTGTAGAGCAAGCAGAAGATGAACAATAACCTTCAACATTCAACGTTCCTGAAGCTCCTTCTGCAGAAGGGTAGCCCGTAGAAATAGAAGCAGAAGAAGATCTGGGGAACGAAGGACTAGAAGGCCCGATAGGAGATATAGTACCTTCTTTTGAGAACTTTGACAGATGGAACTGCTTCAGTCTGTCGATGGAAGAACTGACAATAATCATGAGTTCTCTGAAAGAAGACGATTTGTCAGAAGATGTCATCTTCGAACGAGATGGCATCTGCGTACTCAAAGACAACCTCCGAGAAACGTTGAGAACAGGAGGGTACCTCTCAGTTAGTACGATGTCAGCCTACTAGGTGTTGTTAGGAGATTCACTGCCAAACTGTCACATGGCATATTTCCTACTGGTAGACGACATCCTCAAGGACAAGAAGACCGGAGAAATAGAGTGACTCCAGCGATGGCTTCAAGCAGGCACACCTGAACACATCTTTTTTCCGATTCTTCACGACGACCATTGGACTTTGCTACACATCAATCTGTTAAAAAAGATTGCAGTCTTGTATAATAGCTTTGATGCAACCTTTTCGCTAAAGAAAACGACTAATATGACGACAACAAAAACTCCCACTGAAGAAAAGGCCAACACCTGCGCTGAAGCCATCGTCCAAATGATATGACAACATTGCAAAGGGTTCACAATGTTACAATGCAAAGACTTTAGGAAGACCCAATACTTCCATAGAAGCCCTCAGTAGATACCCCTATCAAATGACTACGGGTTCTTCTACCTATTATGGATGGTAGCCATTGCAACTACAGGCCTCAAGGTGGAGAACATGCAGTACGAGTAGTATCACGCACTTAGGGGCATCTATGCCAGCATGCTCCTAGAGTCCAAGTGGGCTTTCCCCGCCAAGTAAATAAATAATGAAGGCCCGTTTATACTTCTTCTCAAATTTTGACACCCCGAGATGGGGCTCAGGATAAGTTTGGGAGAGGAGTCATAAACGGGCTGCAGCGGTACTAAAACTTTTCCCTTACTCCCCTTTATATTTCACTTTCCTTTTTCTTACGTTCTTACGCACAAATTTTGAAATCTCAAATTTTCCGTTACAACTGACCTCTTAGAAGCTCGCTCCCTCTCGCTAAAAAAAAATAGTGCTCCAGACCTCTGAGAGAGAAGGATATGAACAACGCACGAGTAAAACAATAGTCGTAGCAACACTGTTATATCTCATTCTTACAATAAGATGTTGTAAATGTAACAACATTAACTCATGAACCCCTGCAAACTAAGAGAACCTTAGTCATACTCCTAAACAACCATCCCCACCTGATGCTAGCATCCAGAAAATCCTAGTCTCTGTAGATAGGAAAACGCTGCCCTGTTCAAGGAATATAGCTAAAAAAGAGGCTTGGCCGCCCAAGAAGACCAGTCTAATCCTAAATTCTGAGCCTGAAAGGAGAGATAAAAAGCCAAAAATCAAACAAAATAAAGAAAAAAATATACGAGAGATGTTCCCTAAAAGATGCCAAAAGTTTCTGCCCGACCAGTATATTGTTGCACTCATGAATGTAGATATGTCGTGCCCATAAGTGGAAACTTGAAGCCAAGCTCATACACCTCCAATCCTGAATGGAACCTCACATACCACCTGACTTAAAGTCAGAAGCCCCAAAAATGGGGAACACTGTTCTTACGACAGTTGTGGGTGAGGGATTTAGGAGGAAGAGGAAACACCTTAAAGCTTCAAGCCTACCCACACACATTAGCATAGGGCCCTCTAAGAATAAAGAATAGATGTGAAGGCTACCTTTTGAAAAGATGTGGCACCAGTATGAATGTTAGCTAAGGGAGGGTTATGAGTTGAGAAGGAGAATCCTTTTACTATAGAAGGTAATGATAGATGATATGAGGTTATGCAACTCTTAAGTCTAAAAGAGGGATTGAATACATGCCACAACGGTCTTGATGCAAGAATGAGATATTTCATCTGTGTTATTATGTTATCCTTGTTCATCCTTTCTCTCCGAGTACTCGAGCCTAAATTTAGCCCGAGGACATGCTTGATTCTAAGTTTGGGGGAGTTGATGACACCACACTTTACGTATTTTATGTATATATTCAACACCACTTTTAGAATAACTTTAGTCAACTTTGCACACATTTTGTCTATCTTCTTGACGAAAACCTTATTTTGCGATTTCAGGAATCAACCCAACTGCGACCGCGGTCTCACCAACGATCGCGACCTCTCTCCAAAGAACCGCGACCGCGGTCTCACCAACAATCACGACCGAGGATCGCGACCGCGGTCTCTCCAAAGATCACGACCGCGGTCTCTCCAAGAATCGCGACTGTAGTCTCTCCAAGAATCGTGACCACGGTCTCTCCAAAGATCGCGACTGCATTCTCTCCAAAGATCGCGATCGCGACCTCTCCAAGGATCGCGACCGTGATCTCTCCAAAGATCGTGACCACGGCCTCTCCAAGGATCGCGACCGCAGTCTCTCCAAAGATCGCGACCGCGACCTCTCCAAAGAATCGCGATCACGGTCGCCTATAAATAGCGCCCCCACCTCTCTTGTTAAGACATCAGATCAGAGAGATCTGATCCTGATACCATGAAGTGTTGTCGCATCCCAACCCCATAGCCGAGGGTCCATTAGTCTTGGATCTCTAGAGTGAAATTCGAGGAGAGAGAAGATGACCGCCCGCACCCGCCACTTCTTCGAGAGAAGGAGACGTCCCCGCAATAGATCTGGATCTGAAGAAGTAGTGTGTAGTATCATGTTTCTTCTCCTCTAGATCTATCATTTTCTCTCGCTGTACTCACCTCCATTCTTCGTGGTATCTCATGGATCTATCTTTATGTAGCGCCGCCATGTTATCCGCAAGCATGAGTGGCGAAACACCATAACTTGGGTTGGGAGTAACCACTAAGTCTATCCCAACATGTATAATGTCTCTTTCTTTTGATTATACTTACCCTTATCAAGATTATCTCCATGCACCTGTTTTAATGCTTCACTTGTATGCTTAGCTACCATCTTGTGATGTTTGATTGTTGATATATCGAGAGAGTAATATCGCTTTTATCCCATGTTATGGAGTAGTATGAATGCACGAGAGTGTTGGAATGCTAAACGCTTTAAACCATAAGTTTTGTTGTGAGGTTTTTAAATTGTCATCTAGAGAGAGAGGCTTCTTTCAGGCCTAGATCTATCCTCATCTCGAGAGAGAGAGTGGAATAGACATTTTTATGGTTGCTTGTAATCTCGATATGAGTAATCAAGAGAGAGAGATAGTATGCATGTTGGAGAGATGCCTTGGTTGGTGAACCTCAACCCAAGTTATCCCATATACCTTGTTACAGTTTGTTTCTTTTACTTATTTTGTTTTGTTGTTCTTGTTTTCGAGAATTCATTCCCTTGGGAACGCATTTTAATCCTCTTTTATGTCGGAGTATAGAGTGTTGATTCCGCGTTCTTAACACTACCAACCTTGTCCATGTGTTGGATCCCGATTGCTACATCAGACCCCGTTATCATTGCGGGGGGCTGAGTGTCGGGTTATCTCTTTAAAAGCCCGACTACTTTAATCTGCTTCTTTTGGACACACGATTTAGGCCGGCCAGCTGCTATACTATGTTCCCGCATTTCCCGACATTGTGGTTCACTACAAAAATAATGACGAGCTACTAGCTCACATGGATTTATAGGTACATGTAGCTACATCCATACATATAAAGGACTATTGAAATCTGATTCACACACACGCAAATGAGTTAGAAGATCGGCTAGAAGGACTCATAACTACCCACTATGAAGGACGTAGAAAATAACTAAACTAGTTTAACGTTATTTTTTAAAGCAAAATATAATAGAAACTAGATTAACATGTTGTGGTATGATAAACATAAAATTGGAAAATAGTACAATCACCAACCATGATGTTGTTGGTTCATATTGATGCTTATTAACCAACAAGTACACCAACTCAACATACGTTTTAATTAAAAATAGCGACATGAATGTGAAGAGTGCATTCTAGATTCTGAATCATCATGACAATCTATTTACATGGAACCAAGATATTGTTTACAGAGAAGCATTAATTCAAATGTAAAACAAGACACTTATGTTTTAGAAACACAAAGCTAACTCAACTTTGGCAAATTTTCCAAACACTTGACATGCACTGGAAAATAGAAACTAGGAGACAAAGAATTAGGTCCTGGCACTAGAGAAAAAAGTCTTTGTGGAGATTCACACATAGGAGATGCGACAAAAATCAAATGAGTCAAACTGGGTAGTATAACTAAATTATAAATAAATAGAAAATGTTAAATATGAAAAAGAAGAAATATGAATTCATACATTAATATGAACTAAAATATTTATCTCCAAAAGATGTGGATTTCAAACTTAAAAGTCAAAGATATGGCGGGAGAAGATCTGGCTACAATATCACTAATAGTTTGTTGAAGCTTTTTTGAAGAATTAATGCTAAATAATTGAATTCTATTTATTGGAAGACCAATCAACATTAGCAATAGATAGAAATACCAAACATTTAGCAAAACTAGTATGGTAAAAGGGGAAGGATGGAAAAAGGAGGAGAAGAGAAAAGGTTCTTTGATAAGACAAAATGTGTTTACATAAATTGTTTTCTAGAACGGAGGTATTAGAAGGAAATGAATGTAGAAGATTATTATTATTATTATATATTCAACCACAACTTTTTTCACCAAATTAAAGGAAGTAGAAAGACAAACTTATAGTAGGAGATATCATAAATGGAGTGAAAAACATGGCATGAAACATGGAGGAGAATTTTAAAGGAAAGACTAAATATATAATAAATAACCAAAATAAGTATCAACGATATATCTAATGGAAATGCAAATCTATATTGAATTATTTGAGAAGTTTGATTGGAAACGTGGAACATATAGATAAGTGACTAAAAATGTGTGGGTCAAGTGGAGGAATAAATTCAATGTATAGAGAACATAAATGTCAAATGGAAATTCGGTAATATATTGATAATAGGTGAAAAATACTTATATACCTTGCAGTCAACATGAAATGTTATATATAATCTACTGTTATGAACGATATTTTATGTGCTCTTATGATATCCTTCTCTTTCCCTCTCTATACAACTCAAATATAATAAAATAAATATATTTTTTCAAATTCCGCCTCCCTTCCCCTCCCATTCATTAGCTATTTATCAAAATTCATATTAATTTGTATATAACAAAGTAATCAAATTGGACAACAGTATAATTATATAATAATGATGTGACTATACACTACTACAGAAGTGCCTTTTAGTGTCGGTTGTTTAACCCCCTTTGGTGTCGGTTGTTTAACCCACTTTTGGCGTCGGTGTTTTATAAAACACCGACGCTGTAAGTCTGTGCTGACGGTTATCGGTAAATAACCGACGCCTATATCTTTTTTTTTTATATAAATCTGTTTGCAGGCCTGCTGTGGCTGGTCAGCAGGATGAGAACCTGCAGTTCAGTTTTCTGAACTGCAGGTTTACGACATCCATTGATATCAGCCTACAAACAGGCCACAAACCTGCAAAATTAACATAAAAAGATTCACACAAGTAGATACATTCAGACATCAATTCAATTGTCACGTTCACACATATAGAATCATTCAAATACATGTTTTAACATTCAGAAACATTCATTTACAAAGTATCATTCATCATCACTATCAACATCCCAATTATATCTTACAGTTGCCACTGTTTGTACAACTATTGCCCATTCTTCTCTTACTTCATTTAATGATTCCCTCGTATATGGAGCATGTACATTTTTTAAGCATTTGCCTATAGTGTGGTCAGTTTTAAACACCTGCAAAGAGAATGATGTATATATATAAGTAATAATATAAAAATAAGATTGATATATTTCATACTAACTAATGAGACTATATATAATACCTCATGTATGGTATCGATGTCCAATGCGGCATGTTTGATAATCATCTGCATAAATCGCATCACATAGTATGTGCATGCCCAGCCATTGTCTTGTGTAGCGCACTATAAATTGAAACATACAAATTAATACAACTAAGCACAATTCACATCAATAATATATACATTGGAGTCGGGGAGTCGGGAACTTACTTTTACGTTCTCCCAAGACAATGGCTGGTTCTTTTTCCTTGGGACCTTTCCTCCAGCATTTTTGAATGCATCTAAACCCCTACATGTTAATATAACACACTAAGTTGCATAAGTAAATAGTAATGTAATAAAAGATGTTAACGGATATAAAAAATGAAATATTTCTCACCAGAATAATGCCATTCTCATTACGTGTCCAATTTTAGTGTTTAATGTACTTCCTGCGGGATCTAGATAATAAACAGTGAACGTCCCGGGGACAATAACTAGTAACTCCCAATGTCTACCACTAGAGGTAAAAAGTTAACAATTAATAACTCAAAATGCAAAATAATAATGGAATTTTCTTAAGTCCAAATTATAAATAAAGCAAACTTACTTGACATTGAATGGAGCTATTATTATCGTCTTCATTTGATGACCAAAAATTGTAAAAGCATCTATACAGTATTGTTGAACACTATCAGGGTCTTTAGCTACCATACTAATCAATGATGGAATCAAAAATCCCACATGATCATATGCAAATTGTTTGCAATGATCTTCGATTAAGTAGCTGCAAAACATATAGACGTATGCATTAATATATAAGAAACTAGATCACCGGATCTTACACAAGGTATATGGATGTATAAACAAGATCTCACCTTATCCATGTCTCTATCATTGATGTATTCAACCATTCATACATAAACAGCTCAATAATATCTTGTATAAATAAAGAGCTGTCGTATGATTGACCTGCATAATCTGCATCTAAAGAAACAATTATAGGGCAAAGTATATTATGTGCCCGTAGCCAACATGCCATTCCCCTACAAGCAGGACCTAACGGGTATTGTAGGTCAGTTGGAACCCAAGTTGGTAATGCGGGAATTGGAGGTGGAGGCCTAGGTGCTCCTGGTGTCTTCTTTTTAACCTGTATATATAATTTCAGATCAGTTGACATCATATATACACATTAACAGTCTAAATCAATGTAAATTTATCTTACAATTTCAGTCGTGTAGAGGACATCTGCTTTGGGCCACAATATGACCCCGCTTTCTGCGTCACCAAGTGTATCAATATCTGGGTGGGCATATGGCAACGCAACTTCCCTCCAATCGGGTAATACATGTATCGGGCTCACACGAATGTAGCCCTGCGGCATTGGACTCCCATGAAACGTTGCCCCAGGAAGGGACTGGTAAGCTTGCGCCTCTGCAACAACATAGTTTTCCATTCTTAAGCGGCATGGCTTCAATGCCTACAAATTTACGTAAAGAATGTTATACATATATACATATCATCTTGAAAACATATCATCTTGAAAAGACTAGCTACAATGTCATAAACAATACTTACATCAGACGTGTTAGGCGATGGGTCTCCAGGATTACTTGCAGTCTGTGCACCAGGAGAAGAGTGGGTCGGCATAGGCTGATTGGAAGCCTGAGATGTCTGCCACCGCAGCAATTCTTCCTTGACCTTCTCAGCAACCACATCGTTGAGCTTCTTAGCAACTATATCCTCGACTCTCTTATTCTCCTATACATGGATAAAACAAATATTAGCTTTTTATTAATGAATTTCCTTTTGCAGTAACATTATAAAAATAGAATATATATGTTACCTCTTCTTGAGAAAGTCCCGCTCTGGGTTTGCGCTGGGATGGCCCAAAGAATGCTTTGATGCCCACACCAGCGCCGGCACCTCTAACACGTCCAGGATGCTCTGGGTTACCCAGAGCAACTGTCAATTCATCCCTTGTGCCCTGAGGGATGAACGTGCCTTGTTTTCTCTGCTCGTGCAGCTCCCGCTAATCACCATAAACAAAAATTGGTAAGTTAACACCACAAATAATCAATATTCAAATGATTGCTCTAAGAGTTGTATTTTACCATTTTTGCAGCCGCCTCAGGAGTTTCGGGCTTCTTTATTTCACTCTTCTTGTTTTTCCTGCCAGCTATCCAGATATCATGGCGAGGGAAGGGTGTGGCTGCAGACTCCTGAGTAGTCGCAGACTCCTGAGTAGCCGCAGACTCCGCCTGTAGTCTTTGGCGAACGCTTGCATAGCCTTTTGGACCCATAGTATGGTCATGTACATTCAGTGCACGCCTTGCTTTTTGTGCGTCACTGAGGGCCTAGTTCGTATGCACATTTATAATTACGTTAGTAGCACTAAATCTTAATCTTGAATAGGTGAATACAATGTATATTAATTAAAATGGGAGTGACGCCTAATACCTTGAATTCTTCAGATTTTCTTGAAGCAACAAAATTGTCCCAATCTTCTTTGTCCAAGAAGTTCCATTGTTCAAGGGCTGACTTCTTCTTCTTATCACCCTGTCTTATGTATTCTCTATTCAGATTTGTCCTGTAATTCCTAAGCATCTTTCCAGCGCGTTGCATCACACTTTTACGATGCAACATCTCATCCAATGCAAACAGATTCTGTAAAATAGAAATGTTATTAACTAGTACCAAAAATATAATTGCAAATAATAGAATTTGTAATCTACAAAAAAGAATTGCAAATAATAATAACTCACGCATAAATCTTTCCATATCAAGTCTTTCTTCGCCTGAGGAACTTTATGCCAATTATCATATTTAACACCACAATGGCTTCGAGTGACAACCCCAAGATAGTTTATAAAATTATTGCGGTTCACTCCAATTGCATTCCCTCCATTATCAAACTCCACAACCAATTTGGATCCACTGCCACTCAGCGCAAGTAACTTTTTCAACAGAGTGATACCCCTTTTCTTGTTAAGTTTTTGTTGCTGCGCATCAAGTTGCTCAATTGCTTCAGTGGGTAGCTGTGCATCATCAACCTAAAATTTGACAAAAATAAACACACCGAATTAAGCCAATATAGAAATACAGGATATATGACATAACTAGAAGATAATGAATTTTATAGAAATACGGGATATGTTTTTAGAACTTACGTTGGTATCCTCGTCATGCTCGTCATGGACAGCATGCTCATCATGGACTTCATGCTCATCATGGACATCATTCTCATCATGGTGAGCCATCTGAAAATTTCATTAAAAAGGAAAACATTTAGCATTTGTATCAACTAGAATAAGGAAAACATTTAGCATTTGTATAAACATACATGTCTCTAAAATTGTGATCTTTTATCAATTAGCAATCCTTCAATGTACAAGTAATATAAAAAACAATGATTGTTCACATTCTAGGCCAACAAACACATTTCATGTCATTCTTATATATAATAAATGTGTACCACCTATCCCATCCTTGAACACCTAATCTCACTAGTAAGTG